>CM060907.1:1016725832-1017975832 GCA_030737815.1 Allium fistulosum
TACGCAAAAATCAAATCCTTTTTGATATTATTATTAGTCCATAGTGTAGAAATCATTTCGAAAGTATAATATTAATCTTAGCCAACATACGACCAGTATCGTATGCCTACTATAGCTACTATGTTCAATAGCAGGTTACCGCCACATTCCATAGCAGGTAATACAACTAAAACCGTACACGTCACGTATTGTTTCTTTGGATTTCCAACAAATGGTCAGGCTAAGGAACTTCCTATCCACGATGGGTACGTCCCTGGAATAGACGACCCGAGAACCTAACCGGATCTCTGCCAACACAAGGCCGGGTTACCTCTGCAAAAATAGGTAACTACTGACACGCGTATGCCATCCCCCGATCGTCACCGATCTTCCCGAGGATCCCCGATTCGCAACAACCACAAAGTAATAAATTTGCAGCAACCACAGAGGTTAAGTATCTGGGCTCCATACCATGATACCACCTTTATCCAGAAGGAATGACATACACTAAGGGGCGCTACTCCCTAGAACCTTGCCGCATCCTTCCTGTTTTGACCATTTTCCGGGGTGTGAGGCTCGACGAAGTCTCGTCCACAAAGCTACGCTTTCTCAAAAAGCCCTGCTTCGGGTCAAACAAAATGATCAACCTATGATCACAAAGATATAAGATCAAATAAATGATCATATCGCAAATGATCAAACACTGATCATTTCACAGCAACACTCAGTATGCCACGTTACCAAATTGGGAATATATCGCTGATAAATTTCAACTACATAACCTCTGAGCTCGTACGTCTCAGAGAAGGGTGTTAAGCTAAGAGAATAAATTCTCCGCCACCAACAGATATGTATTTGAAAGAAATCAGCTCTATATCTCAAATTGTAACGTCAGACACACAATCCATATAAGTCTGTTCCGGGATCGAACAGAACCGAAGGCACTTCTCACGAAGCCCTTGCATTTCCGGATAATTTTCTAATCACGTCCGGACTTCCCGTCACTAAGGGTGATAAAACCTCTAAACCGGAGATCAGCCGATGTAGAGTAACTCGACGGTAATCCTTCCGTTTTCAAAAATATCCGGTCTTCAACACCGGTCTTCAAATGCAATTCATAACGACGTATCACATATTCGGAATGGGTTATACGACCCTATGGTCCTTTCCCGGCTAACCCGAATAGTGAGCGATTATTTAAAAATAAGTGTGGCATTCAAATTCATCCAATTCACAACAAATACCTATCTAAAGGTAATTATTGATAGTCGGTTATTTAACTATCAATAAAGATGCGCAACATCATCAGATTCCAAATAAATTTTCCAATTTATTTCATCTTCAAAAAAAAAATATCTTTAATAGATATAAAATTTCCACACTTAACCATTTGAAAACAATTTCAAATCAATTTCCACATTTCAAAAATAAATCAATATTTATTTTTAAACAACTTCGCTTTCTTTTATAAATTCCGTATCGAATTTATACTTTCGAATATCTACTGATATTCGATTTTCAAATCGTTTTCAATATTCAATTCCAATTTATCTTTACAAGGATAAATTCTCAAACGTTTCATTTCATTTTGGAAAAGCATTTCCATACTTAATAATAAGTATTTCACAAATCTATTTATTTTCAACGTTTGAAAATACTCGATATACTTAAATCAAAAATTAAGTATATATTCATTCTTTAAGGAAAATATTCTTTTAACACATTTATTTGAGTCAAAACGAATGTTACGTAAAACATCGTTACGACGACCCAAAAAATCACTAGTATAGGGATTCGGATTTTAAGATAGATATATAAATCCCAATACTACATAAAACATTTCCTTTCGGAAATCATTTACTATAACAACAGTGTTATAGTCCATCATTTCCTTCTATTTCTCGAAAACGTCTATTTCAACAATAAATGTTGAAATCTATGATTTCGATATTCAATATATTTTAAAACATCGTTTAAAACAATTAACTTCATTTCAAATATCACTTTCCCAAAACCATATCCATTTTACTTAACAATATATTCACTGTCCAAAATCGTGAATATACTTCACTAATTGCATTTCACTATTTTCTACACGTTTTATTTCAATAATGATTCGCTATCCAAAATCGCGAATATATCTCCCTTAACAACCTTCTATATTTAATTTATCAAATCCAATCGATTTCCAAATTTATAAACATGGTTATAAATTCTATTTCTATTTTAATAACAACCTCGACTTATAAGTCTTCTTTTTATCAACTTCTATATTTTTACTTATCAAAATAAGTGATTTCGGATTTATAAACAACTTTTATAAATTTCAATTCTATTTATAAAAACTTCAATCCTAAATCAATTTCGATATTGATTTAAAAATTTATTTATCACTACTAAGTAAATTCCTCATTTTTTTCTCAAATTATTCAATATTCTGTTTTAAAATGGATTCTTCAAATTGAAATCATTTTACATTGATTTCCCAATTTATTTCAATTTACCAATTAAATTTCTAGTTGGATTTCCAGCTTATCTTCTTTTAATAAATTCCTTTTTAAGGAAATAAATTTCAATCGTCTCTTTCAATCTATTTAAAAATCCAAATTCTTAAATTAAATTCTTCAAATTATAATCACTATTTTACGAAATCCATTTATTTAACATTTTCACTTGATTCTGGAATTAATTCGATAAGATTTTAAAAATTAACTTTTTATACTTTAAAAATTCCTTTCTTAAAAATTTATTCAATTTCTAAAATTAATTTACTTAGAAATTTCTATTTTGATTTCAAAAATTCAATTTCGTTTATTTTTGGAATCCAATGATATCAAACATCCATTCAGCTAAATTTTAGCTTTCAAACAATTTCCAGACATCAATATGATTAATAACATCAATATAATCATTCACAGATTATCACATCACAGTAGAAATAAATTCAATCAATGTGAGGGGTCCAGTTGGATCCCTCCAACCTGTTTTCCTGCATCCAAAGACGTTAGCACAATACCAATTCCGCTCCAGTACGGAATTATCGCGGTATATGGGTTTTATAAAAATCCGCTTACTAACGGCGCAATAGGGTCTCATCCGCTATACGAGGCGGGAAATCATCAATCCAATATATACATATGCCAATATGTATATATTGCTATATATATATATATAGATATATCCTACTATATCTAATATCACATCCAATATAGCAATCAAATCAAGCAACAAATAACTGAAAATTCCACTTTTCAATCGAGTGAGAAAAATCTCACCTTAGCTTTATTAGCATCCATTTCCATTCTTAACTCGATTTCTTCATTGTATTAACCTTGTATGAACATTTATACGATTTATCAATATTCGAATTAAATCGAACAATTTATTTCGTTTTTAACAATTTAATCAACTATCGATTTTATTTCAACTAATACCTTTAATTTTTAAACCAATTTCTCTTTTTATAAATTGATCTAACTAAAATTAAATTTAAAACAAAATTTTCTTTATATAGTTATTTCCAGCAACTACTTCTGTATATATATGGGTAAACTACATTTATATTCTATTGTATTTTCTGTATTTAAATTAAATTTAAATTTTAAAACAAACTTCCTTACAGAAAATTCATTCATTGGTTTATAAAATTATTGTCCAGCGATATAGATATAATTTGGTTTAAATAAAAGCAAAAATTCGAGAATACCTCACTGTCGCTCGCAACTCAGACTTTATCGAGATCGAACTCGACATTTCCAAAGACCAGCACCTCCCTCATCGCGAAACTGCTCGCCGCTGCCTCGTCGAACTTCACATACGCGTGCGAACTCGCCCTCGAATCGCCACCTCGACTTGACAGTGCCGCCGCCGCTCTCGCGCGCCTCCCTCATTGTCCCCTCGAGACGAACTGCCCCATCGCGAGCGTCGCCGCCGTTATATCACTGGAGAAACCCCTTGCGAATGCCGCAGTCCTCCACGCACACGCTATCGAGCTCGCGACCTCCTTTCACTGCTCGAGCTTCGCCTACGAACGCATCACCACTCGTCGATTTCGAACAGTGCCCCCAGCCCCTTACTGCCATCACCACGAATTGATTCTCCCTCGCGAACGCGCCAGCTGCCACGTCTCCGAGCTCGAGTTCGAGCGCCACCCAGCCTCGTTCGAATTTTAAAATGGGGGAAGAGGAATTGGGGTGCCGGCCATTTTAATTTCTTTGAACAGGGGATGGGCTTTCGTTTCTTTTTAATTTGGGGAGGGCGAGAATTTGATTTCCAATTGCTTTGAGCTGGGGAAGATTTTGTTTGTCACGGCCATTGATTTTCATCTCGTTCGATTTGTAATTGAACTGAAAGAGGGAGAACGAGATATTTGAAAAGAGAGGGGATGGGTTACACGATAATTTCGTGGTCTTCAGCGTGAACAACGGAGCATGTTTAAAGGAACGAATAGAAATTGACGTGACCAATTAAAAATTTAAATTCAAATCAAATCCGTTTAAATTTTAATGCGTTTATCTATCGTGTGGTCACATAACAACCCCGAATGCTACGAAATTTGGAATCCGACAATAATACAATATTCCGGACCCAATGGAACTGGTTTCGTCGAATTCCGAGACTGTTTAAAAAATGACTATTTTTAAATATCGGTTAAACGATATAAATTTCAAAACTGATCAAATCAATTCGAAATTGGATTCTGAAGCTTCAATCATCTTCAGAATTATCAAGACGAGTTTTATAAGTTTTCGAAATATTTTTCTTCAACTTTAATTAGAAGATTTAAATTTTATTCAACTTCCAATCGATTAAATTTTAAAGTTTAATCGCCAAATTCCAAGTTATATTCGAGATTCAAATTAAATCATCGTTCAAATATTTAAAATTAATTAAATATTTCCAATTTAATTTGTTCGAAATTCTGGGTCGTTACAAGCTGTGTCTGGAATTGCTGATGGCACAGAATTCAAGAATTCACTGACTATCGATCCACCTATGGATCTGGGAGAGTTTATCATGAAGCGGAAAGGTTTCTACGGCAGGAGGATGCAAAGGCTGAGAGAGAGAAAGGAGATGAAGTTGAAGCTTCTGCAGTTAAAGGCGGAGACCCACTTGGAAAAGATTCGAATAAGGACAAAGGAAAACAAAAGGTAGAGAATAGTTTTGACGAGTCGAGGCGGTCGTGAAAGGAGCCAAGATTCACCTCTTATTCGGAGTTGAGAGAGACTTTGGAGCGAATATATCAAGACACTTGGGGGCAGGTTCCCTACCGGAGGCCAATGAGAAGGGATCCAATCAACAATGAAAAGAAATCAGACAAGTACTGCCTATTCCATGAGCTAAGCAAGCATAGTACGAATGATTGTAGGCATTTGAGGGATGAAGTTGAAGGACATATCCGGAATGGATTGCTACTACAGTATGTGAAAAGGCGAGCAGCAACGGTGAAATAGGAGCGACTGCCATCTGCATCAATTGGGGACGGCTCGGGATCAATGCATCAGCTTGTCTTCAACTAATTGAAATAATGAAGAATAAGTCGTAAACTCCGCACTAGCGCAGTTAAGTCACTTACACATGTACGGGATCACGAACGGTCCTCGGGCATGCTCTGAGACGACTATGAACTATGACAGTGGGAGTGTTTGCACTTTGACGTGTCTGTTTTGCTTTTGTTGTTTGTTTTTTGCACTTGAACTTGATTGATTTGGACATTTCTATTGTAAGACTCATTTGAATGTAATTCTGGTATTCATAATTCCATAACAGCCAAATCACTTACACATGTACCGGATCATGAACGGTCCTTAGGCATGCTCTGAGATGGCGATGAACCGCAATAACGAATGATTCAGAAACTCACTCGAACGTGAAATATGGCATTAAAGTCCTCCCGGGCATCCGACCGTGAATGGTCACAATTTGCCTCGAACGGCACTCGGCCTCGAACGACACAATTTGCCTCGAATGACACCCGCCCTCGAACGGTCACAATTCACCTCGAATGGCACCCGGCCTCGAACGGTCACAATTCGCCTCGAACGGCACCCAACCGCGAACGGTCACAATTCGCCTCGAACGGCACCCGACCTCGAACGGCACCCGACCTCGAACGGTCACATATGGCCTCGAATGGAAATATGATCTCGAACGATCGCCATTCATAATCAGGTAAGATTATCAATCTGTTTACAGGTCATCAACAGGATAAGAACATCCAGCTTATAGCTATTCAAAACACGCCTTCCTATAATAAGGCATGTTCTGGGGGGAAAATGTTACCCTGCCTTTTGGACAAGGCCGGGCTACCAACAAATCAACTACAATGAATAGAAATCAAAATTGGAAATCAATTGAAGACAAGGCTACGATCGATACCGTCAAAATTGGACCAAGTTCTAATCAAGGTGGGATCGATCAAGAGTGATGTGCATGGCTTGGTGAGGCTACGCTTCGAATTTCAGATCAAACGGAGTTCGTACGCCTAAGTTATAGATGGATCAATATTTGTGTAAAATTGGTTCGTATCGATCTCGTTCGTATCGATCGCTCCGTATCGATTGTGATAGATGCGAAGGTTACTCAATGTATGGATCTAAGTAACATGTGTCGGTAGAGAGGCTATTTGGTTTTAAGGATACGAGCTATATACTTGCTTGGATATAAAATAGTTTGCATGTCAATAAAATCTGGATACGAATTATGCATACTCATGGACGCAAAAAACTAATGCTCAGAATTAAGTGGATGAATGTATGACATGTGCCCTCCAAAACATGAGCATGAATTGTGTATTAATATGGATACGAAAGCATGAAACCCGGGCATGGATATGAAGAACTATTTAGCCTGG
Source organism: Allium fistulosum (assembly GCA_030737815.1). Lineage (NCBI taxonomy): Eukaryota > Viridiplantae > Streptophyta > Magnoliopsida > Asparagales > Amaryllidaceae > Allium > Allium fistulosum. Next base: position 1,016,732,665 of record CM060907.1, read on the forward strand.
TGGATACGCACACACGTTGATGGATACGCTTTCCTTCATATAAATGGATACGAAGATAAGTAGGTTCAAGGTTACAAAATATATTTTTCAGGACACGTGTCCTAATCTTGCTCGACACGTGTACCGCTCAATATATTATGGAAACAAACTATATATTTGTGGATACGAAAGTGAACAGCTTCTTGGATACGTGTGAATTCATGGATACGAAATAACTCAATCCCATGGATACGAAACGCTCAAAGTGGATACGAAATTAAGACGTGGTACTGGATGCAAGATGTACACAAAAATATGGATACGAGAATTGTTGGGTTCATAGATATGAAAAATATATGTTTGTGAGGACATGTGACCCTACTAGGTTCGAAGCAGTTTATCTTGTATGGATACGTATTTATCTGGACACGAACGTAGGCAGTTTTCATGGATATGTGATGTGAATTCATGGAAACGAAACATACAATTTATGGTAGCCAACTGATCGACACGTGTCTCTTCTAATATTTTAAGATATACAAAATATGTACACGAAAACAACAATTGTATGGATTCGAACTGTTTGTGCATAGATACAAAATATGTATATATTGAGGGATCACGTGTCTTATTGACTGCAAATTGTATATGGTCAGATGGATATAAAAAATGGATATGGATGTATACGTTTCCATGAACGCGACGGCTGTATATTCTGATGAATTCCAAACTAGCTCTATTGCATGGTCATGAAATGTTTATATTTCGAGTGCTCGGATACGAAACTATTTAGTTGGATTTATAGGACATGTGTGCTGGAGTTATATAGGCCATGATGTAGCTGCAGCAAGGGATCACTTCATGGATACAAACGTACGTGACACGTGTTGAGTAACCAGAACAGTTTCATAGATGCAAAATGAATATCATGTGTACGCGTTTTTATGGATATAAGTTACATAATCGTATGGATTGAAAATCGACACGAAGCAGTTATAAAGGACCGATACGAATGAGATCGATACGAGTTCAGCAGCATACAATAAACCCAAACTTGCGTCGATCATATCTCACAATCTACAAGTCCAAATGCCACCAAATTTTCACAGGAGCTTGCGTACAACCTCAAGAATGTCCATGATCGATCCCAACCCAAAAGGAGTAATTTTGGATCGATACGAATTTGGTACATATCGATCATGGATCGAGTTGAAATGTCAGGTGATCGATCACGTAGGCCCACCCACGTGAGAGAAGGAGTCTTCCGAGATCTTGGCAAGATATTTGCAACCTACACCTATAAATAGCAGTCTAAGGCTTTCATAAAAGGGATCTTTTGGCTCTTCTATGCCGATACTCTGCCGGAATTATTATTGTAACTCGGTTGTACTGTTGTAAACCTCTTTAACCATCGAGTTATAATCAATGAAACATCAACTCTTCAAAGTGGTCCTAGGTTACAACACCGAACCACTATAAATCTTGTGTTTCTACTACTTTCTTTTTAAATTTTGAGTGTTCTTCATATTTATATTCTCTACATACTTGCTATCTATGATCTGTGATTGTGAACGAGTGCTTTTATCGACAATTGGGTGTTTGTGGCGCAAACCCCCTACCATTATTTAATATCCCTGCATAAAAGGGAAAGTATTAATGGCCTATATAGGCCATATGATTCAAATTGAATCTTACTTTCAACAGTGACTTAGCGGAATCATCATTAAGGCAATTCCAAACTCTGATTGTTGGAATAAATCAAAATATTATAACCAAACAACAGACAATCTAGAATGGGAGTGGAATAAAAAAAGAACAGCCATCAAAATCAATGTATAACTTTCTAAATTTCCCTGATGTTAAACAAAAATATTTCAAATACATTTGGAAAGTTAACGTGCCACCCAAAGCCAAATTGCACATGTTCAGTACAAACTACGATAAACTAAACATGATTGAATCGCTAAAAGAAAAAATTACTAATACACATAATAATGATAATGAGACATGTTAAGTTTGCATGATTTATCTAAACCACTAAACATTTATATTATCGATGCCAATATGCTAATTTTATTACTGGGAAGATTTATACGATCGACATCTTATAGATAACTTAGCTGAACCATCTGAGTATTGGAACAACTATAAATTTCTAAATAATTTGATAAATAGAAAATATCTAGAGATTATCTACATGGTTACTAGTTGGCTCCCACGGTCAGAAAGAAATCAAAGCATTTTAACTAACATTTACAAAAATATCACTGCTTTACTTTATTCTATTTTTATGGTACATCTCCTTTTAGGTTGGTCCAAGTGATGGAAACCTCAATTGGAACATTTAATACGACGGTATGATGTCTAACCATATGGATCTCATTTCAAACCATCTGGACACATTCTAGGACACCTTTCTTCTTACTTTTAGAGACTAGTCTAACTTGTGTCAACATCTACCAACGTTATTTAGCTCAAACACCCTACTGCCATCCAAGTCGTTGACTAGCACATTCGATTTACACATGATACTCATGCTTCTAGTTTGTGATTTCATTTCTACGACTTTGGAAGAGCCGTTGCTACTTCAATGCCCACTCATTGATCTTGAACTCCTCCTCTCACTTTTCCTACATGCTATAGCTTGATTGTCCCTCACCTGAAACTGAAGAACATTAGTCTTGACCATTATAATTTAGGGCCTGTAATACGGCAGATATTGCAAGTGTATCTAGATTGTAATGACCCATACTTTTGATAATTAAAAATATTAATTTTAATAAGATTTCTGGAATTTAATATTGGAAGAAATTAAAATTTATGATTTATAAATGAAAAACAATTATTAGGATATAATTTAATAATGTTGATTGGATGTAATTGACAACTGTTTAATGTAATTTCAATCAATTGTAATGGTAAAGTTTAATTTGGAACGTAATTATAGAGCTTAATTTGGAAATATTGTAAGTTAATAAGGAATAAAATAATTAATCTATCAAATGGTGAAATAGTATGTATTTAATTGAAATTGGTTTTAATTTAGAATATGGAACCAATTATTTAGTAAGTAAATTTGTTAACCTTGCTGGTAAACAATAATTATATTAATGTGTTTAAATTTCTAAGATGTAACTATTGTTTTATTGCTTATCTTATTATTTATTCCATTTTGAAATTAATTGAGTAATCAATGTGGAATTAATTTGGAAATCAATGAAATTCAATGTAATTAAATATTGCAATTAATAGAAGAAATACGTTAATTCACTACAACAAAAATACTCTATTACAACGCTTTTTTTACAACGGGCATTTGCTGCCCGTTGTAATAGAAGGTTATTACAACGGTCCATTCGGGCCCGTTGTAATATCATGTATTACAACGGGCATTGTCCGTTGTAAAAATGTGTATTACAACGGGCATTGCCCATTGTAAAAGATATCATATACAACGCTTTTTTTACAACGGACAATGGCCGCCCGTTGTAATAGAATGCTATTACAACGGTCCTTCCATGCTCGTTGTAATAGATGCCAGTTTTACAACGGTCTTTTGCTGCCCGTTGTAAAATCAAACCCTTTTATCTGGTACACATCGCCCCAAAATCATTCATATTGAACCCTACCCCTTCTTGTTTCTTCCATCTCAGATCTGAATCGATGTAAAAAGAACTAAACAAATGAAAAAAAAAAATTCCACTTGCGATTTGAGCACATCGCGATGAAGAAATAATTTCTCCACCTCTGTTCAAAATTAACGAAGCCTTGAAGCAAACAAAATCCAATTGCTTGTCCCAAAAATTTTAAAACCAAAATTAATCGACTTATCACGGTTTATAGTTCAGCGATTTTCGCAAAGTAAAGGGGAGCAAGGGTGGTTCAATTAGCAGGCGAGGCAGTTCTGTCGATAAAGTTCAGGTGGAGGTCGCGATGGATTGCGGTGGCTCTGGTGTAGGTGAAGGACGCGGGGCGAGTTTGTGCAGTGGTCGAGGCTGCGAATTAGAAGCAGTGATTGGGTTTTGCTGTAGGGGTTGTCGATGTTGAAGAAGAACTCATATAAGCAGTGGGGTATATACAGGGTGGGGTGCAGTGTTATGAAAAGTGACTGGTCTGATGAAGTTAAGTGGAGGAAGATCAGTGACAGTAGCAGTAAATGGATGTGGTCGGTGTTGAAGGCAGTGGTAGCAGGTGATGTTATTGAAGTCGCGATTCTCGAATTCGATTGCGCGTTGAAGTTGAAGGTCGCAGTTATGGGTATGTTGTTTGTTTTCTCTGAGAATGAATTTTGGACAATATTTTGCTCCAGATTTACATAAATAACTGGGCAATTTTTTCTTCTTCTTTTAGTCCATCAAGACAATGTAGAAATGAAAGTGGATGTGTTGTAATAGTTTATGCTTCAAACAAAGAAAATAATCTAAAAAAAAGCATACTGTCTAAAAAGATATTAGCGTTTGATTGCATGTACAGTTAAATAATATAAAACAGAAGAAAAAAATGCACACACAATTTTGCATAATAGTGTAGAAGTTAGTTACAAGGTATGACATGGCTAGATTGACCAATATTTTGTTAAGGACATTGGACAACGATATTGGCCTGTAATACGTTATTGATTGTGGGTTTTGCTTCTTAGGGAGTAGGCAATTATTTTCTCGGTACTAAGAATTCCGTTCGTGGTTTCAAGTGACTCTATTTTTATCAAATCCCAGTGAATTTTAATTTTTTTTTTGCACTGAAACCATCAGGTCCTGGTCTGCCATTGTCGTCAATTTGAAATACTGCTTTTTTTAGTTCATGAAGTTTGAATGGCTTGTCCGTTTCCTTTCTAGCTTTCTCTGATATCATTTTTTACAAGTAATATCAGAGAAATTGCTATTAACTAATGTCCGATTAAATAATTCAGTAAAAAAGATAATAGTTGCTCTAGTTATATTCAGTTGAATCTTAAGTATTACCTTCCTGCTTGATAAGTTGGATTGATTTAATACCCGTCAAAGTCTCTGCAGGACTTGAATGGAAATTTTTTGTTGCTTTATCACCTTAGGTTGCTATATGAACTTATTCTTCTGGAGGTTTTGGATTGATTTTGCTTGTTCCAGTTTTCGTATGTAGGATTCCGATAGAGTTGCTGATAAATGAGGTCATTCTCCTGCCTTTGGCTGTCGCATGATTTGTTGAAGTTTGTAAGGCCAGCCTTGTTTTTGCTTGTTAACAGTGTGTATAACTCTGGCCTGTTATAACCTGGACCGTGCATTACTTTGTTGTTCCAATTTTGGTTCTGTTTGTTTGTACCTGACACTATGATTTCATCTATTTGTACTTCAATTGCATTAGCAATTTCATCCACCTACATTGAATTTTCAGCATTATCTTTGGTCGTTTTTTGTTTTGGAACCCACGTTTTTTTACATCATTCTAAACATGTATGGGTACGCTGCTAAACTATTGGATAAATTCAAATAAAATATGAAAATTCTGTTTTGTTTGAACACGGATCATTATTAACAAATTTTGATTAAAAGAATCTAATTTGTGATTTTTAGTCTTACCGTTTGAATGACAAACCAATTGAGCCAACCCTTCTATGCAATGAATAACATATAAATTTTGTAATGTTTGTCGGTGAGAACTCCCTTAACAAAAATATTATGTTTGTTAATCTTATTAACTATATAAAGCATTAATGCATATTTTCAGTTTTGTGTCAATATGCAGTGGATTTGGCAAAAATATCATGTAAAGTCGTTGTAAAGCAGTAATGAATGGCTCTTTAACCATTCACGATTTTGGTTAAAGAGCAGTGGAATAGCAGTGGAATCAATGTTAAAATGCTGCCTGGACTTGATCCATGACTAAAAGAAACACATTGATCCACTGTACACAGTTGCTTAGCTCATCCTTTAACTTCTAGTTAGAGCATCCCCGGTAGGGCGTATGAAGTTTATCAATATTTGCCTGTATGGCATTTTTGATACTCTCCTACCATAACAGAGGTATGTATCCATAATTAATGGCCTGCAATATATTATTCGATGTTCTGAACATCAGGTAAGTGTTTGCTACACAGCAGCGGGAGCAAGAATTGGCTCCTGTTACCCAATGGCCCCTATTTGAGTAGCATTTGAGTGATAACCGAAAGAGCAATGCAGTTGCAATTACCAATCATTAAATTAGTAATTGAGGTTTTTAGATAAGCTACTGGATTTTTCTGTGTTTCAGAATAACGATTAGCCAACATGTCAGCTAATCAATTACGACGATTTGGATTGGATTTTGCAGTTTATTTCTTCTGTGGTACCTCGATTTGACATAATCAAACCACATACGATGAATAGGGATCCTTACTCAAATGCTTTCCCTATTGGGGACGATATTGATCCTTTCACAACATTTGTTTTGGACCTTCTGATCTAATTCTTGCACTTGCAAGTTATATCTCTTAATGTTGTGTTTACATAATAAATGTTTTTTTATATTAAATATAAAGGTTTCATTGTATTTTTGAATATTACAAAGTTATTCTTATGTGTTCGTATATAGAGGTTACTTAATTGTGCTTATTAAATGGTTGGTGCTGAACAGTTTTAACTTTGTGCGAACCACTAGGAATTCTTAGATGACAACTTCTATTATATATCTGTTGCTGAGTTGATCCTTTGAAGTAAATTTTATTCTATATCCCGTCTAATCTATTTTTATTCTAATTTTTTGATGCATGCTTTTCAAAATGACAGGATTAATTCTATATCCCATTTATTCTAATTTTTTGATGCATGCTTTTTAAACTGACAGGAAGGCGCCCCAGTAAGCGAGGTGTAGGTCTCTCCTTCGGAGGAGATGTCACTAAAAAATTCTTGGAAGAAAATAATCTGGGTAAGCAGTAACATACATCCCTGCCATTTAAAAATATTTATTTGCATAATCGTGCAGTCTGCTGTTGCAGATCTTGTTGTTCGGTCACATGAGGTTAAAGATGAAGGCTATGAAATTGACCATGATGGGAAGCTTATTACTGTCTTTTCTGCACCTAACTATTGTGATCAAGTAATTTCACTTTCATTTTAGCTTGAGCTGTATATTTCATGCTCGTGTTAGTCAAATGGTAAATTGACTAAATTCATTGTAAATATTGTTGGAATTTCTCTGTATGTGAAGTGGTACTAGTGTTGGGTTTCTTTTATCTAATCGAAGTATAACTAAGTATTGGCAATTATGGCAACATTACGCATACTGTAAACTTTTTCCAGCCAAATGTAATCTATATATACATTATACAATGACAGCTATTCTGTTAAAACCATAACAATTTCTTTCACTTCTGAAATCCCCAAAGTTAATATTATACATGGAAGTGCAATTTTTTTGTTCATGTCAACTTAGACGCATCACCCCTTTTTGTTCTTGGGTTGAAAACTGTCCCTCCAACTTCCATTTCCAATGGTTAATGAAAACAGCATCTTTATCTCAGGTGTTAATGAAAACAGTAAAGCTTTTAGTCTTTTCTTATGTGATTTTGGTTGTTTTATGATAATATTTATTACTCGTTAAATTATTCATTATTGGCATGTATGTATGCTGTTGTAATTTTTTTTTAAAATTTACATTTATTTTGCAACGGTCAGAAACCGTTGCAATATCATGTATTACAACGGGCATTGCCCGTTGTAAAAAGGTGTATTACAACGGGCATTGTCCGTTGTAAAAAGGTTTATTACAACGGGCATTGCCCGTTGTAAAATATGGTCAACCTATTACAACATCGTCTATTACAACGGTCGGCTGCCCGTTGTGGAACACATATTACAACGGGCATTGCCCGTTGTAAAAGGCCTGTTTTGTTGTAGTGATTGTGGAGTAATGAGTGTAATAAAATGGGAACTTGTGTGTAATAAATTCATAAGGTATTGTTGATTTAATAATAAGAATGTAAATCAAAATAAAAGAATTTGTTTAAATTTAAATTACAATAGACTAGGTTTTATTTCTATTGTAATTTAATATTGAAAGTAATGTAATAATTAAATATTGGATTTAACATGGAAAATCTAATTTTTAAAATATTATTAGTTTCTGTGTAATTAGGAATGATGAAAATGGTTAACTTTTAAATTTGATTTAATTGTGATTAAATTGATTTTAAAATAATAATTCATTTAATTAACGTGTAAAATTAGTATTTTTGGGCACTGTCTTAGATTTCGATGAAACTAGTTCCATCGGATCTGTAATAGTGAATTATTATAGGATTTCAAGTTTCGTAGCGATCGGACTTATCGCTTGATGTGCGAGCTCGAAATGCGTAGAAATCAATTAAAGAAATTTAAATGAATATAAATTGATTTTAAAAGCTAACTTCTATACAATAGAATTAGGGTTTGAAATTAGTTCCATTAAGTTTAAAAATATTAAAAACCTATATTTCGATATATTGGATGACCTATTTTCGTTTGGGGGACGAAACGGACTTTTCGGGTCTTTGTTATCGCTTTGACCTCATTCGATCTGCCCCATCCATTGCTATACAATCTTTGTCTATATATAGGCTATTATAACCCTAGCAGTATTTTATTCTATTTTCTGTTTGTACAATTTCTATCTCATCTGTTCCTTCTCAATTGCGGACAACTCAAACCCTAAATACAATTCCAAATCAAACTCCAAAATTCAAAATGTTCAAACCCTATCATATGATATATCATCGCAAAGCTCTCAACAAACGTAATCTACATCTATGATTCATTTTTTGATTGGAGGCTCCGTTTGTCCAGAATTGGACGAATCATTTTTGGCCATTCATTCTAGGGTTTGGTTTCAACGTTGGATCTTCATCCAATCGACGATCGGGAAGTTACAACTTGTAGAGGAGATGAAACAGAGCACATCCGTGGTATCTGATTGCGTCAACGACGCTCGAGATCGCCAGAATTGGCAAAATAGTGGCGGTGCGGCGGTGCCTCTAGGCACGAACGGATACGGCCACAAGTTGGCCATAGGCGCGGCTGGAGGAGGGCATGGCGGCGCGGTGGTCCGATTTGGGCGAAGCGGCCTATGGTGGTGCACGGAGGATGATGATCGAGGCGGTTGTTAGGGTGGTGCTGTAGCATGTTCGAACGCGTGATGTTTAGGTTTAGAGAGGTAAGTGTTAGTTACTCTTTTGCCCTTTTAATTTATTTTAATTCAAAATTTAATTTTTCAAACTTCTAACATCAATAACTTTTGCATACGAACTCCGATTGACGCGTGGTTTCTTCCATTCGATTCATATCGAAATTCCGGACAACATGGAACTTGTTTGGTTGAATTTGAAGACTGTTGGAATTTTGGGCTTTTATTGGATTTTTAATCGACTATAAATCAAAGGTGAGTGATTTAACGCACTCACGCAATACTAAATCTTCTTATGTTAGTTGAATTAAATTTATGATATGATTAGAATTTTATTGATTGTTGTTTGGTAATTTAAATTCTCATTTAGATTTAATTTGAATTTATATTGAATTAAATAGATATTTAAATTAATATTGAATTTAATTGCTAGCTAAGTAGCTGATATTGGTAACTAGTTTATTGTTGTGATTTATTGGGTGATTTGACTGTGATGGATGTCTATTTATTGACATTTTGGATGATTGGATGTTTATTTATTTATATATATTCCTGTTATCACCTTGTATATTAATTGGAGGCATATAAACTGTTATTTGAATTATTTCGAATAAATTAACAAATAGGTTGAGATGATATACACCTATGACACCTTGATTTGGATTGAAATGATATATATCCATCCCTATAATTAAAATCGAAATAACTGATCACTTGGCCATAGGGTAGAAAATTATATACAAACACCGGATTGGTTAAATTAAATGGTTTTAAAAATCTTGAAATTTTGATTTTGATTAAATAATATTGTTTAAAAGAAGTAAATTTTGGATTTATATGAATTGAATTATTTTCTAATTCAAGCTTTGAGATGTTGAAACTGAAATTGGTTAAAAGGAAATCGTTTTAAAGAATTGAATTGGAAATGTGAAGTTGTAATTGGTATATGACTTTATTTTGGAAATTGAATTATTTTATAGATTTGGATCTTAAAATTGAACAATGAGGTTTAAATTGATTTAAGTGTTTTAAATCAGTAAATTGGAATTGGATTTGAAATTGATACGATTGAAATGGTTTAAAATAAGAATTGGATTGGAATTTAAATCATTGAATTGAATTGTTGAATAGAATTTGAAGTTAAAAATGATTGTTTCAAAAATTTAAGTTATTTCGAATTGAAATTGAAATCAAGTTGATTTGAAATTAAATTGAAATTGGGTCAATTGAATTGAAAGATTGGAAATTGAATTTGTTGATTTGAAATTGGACATGGGTCCAGATTGTTGAAATGAAAAGAAACGGTTTGATTTGATATTATTTTCAAAATAAATTATTTTTGGTATAAACTGTTTAAAATCTATTATTTTTAATATTCAAATTATTTAGATTTTCCAAAACTATTTCACTATATAAAACATTTTCAAAACTCAAACCATTTTATATTAAACTGTTTTAAATCTCTAAACTATATAAGCTATTTTAAACTATTTTAACTATTCAAACTATTTTCTAGAATTTCAAACTGTGCAAAGTTGGAATGTTTATATTTAAATCGTTGATTTAAATGCGGATGTGGTTAAATGAAGTTATAACCTCAGTTGGAATTTGAAATGATATTTTCAAGTGGAATGACATATTTTGAGTAAATATAGTGATTTTGAAATGAATGATATTTTGAAGTGAATATGATATTTTGATATCAAATATGAATCGGTTTTGAAATGTAAAAGAACCAACCGGTGTGAAAATGATGTTTGGTTATTGAAGAGACCGGGGCCTCTTATTGGCATACTTTCTATCAATATTGGAACCATATTAACAACTTTGTACGCGATGGATGATACCAGAATGTCGAGGTTGAATTAGAGGCGTTTGCTGGATTTGAAGAAAGAGAATGATGATGGACGACCCCGACACTTGTGTCAATTTGAAATGACTAAAATAGGAGCCGTACCTGACCACCGAGACTAGCTACCTCTAGTGGACACACCTTTTCGTATTACTACATTGATGTTGGCTTGATCGGTGCACCTTGATTTGATTTTTTTGGGGTGTTGGACGCGGTGAGCCGTTAGGGGTTACCACCAGTCTGGAAGCACAAAACGGTAGTATCCTACCTTGGGCATCGCTTCACGTGCCTTGTCATACTCTTTATCCTTATTCGCCCTCATTACGATTTTGTTTTAGTATGGTACCTATAGAGGACTCATTGGCTACCGACGTTACTGATTGTGTTATAGGACCTGCATGGACTACCTGCTTAAAAATGTGTTAAGGGGAATCAATGTAAAGCCTTAACGCTATTTTAATACTTTACATTACTGATAGACACTATTCATATAGCATATCTTACTACATATAGATAGTTTAACGGATCCTTAAGAGATTGAAAATCTCGTAACATCTCTTAAGTTATTTCACTCACGTTGTACACTTGATAGGAGATGTAAAATCCCGTCAACATCTCTGAAGCTATTACACTCACATTTAATGGTTGTTGATTTAACTTACATAAGAACTTTTAGCTCTGACTTAGGTGTTTGGTAATTTAAATTGTCATTTAAATTTAATTTGAATTTATATTGAATTAAATTGACATTTAAATTAATATTGAATTTAATTGATAGCTAAGTACTTGATATTGATAACTAGTTTATTGTTGTGATTTATTTGTTGATTTCACTGTAATGGATGTCTATTTGTTGACATTTTCGATGATTGGATGTTTATTTATTTATATATCCATGTTATCACCCTGTATATTAATTGAAAGCATATAAACTGTTATTTGAATTATTTCGAATAAATTATGAAATAGGTTAAAATGATATACACCTATGACACCTTGATTTGGATTGAAATGATATATATCCATCCCTATAATTAAAATCGAAATAACTGATCACTTGGCCATAGGGTAGAAAATTATATACAAACACCGGATTGGTTAAATTAAATGGTTTTAAAAATCTTGAAATTTTGATTTTGATTAAATAATATTGTTTAAAAGAAGTAAATTTTGGATTTATATGAATTGAATTATTTTCTAATTCAAGCTTTGAGATGTTGAAACTGAAATTGGTTAAAAGGAAATCGTTTTAAAGAATTGAATTGGAAATGTGAAGTTGTAATTGGTATATGAATTTATTTTGGAAATTGAATTATTTTAAAGATTTGGATCTTAAAATTGAACAATCAGGTTTTAATTGATTTAAGTGTTTTAAATTAGTAAATTGGAATTGGACTTGAAATTGATATGAATTGAAATGGTTTAAAATAAGAATTGGATTGGAATTTAAATCATTGAATTGAATTGTTGAATAGAATTTAAAGTTAAAAATGAATGTTTTGAAAATTGAAGTTATTTCGAATTGAAATTGAAATCAAGTTGATTTGAAATTAAATTGAAATTGAGTCAATTGAATTGAAAGATTGGAAGTTGAATTTATTGATCAGATATTGGACATGTATCCAGGTTGTTAAAATGGAAAGAAACAGTGTGATTTTATATTATTTTCAAAATAAATTATTTTTGATATAAACTGTTTAAAATCTACTATTTTTAATATTCAAATTATTTAGATTTTCCAAAACTATTTCACTATATAAATCATTTTCAATACTCAAACCATTTTATATTAAACTGTTTTAAATCTCTAAACTATATAAACTATTTTAACTATTCAAACTATTTTCTAGAATTTCAAACTGTGCAAAGTTGGAATGTTTATATTTAAATCGTTGATTTAAATGCGGATGTGGTTAAATGAAGTTATAACCTAAGTTGGAATTTGAAATGATATTTTCAATTGGAAATGACATATTTTGAGTAAATATGATGATTTTGAAATGAATGATATCTTGAAGTGAATATAATATTTTGATATCAAATATGAATTGGTTTCGAAATGTAAAAGAACCAACCGGTGTGAGAATGACGTTTGGTTGTTAAAGAGACCGGGGCCTCTTGTTGGCATACTCTTTGTAAATATTGAAACCACTTTAACAACTGTGTACGCGGTGAATGATATCTAGAATGTAGAGGTTGAATTGGAGGCGTTTGCTGGATTTGAAGAAAAAGAATGATATTGGATGACCCCGACACTTGTGTCAATTTGAAATGACTAAAAGAGGAGTTGTACTTGACCACTGAGGCTAGCTACCTCTTGCGAACACACCTCTTCGTATTACTATATTCATGTTGGCTTGGTCGGTGCACCTTGATTTGATTTTTTGGGGTGTTAGACGCGGTGGACCGTTAGGGGTTACCACCAGTCAGGAAATACAAAATGGTAGTATCCTACCTTGGGCATCGCCTTACGTGCCTTGTCATACTCTTTATCCTTATTCGCACCCACTACGATTTTGTTTTAGTATGGTACTTATAGGGGACTCACTGGCTACCGATGTTACTGATTGTGTTACAGGACCTGCATAGACTACCTGCTTAAAAATACGTTAAGGGGAATCAATGTAAAGCCTTAATGCTATTTTAATACGTTACATTACTAATAGACCTATTTATATAACGTATCTTACTACATATAGATAGTTAATGGATCCTTAAGAGATAGAAACTCCCGTAACATCTCTTAAGTTATTGCACTCACGTTGTACACTTGATAGGAGATGTAAAATCCCATAAACATTTCTGAAGCTATTACACTCATATTTAATGGTTGTTGATTTAACTTACATAAGAACTTTTAATTCCTTCTCAGGTGTTTTGTCCTTTCATTACGCTCGGGTCAGCCTGAGCTTTTCAGTGTTTGAAGACATTATTTCTAGAGGATGAAGGCGGAGTTTGGTATATTATATTATTAGTATTATTCCGCTGCATCATTTTGGTATGTCTGTTGATTGTACTCTGATTCTGTTGGTAATTAAATGTATATTGTAAAACAGCTTCATGAACTGTTTATTTGATTATTATATTTTGTCATTCCGCTGCGAGATTCTATGTTTTGTTTCCCTTCTTTTCTCTTATTTCTTATTAAATCCTACTGATAATCTTCCCTTTTGAATGGTTTGAGTTAGACATGTGTGGTTTATTGTCGATTTAAATCGTCCAAAAAATTGGGTCGTCAGAAAGACGATTTAATTACAGCAGTAACTTCAGTAAGTGATGTCACCTAATTTTTCAGTCTCCATGTAGCTCCGTCAACCATCTTGGTATCTTTTCCTTATGCGGATTGTTCTCGCTAATCTATTCTAAAAGCAAATATACTTCTTGGTGATGCACATTTTGTTCAATATAAATCAATTTCCTATGCATGTTCGCTCATGCTATTACCACTCAGGCAATGCAAGCATTACATGTTCTTCGGAATCACTTTAAATTTTATTTTTCAATCTTCAGCTTCACTACCTATTCTCCGCAGTGCACTTCACAATCCTTTTAGCATTTATTTGGTTCAACACTTCACATTACAAGCAATGTTCGATTCATTGATAAAACATATACGGGCCTCAACTCAACATGCCAATAAATGTACATGAATTTATCTGATTCAACACCTCATTATCTTAACAACACTTTTCCATGTTGCTACATGCAGTATGTGTGGGAAAATTTGGATTAACTCCCCAACTATAGTGGAAATAATATTATTATGTTTACGGTGAGGTAGAACAAATAGAAAACTAATATCCCCAAAAATATGCAATCATAGACCACAGATGGACAAACAGAAAATAAAATCCATACTGGATTTATAGTGGTTCCACTATCGCAAGATAGTGTACATCCCTTTTGGAAAGAAGAGATTTTATTACTTTCAAAGAAAAGAGAATTAAAAGATTGATAATGGAGGCTAATAAGAAGAAATATTAAGAAACACAACTTGAGAGGATGATATTAATTTCCAAAGGATGACAATCTTTATATAGAGAATATCACTTAGGATTTAAGTAATTGATTTGTGGTAATAAATCAATGTCTTGTCAATGCTCATATTCATATGGGAAACATTTATCCATTTGATTTTTTAAGTTTCCTCCAATTTACATGCATCTGAAAAAATGTCTTCTTTAGTCAGCTGATTAGGGAATTGATTGATTACTTCAATCTCTCAAAATAACTCCTTCTCATTCAGATCATTTATTGCCCTCTTTAATGCATTAAAAGATGCAGTAATTTTGAGTCAACCATTGACTCAAATATCTCTCAAATCTTCTTTAATATGGAAATATTATATCATTGAAATATAAGAATATCCACTTTGATACTATATTTCCATTCAAGCCTACCAACTCCACCTACATCCTCATACTCCACGCAACGCTAGGACAAGGCACCATGGGTACTTTTTCAATGAGCTTCGATATGGCTATCACCCATTGCACTTTGTCAACGAACTCTGGCAAGGCCATCGCCCGCCAACAAAGTGCTGAAAGTACCCTCTCCATGTAAGACTTATCAATCCCCACAATGAAAACAAACATCTCCATCTACCAACTAATTCTCTGCATGTCCATCATGTGGGACCTAGCACCTCAACAAGTAGATCAAGTTCGAGCAATGCTTGAACTTTGCAGCAGGCAAAGACTTGGTAAACATATCTGCTACATTCTTCTCCATATGAAACTTCTAGAGATGAACTAGCTTCTCTTCATTCATATCGAGACAAGAAAGGACTCTCTCCCCTTTATATGCTTCGACCTCGAGTTGAAAACCATATTTTCAGCTAAGTGAATTGCACTTTCACTATCATAACTGATGCAGTGCAAGCTACAAAATTACAAGGCTTAAGTCGCCCACGACTTAAAGGAGAAGTTTTAGGTCGCTCACGACCAAACGAGGTGGAGTCTAAAGCATCCAAACGACCTAGCGCCTCCAATCTCTTAAGTCGCTCGCAATGCTTAAGTTGCCCACGACTTAACGAAATCTTAAGTCGTTTGGAAGTTATAAGTCGTCCACGACCTAAGGACTATGGACCTAACGAAGAGGGTTGGCGAGCTGACAGTTTAGGTCGGACACGATCTAGTGGGAATTTACGACCTAAAAATGCAGTGCAACGTGAAGAAAGCTTAGGTCGTGAACGACCTAACTCTAAGGTCACGAAAGAAGAGTGCAAACGACTTAACTCGTATGCTTCTATAAGTCGCAGACGACCTAACGTACACAAGCCATTTTCTTTGGGTCGTTCAAGCGATAGGTCGCTGCCGAGTTACGACCTAGGTTAAGTCGTAGAAGCAGGTTACGACCTAGGATAGGTCGCTGAAGCTTGAAGCCGTAGATTCTTTATGCCATTTTACTCTATGCCGTTGATTCTTTTAAGTCGCAGAGGATGTTATGTCGCAGGCTTGTCATTCTGTGTTGTAACTTGTACTTGTTAAGTCGTTAACGACTTAAGTAGGTCGTATGTCGTGATATGGTGTTGTAATGTGTTGTATATTTCTTATGTCGTGAGTAGTTAGGTCGTATACGACCTAAGTGTTGTAAATTTGTGATGATGTGTGGGTTGTAATACCGGTACTTGAGTCGTGATGGATGAGTCGTTGCCGACCTAGTTGAGTCGTAAGTCGTGAACGACTTAAGGGTCTGGTTTGAAAAATGCTATAAATAGGCGTGAGTTGTACATTTGGAAGTAAGTTGATTTGAATAAAAACTTTGTTTTGTTAGCTTTGTGCTTTCACCAAATTGGTAGTCGAGTGTAATCTCCTATCTCCACTTTCGGTTAATCGAGTGCGCTCGATTGAACGATTGCTGAAGCCGATTTGCGGTATCAAGTGCGCTTGATCAACGCTTGAAGAATTGAAGATCTTCCTTCACGGTATCGTGCGCGATCAACGTGACGAAGATAGCTAGAATTCGGTATCTTCGGATCAACGAATTTGGGCCATTCAGTATTTCTCAATCCATCGATTGCTACTTTCATCGATCTACCTTGTTTTTGTTTAATCCGCTGCGTCAGTTTGGTATCAGAGCTTGTTTTAGCCAATCATAGCTAAATCAAGTCTTGGAGCCGAGAATTTCGAAGTTGAAGTGTTAGCCGAGCTTGAAGTGTTGAGCCTAACTAAGTAGAAGTGTTGGAGATCGAATTTGTATCATTCGAAGAAGCTTGTTGTTCATAGTGTTCATCGTGAAATTGCAACAAGTTGGGAGTTTTCGATCAATATCATTTTGGATCTAAATTCGAAAGGTGTTTGAAATTTGAAGTAGAGCCGAGAATTGAAGTATTAGTGAAGTTTCAAATCATGCCGCCAAGAAGAGCCAATCGTCATCAAAACGTAGAAGCTTTGTATAGAAGAGAAGAAGCTGATGAGATGGAGCAAAGAATTAATGAAAACTTTAGTGAGAAACTTAATGAAGGAATTGGACGATTAGAGAAGATGATGTTAGAGATGAATCAAAATCGGAGAAGGGTTTCACCTGAATCTAACCATGGGGGAAGTAGAGTCTCACCACATTCCAATCGAGAAAAAAGTGTTGATGATGATCAAAGACGTGGGAGGAATGTGAATGATCGAGATCGGAGGAATGTAGATAGAAGGGATGTTGGTGGAAGACGTGATGGTAGTAGAGATGTTGGTGGTCAGGATCGACATCGATATACATCAGATTTTGAAGAAGAGTATGATGATGGTAGTGTTCATGGACGAGGACGTGGACAAGGAAGAAATCAGTCAGAGTATGATCACAAGTGGGGATCTGGGATGAAAACTGAAATACCAGAATTCAAAGGAGGTATGCAAGCCGAAGAATTTCTTGATTGGATAGCTTATGTTGAGGAAATATTTGAATTCAAGGAGGTTCCGGAGGATCGTAAAGTGAAGTTGGTTGCTACTAGACTGAGGGAGAGAGCAATGGCATGGTGGCAGCAAACCAAACTCACTAAGGATCGGATGGGGAAGTCAAAATTGTTGCTTGGGAAAAGATGAAGAAACTGATGAAGGCTACGTTCTTGCTTTATAATTACCAATCACTAATGTATCAGAGACTACAAAACTTGAGGCAAGGAACGAAGACAGTTGCTGATTATGCAGATGAGTTCTACCAGTTAATTGCTCGAAATGATATCATGGAAAGAGAAGAACAATTGACCGCGAGGTTTGTCGGTGGACTTAGAGCACAGATCCAAGATATGGTGAACATGTTCGACCCCAAATCTGTGGCCGAAGCACATCAAAAGGCGTTGGCTTGGGAGAAACAAGGAAGGCGTGGGGGAGGTGTGTTTCCGAATTTTACGGGGCTGAACAAAGGAGCGGGTAGTAGTTCTAATATTCCTAAAGCATCGAGTAAGCCGGTTGTTCATGAAGTGGCTAAACCTAAAGTCAATACCAATTTCAAATGCTATAATTGCCAGGAAGTGGGTCATAAGAGCAGCGAATGTCCAAAACCAAAGAAGAGAACTATGATTGTTGAAGTAGAGGATGAGGATGTCGAAGAAGATCTCAATTCACAGCGTGATGAGGAGGAAGAAGTGTCGGGAGACGAGGGATGTAATCTGATGCTACGAAGATCTTGTTTAACCCCGAAGTAGGAGGAAGAGTCGAGTTGGTTGAGGAGTAACATCTTTCAGTCAACATGCACTATTTTGGGAAAGGTCTGTAAATTTGTCATTGATGCTGGGAGTTGTGATAATATCATTTCAACGGAAGCTATGAGAAAGTTGAAACTGAAAACGGAGAAACATCCTAGTCCATATAAACTTGCTTGGTTGAGGAAAGGAGGAGAAGTAAAAGTAGAGAGGCGAGCTTATGTTCCATTTTCTATCGGAAAGAAATACAAGGATGAGATTTGGTGTGACGTAGTTGACATGGATGTTTGCCATTTGCTGTTGGGAAGGCCGTGGCAGTACGATCGTGAAGTACAGCATAATGGTCGAACGAATAGTTACAGTTTCTTGTTCGAAGGCACGAAGATTACCTTAGTTCCGAAAAAGCGACAGCAGAATGAGAACAAGTTAGAGGAGATCGAGGAATTGAAAACTTTGTTGACATTGAAGGAGTTCGTGGAAGAGATAGAAGAGAGTCCTGAAGTTTTTATGTTGATTGGGCATGAAAGCAGTGAAATTGCTGAAGTTCCAAAGGAAGTGAAACCAGTTTTGGAGGAATTCGAAGATGTGTTTCCAGAGGAGTTACCGAAGGAGTTACCACCGCTTAGAGACATACAGCATCAGATTGACTTGGTGCCAGGTGCTGCATTGCCTCATAGACCGCACTATCGGATGAGTCCAAGGGAACACGAAGAGTTAAGGAGACAGGTGGAGGAATTACTGGAACAAGGGCGAGTTCAGGAGAGTTTGAGTCCTTGTGTAGTGCCAGCTTTGTTGGTACCCAAGAAGGATGGAACGTAGAGGATGTGCACAGATAGTAGAGCATTGAACAAGATAACAGTCAGATACAGATTTCCGATGTCGAGACTTGATGATCTGTTAGATCAAATTAGTGGGCCTGTAATCTTTTCTAAGATTGACTTGAAGAGCGGTTATCATCAGATACGAATTAGACCAGGGGACGAATGGAAGACAACATTCAAGACGAGGGAAGGATTGTACGAATGGTTGGTCATGCCGTTTGGTCTATCGAATGCACCAAGTACATTCATGAGGGTGATGAACCAAATTTTTAGGCCGTACATTGGAAAATTTGTGGTAGTTTACTTTGATGATATTCTGATCTACAGTGCTAGTACGGAGGAGCATGTTCAGCATTTGAGGAAAGTGTTAATTATCCTTTGTGAAGAACAATTCTACGCTGCTACGAAGAAGTGTGTTTTTATGGCGAGGAGTGTTTTATTTCTAGGGTATGTTGTATCGAAAGAAGGAATACAGGTGGACCAAAGTAAAGTTGAAGCTATCAGAGGTTGGCCGCAACCCAAGACGATAACGGAAGTTCGTAGTTTTCACGGGTTGGCTTCATTTTATCGAAGGTTTATTCCGCACTTTAGTAGTGTGATGGCGCCTGTGACTGATTGTATGAAGGGTAAACAATTTGCATGGACGGAGGGAGCAGGGGTTGCTTTTGAGCGAATCAAAGAACTCTTGACGTCAGCACCAATTCTAGTATTACCAGATTTTCAGTTGGTATTTGAACTACATACTGATGCATCCAAGGTTGGGATTGGAGGAGTGTTGAGTTAGAGAGGACGTCTGATTGCATATTTCAGTGAGAAGTTATCAGGAGCGAAGATGAGATATAGTACGTATGATGTGGAATTTTATGCTGTTGTACAAGCTATTAAACACTGGAGACACTATCTATTTCAGAAAGAGTTTGTTCTTTACACTGATCATGAGGCGTTGAAGCATTTACAAGGGCAAGACAAGATTTCAGCAAGACATGCATCGTGGATTGCGTACCTGCAACAATTTACATTTGTGGTGAAGCATAAATCTGGAGTTACAAACCGTGTGGCAGATGCGTTGAGCCAAAGGAATCATTTGTTAACAACAATGAAGGTTGAAGTGACGGGGTTTGATGTGTTGCCAGAATTATTTGTCGATGATCCTTACTTTGCAAAGTTTGTTGATAAAGTCAAGGAGGGAGAGACGGATGAGTTTATGATGGTAGATGGTTTTCTGTTCAAAGGAAATCGATTGTGCATACCTGATTGTAGTTTGAGAATGAAGATTGTGAAGGAGCTACATGAAGAAGGCCACGTAGGTAGAGACCGTACGCTACAGCTGATTTCTCAATCTTATTTTTGGCCATCAATGAGGAAAGAAGTGGAAAGATTTGTGGAACGATGTCATATCTGTCAAGTGTCGAAAGGAACTGCGACCAATGCTGGATTATATATGCCGTTACCTGTACCAAATAAGCCTTGGGTTGATGTGAGTATGGATTTTGTTTTGGGGTTACCGCGAACTCAAAGGGGGAACGATTCCATTTATGTGGTGGTTGACCGATTTTCGAAAATGGCACATTTTATTGCTTGTAAGAAGACGGCGGATGCTGTTCATGTTGCTCAGTTATTTTTCAAAGAAATATATCGACATCATGGATTGCCAGAATCTATTGTGTCGGATAGGGATACTCGTTTTCTGAGTCATTTTTGGCTAAGTTTGTGGAAGATGGTCGGAACGAAGCTGAATTTTAGTAGCGCTTACCATCCACAAACTGATGGACAAACGGAGGTGGTTAACAGATCGCTGGGGAATTTATTGCGATGTCTGGTGAAAGATAATCTGAAGGGTTGGGACATGAAGTTATGCCAGGCAGAGTTTGCTCATAATCATGCAGTGAATCGTAGTACGGGATTCAGTCCATTTCAGATTGTATATTCAATTTTACCCAGGGGACCATTGGACTTAACGGTAGTACCACAACCGAAGGGGACGGTAAAACGAGCTGTAGATTTTGTTGATGGATTGACTGAATGTCATAAAATCGTTCAGGAACGATTGGAGAAGGCAAATGAGAAGTATAAACGATCCGCAGATCTGAAGTGGAGAAATGTTGAGTTTAATGAAGAAGATATGGTATATGCTGTGTTACCAAAGGACCGTTTTCCAGTGGGCGCTTATAACAAGTTGAAAGCTAGAAAAATTGGTCCTGTAGAAGTCGTGAAATGGATTAACGAAAATGCTTATAAATTGAAGCTACCGGAGGATGTGTATACTTCTAACGTGTTCAATGTTAAGCATATCGTACCATATTTTGGGAATGAACAATCTGATGTAGAAGAATTTACAAATTCGAGGACAAATTTCTTTCAACCAGGGGAGGATGATGCAGCGCAAGCTACAAAATTACAAGGCTTAAGTCGCCCACGACTTAACGGAGAAGTTTTAGGTCGCTCACGACCTAACGAGGAGGAGTCTAAAGCATCCAAACGACCTAGTGCCTCCAATCTCTTAAGTCGCTCGCAAGGCTTAAGTCGCTCGCAAGGCTTAACGAAATCTTAAGTCGTTTGGAAGTTATAAGTCGTCCACGACCTAAGGACTGTGGACCTAACGAAGAGGGTTGGCGAGCTGACAGTTTAGGTCGGACACGATCTAGTGGGAATTTACGACCTAAAAATGCAGTGCAACGTGAAGAAAGCTTAGGTCGTGAACGACCTAACTCTAAGGTCGCGAAAGAAGAGTGCGAACGACTTAACTCGTATGCTTCTATAAGTCGCGAACGACCTAACATACATAGGCCATTTTCTTTGGGTCGTTCAAGCGATAGGTCGCTGCCGAGTTACAACCTAGGTTAAGTCGTAGAAGCAGGTTACGACCTAGGATAAGTCGCTGAAGCTTGAAGCCGTAGATTCTTTATGCCGTTTTACTCTATGCCGTTGATTCTTTTAAGTCGCGGAGGATGTTATGTCGCAGGCTTGTCATTCTGTGTTGTAACTTGTACTTGTTAAGTCGTTAACGACTTAAGTAGGTCGTATGTCGTGATATGGTGTTGTAATGTGTTGTATATTTCTTATGTCGTGAGTAGTTAGGTCGTATACGACCTAAGTGTTGTAAATTTGTGATGATGTGTGGGTTGTAATACCGGTACTTGAGTCGTGATGGTTGAGTCGTTGCCGACCTAGTTGAGTCGTAAGTCGTGAACGACTTAAGGGTCTGGTTTGAAAAATGCTATAAATAGGCGTGAGTTGTACATTTGGAAGTAAGTTGATTTGAATAAAAACTTTGTTTTGTTAGCTTTGTGCTTTCACCAAATTGGTAGTCGAGTGTAATCTCCTATCTCCACTTTCGGTTAATCGAGTGCGCTCGATTCAACGATTGCTGAAGCCGATTCGCGGTATCAAGTGCGCTTGATCAACGCTTGAAGAATTGAAGATCTTCCTTCACGGTATCGTGCACGATCAATGTGACGAAGATAGCTAGAATTCGGTATCTTCGGATCAACAAATTTGGGCCATTCAGTATTTCTCAATCCACCGATTGCTACTTTCATCGATCTACCTTGTTTTTGTTTAATCCGCTGTGTCAATAACTCACCAGAACTCCATTATATACGAACCCAAATTCAGACATCAATTGCTCCAAGTAGAGTGCCTCCTTAGCCACTTCAATAGCAATTATACGCTCTGCCTCTATAGCAGACAAAGCAACTATCGTCTAAAACCTTACCCTCCAACTTAGCCATCCCTCCAAGAACATATAACCTAAGGTTGACTTCCTTCGATCTCTATCTCCAGCATAGTCAGAATCAAAAAGTCCAACTAGGCTGAAATCTTTATCTCTACTGCCAAAAACAAGCACATGGTCTGGAGTTCTTTTAAGATACCTAAAAATATACTTCACTGCCTCCCAATGCATCTTTCCTTGATTTTCCATATATCTACTAACCAGTCCAACAGCCTGCATAATGTTAAGCCTGGTACGAATCATGGCATACATCAAGCTACCAACTGCACTCGCATAAGGAACCTTCTGCATGTAGATCTTGTCCTTCTCGGAGATCAGAGACCTTTTCTAGAAAGCTGTACATTATTCCTTTTGAGTGAGCCTTAAAAGTCCAAGCTTTCTGTCTCTTCGGATTTTCATACCCAAAATCTTCCTTGCTTCCCTAAGTTCTTTCATCTCGAATTCCGCTTTTGACTTCAACGTTAATTTATTTATTTTAGCTTTATCCTTGAAAGTAGTTAACATATCATCCACACATAAGAGAAAATACACACAACTACCATTCTTTAAATGCTTAAAATAAACACATGCATTTTTAATATTACGATAAAGCTAAGTGAAAGCATAAAAGAATCAAATCTCTTATGACACTGTTTAGGTGACTGCTTAAGTCCATAAAGAGACTTCTTCGACTTGCAAACCCAATCTTCTTTCTCATTTACAATAAAACCTTCTGGCTACTTCATGCAAATGGTCTCATCCAAAACACCATGCAAAAAAGTGGTCTTCACATTAAGTTGCTCCAACTCCAAGTCATGAGTAGCAACTATGGCAAGCAAAATCCAAATGGAGGTATGTCTCACTACAGGAGAAAATATCTCATCATACTTCAATCCCTTCCTTTATGAAAACCCTTTTGCAACTAATCTAGCCATGTATCACCCATCATCCTTCATCTTGAAACACCCACTTAAATATAGGGTTCGCCTTCCTTGTAAAGGTGGTACCAAATTCCAAGTCGTATTCTTCTTCAACGACTCTAACTCCTCTTCCATAGCGCAAGTCCACTTCGAGCTATCGCTCGACTTCATAGCTTCTTCCAGGTCAAATGGCTCATCATGAAACTTATGTTGAGCATAGTCAAACTCATCATTAAGGTCGAGGTTTGCATATTGCCAATCACCATACCTATCGGATGGATTAATAGTCATATGATGGCTCGAGTATGTAGAACATCATCCAAACTCTTTTCAGCTCCACCTTGAATCGAACTTCCTCTAGCTTCATGCACATCACAACACTACTAGAAGGCACATATGGACTATTCAATGATGTCTCGTTATTTATGTCAAAATGTAGCACAAACACCTAATAAATATAATAAATGAATAAATGAAGAAATTAAAGGGAATTGAGAAAAAACGAGACACACAAAGTTTATAGTGGTTCGGCTAAATGTTGCCTATGTCCACTTAGCTTTGTTGCCAATTATATTTCTATTTACAAACATTATTCTTGGGGTTCGGTAATTATCTTCGGAATTACAAGAATTCTACGAAAATTCGTAAACAGCTGAAAAAGATCCCTCAAAATGCTACCCTCACCCTCTATTTATAGATGAAGGTTGCCGAAAATTCTTCCACCACGTTCATAGCCACGTTTCCCATATCCAAAGAGAGATAAACTTGGAAGATCATGGCCACATCAACCATTTCCAGGGATCAGTACAGATCCATAGTCGGGGAATGGTATTGATCCATAAGATTACTTGATGAATCTTTCATGTCCTTGTATAGGTGTGAATTGCACGTGCCTTCGTGTTTTCTATCTTGATTGCTTTGCTAGAAACTTGTTCCTGGGTGAATTTCTTTGATCAATGTGGTAATGGAGCTCCGGGCTTTGCATACACGAGATGCTCGATAGCAATTGCTTGCGAACAACCTATTGACGCTTGGCATAGGTTGCAACAATCATGGTTTCGAAGTAGATAAGGTGATGGGCGATAATGGCGGAGTTTTTAGGACCGGTACCAATCCCCATATAGGGACTGGTACTAATCATCAAATCTTCTTGTTAATGTCTTTTACATTTTGGTTATTGATGCATGTAGATGTTGGCTTCCTTTTGGAGGCTAGTTGCTATTGTTTGAGGCTCATGATCTTGGTCATGCTCGTCGTCTAGGTTCGCTAGTTATCACTTTGGGCTTTCTGCCTTGATAACTTCCAAGTTTGACTAGTTAGATTCATCCAAGTATGACCTGGTCAAAAGGCTTGATTACACATGCCCTCTAAAGTAAATCTTGTTTTCAACATGATGTGCTTTGGATCGGATCAAGCTGGGATTCCTACATCGAATTCTGATCCATACTTCGAATGATTATCCTTTCTTTGGATTATTTTGGTGAAGCATAGCTTCTTTGGTTATTCATTGTGCTTTGCTTAGCCTATGTCCGTTGACATCCGGCATTATAAAAACTGGAATGTGCTTTCATAGTTCGTCATTCCAAACTTAGAAGCTTTCAACAAACTTCCATCTTGGATTACACAGGTTTGAACTCATTGCCTAGTGATTTCAGTTGTCAAGTATTGGGTATGCACGTGCACATATGTAATTTGATCATCGGGCTTTAGATAGGAGTACATGCATACAACTGTATACATTCTCATACATGTACATATATGCACATATCCCATGTATCTATATACATATATATTTTACTTTATTGTTATATATATTATTTATGGTTCGGTGTCGATCCCTGTCCAAGGATCGGTACTATTCCTGGACCTACCTAATCGTGGCTATTTTGTAGCTGATGTTTTTGGATTTGAAGGTCATATATACCGACAAAACTCCTTGTCTCCTCACTTTTAAATGTGCTTTACTTTAGAGATTTTATCTGCCACTTCTTTCCCTTAAATTGAAGCATTCGATTAGAGTGCCTCTCCTTGAACACCACCATCAATTTCCTCAGCCTTCAATCATTGTTTATCCTGCCACAACCGATTCGAAGCTTTGCCTTAATTCCTTCACCACCTTTGAGTTTCACTTTCTAGCTAGGAGACAACGCTATAAATGGAGATCGCTAGCACCTGCATCATGACCATGCTTAGGAGAACGATAGAGAGGAGGAAGATGGATGGTACCACCACGTCTTGAAGATCGACACTGATCCTAGACTTAGGGGAATTTTACTTTTGCCTATAAACAACTAGAGTTGATTTATGTAATGTAAATGAAAACTTTGGGTTTTCCAAGTGAAATTCCCTAAGTGGTAGCGTAGGATTTCCAATGCATGGTTGATGATGCAAAGTCTATTGGGACGGTCAGTGATGAAGGTCACTTCGTATGATAAGCTAGCCTCTGAATGAGTTGTTGCACAACATAATAAACTGACACTACATAACACTACACAACACTTTAAATAACATCACACTTTACTAGGCTTTTACTCTAGCATGGGGACATAGCTTTTAACTTTTCTGATATCACTCGTGTGTTGAGTTTTGATATTTATGGATCCTAGATGCTCCAAGCGTCTCTCCGCAATGACTGTAGGCCCATCAACTTCTAGATATGCTGAATCATACACTAAGTCGATTTCAACCCTAGTTCCTATTGCAAGGCATACCCCATCATCATCTGTATATCAGCCTACTAATCAACAAGCTGAACAACCTTCCCAAGAGATTCCCCTTGCGCCGATAGAAGGTCCAAAAATTAAAGACTTCCCCGGATAGTCTCGATGATGCAGTTACATTAGATGATCCTGCAGATTCTACTACCTCTTAAATCAAAGAAGAAGCTCTTAGAAGAATTTGTGATGGATATGGCATCCCGTTCGAGGATGTGTTGGTTCCTACACACCATCAATGGGCACACCATCCCCCAACAGGGTACACTATATGTAATCGATATATGTGCCTGGCGAAGTGTGTCCTACCATTTAATCAGTTTATTCGTTGAGTTTTGAATTTCATAAGATCAACTCTGGCGTAGTTGCATCCCAATATGTATGCCTTCCTACATGGTGCCTACATCTTTGCCTGACACTGGAATTGCACTCCAAGCAATGAATAGATCTGATATCTGTACAACTTCAAACATCGAAAAGAAAACTTTTCTTTAACATATTTGGAACCCTTTAAAGGTTGTAGGATTGTCATGAGCACTTGGAATAAATTGAGTTAATTCAAATATGAGTTCTTTTTCATTTGTTGCCCACCCAGATTCACATAAAGGTGGCTATCCGGATGTAAGTCGTGCTTCTTTTATTTTCATACGAGTTCACTTTATAATTCTGTTTGCTCAAGTCTTATTCCTTTATTCTCTTAGATGTACCGAGGAGGCCTAGTAGCACGGCTCTTATAGATATTGTAAGGACCCTTCTTGCGGTTTCGGCTGCTAGCAGGGAAGCTAGAACCCTCCTCGTCGACGGAAACCTTTTGGCCTACAACTTACTAGAAGTGGCTGCAGCATCGGTCAAATTCCAGTGGCTACCGATGGTGACGAAGATAACTCCTCATCCGAGAATAACAGTGAGGACCCATTGGTGCCCCAGTCCGAAGTCCTGTGGCTGAGCTGTAGAAGTGCACGATCACATTGAAGAAGGTGAAGGTGGTGGAGCAAGCCATGATGATGCTGACGTAGGTTGCGAGCCTTCCAGTGACAATGACCAGGAATTTCCTTTAAGGAAGCGACCCAAGATAAAGATTGTTATAAGGTGGACTCCTACATTGTCTCCGCCATCCACTGCAACATAAGAGACTCATATCCTTCCTTCCGATGATGCCTACCAGGGCCCTGGTCCGATTCTGGATGAATGTGGTTCTTTCAACCTAGATAATGTGAGCCTTGGGAGTATCGACTCCCTTATCTGTCTACAAAGTCACTTGCCAACAACCCACGCAGGGGAGATCACCCATGTCAGTAAAATTCTAACTCACGGTCCGTTTGGGGGAACACTAGGACATTTATACACACATGCACTACACTTTACTTAGCTTGCATCATGCATTTTGTTCTGTGAAAGTTAATTTGTCTCGGTTTCATTTGCATGTTTAATGGAGCATAGGATTATGTTTGATTCTCTCAAGAATCAAATAAGGAAGCATAAGAGGCGCAACCCATGTAAACATTCTCATGGCACTAGTTATGACTCAGATACCAATAGGCACTCGAGTCGGGATTGAGGGGGTTGAGACAAGAGTTATCACTCTCATGATTCATCTTTAAGGCATTGATCTAGGTCACCTCTGCCCATAGGCTTGGGCAAGTACTCTAAATGACCCGGTGACATTTCGTTTGAGATGTTTCTTATTTCCCTACTTCGGTTTCCCACTCCATAAAGCAAATGGTGTCATCTCATGCTCACCGACAATCTGAGCAGTCATCCAAATTTTTTGCCCTTGACTCCTCTCACTATAAGGCTGATAAGAAAGCTAGTAAGCCTCCAATTGTGATGTCAGAGCAATAGGTCGATTCGAATCATCACATGGCTGATTTGAAATGTCGTTTTCCAAAAAATTACTTTGACACAGTCAAGTTTGCTCTGAATCTAAAAGACATGCCTTCACACATCCAAGGTCAAACCATGGCTTCCGTTAATGATGTTTACGAATAGTACTTCAAATGGAAGAGAATGGCTAAGGTAGTCTCCAGATATGCTAAAAACCAAAAGGTAGAGGTCGCGGGATTGAAGCTCGAGGCTAAGTAGGACAAAGATACTATAGCCCATCTTAATGAGGAGGTCACAAAGCTAAAAAGTCACTGAAAGAAGCTGAGCATAAACTCAAAGACCTAACCGAATCGATTAAGCTAGAGAAGAAAAACCATCAAATTCAAATCAAGGCTTCTCATCACAGAAATCATCTTCTATCTGAAGAAAAGAAGTGCTTAGCAAAAGTGGGAGCGAAGCTAGAAGCATATTGCTTTATTTCTTAGCTGTTACCGAGCATGTTCCGAACACATGTTCTCAATTATGTTGGTAATAATAGTGGACGACACACTTTAAATGCCGACTTAGCTTTGCTCAAAAAAAGTATTTGGATATTTTTCCAAACATTGAAATAGTAAAAATGAACGGTAAATGAGTAGTATATATATGTATATCTTTGTGAAGTATTTTGATACAAGTATTTATAACGTGATATAATTAATAAAGGGATTGACTAAAGAGGCTTAGTGGTTGCTATGTGCTTAATCATGCTTGGTTTCCATATGAAATTAAATCTCTGATTGGATTATTTTCTTATTTGATAGTTAAACAACCAACTATCAAATCTTGAACAGTTTTGAAACTATCGATTGTCGGTTCGGAGAGACCATGATCAGATATGTTATTCAAAAACTACCTTGAACTGGAATAAGCGTTTGAATTGAAGACGTCTTGAAGATGATGGAAATCGAAGACAGAGTTCTTTGAAGTGCAAAGGCTACTTACTACTAATCCCGAGGGTGATTCCAAAATGGATTGAGTAGAAGCAGTGCCTTCAGCTTGTTTAGTACCAGAACAACTTGTATGGATGAATGCCAATATTGCATTGTTTCCTAGAGGCAATATTAGCATTCCAAGTGGGATTTGTTAAAAGGTAAAACGTAAACTCAAGCCTATACCCATAAATGACTAAATTAGAATAGATGTGGCAGGGCTATGTGGGTCGCTCCCATTAGTGTATGATCATCACTTGTATCTAGATTGATATTTATGGATTATGTAAGCTTTGTAGCCACAAAAACGGCTTGTCAAGTTGGCAACCGGAGTAGTGATCATATTCGGTACTACTAGTAAGGGGTAGCTGGTTCTGTGTTGGTAGGGGTGCAATGTGTTTATAGCCCCGGTATATTTTCTCTAAAGGTGTACTATACGGAAGGTAGTCCCTTACCTTGTCATTATTGGAATCCATTCTCCCATACATGCCTTACGGACTTAGTTGTACACCAAATTGTTGGAATGTGAGATGCAAGCATTTCAATTATGTTGTATATTTATTTTAAACCCTAGACATTATTATAACATCACAAGATTTTCTAATGAAAATGTTTTGGTTATCGTAAGGTAAAAATCCGTCCTTGTTTATGTGCGGTGTGGTCTTATAAGATACCTTTGTTTTTAAAAGGTTTAAAACATTGAAAATCAATATGATTTGAGTTTCTTAAGCTAGTTTACTAGACTGATCCGAACGTTATTTTCTTATAATACTCGGATCAGCCCTAAGCATATCTCCAAATTTAGTTGGATGCTTTGGAGCTTCAGGAGACGAGCTGGATGTTTCCAAGACCTATTCATGTATTTTATTTTCCGTTGCATTACTTGTGTGACAATTTGTCTTTCTTACACCTGAAGACGACACTTAATACATACTCGGTATTT
This sequence comes from Allium fistulosum, assembly GCA_030737815.1. NCBI lineage: Eukaryota > Viridiplantae > Streptophyta > Magnoliopsida > Asparagales > Amaryllidaceae > Allium > Allium fistulosum. The sequence continues at coordinate 1,016,763,145 of CM060907.1, forward strand.
GTGTGCCGATCATTTAAGTGTCCAAATGATAGGTCATTTGGGGTGAAGAAAGAAAAAGATTTAACAGAATCTCACATCGTGACTAGAAATATATATTATATACAAGTTCTTTACAAAAAGAAATCAGTTGTATACATAGCCCAAATCAGGATACACTGGGCTATCACTATTTTGGACAGTTATAGAGACCTATCCTTACACTTACAAATAAATACAGACACTATAATACAGCGGAAGAATATTAGATACATGGATACGTCTTAGAGAATCCAGCTCATCTCATGAAAGCTCCAAAAGCATCTAGCTAATCTGGAAAATATGCTCGGACTGACCCGAGCATTGTAAGAAAATAACGCATGGATCAGTATGGTAAACCAACGTGAGAAAGCTAAATCAAATCATATTGATTTCTATATTTGAAAACCTTTCCAAAATAAAAGATATCTCATAAGACCACGCCGCACATAACATGGATAAGTTTTTACCTTACAATAACTAAACCATTTTTATTATAAAAATCCAATGATACCATAATAATGTCTATGGGTTTAAAATATCAACAATCAAGTAGCTCTAATGTGTGTACATGACAACAATAATAGGTATATAATCAAAAACCGATGGCGCTTATTTGAGAATGGATTCTAACAAATGGCAAGGTAAGGGACTACCTTCTGAACAGTACACCTCTAAATAAAATGTACCGTGGGCTGCAGTTATCTTTGCAACCCGCATGACAAGATCGAACTACCCCTGACTGGATAGTACTAAATATGATCACCCCTAGGTTGTGATCAACAACCAAAAAGGGGCCCCGAAGCATGGATATAGATATCGACTCTAGATAAGGTGATGATCATACCCTAATGGGAGCAACCCACATAACCTTGCGGGGTATCCTGTTTTAGCCATTATCGGGGTATGAGGCTTGAGAGCTACGCTCTTATCATTTCCTCATAGCAATTCCCACTTGGAATGCTAACACTGCCCTCCAGGAAGAAATGCGATGTCAGCATTCATCCATACAAGTTCGTTTTGGGACTGAACGAAACCGAAGGCACCACCTCTACTACATTTATTTTGGAATCACCCACAGGATTAATAGCATGTAGCCCTTGCACTTCAAAGAGCTCCGTCTTCAATCATCATCAAGATGTCTTCCATCTGAACGCTTATGTTGGTTCGAAGTAGTTTTTGTATAACATATCTGATCCCGGTCTCTCTGAACCAACAAACGATAATTTCTAGTTGACTCTTTTCCGGTTCTTTTAGAAGTATTCAATAAGGATTCGAGTCCTCACTGAGGAACTCGAACATACTTCCTAAGTTAAAACTAGCCAAGATTTGATTATTTAACTATCAAATAAACAAACAAATAACAATCTAGAGATTTAATTATCCATAGCAACCACTAAGCCTCATTTAAATAAATCTTTCATTTATTAAATCTCTTTTAGGAATACTTATTAAAATATTTATATGCTTATCCCACCGGCATAAGTATATTCACAAAACATTTGTGAAAGTTTTTTCATTTTAAAATCATATCAAAAAAATCATAACAAATGTTATTTAAACTAGAGATAAGAATAACTCCAAACACTATTCCTTCGGTGTTAAGCATGGAATGAAAGTTCCATACCACCGTAATTAAGAAGGTCAGTTAAGGGAAATCCCAATCTCAAATTCTTTTATAATTTCTTCTACAAATCCCTTTGATAAATCTCTTTCATTTTATGAAATCTCCTTTACTTAAATTCTAAATTCATTTATAAAACTCTTTATAAATCTCCAAGTTTATTTGTAAAACTCTTTTATAAATATCAAAGCCATTTATTAAACATTTTTATAGATATTCAAGATCATTTATAAAACTACTAATAAATATCCCAAAATCATTTATAAAACTTCTTTCTCAAAATCTCAAGATCTCTTTTCAGTTTGTAAAACTCCTCTTATAAACTTTCTTCTTTTTCTTAAAATAATACAAAACTTCTTCAACAAACTTTAATCAATAAAGTTCCTTTGATAAAACCAACTATTTAAAACACCTTGAAATAAAAAGTTATGTAACGACCCTATTTTTGGACTTCCAAAAGTCGACATCAATACACCCACTGTACCAAATGTCGAACCATCGAATGCCGGAAAACTGAATCATTAGGGTTAAAAAAAGAAGAAGATAGAAGAAGAAACAGAAACAATAACAGAATCTCACATTTCGCAGCGGAACAATATATAATAGATAAATGAATAATCTTTAAAACAAAGAACTATATCAGTTTTTACATACATCATCAGAGTTTACAACAACAACACACAACATTGGACAGTTATATAAAATTTTCCTCATAACAGAATACACAACGGAAAATACATATTATAAGTGATACGTCTTGCCATCCAGCTCACCTCCTGAGCTCCACAGCAATCCATCCAGATCCAATTGATAACCTGACTCTAGGCTGCCCGTGTGGAAAATTATGGGCACCCAGAGTTTAGAAAGGGAACAATAAACTCCAGGTCAGTCATGGGACTGGTGTGAGATCTTAAAACAGTTATTTGCACAAAAGAAAGGAAAAGAAATCCGCAATGCTTTTGGAAAATGAAACTACCATAAGGCCTCCCGCCACACACACAATGTAAACGCAGAATTGGAGGAGATTTCTCCTTATGATAGTCAAACATGCTTAATACGCAAAAAAAAATCCTTTTTAATATTATTATTAGTGCATAGTGTGGAAAACATTTCGAAAGTATAATATTAATCTTAACCAGCATACACATTTCGTAGTATGCCTACTATAGCTACCATCTAAACAGTGGGTGACCACCATAAGTAAATGGCAGGTTATACAACTAAAACCGTACAGGGCGCGTATTGTTTCTTTGGATTTCCAACAAATGGTCAGGCTAAGGAACTTCCTGCCTTAAAGACATTTTAGAGGCTCATAAAGGTACCGAATGGGAACGCCTCTAGAGGGATGCCCCGAGAACCACCCTGGCTCTCTGCCAACACAAAGCCGGATTACCCCTGCCCGGAAGTAACCCGAGTATGCCATCCCCCGGTCGTAACCAACTTTTAATCAGGGATCCCGACAACCAACAACCACATAAGTAAATAATCTGGGCTCCATACCAGAAAACCACTTTTAAATCCACATAAGTTAAATATCTGGACTCCATACCAGATACCACTTTTTATCCAAAAGGAAATGCACATACCCTGAGGGGCGCGACCCCCATAACCTTGCTGCATCCTTCCTGTTTCGACCATTTCTGGGGTGTGAGGTTCGACGAAGTCTCGTCCACAGAGCTACGCTTTTCACAAAATCCATGCTTCGATCAACAAATGATCAGCAACACTTCGTATGCCACATTACCAAATTGGGAATATATCACTAGTAACCATCAACTACATAACCTCTGAGCTCGTACGTCTCAGAGAAGGGTGTTAAGCTAAGACAATAAATCCTCCGCCACCAACAGAAATGTATTTGATAGAAACCAACTTTATATCTCAAAGTGTAACGTCAGACACACATCTATACAAGTCTGTTCCGGGTTCGAACAGAACCGAAGGCACTTCAAAAGAAGCCCTTGCAATCCGGATAATCCCTAATCACGTCCGGACTCCCCATCACAAAGGGTGATCAAATCTCTATACCAGAGCAACTCGGTGCAGAGACATTCGACAGGTAATCCTTTCGCTTTCGAAAATACCCGGTCTTCAACACCATCTTCAAATGCAATCCCATTTCATCGTATCATTATTCGAAATGGGTTTTATGACATAAAGTCCTCTCCCGGCTTAACCGAATAATGAGCGCTTGTTTTTGAAAAAAAATTCAAGTGCCATTTCAAAGGCCAATATTGATAGTCGGTTATTTAACTATCAATCAATATTCACAACAATCACCAGATTTAAATAATTTTCCCCAATTACTTATTTTTAAAATATCTTCGCAAGATATATTTTTAACACCTCAACACTTTGAAAACCAATTTCAAATCATTTTTCACTCGTGGAATAAAATTCCCGATACTATTTATTTTCCACTGAAAATCTATCAAGGCCGAATACTTTGAAATAATTTTAAATTACTTATCCAAAATATATACTTGGAAAACACTTTAAAATAAAAACTATTTTTAAAAACTTTATTTAAAATATTAGTTATGAAAATATTTTACTAATATTTCATATAAAAACTCAAGTCCAAACTAAAAATAAAAACTTTAGATAGAGTATAACTATTTAAATAACCCTTTTCTAAATCAAATATCAATTAAATCTTTAAATAATCACTTCTATAATTAATTAAATAAATCTTTACTTTAAAGATTAAAAAACAACTTTAAGAAAATAATATTTTTTTCCAAAGTATCCTTTTTAAAACCATCCTTAAAACTTCAATTTATATTTATAAGCTATATTGAAAACATACTCGGCTTTTAAGAGGAAATACACTTTCCATTTCAAAATGGTCCATTTAAACCAATTAATAAACCTTTCTCGATTTATTTCAATTTACATTCCAAATCCGTAAATTTTCTTTCCACACTTTAAAAATAAACCAATATTTATTTTTAAAACAAATTTCTCTTTCCTTTATAAATTCCCATTGTGAATTTAAATTTCCAAATATCCATTGATATACGATTTTCAAATCGATTTCCAAATATTCACTTTCAAACACCAAATCAAATTCCAAATTTATTTCAAACACCAAATCAAATTTCCAAATTGATTTCCAAAATTTATTTTCAAATACCAAATCAATTTTCATTCAAACACCAAATAAATTTTCATATTGATTTCCCAAAGATTTATTTTCAAATACCAAATCAATTTTCAAATTGATTTCTAAAAATTTATTACCTTTTAAAATAAATCCCTTTATTTTTCCCAAACTATTTAAAATCCAATTTTAAATAAATTCTTCAATTTTTAAACCATATTACACAAAATCCATTTATTAAAATCTTTTCCCCATATTTTGGAATTAATTCGATCGGATTATAAAAATCAATCTTTACCCATTTAAATTCCTTCTTCTAAATTCACCCAATTCTTTAAAATGAATTTACTTAAAATTTTCTAGTTTAATTTCCAAAAATCTAATTTTTTTTATTTCTGGTATCCTACGGTACCAAAAAATGTATTCGGCTAAACTATAGCCCTCAATAATTTCAATCACCAATATAATCATTCACAGATTATAAATAAATCAACACACAATATTGAAACAAATTCAAATATTTGAGGAATCCAGTTAGATCCCTCCAACCTGTTTCCCTGCATCCACAGATGTTAGCATAACAAGTAAATACCAATTCCACTTCGAGGTGGAATATCGCGGTATATGGGATTTATAAAATATCATCCGCTATTATGCGGCGCATAGGGTCTCATCCGCTATATAATGCGAGAAATCAATCACTCCATATATATATATACACACTATCATATATACTATCACAACCAAACAATCAATCAATAATTGAAATTCTAATTATTTCAATTGAGTGAAAAGATCTCACCTTTCTTTTATTTTGCAATCCATTTCCATTTCAGCTTGTTTTCTTCACAGTTCTTGACCTCACTGCCTCAAATCAATGGCCACGATCAAGCAACCCTCCACCCTAGCAGCTCGCGAAGCCACCAGCACTCAGTGTCGCGACCATCCCAGCCTTCATCGCATACGAACGCGACCTCCACTCCCTATGCTCGAGAATGGCAACAACTTAACCACACCGTGCTTCCAAGCCTTGACGATACTGCTGCACAATCGTGCGTGAGTGGCGCGATACTCCCCCCTAGGCCGCCGCCACCATGAATCGAAGTCACTGGCTTCGCGACTAGCAAGCATCCAAACTCCGAAATTCTTCGTACCTCTCGCTCGCGATTGTCGATCGCCCTAGTTCGAGCCACGCCGTCGCAATTGAAGCTGCTATAAATCGCGCGCTTCGTTTTCGAACAGATTTGATTTTTTTTATATATTCATCGAGGGAATTCGATTTAAAATTGATAAAGGAAGCGGCCATTAACATTTTGATTTGGAAGAGAGGAATAGAAATGAAGGCTCGGCTGCTAAATTGATTTTGAACGAAAGAAAACGTTTTCGTTTGTTTTATTATTATTATTTTTTAAACTGTTACGTGCCTTAAATTCTTTTGCATGCTTGACAGGTGTTAGAAAGGGCAACAACGTGTTGAATCAAAATGTTTTGTTTTTGACTGGTCATAATTATAGAATTTAAATTTAAATTTGAATTCGAATGCCTCGAAATCGAGCCAAAAACTCAACCTCCTATTGAGGCATGCCGCCAGGCGTTCATAAGGTTATACCCCTATTCCGAACGTAATGGAAAAGGTTCCGAGTCCAAATTCGATCGTATGGAGAAGATAGCTTTTTGGACCCAGCTATTATTTTAAACTCCGATATAAATTTCAGAGCGTTTATCAATCGTACGGTCACACGACAACTTCGAATGCTACGAAAATTGAAATCCGATACTAATACACTATTACGGATCCAACAGAACTGGTTTCGTCGAATTCCGAGACTGTGCCTCGGAAGGCTATTTTTAAATATCGATTTAAACGATATAAATTCAAAACTGAACATATCATTTTCAAATTCAATTTTAGAAGTTCTATTACCTTCAGTATTATCAATATAGTTTTTACAAGACTTCAAATTATTTTTAACAAGCTCCAAACTGAAGATCAAGTATTTTACCAAATTTTCAATAATTAAATTCAATAATTTAATTGCCAAATTCATAGTGATATTTGAAATTCAAGTTAAACTATCTTCCAAATATTTAAAATCAATTAAATATTTTAATTTCAAATATTCAGAAATTTAGGGTCGTCACAAGTTATTATTTAAAACATTCTTCATTTAATTATCTTCAAACCATATTAGTAAAATAATGATTTTAAACAACCATTTCAAAAGTATTAAATTACTTCAAAACATCTTTAATAAAATAATTGCTTAATTATCCTTTAAATATCATATTAAAAATGATAATAAACTTTAAACCACTTTTAAAAATGGAAAAAATGAAATATTTGACTTCACAAGATCAAAAAGAGGCCTAGCAACCACAATGGTCCTTATTTAATTGAGTTTAACTTTTCAAGTTATCATATGGGTATTTATATAATAAGTATGTATGTAAAGGGAATCATCCAATAACAATTCAATCAATACATATAGGTATATATCCAACTTATGCTAATAGTAGAACTGAGTTTTTATTCTTCTTAATAGATGTCAAACATAATCTGTTTGGTGAATTATAGCAGAATGGTGATTTATTTTGCTAAATAGATGTCCATACAAATTTAATTAGTAAAACGGTGTTTTATTCTGCTAACCATATGTCATTGGTTTTCATATTTAAATTGGGGTTACTTAAGAGTAGCCGATAAAGAAATCCCTTGGATTTAAAACATCTTTTAAAAAGATAGTTACTTTAAAACAAAATCGATCTTCAGAAACAAGGTGGTTTAAACCTTTAAACTTTTATTTAATAATTAAATAACATTTAAACTCTTTGTTAAATAATGATTAAACCTTTAATTAATAACTAAAAAATAATTAACTATTAAATAAATAATTAAATAATAATTATTCTTTAAATAAATAATTAAATCAAAATTAACTTTTAGTTAATAGTTAAATAGTAAATTAAACCTTCGTTAAATAATAAGTTAAATCTTAACTAAATTAGTGATTAATTAATAATTAAACCCTTTCTAAAATAAATAAATAAATAATAATTAATCTTTATTAAATAGTTAAACAATAATCGATCCTTAAATAATTAATTAAATGATACTTTACCTTTTATTAATTAACTAATTATAATTGACTTAATTGATTAACACTTAAGTACTACTTACCTTTGTTAATTAATGATTAAGTACTAATTACCTTACTTAATTGATTAATTAAATAATCATTAACTAAAACTTAATTAAATAATTACTTGTTATTACTTAAAATATATTTTGGAAACACTTTCAAAAATATTTAAGTTGAAAATGCTTTTAGATTTCAAAAATAGTTCATTTTTACGAACTGCACCCATAGGACTATCACTATATGAACCATAATTTTCAAAATTTATTTTTATAGCAAATAACTTTAAAATCATTATCTATTATACCTTAACTATATTATAAACTTAGTAAAGTGTCTTGGAAAACAAAAGCAAGGATTTTGAAACTAAATAAATTTAGAAAACTTGAGATCTTTTTAGTAATTTAAAACTAGTAAACCATGATTAAATTTCCAATGGATCTCAAGTCATTTTAACAAGTCAAAGAACCAGCTCTTAGCATATACAACACAGTCACAATACATATACATGACGTGATTTATATAACCAAACAAAGAACATAACTTTCCATCCATACACACACTTCAAACTTTGGTTTCTAAGTCGAACTAACCATCACATTCAAGCATATATGTATACATATTAATCAACAACAATATCCATCCCATCAAGCAATAATTATAACCACAATGCACACATAAATTTTTAAGTTAGTAACTTTAATTAAAATGGGTTAGTTTTCTCAATAAAAGTTATCCAATTTCTAGCCAAACATCACTAACTTTTTGGCACTACATAGATCCTTGCTTCTACATTGCAAAAGACAAGTTTGTAGCCTAGAAGGAAGAAGTTTTGGTTCAAACATGAAGGATTTTTGGGTCGGCTATGCTTAGATGGGGTGGTGAGGGCTTGCTTTGGCAAGGAAGAGTTGTAGAAAAGAAAGAGAGGGAATCTAAACAACGATTTTATGAATTGAAAGTGAAAAAGGTGAAGTTTTTAAATATGGAAGCCATTGAAAACTTTAGAGAAAACTTGGAAAGTGGAAGCAAGTTAGGAATGAAGAAATGAAAATGAGGAAAAGAAAATAAGAAATTTAGGTTTATATAAAATGGATTTAGTGAATTACTAAATTATCCCCTAAGTAATGCCCTTCATCCGTGGCATGCCACATCACCCATTTGTCCACTTCCTTACCAACATGCTCCAATATGCATGTCCCACCCTTCACAAACATGAGCTAACATTCATTAATTACTTGTGTACTTCGGTGCTTACTAATGTTTCCTAAGGCATCTTGTGATGTAATGCTTACTTCTTCACATCTTTTCAATGTTTTAATTTTTTTTAAACTGAAGTATATATACCGATGTATATATATCAATATATATACATACTAACTTATATATAAATTTATGACTACAGGTATACAATAGTGCATATAATGATTTTCGACAACTTTTAGCCGATCAAAAGTCAAAAATTCGGAAAACGATTTCCGTTCATATTTTCAATTTTCCTTCGAACTAAGTATTTTTGTAAACAAATTTTGAAAACTATTTCACCATCATTATTTATTATTCAAAAGAGTTTTATTTTAATTATAAAAACCATTATTTGAATATTTAAATAAATTAAATATTCACAAATTCAAGCGGTGAAATTCCGGGTTGTTGCACTCTCCCCTCTTAAAAGAATTTCGACCCTGAAATTTTACCATAACCCTAGCCCAGAAACACTTAACACTACTCATCAATCCATATGATATACATAGATTATCAAAGCACAAAATTTGATTCGATCACTCATTCGAAGACATAGCTTTTACTTTTGAACTAGTATCGCCCACTTGATTCCCTAGTGCGGACTCTAATCAGGCTTCTTAATTAGAAAGCTCTGTTCTCCCTACATAGCCATGTACTATGATAGAAATTTTTTGATTCCTCATTAAGAATCCTCACCAAGTGTTCGCCATCAAAAATCGAGTGATAAACCCTTATCAGGAACGGTGTGTGACACATCTAGTCATGTACTCGAATCTTGGATCGAGAACTATGTGAGAAGGGAAAATGATCTACGTATAGCTTATGTACTCATCTGAAGGTTCTTATTTACCCAATTACTTTTAATCCTCCTTCAATATTTATGAAAACATCTCACACAATTCCAACTTAGGTTCAAATCATTTTAAAATGACACAACTTTATTTATGAAACCCTTTTCATAAAATCATTTTATTTCATTAACTTGTATAATAATCTCTTACATCCTAAGAGTATATACAAAATATCTAATTTTAAATCATATTCACTTTTAACTATTTAGATGTAGGCCCAAAATAAATCTTGGGTCTCAAAACTGAGTCGACCAATTCAACCTATTTACCCATTCGGTCTGGTAAGTAGCTAACAAGAGTAGGATGCTGGTATCCAAACTCCATCCTATAGTCTACTTTTTCTTAGACACCTCTAAAGTTAAAGAGTTTATTAGCCGGTTCAATAACTTCAAATAAAATTTAACCCCCTAGATGTTAAACTAGTTTAATAAAACAAAGTTTATTAAACCTCCTTATTAAATTTAACCTAATTAAAAACTTCATTTATCAACCCATTCTTTAATCAAAATATCTTATATTTTTGAAAATTTAAGAGCCAAATACTAGGGTTTTATTTCAAAAACCTTTTTGAAATGATACTTTATATTTAACCCTTAGAAAATATACATACGCCCGAGTAACTCCAAAATGATATCAAAGAACTGGGTACTACCAAATAGTATCATAAATCCTTTTACTATGAAGGGTAATACTCAAGAGATGTGTTTACCATCTGAACACGTCTCCTTCCCATTTTTAGTCACTTTCAAGTCACTCGATCTAGTTAATTATAAAATACTTCTTCCTTTTTAAATCCCTTTTTGAAGAGATGCTATATTTATTTCCACCTAAATAGTTTTAATAAAATACTTATCATCCACTTTGGATTCATTCGGATTCGAACTCATTTCGATCGTACAACGATAAAGAGAATAATTTACTAGGTGCATTATCACATTTGCCTAAGCAAACATCTGATTATTACTTGGAAGATTATTCCGATTATCAAAAATTAGATCGAGACTCATTCCTCCAAGTATCCGAAGAAAAATTTGCTTTTTAATATCTTTCCAAAATAATTTGAAATCCTTTCTCAAAGCCACCGGGGTTTAATATTCTCAAAAGTCTTCTTTATTTTGAAACACATTTTATAAACTTGATTTATAAAAATCATCCTTTTATAAAATCATTAGAAATACTCTTTTTAATGGACACCTTATATTAAAATCCAATTTTAACCCAACATATCATCGAATGCCTTATAGTCAAATTGTGAAATTTAATTACAAGGTGTTCATTTCAACGTTTCCACAAATTCTATCTACCTAACCTATGGTCTAAAAGAAAGATTGCAGATTAATCTACAATCCGTAGTCAATGCTCAAGATTGGATGAGCCTGACTAATTAAACCCAAACTAATAATAAATGAATATTATCACTTCCTAACAAACAAACATAATAAAAATAACTATATAATTTTTTTGAAAATCATTTCTTTATATATAAAATATATTCCTAGGTAAAATTATTTCATTTACCAGTTTTAAAACAATATTGTGTCAATTTTCCCTTTTTCAAGTGTTTAGACTATCAATAACGTTAGCTACTCGTATTGACTGGAATCCATAAACTACTCAATAGATCAATCAACACAATATAAGACGTTTTTATAAAAATAACAAATACGCGCTCATATGTAATACACTCAGACTCATTCTAGGGTCTCACTTACCCTATCTCAAATGAGTTTACCCCACCAAGGCCTAGGTGTTCGCTCAACCTCAGCTTTGATACCAACTATAATGATCTGCCTTTCTTACACCTAAAGACGATAATTAATACATCATCAGTATTCGTGTGATGATCATTTAAGTGTCCGAAAAACAGGTCATTTGGGGTAAAGAAAGAAAAAGACAGAACATAATCTCACATCGTGACTACAAATATATATTATACACAGGATCTTTAAAAAAATAAATCATTTATATACATAGCACCAATAAGAATACACTAGACTATCACTGTTTTGGACAGTTATAGAAACATGTCCTTACACTTGCAAATAAATACAGGCACTATAATACAGCGGAAGAATATAAATACGTGAATACGTCTTAGAGAATCCAGCATGTCTCTTGAAAGCTCTAAAGCATCCAGGTAATATGGAAAATATGCTCGGGCTGACCTGAGCATTAAAAGAAAATAACATCCAGATCAGTCTAGTAAACCAACGTGAGAAAGCTAAATCAAATCATATTGATTTCTATATTTGAAAACCTTTTCAAAATAAGTGGTATCTCGTAAGACCACGCCACACATAAACACAAATGGGTTTTTACTTTACGATACCAACCCATTTTTATTATAAAATCCAGTAATATTATAATAATGTGTATGGGTTTGAATTATCAATAACTCAAGTAGCTGTGATGTGTGGACAACAATAATAGGTATATAATCAAAAACCGATGGGGATTACTGGAGAATGGATTCCAACAACTGGCAAGGTAAGGGACTACCTTCCGTACAGTACACCTCTAGATAAATTGTACTGTGGGCTGCAATTACCTTTGCAACCCGCATGACAAGACCAGCCTTCCCCTGATTGGATAGTACCGAATATGATCACCGCTTAGTTGTGAAATGGGCCCTGAAGCATCCATATAGATATCGACTCTAGATAAAGCAATGATCATACCCTAAAGGGAGCCACCCACATAGCCTTCCGACATACCTTATTTTAGCCATTATCAGGGTGTGAGGATTGAAAGGCTATGCTCTTACCACTTGCTCATAGCAATTCCATCTTAGAATTCTAACACTACCCTACAGGCAAAAATGCAATGCCAGCATTCATCCATACAAGTTCATTCTAGGCCTGAATGAAATCGAAGGCACTACCTATACTACATCCATTTTGGAATCACCCTCAGGATTAGTAGTAAGTAGCCCTTGCACTTCAAAGAGCTTCGTCTTCAATCATGATCAAGTTGTCTTCCATTGGAACACTTATGTTGGTTCGAAGTGATTTTCGGATAACATATCTGATCCCAGTCTCTCCAAACTAAAAATCAATAATTTCTTGTTGATTCATTTTAGGTTCTTCCAAAAGTATGCAACAATTACTTAAGTCCTCACCGGGGAACTTGAATATACACAACATACTTTCTGAATCAAAACTGGCCAAGATTTGATAATCAATTATTTAACTATCAAATAAAAAAAACAAATAACAATCCAGAGATTTAATTACCCATAGTAACCACTAAGCCTCATTTAAATAAATCTTTCATTTATTAAATCTCTTTTTAAACATTTATTAAAATATTCATATACTTATCCCACCGACATAAGTATATTCACAAAACATTTATGAAAGATTTTCCATTTCAAAATCATATCAAAAGGATCAAAACAAATGTTATTTAAATCAGATGTAAGAATAACCCCAAACACTATTCGTTCGGTGTTAAGCATAGAATGAAAGTTCCACACCATAATTAAGAAGGTCGGTTAAGGAAGATCCCAATCTCAAATTCTTTTATAGTTTCTTTTATAAATCCCTTTGATAATCTCTTTCATTTTATGAAATCTCCTTTACTTAAATTCCAAATTCATTTATAAAACTCTTTATAAATCTCTAAGTTTATTTGTAAAACTCTTTTATAAATATCAAAATCATTTGTAAAACTCGTTTATAGATATTCAAAATCATTTATAAAACTTCTTATAAACATCCCAAAATCATTTATAGAACTTCTTTATAAATATCCCAAAATCATTTATAAAATTCTTTTCCAAAATCTCAAGATATCTTTTCAATTTATAAAACTCTTTTTATAAACATTCTTGTTTTAAAAAAAACAAAACTTCTTAAATAAACTTTAATCAATAAATTTCCTTTGATAAAACTAATTAAACACCTTGAAATAAACAAGTTATGATTCAAAACGTTCTTCATTTAATTATCTTTAAACCACATTAGAAAAATAATGATTTTAAATAATCATTTCAAAAGTATTAAATTACTTCAAAACATCTTTAATAAAATAATTGCTTAATTATCCTTTAAGTATCATATTTAAAATGACAATAAACTTTAAACCACTTTTAAAAAGGATAAAATGAAATATTTGACTTTACAAAATCGGAAAGGGACCTAACGACCACAATGGTTCTTATATAATTAAGTTTAACTTTCCAATTTATAATATGGGTATTTACACGACGGTAGGTATGTAAAGGGAATCATCCAATAACAATTCAATCAACACATATAGGAACATGTCCAAATTAACCTCATAGCAGAATTGAGTTTTTATTCTTCTTAATAGATGTCAAACATAATCTATTTGATGAATTATATAGCAGAATGGTGATTTATGCTGTTAAACAGATGTCAATACAAATTTAATTAGCAAAACGGTATTCTTCTAACCATATGTCATTGGTTTTCGTATTCAAATTGGGGTTACTTAAGGGTAGTCGACAAAGAAATCCATTGGATTTAAAACATCTGTTAGAAAGATAATTACTTTAAAACAAAACCGATCTTTAGAAACAAAGTGGTTTAAACCTTTAAACTTTTATTTAATAATTTAATAACATTTAACTCTTTATTAAATAATGATTAAACCTTTAATTAATAATTAAATAATAATTAACTATTAAATAATAATTAACTATTAAATAATAATTATTCTTTAAATCAATAATTAAATCAAAATTAGCTTTTAATTAATAGTTAAATAATAAATTAAACCTTCATTAAATAATAATTTAAATCTTAATTAAGTATTAATTAAACCTTAACTTAATTAGTGATTAATTAATAATTACACCTTTTTTAAAACAATTAATTAATTAATAACTAATCTTTATTAAATAATTAAATAATAATTAGTCCTTATTTAATTAATTAAATAATAATTAACTTTTTATTAATTAACTAATTATAATTAACTTAACTGATTAACACTTAAGTACTAATTACCTTTGTTAATTAATGATTAATGATTAATTACCTTACTTAATTGATTAATTAAATATTCATTAAAGAAATAAATACTTAATCATTTAAATAATCAGTTATTGTTACTTAAAATATATTTTGGAAACACTTTTCAAAAATATTTAAGTCGAAAACACTTTTAGGATTCAAAATTAGTTCATTTTTCCGAACTGCACGCATAGCGACTATCGATATATAATTCGTAATTTTCAAAAAAATTCTTGTAAAAAATAACTTTAAAATCGTTATCTTTTATACTTAACTATATTATCAACTTAGTAAAGTGATTGGACAAGGATTTTGAAACTAAATAAATTTAGAAAACTTGAAATTTTTTTAGTAATTTAAAACTGGTAAACCATGATTAAATTTCCAAAGGATCTCAAGTCGTTTTAACAAGTCAAAGAGCCAGCTTTTAGCATATACAACACAATCAAAACACATATACATGACGTGATTTATATAACCAAACAAAGCACATAATTTTCCATCCATACACGCATTTCAAACTTTGATTTCTAAGTTGAACTAACCATCACATTCAAGCATATATGTATACATATTAATCAACAACAATATCCAACCTATCAAGCAATAATTTTAACAACAATGTATACATAAGTTTTAAAGTTAGTAACTTTAAATAAAAGGGGTTAGTTTTCTCACCAAAAGCTATCCAATTTATAACCGAACTTCACTAACTTTTTGGCACGACATAGATCCTTACTTCTACATTGCAAAAAAAAGTTTTTGGCCTAAAGGGAAGAAGTTTTGGTTCAGCCATGAAGGATTTTTGGCTAGGTATGCTTAGATGGGGTGGTGAGGGATTTCTTTGGCAAGGAAGAGTTGTAGTAAAGGAAGAGAGGGAATTTAAACAAGGATTTTATGAATTAAAAGTGAAAAAGGTGAAGGTTTTAAATATGGAATCCATTGAAATTTTTAGAGAAACTTGGAAAGTGAAACAGGTTAGGAATGAAGAAATGAAATGAAAATGAGGAAAAGAAAATAAGAAATTTAGTTTTATATAAAATGGATTTAGTGAATTACTAAATTACTCCCTAAGTACATGCTCTCCATCCATGGCATGCCACATTATCCATTTGTCCACCTCCTTACCAACATGCATGTCCCACCCTTCACAAACATGAGCCAACATTTAGTAATTACTTGTGTACCTAGATGCTTACTAATGTTTCCTATGGCAACTTGTGATGTGATGTTTACTTTTTCACATCTTTTCAATGTTTTGATCTTTGTTAAACTTAAGTATATATACATATGTATATACCAATATATGTACATACTAACTTATATATAAATTTATATATACATGTATATAATAGTGCGCAAAATGATTTCCGACGACTTTTAGCCCATGAAAAGTCGAAAATTTGGAAAACGATTCCAGGTCACATTTTTGATTTTCCTTCGAACTAACTGTTTTTTAAACAAAATTTTAGAATTATTCACCATCATTATATATTATTTAAAAGAATTTTATTTTAATTATAAAAACCATTATTTGAATATTTACAATTAATTAAATATTCACAAATTCAAGCGGTGAAACTTCAGGTCGTTACAACTTGTATCTATCAGCATTTGTGAGGTGTGCTATTATAACCGTCCAAGCTGAAGGTAGGTTAGTTTACTCTGATTAATGTATGTATATTAAAAAAAATCTTTTATAAAGATATACTGTATATTATATATTACTCGTCACGATGTGAGATTCTGTTCAGTCTTTTATTTTCTTTCACCCCAACAATCTGTCTTTCCGACACTTAGATGCTCGGCACATAAATACCATTGATGTATGAGTACCGACTTTTGAGGGTCGAAAAGGTCGGTCATTGTACCTGATATTAAAACTTAGGTTGAGCTAACATCTAAGCCTAGGTAGGGTAGACTCATTAGAGATAGAGTTAGTGAAACCCTATAATGAGTTTGAGTGTGTATATATATAAGAGCGTGTATTAGTTAGTGCTATAAAAATGTTTTATGTTGTGTCGATTGATCTGTTGATTGGTTTATATATCTTGGTCGATATAGAAGGTACAAGTGTATCGATATGGGTTTCTAAACACTTGGACAAGATAATCCGACACGGTATTATTTTGAAAACTTGGTGAATGAAATAATTTTACCTAGGATTATATTTTATGTATAATAGAAATAATTTTCAAAAAAATTAATATAGTTATTTATGATGTGTTTGTTAGGAAATGATCATGTTCAATTGTTATCATTTATTGTTTGATTAGTTATGCTCTATCAGTTTATGAGAATTGGCTATTGTTTATTGATTTTTGAATTGTACTCCACCAGTTTATGAGCAGTTTTAACTTTTCACTGCATGGGTTGGGTATATAGTAATATGGGAACATTAAAATGAACATCTTGTGAATTAAGTGTTACATTTTAACTATAAGACATTTGGTGATAACGTTGGGTTAAAATTTAACTTTAATAAAAGTTGTTTATTGTAATCTAAACAAAGATATACATTTGCGAAATGATTTTATATAAGAAAGTGAAATTATATAAGTATGGTTTATAAATATAGTTCATAAATAAAAAGGTTTTAAGCTGAGAATTTGAGTGTTTTTGAAATTGTTTTAGAAGTTTTGGAGAAAATAATATGGTATTGTTTGAAAGTATTTATGAATAAAAATATTTTGAAAGGATTTTAAAGGAGATAGAAAGTACCAAACTCACTTTTGGCGTTGAAAAATAATTTCGATTATGACTGCAGCATCATCGGCGTTCATTTTCAAGTTTCCAATGAGGGATGCTACTATAGTAGTTTGCTATTGAGTTGTTCTAAGAAAACAGGTTTAAATGTAATCCCAAAAGTATGATTTGATATATAAAGGATATATGTATATTATTATTTCAAAATGATTTGAAATATAACCAAGTGTTTAATTCTTAAGTTTTCTATTAAGTTATTTTATGGACTTATGTATCCTATGCATTATGATAGTTTGGTTTGTATATCCTATTATGATATGATTAGTAGTTTTCATTTATTGAAATGAAATGGAATTTTCGACAATTTTGGACTACCGAAAACATCCGAATTAGTTGAGAACTTAAAGTTAAGTGTTTTTAGAAATATAAAAGTATAAATTAAAACAAGTTTTAAATTTGTTGAACATCCTGGTTAAGTAAAAACAAGTCCGCTATTGTGTATACACTTTTAGGATGTAATGAAGTATCATATGAATATGAACTTGTCCTAAAAATTTTTTAAATGAAATTTTGTTTTAATGAAATGTTTTTATAAGTGAATATACATCTTTATATAATGTTTATAAAATAAAGATGGCGTTTTATGAAATGCTTTATAAATGAATTCTAGTACTAAATAGGAAATGATCTTTGAGAAAACAAATGTGATTTAAAATGGAAAGTAATTGGTGTAGTTAAGAAAACCAATGGGATAAATACGAAAGTTGTATGTAGATCATTTTATTCGCATAATTGTTCCTGATCCAAATTCGAGTACATGATTTTGAAGTGATTTACACCAACTCAAACAAGGATTTTTCGCTCGATTTTTTATGGCGAACATTTGGTACGGATCCTTGATATGATTCTGAAGTATTCTATCATAGTATCTAGCTATGTAAGGAGAACAGAGGTTTCTAATCAAGTAACCTGATCGGAGTCCGCACTAGGGAAGTCGGGTGAGCAATACTAGTCCAGAAGAGAAGTTTATGCGATCGAGCAAGTGATCGAATTTGATATTGCATACGGATGACATATGTACATCGTACGAGATCTAATGTAATTTTATGCTTCTTGCATTAGAAATGCAAGTTACATGTTTTGATTTAGCATGCCTAGATTTATGATCTGATAAATGAGTTATTGTACTGTTTCATTTGTCATGTTTAACTCTCTTTGGGTTATGTAAGTGAGATACAGGTACATGGAAGCAAAGGCTTGTTAATTGCTTTTGGTTTCATAGTAGAGTTAGCTTGCTCGGAAATTGGTACATGTTTATGCTTAACGGGTGCCATAAGATATATCATACGTATATATTATTGTTATGTTGTCCCCAGATATGGAAGGTCCCATGTATGAGCTTATATTGATGTTGTGATTTTTCGGACCTAGCCATGCAAAGGAGTTGTTGCCGAAATTTTCTGGAATTTGTGGGGCATTAAAAGCCTAAGGGTGAAAAGACATTTTCTTCCTTGGGGATTTTGAGGACAAAATTCTTTAAGGGGGGGATGTAACGACCCTGAATTTTATCGCTTGAATTGTGAATATTTGATTTATTTTAAATATTTAAATAATGGATTTTAAAAGCTTAATAACTCATTTTAATTAATAAATGATGATGGTAAACTTTTAATTGAAGTTTAATATGATTAAACTATTTTTAATAATAATAATTTTGACGAAACCAGTGTCGTTGGGTCCGAATAATAAGGGATGTACACTGACGAGTTTCGTGGCAATTGGATGTGCTATGTGATCGTGGGAGCTCGAAACATGTAACGTTTTAATTAGAGAACTAAATAGTAATATATAAAATATTATAAATAACCCTCTCTCTCTCTCGCTTTTCTTCTTTCTCTTTTTTTCCCTCTCCTGTAAAAGAAAATATAACCTTTTTCCTTCCTAAATTATTACTGGAGCTGTAGTTAATGGAATCGAATAGTGTTGGATCTATTGAACTCATAGCAGGGAGAGCTACGAATCCGTGTGAACGTTGCCATATGCGGTGCTACTTGGTGAGGTGCGATAGTTATTGGTCGAATTAGGTGTAATGCCCTTGAATTTTAATTACATTATTCGAGATATTTAATTGGATAAATTAAATAAAATAATGTGAATAATTAGGGAGATGAGATTAATAAATCCAACGGTCATGTCCTAATGAATGAACTAAAATAAGACTTAACTAAATTTAGAAGGAGGAATTTTCCTAAGGGGTAAACTTGAAAATGGGGCTACATTTCTTAGTGTATATCTCTTCCTCCACCTTAATAAACTTTCACTATCTCATTCATAACTCCTCATCTATATTTCGTCCGGCCATTAAAAGCTCCAAGAAGAATATAAATTGAAGATAAAAGCTAAGGAATTAAAGCTAGGAAGTTATCTCATTCTCCAATCAACCAATCAAGGTGAATAATCATGTTTGTCATCTCATTTTTCTCTATTTGGATCGGGTATGGGTTATACCCGATTCATGTTTGTGTTTTGTTTAAGATATAACCATTTAAAACCTTTGTTTGGATAAGACATAGATGTTTTTAAACGTTAATGGGCTAATTAACATGTTTTATTCGGTTTTGGTTAAATTCCAAATTGTTTTGATCTTCATATGCTTTGAAATTTTAATATGTTGAAGAGAACATATTAATTGATTTTCTAAAAAATTTCCAGAATTTTTCATGATGTTTTAATAGCTATATAAAATTGTTTAAGGAATGGGACTTAAATATTTTGTATAATTATAAAGGAGAAAGGGGCCTTTTCAAATTTATTCAAATTTCCAAATAAGGAAAGTCGGCAGCAACTTTTGAATATAAAATTCTAGCAACCAATTAGATTTAGACAAACAAGGCAGGTGGGGTACAAAAGAACTATTTAAAGTACAATTTTCACTATTTCAACTCTTTCGGTAAGAGCTTCCGCCTCCATTCGAAACCTTCCGACAAGGTCGAAAGTTATCAAACCTTTCGATTAGGTCAAAAATAAATGCACATGGTATCAGGCGACTGGTACGTAGTGAATTGAAAGAGGTCGAAAGGTTTAGGGAGGTTAGAGCTTTCGAAGGAGATGAAACTTTGTTTTAGTTTTAAAGAAAATACACCTGCTAGCTTTCGACGTTGTTAAATGGTTTAAAAGAAAAAGGTTTCGATTGGTTAGTTTTCTTGTTTTAAATGAAACCTTTCGACAAAGTCGAAGGGTTAGCTTTCGATAGGGCCGGAAGCATAGTTGCCGCTTCCAAATCTTTCGACATGGATGGAGTCAAGGGTTATTTTTGTATTCTAAAACTTACCGCCTCTCTCCATTGTTTTCGAAGGGTTGGTTCAAACACTAACACTTCATTGTTTTTGAATGACTTCGAAGGGTTTTAATTTCGAAAAGTTTTGAGTTTCAATGGTTTCGAAAGGTTTTGAGTTTTATTGCTTTCGAAAGGTTTATAAATGGTTTTATAAGAGGGGATACTCCAGGCTTTCGATTAGGTCGAAAAGAATCCTTCCGACAAGGTCGAAAGGTAAGACCTTTCAACAAGATCGAAAGGTATGATTTTATGATGCTTTCAAAAGGAAGGCTTTCGAAGGGGCTAACTTCAGATGTTTATTTGCTTTCGAATGGGGCTGCATTTGAAGGGGTTCAAAGGGCTATTTTTAGCCATTTTTCTTAAGTAAATTTTGCTAATTTGAAGGGGGTACTTCGAAGGGTTATAGCATAAAATACTTATCTTGGTTTGAATATGTAAGGGGGATCCTTATATAAATTGGATGTTATTAAACCTTGGGGACATTGGGGTAGGTTTAATGTTTTCGATACATAGTTTATGGTTACAAACAGAAATATGCTTTTGAAAATAAACATTGGGGCTATCAATGTGTTTTTATTTAATTTAACCTAATTGGGGCTACCAATGGGAATAAGTTAAACATGTGGGATACATGGGGAAAATATATATTCATGGGGATCGTGAATTTTAATGAATAATCATGGGGATCATGATATTTTAATTGGCCAATTGTTGGGTTCTTGGTTAACCTAGGAAAACCATGGAATGTGCGGTGGATAGCCCACATCAAATTTCTAAAGTAAAGAATGTTTTTCCAGAGGTGGTTACCCTCAGGATTTGCACCAAGGGTTCATAGTCATTCTAGGAAAATATGGAGTGTGCGGTGGATAGCCCACACCAACTTTTATAAAATAATGTACGATGGATAATCTGCATTTATTTTGATGAATTTGGGACGGATAGTCCTATTTAAGTTTTGACAGATAGTCCTATTTAAGTTTTGACGGTAGTCATTTTAAAGATTTTAGAGGGGAACTCTAATAAATGGATTTTAGATGGGAAATCTAATAAAAAAAATTAGATGGGATATCTAATGAATGAGTGGATGAGATATCCAATATATTATGATTTATGGATTTATTTCATATTATGTTAAGACTAATCATTTTGGGTGCAGGAGCATAGTAAATGATTTGCATGTTTTGTTTTGGATACTAGTGAGGGGAAAACCTGTTTTGCTAAGCGGCGTGGTCTCACTAGATATCTATTTATGATAAGAGATGATATGGGATTATTCATACCAGACTTATTGTCTGACTCGAAGTTTGTGTTTCTCCCCAAACTCTCGGGTACTCAAAATTAATTTGAGTAGTTTGAGAGTGGGAGACTTTCAGGTTTTTAGACGAATAAGCTTCCGGAGACGTGCATGAGGTAGTGTTAGCTATATAGGAGCTATTTTGTGTTTTCCGCTGTGATGTACTAAGAACTGCAAAGTTCATATTTATTAGTTCTCTGATCATCATAAGGGGACATCTTCATATGTCGCTCTTATCGTATCTTGTACATGTATATGTGATCTGAACGTGGTTAATGTCTAGGATTATGTAATTAAACCTTAATTTGAAATTCATAAGAAATGAGAAATTCTGTTTTTATTAAAGTTTAAATTTTTTTTCATATTCTTGTGTTTCTATGTTGCCAATAGTTTCAAGATTCCGATTTCGGTCACTCAGAAATAACACTTATGAATGACTGCAGCATCCGTAGCAGTTAGTTTTGAGCCTCCGGAAGTGGGATGTTACAATTTGGTATCGGAGCATGATTTATGTACTTAAAAGGAATTTAAACCTTAAATGATTTTTAAATCATAATCTAATGAATCTAAAATATGGTTGGGCTTGGGTAAGCGTTATAATAACGTATGTGTACTTTGCTATAAATACCTAAGTATGTATTCCCCACTCTCTTAGACTATTTTTCTGTATCTTACAAAGTTTGGATTTCAAGTAGTAGGGAAGTAAGATATGGAGGCAGAAAACGGAAGAGTGAATCAAGGTGGATGATGCACCACAACCAGTGGAAATGTTCGACCCAATACTAGGAGCAACCAGGGTCGACAAGCAAATGCAACCCCAGATGCAAATGCTAATGTTGTTGCCGAGATTCCGCCGGTTGATATAGGGATAATGTATCAGTTCTTCGTGAATATGGTGCCAGCTGGAGCAGCTGCGGGAGTGGCTGTAGGGAATGCTCGAGGAGCTAATCCGATGGCCCCAGTTGGCAATAATTATGTCTAGCTGAGCAGGGATTATGCTAGTCTTGGAGGGAAGCCTTTTCTAGGTATTGAGGATGCGGTAGGAAAGGAAAACTGGCTATTGCACTGTGAGAGGATATTTGCAGATCTCGGCTTGACGGATATGCAGAAGAGAAGACTTGCTTCAATGCAATTGCAGGGAGCAGCATTGTTTAGGTGGAACGGAGTTACCGTGGGAGAGCCAGAGGAAGACCTGACTTGGGCTGAATTTCGAAGGAGGTTCGAAGAAAGATTTCTATCAGAGGCTGCCAAGTCAGCATTGCTCAGGAAATTTGCAGATTTAGTCCAAGAGGATAGATTGGTGATTGAGTATGCTACGGTGTTTGATGAGCTATCTCGTTACGGATATGCTACTGTGGATACAGTCATTCAGAGGAATGATAAGTTTATCAGGGGGTTGAATCCTGAGATCACCAGAGCAACCATGCCAAACCTCCAGGATCTGTATCATATTGTTATCGAGATGGCTATTCGAAATGAAGAGATGCTTTCTACTTTTGGAAAAGGGAAACCAGCTGAGGTTCGGAATTTTCAGGGTAAGAAGCGAAAGTTCTTCAAGAAGAAAGGAACCTAGTAGGGGCAGCAGCCAAGAAGAGCAAGGCTGATATTGTCTATTACAAGTGTGACAAGAAGGGGAACTATGTTAATGAGTGTCGCTCGAGTGATGGAAGAGCAGTTGCAGTGAGGTCGAATGTAAAGTGCTACAACTGTGGCCTGATGGGGGCATTACAAGGACAAGTGTCCCGAGGCTGCTAAGACTGGAAAGGGAAAGGTATTTGCATCAGAACCATCATCCTCTAGACCAATGGTTGTTGAGAAAGGAAAAGCTGTGATGGAAGGTATGCTTATGATTCATAGTACTCCAGTTAGGATGCTATTTGATACCAATGCATCACACTCATTTATATCCCAATATTTTGTAGATTGCTTATGTCTAGAACCTTTATACCTTATTACTCCTTTATGGGTTGCGAATCCTATAGCAGGGTATGCAACTCTGGAAATGAGATATGACTAGTTAGAACTTGATTTGTTAGGTCATATGTTTGCATGCAGTTTATATGTTTTTGATTTCGTGGGTTTCGGGATCATATTGGGTATGGATTGGTTAGATAGTATGATGCTAGGATATTTTTCCAAAAGAGGGAAATATCATTGAAGCACCCTAATAGCCGTAGCCGAGTTATTTACTCAGTAAGGAGTTCGTACAAAAATGCTTATGTGTTATTGGGTGCCATGGGAACGGAAGCAGAGTTGAAGTAGGTTTATGTTGCAAGAGAGTTTGCGGATGTGTTTGAACCAGTTTCGAGCTTGCCGCCGAAAAGAGCAATTGAGTTTCGGATAGATCTCGTATCGGGTGCCGAACCCATAAGTAGACCACCTAGCAGGATGTCACCAACCGAGATGAAGGAATTGAAGGTGCGGCTAGTGGAATTGGAAGGAAGGAATTTCATCCGGCCAAGTAGTTTGCCATGGGGAATGGCAGCGGTATTCGTGAAGAAGCCAGATGGGTCGTTAAGGATGTGTATCGACTATCGTATACTGAACGAGAGGACGATCAAGAATAGGTATCCTTTGCTGAGAATCGACGATTTATTCGATCAGTTGAGTGGAGCCAGAGTATTTTCCCAGCTGGATTTGGCGACAAGTTTCCATCAGCTAAGAGTGGTAGAGGACATTATTCCTTTGATAACGTTTAGGACTAGATATGGGTCTTACGAATGATTGGTTATGCCATTCAAACTTACTAATGCGCCAGCTTTCTTCATGGATTTGATGAACCGGGTTTTCCGAGAGCGCTTGGATAGGTTCGTGTTGGTTTTTATTGATGACATTTTGGTATATTCTAAGAATGAGAAGGATCATGTAGATCATCTTAGAATAGTGTTGGAGACGCTAAGGCAACAACTGAATGCGAAGTTCTCAAAATGTCATTTCTGGAAAAGGAAAGTGAAGTTCCTTGGTCATGTTGTTTCCGAGGAAGGTTTAGCAGTTGATCCGAATAAGGTCGAAGTTGTTAACAATTGGAAGAGACCAGAGATGGTAAACGAGATTAGAGTTTCTTGGACTTGCAGGATACTACTGAAGGTTCATTAAGGATTTCTCGCGGATAGCGGCATCCTTGACTATGCTAACCAGGAAGGACATGAAGTTTGTTTGGTCTGACAAATGTGAGGAAGCATTCCTTAAGTTAAAACATTTGTTAACAATGCGCCCATGTTAGTAGTTCTAGATGGGAATCGGGGATTGGTAGTTTACACCGATGCATGTGGTACTTGGTTAGGTGCTGTGCTAATGCAGAATGGAAAGGTTATTTCCTATGCTTCTAGACAGCTTAAACCTCAAAAAGTGAGATACCCTACTCATGATTTGGAGTTGGCAGCGGTAATCTTCGCATTGAAAGTGTGGAGACATTATCTCTTAGGAGAAAGGTTTGAGCTATTCACGGATCATAAGTCTCTACGGTATTTATTCTCTCAGAAGGAGCTGAACATGAGACAGTAGAGATGGCTGGAGTTTGTTGCAGCTTATGATTTTAGCATCGAGTATACATCGGGTGTAACATCCCGGAATTTTCGACTTTCGAAAATTCGACATCGATACTCACTTTATCGACTGCCGAGCCATCGAATGCCGGAAACCTGAAAAGTTATGGGTTTAAAAAGAAGAAAAAGGTAGAAGAAGAAGAAAAGAGTAGAAGAAGAAGAACAACAGAACAACAATAGAAACAGAAAACAATATCAGAATCTTACACATCGTAGCGGAACAATATATAATAGATAAACACTAGTCTTTTAAAACAAAGAGCTATATCAGTTTATACATACATCAATCATCAGAGTCAATATACAACAATGGACAGTTATATAAACTTGTTCTCATACAGAATACACAGCGGAATAAATAATATCAGATACAAATACTACGTCTCGTCATCCATCTTGCTTCCAAAGCTCTAGAATATCCAGAATATCCTGATAACATAACTCTAGACTGCCCGTGTGGAAATTGGTGGGCACCCAGAGTTTAGAAGGGAAACAATAAACTCCGAGTCAGTCATGGTGACTGGTGTGAGATCGTAAAACAGTTATTTTTCACAAAGAAAATAAAACAAATTCGCAATGCTTTTGGAAAATGAAACTACCATAAGACCTCCCACCACACACACAATGCAAATGCAGAATTGGAGGAGATTTCTTCTTATGATAGTCAAAGATGCTTACTACGCAAAATCAAATTCTTTTTGATATTATTATTAGTTCATAGTGTAGAAAACATTTTGAAAGTATAATATTAATCTTAGCCAGCATAGGCATTCCGCACTTATGCCTACTATAGCTACTATGTTCAATAGCAGGTTACCGCCACATTCCATAGCAGGTAATACAACTAAAACCGTACACGTCACGTATTGTTTCTTTGGATTTCCAACAAATGGTCAGGCTAAGGAACTTCCTATGCCACGATGGGTACGTCCCTGGAATAGACGACCCGAGAACCTAACGTTACGGTTAGATCTCTGCCAACACAAGGCCGGGTTACCTCTGCAAAAATAGGTAACTACTGACACGCGTATGTCATCCCCCGATCGTAACCGATCTTCCCGAGGATCCCCGATTTCCAACAACCACAAAGAAATAAATTTGCAGCAACCACATAGGTTAAGTATCTGGGCTCCATACCATGATACCACCTCTATCCAAAAGGAATGACATACACTAAGGGGCGCTACTCCCTAGAACCTTGCTGCATCCTTCCTGTTTCGACCATTTCCGGGGTGTGAGGCTCGACGAAGTCTCGTCCACAAAGCTACGCTTTCTACAAAGCCCTGCTTCGGGTCAAACAAATGATCAACCTATGATCACAAAGATATAAGATCAAACAAATGATCATATCGCAAATGATCAAACACTGATCATTACACAGCAACACTCAGTATGCCACGTTACCAAATTGGGAGTATATTGCTGATAAATTTCAACTACATAACCTCTGAGCTCGTACGTCTCAGAGAAGGGTGTTAAGCTAAGAGAATAAATTCTCCGCCACCAACAGAAATGTATTTGAAAGAAATCAGCTTTATATCTCAAATTGTAACGTCAGACATACAATCCATACAAGTCTGTTCCGGGATCGAACAGAACCGAAGGCACTTCTCACGAAGCCCTTGCATATCCGGATAAATTTCTAATCACGTCCGGACTTCCCGTCACTAAGGGTGATAAAACCTCTAAACCGGAGATCAGCCGATGTAGAGTAACTCGACGGTAATCCTTCCGTTTTCAAAAATATCCGGCCTTCAACACCGGTCTTCGAATGCAATTCATAACGACGTATCACATATTCGGAATGGGTTATACGACCCCATGGTCCTTTCCCCGCTAACCCGAATAGTGAGCGCTTATTCAAAAATAAGTGTGGCATTCAAATTCATCCAATTCACAACAAATACCTATCTAAAGGTAATTATCGATAGTCGGTTATTTAACTATCAATAAAGATGCGCAACATCATCAGATTCCAAATAATTTTCCAAATTATTTCATTTCCAAAAATATATTTACTAGATATATTATTTCCACACTTCAATCATTTGAAAACAATTTCAAATCAATTTCCACATTTCATTTTATCTTTGAAGATAAAATCTCAAAACAGTTCATTTCATATTGGAAAAGCATTTCCATACTTATGTAAAAATAAGTAATTCACAAATCATTTATTTTCAACATTTGAAAATATTCGATATACTTAAATCAATATTAAGTATACATTTCATTCTTTAAGGAAATCATTTACTTTGACAACATTTATTTGAGTCAAAACGAATGTTACGTAAAACATCGTTACGACGACTCAAAATCACTAGTATAGGGATTCGGATTTAGATAGATATATAAATCCCAATACTACATAAAAACATTCCCTTTCGAAAATCATTTACTATAACAACAGTGTTATAGTCCACCATTTCCTTATTTTCCGAAAACGTCTATTTCAACAATAAAATGTTGAAATCTATGATTTCGATATTTAACACATTTTAAAACATCTTTAAAATGTTTAACTTCATTTATAATATCGCTTTTCCAAAACTATCCATTTTATTTAACAATATATTCACTGTCCAAAATCGTGAATATACTTCACTAACCAATTTTCCAATAATCTCTACACCTTTTATTTCAATAATTATCCATTATCCAAAATCGTGGATAAAATCCCCTTAATAACCTTCTATATTAAATTCCTCAATTTTGATTGATTTCGAATTTATAAAACAACGTTTATAAATTCACCTTTATATTTTCTAACAACTTCGATTTATAAATCTCCTTTATTAACAAATTCAATCAAGATCCATTTAAAGGTAAAAGATCAAATTTATAAGTCAATTTCTTATAAATCTTTTATTCTACAATTTCATTCAATTTCAACTTCACAATTTATAAATCTATAAATTTCATTCTTTACGGATTCCATATTTTTTTTTCATTTTTAACACTTATAAAAACTCGTTTTATAATTCCAATATTTGATTTATAAATATCAATTTTTATAAATCTTTGTATACAAATCGTTTAAGGTTATTCAAAAATCCCAACTTAAACCATTTTATAAATAAATCGACTTTTATTTCAAAAATGACACTTTGGTTATATTTCACCAAAAATCTTAACTCTTATAACTTTAAAATTCTAGACGTTTATTTATTTGAAATAAATCCATTCAAAAATTCAATAAAACGTCTACTTTCAAAAATCACTTTAAAAACCCTTTTTAAAGTAAAAGATGTTATTTTTAAACTTCAAAACTGAATCCGATGATGCAACAGCATCAATTAGTCAATCATAACATCAAACATCATATATAAACATATGATAACAGAATATTCATCAATATCTGTAAATAAATAAATACTGGTGACGAATCCAGTTGGATCCCTCCAACCTGTTTCCCTGCATCCACAGACGTTAGCACAATACCAATTCCACTTCGAGGTGGAATATTGCGGTATATGGGTTTTATAAAAATATCCGCTTACTAACGGCGCAATAGGGTCTCATCCGCTATACGAGGCGGGAAATCAATCAATCCAATATATACATATGCCAATATGTATATATTGCTATATATAATAGATATATCCTACTATATCTAATATCACATCCAATAGCAATCATCAATCAATAACTGAAAATTCCACTTTTCAATTCTTGAGTGAGAAGATCTCACCTTGATTTTAAATTCCGTTCCAGCGTTTATTTCGAATAAAATTAAACGCGCATTTAATTTTACCCGAAATTCAAACTAGCTCCAAACGATTCCAATCCAATTGCATCGCGAAGAGCTCGTCGAGACGATTCCAACGCACTTTGTTTCGTAATTTTCTGATAACGTATGACAAAGATATAGCTTTTTAAAGTTCGTATGATTTTAATACAAATTGATTTACAATTTTATTTTATTTTTATACCCAGATTAGTCTGCACCGTTCGTTCCCCTTTTGATGAGATCAGCCTCGTTCATGCTTTCTCCACCAAAACCACGCTACCAGGCTACAACGAACCCATGCCGCCGAACAACTTCCAATTACGCGACCAACCACGTTCGCTCCTACCCCGATCAAACTCCACCACGTGAAGCGCCACCACAAGCTCTGCCTCCGATTCGAACAGCGTGCAACTCGGCCCCCCAGGCTTCTCGAAAACCGTGCCCAAACGCACGTCTTCCAACTTCAACTGCCATCAATTTACATGACTATTTTCGATCATACCCGTACGAGATCAAAGCTCTCGTTGTGATCTTCATCTTTGTAGTTGGGAGTTTCCCTTAATTGTTGATGGATTATGAGAGATTAAAGGGAGAAGATGAACAATTTTCGGCCCTTGGTTTTAAATGGTGGCGGCTGAAGAGAATTGAAACCCTAGCTTTTTTTCTTTTGCAAAGTGAAGATATTGAGGTGCTTATATAGAAAATTGCCCAATTTACTATTCATCGAAATTTTCCGAACTCCGATTTACGCGCGGTGACCGGCGTTTCTAGGGTTTATCCCGCGTTCCGGACGCAATGGAATAAGTTTCGAAAGCTAATTTGAACATCTGTACGAGTTATGAATTTAAACGATCAATTTAAATTAAACCGATTTAAATTGATTTCGATGCGTTTTGGCTTGCCCCGGACAAATGGTAAATCCAAAAATTACGAAATTTAAAATCTTACAATAATATCACATTACGGATCCGATGAAACTGGTTTCGACAAAATCCGAGACTTTTTGAAAAATGACTATTTTAACTCGACGATTTAAAATTAAAACGATATCGATGCGTTTCGAGTTGCCACGGTCAAACGATAACTTCGATTGCTACGAAAATTGAAATCCGATAATAACTAACTATTACGGATCAAATGGAACTAGTTTCATCCAATTCTGAGACTGTTCGAAAATTGGCTATTTTTCAGTCGATAATTAAATATTAAAATATTCAATTTTCACAATCTAACTCCAAATTCAATTTTAAAAGTTCTATAACCTTTCTATAACTCCAGTATGATTAAATAAAATTTTACAAATCATTTTCAATCATTTTAAACTCGATTTTCAATTATCTCTGGAATTCCACTGTTTAATTTTATTCGAAAAATAATCATTCGACTTCTAAATTCCATTTATTAATATTTAAAATCAATTAAATATTCGAATTTTAATTATCAAAAATTCTGGGTCGTTACAAACTTCCCCCCTTAAAAGAATTTCGTCCTCGAAATTACCAAGTAAGGAAAAAAGGTCCTTAACTCGTCTACTATTTTTCACAATTCAATAGTTTTACCAATTCATCAAAACAAATCTCTCTACTAAAGATTCGTTATCATTTCAACTAGTTTTTCAACTTCAATTGTAAGTTTCAAACAACATTGTTTTACTTCTCAATTCAATTTCGAGTTTAAATTCAAATTTTAAACTTCAAAATTTTCTCAAAAATTTTCTAACACTCGAAATTTTCGAAAAATTTCGCCAGCGTCTCCTTTGCGCGGCTAATACGGCACGACTACAAAACGTCCCTACGGACTCTCAGATTTCAAAAAGAAAAGAAAAAGCCAAGCGGCTAGAGAAGAAATCAGCAAAAACTCATATTATAATTCAAATACTTACCTTTC
Organism: Allium fistulosum; assembly: GCA_030737815.1. NCBI lineage: Eukaryota > Viridiplantae > Streptophyta > Magnoliopsida > Asparagales > Amaryllidaceae > Allium > Allium fistulosum. The sequence goes on from CM060907.1 coordinate 1,016,794,595, forward strand.
GTCGAGCAATTCAAATTTATCTTTGCAATTCAATTCCAATTCCTTTACACCTGTATATCCTACTAGCCATAATATCTAGTTACGATATTCAAATCATTTTGCAAATTCAATTACAAAATTTTCAATATATGCTTATATCCTCTTTAAGTTCATTATTGAAGTTATATATCCAATATGATTCAATTTTACATTTCAATTTCATTTGAATCTAATTCATAACTTCAATTCTATTTGAATTCAATTTACTTCTGAATATTAAATTCCATCAACTATCTTTATTCACAACTGCACTATTCTAAATTAGTTTCAGTTACTAACTCATTACAAATTCCAATTTATTTTATTCAAATTTGTTTTTAACATTCAGTTTCAATTCCAGTTTTATTCACTTTTGTTCGCTCCCAAAATTTATTTACAATTCACTATTTTGGTTTAAATCTACTTACATTTAAACTGGATTTCAAATACCATATGAATTTTAATTCACCTTTCATTTATAATTATTCAATTCAATTTATTTCCTACAAATTCGAAATGAATTTCAACATTCAATCTCACTTTCATTTAACTGACTCACTTGTATTTAATTTAACTTCACCCTTTTAGTTAAATTTATTTTATCAAAATTCAAATGGTATAAGTTATCAACTTAGTAATATATCATAAATATATTTATATAGTATTCCAGAGTTTTCCAACATTTCAAAGCCATTTTGAAAACAATTCAAATTATCCTTTGAATTTCCAAAACAAAAACCCAAATTTTTCAAACAACTTCCATTTAAAACAATTTGGCAGCAATTTCTCTTTTGGAAACCCGAAAATGAATTCTAATGATGTGGCCATCATCATTAGGATTATTTTCTAGCGACCTAAAAGAGTTTAGAGCTTTCATCTCTCTAAAACAATTTTCCACAATATCAAATCCTTTGAAAAATCATTTTCAAACCAAAAAGATTTAAATTTTCCAAATCTCCAAAATTTTCAAATTCTTTTCAAAACATTTCCAAAAACTTCTCTGGAATTCCGTTTTAAATTACAAATCACATTTATAATTTACATTCTTAAATTTCATTTGCATGTGAATTTTATTTTTTTAACTTTGGAGTTACGATTTCAATTTCTTATTCAATTTCAATGATAATAACTTACTATTATTACTTCCTAACATCCATGCAACCATATACTATAGTACTTTATAGAAAAACATTTTTTTTCTATATAAAAATAGTTTTGGGCAAAATTATCTCATTTACCCTATTCAAAACAATACTGTGCCGAATTGTTCTATTCAAGTGTTTAGAGATCCATATCGATAGAGTTGTACGGACAATACCGACCAGAATCCATATACCACTCAACAAACCAATCATCACAATATAAAACAATTTTATATTCACTAACAAATACGCACTCGTATCTATTATTACACTCAACTCATTCTAGAGTACTACTGACTCTATCTCTAATGAGTAACACCCAACAGAGCAGGGTTGTCGCTTAACCATATGCTCTGATACCAAATGTAACATCCCCTTAATAACCTTCTATATTAAATTCCTCAATTTTGATTGATTTCGAATTTATAAAACAACGTTTATAAATTCACCTTTATATTTTCTAACAACTTCGATTTATAAATCTCCTTTATTAACAAATTCAATCAAGATCCATTTAAAGGTAAAAGATCAAATTTATAAGTCAATTTCTTATAAATCTTTTATTCTACAATTTCATTCAATTTCAACTTCACAATTTATAAATCTATAAATTTCATTCTTTACGGATTCCATATTTTTTTTTCATTTTTAACACTTATAAAAACTCGTTTTATAATTCCAATATTTGATTTATAAATATCAATTTTTATAAATCTTTTTATACAAATCGTTTAAGGTTATTCAAAAATCCCAACTTAAACCATTTTATAAATAAATCGACTTTTATTTCAAAAATGACACTTTGGTTATATTTCACCAAAAATCTTAACTCTTATAACTTTAAAATTCTAGACGTTTATTTATTTGAAATAAATCCATTCAAAAATTCAATAAAACGTCTACTTTCAAAAATCACTTTAAAAACCCTTTTTAAAGTAAAAGATGTTATTTTTAAACTTCAAAACTGAATCCGATGATGCAACAGCATCAATTAGTCAATCATAACATCAAACATCATATATCAACATATGATAACAGAATATTCATCAATATCTGTAAATAAATAAATACTGGTGACGAATCCAGTTGGATCCCTCCAACCTGTTTCCCTGCATCCACAGACGTTAGCACAATACCAATTCCACTTCGAGGTGGAATATTGCGGTATATGGGTTTTATAAAAATATCCGCTTACTAACGGCGCAATAGGGTCTCATCCGCTATACGAGGCGGGAAATCAATCAATCCAATATATACATATGCCAATATGTATATATTGCTATATATAATAGATATATCCTACTATATCTAATATCACATCCAATAGCAATCATCAATCAATAACTGAAAATTCCACTTTTCAATTCTTGAGTGAGAAGATCTCACCTTGATTTTAAATTCCGTTCCAGCGTTTATTTCGAATAAAATTAAACGCGCGTTTAATTTTACCCGAAATTCAAACTAGCTCCAAACGATTCCAATCCAATTGCATCGCGAAGAGCTCGTCGAGACGATTCCAACGCACTTTGTTTCGTAATTTTCTGATAACGTATGACAAAGATATAGCTTTTTAAAGTTCGTACGATTTTAATACAAATTGATTTACAATTTTATTTTATTTTTATACCCAGATTAGTCTGCACCGTTCGTTCCCCTTTTGATGAGATCAGCCCCGTTCATGCTTTCTCCCCCAAAACCACGCTACCAGGCTACAACGAACCCATGCCGCCGAACAACTTCCAATTACGCGACCAACCACGTTCGCTCCTACCCCGATCAAACTCCACCACGTGAAGCGCCACCACAAGCTCTGCCTCCGATTCAAACAGCGTGCAACTCGGCCCCCCAGGCTTCTCGAAAACCGTGCCCAAACGCACGTCTTCCAACTTCAACTGCCATCAATTTACACGACTATTTTCGATCATACCCGTACGAGATCAAAGCTCTCGTTGTGATCTTCATCTTTGTAGTTGGGAGTTTCCCTTAATTGTTGATGGATTATGAGAGATTAAAGGGAGAAGATGAACAATTTTCGGCCCTTGGTTTTAAATGGTGGCGGCTGAAGAGAATTGAAACCCTAGCTTTTTTTCTTTTGCAAAGTGAAGATATTGAGGTGCTTATATAGAAAATTGCCCAATTTACTATTCATCGAAATTTTCCAAACTCCGATTTACGCGCGGTGACCGGCGTTTCTAGGGTTTATCCCGCGTTCCGGATGCAATAGAATAAGTTTCGAAAGCTAATTCGAACATCTGTACGAGTTATGAATTTAAACGATCAATTTAAATTAAACCGATTTAAATTGATTTCGATGCGTTTTGGCTTGCCCCGGACAAATGGTAAATCCAAAAATTACGAAATTTAAAATCTTACAATAATATCACATTACGGATCCGATGAAACTGGTTTCGTCGAAATCCGAGACTTTTTGAAAAATGACTATTTTAACTCGACGATTTAAAATTAAAACGATATCGATGCGTTTCGAGTTGCCACGGTCAAACGATAACTTCGATTGCTACGAAAATTGAAATCCGATAATAACTAACTATTACGGATCAAATGGAACTAGTTTCGTCCAATTCTGAGACTGTTCGAAAATTGGCTATTTTTCAGTCGATAATTAAATATTAAAATATTCAATTTTCACAATCTAACTCCAAATTCAATTTTAAAAGTTCTATAACCTTTCTATAACTCCAGTATGATTAAATAAAATTTTACAAATCATTTTCAATCATTTTAAACTTGATTTTCAATTATCTCTGGAATTCCACTGTTTAATTTTATTCGAAAAATAATCATTCGACTTCTAAATTCCATTTATTAATATTTAAAATCAATTAAATATTCGAATTTTAATTATCAAAAATTCTGGGTCGTTACATCGGGAAAAGGAAATAAGGTGGTGGATGCGCTTAGCAGGAAACATCAGAATGTGGTGTTAGCTATGTTGGCGGAATGGAAAGACTTGGAAGCACTGGCTGCTTGTAGTGTGCGGTTGAGGTCGACTGCTGGATCTAGTCGAATATCGCCATGATGTCTTGTTTAGAAGTTCGACCAGTTATGATAGAACGGATTGATTCTAGGCAGAAAGAGAATCCAGTGTTAGCCGAGAGGATTAGAAGGTTAGAAGCTGGAACCGAGATTGATGATTTGAAGGATTTTATTCTTGACCACAGGGGTTGGTTGAGAAAGAAGGAACGGTTATGTGTTCTGGATGTTGTAGACCTTAGGAAGGAAGTTCTGAAGGAATGTCATCGATCGAAGTTTACGATTCATCCTGGGGGAACCAAGATGTATCAGACTATCAGGATATGAAGAGAAGTTTCTTCTGGGAAGGAATGAAGAGGGATGTTGGATTATGGGTAAAACAGTATTTGAACTGTCAACAAGTAAAAACCGAACATCAGAAGCCAAGTGGTTTGCTTCAGCCTTTGGATGTTCCAGTTTAGAAGTGGGACTCGATATCCATGGATTTTATTGACGGGTTGCCAAGGTCAAACCGGGGTAATGAAAATATATGGGTCATAGTGGATAGATTGACCAAGAGTGCCCATTTCATTCCGGTAAGTCAACTAGGACGGCACCTGTTTTGGCTAAGTTGTTCATGAAGAACATCGTTAGACTGCATGGAATTCCAAGTAGTATCGTCAGTGATAGAGATTCTTTGTTTACTAGCGAGTTATGGAAGAGCCTGTAGAGTGTGTTAGGCACTAAGCTCAAGATGAGTATCGCATATCATCCTCAGATGGATGGGCAGACAAAGAGAGTCAACAAGGTACTAGAAGATATTTTGAGGGCTTGTGTGCTGGATTTTAGTGGTTCTTGGGAAGATCACTTGCACTTAGTGGAGTTTTGCTATAATAATAGTTATCCGACTACTATAGGAATGGCGCCATTTGAAGCTTTGTATGGAAGGCCATGCAAATCACCAGTATGTTGGTAATGGACCGAAGACAGATTGGTCCTTGGTCCAGATTTGGTGAGAGAGGCGACGGAAAAGATCGAGTTGATACGGGAAAGAATGAAGGAAGCTCGGTCTAGGCAGAAGAGTTTTGCAGACAAAAGGCGTAAGGACATAGAGTTCTTGGTTGGGGATAGAGTTTTCATCAAGGCATCAACGATGAAAGGTGTGGTTCAGTTCGGGAAGACCGGGAAGCTAGCACCGAGATATGTTGGACCCTTTCCTATATCAGAGAGAATTGGGAGACTCGCATACCGAGTAGATTTACCGAGCAGTTTGGTCGGGGTCCACAATGTGTTTCATGTTTCTCATCTTAGGAAGTATGTTCATGATCCAGAAACTACTATCGCTCCGATGGCACTTGAGGACTAGTGGTGAAACCGGATATGACTATTGTGAAGCAACCAGTTCGTGTTGTGGCAAAAGATGAAAAGAGGTTAAGGAACAAGACAGTCGGGTTGGTGAAAGTTCAGTGGAGCGACAACGTAAAGGACTGTACATGGGAGACAGAAGACAGGATTAGGGCTACTTTTCCTAGGTTCTTTTAGATGGAATGCTCTATATAGGGTTTATATAGAATTTGGTTGGTAGGTTATACTAGCTTTGCTTGCACGGCCTATATGCTTGTTGTTGTGTCCTCATTGAAATTTCGGGGATGAAATTCTTTAAGGGGGGAGTCTATAATGCCCCTGAATTTTAGTTAACATTATTCGAGATATTTAATTGGATAAATTAAATAGAATAATGTGAATAATTAGGGAGATGAGATTAATAAATCCAATGGTCGTGTCTTAATAAATGGACTAAAATAAGACTTAACTAAATTTAGAAGGAGGAATTTTCCTAAGGGGTAAACTTGGAAATGGGGCTACATTTCTTAGTATATATCTTTTCCTCCACCTTAATAAACTTTCACTTTCTCATTCATAACTCCTCACCTATATTTCGGCCGGCCATTATGTAACGACCGGGCAATTTTCGACCCTCGAAAATCAACACTAATACATTCACTCTATAGAGTGCCGAGCAATCGAGTGCCGGAAATACCAGGTTGTTAGGGTTTAAGAAGAAAAGAGATAAAAAAAACAGAAATAACAACACAGAATCTCACAATCGCAGCGGAACAATATATAATATACAATAACAGCATTTTAGACAAAGAAACTGTAACTATTAATACACATACAAGTTATCATAGTACAATCATCAATATATATCTGGACAGTTATACCGACTTGTCCCTAGAAATGATGAATATACAGCCTACAATACACAGTGGAATATAATCACATACGTGCAATACGTCTATGCCATCCAGCTCGTCTCCTGAGCACCAAGGCGTCCTAACCTGAAATTTTGTAATACTCGATCTGACCCAAGCATTACAATAAAGTAACACCCGAGTCAGGCTGGAAACCAGCATGAGTAACACACTTAAATTGAAATAACTAAGTTATAAAATCTTTTGAAATTCCAGGTAACTCGTACTAACACGATGAGTTTTTATCTTATTATAACCAAAATAGGTTTTCAGAAATCCATCGATATTTTAAATGTCTAAGCACAATTACTTATTTAAAATGGTCAAATTTGTTAAATTAATCCAATTCCAGTATACAGGGCTTTATAATCAAAACCGTAAAGGTTCGTGGTGGTTATTGGATCGAAGTGGTTTCGGATAATGCAGATACCCGATCCCGGTCTCTTCGAACTCAAAATGATAAATTTTAAAGGCCTAGTTGTTTCAACAAACAATCTACATTCAGTGTGTCAATATACACATATGGGAATATATTTCATATGTTTATTCCAAATAAAACGTGCTAACGTTTTATTCCAATATTTCAATTTGTTTTGACTCCTTCATGGTACAAACAAGAATAAATGAAATAAACATTCAAGAGCAATAAATCCAAACATAGAACGTTAATTTAAATTATCGATTAATAATTAATACCAAAACAATTTACAATCAGGATTTACTTAACTTTAATTAGGGGTGGGAACGGTCGGTTAACCGAACCGTTCGGTTAATTTGAACGGTTAACCAATGAAAAATAACGGTTCGGTTAACCGTTTCATCGGTTAAATGCAGGTGCATGTACCGACCGAACCGATCAAATTTAACCGCGGTTAACTGGTCAAATTTACCGGTTCGGTTAACTTTTTGAACCAATCGGTTAATTGTTCCACGGTTAACCGTTCAAGGCAAACGGTTAACCATTGTATGGTTAACCGATTATTAACCACATATATTGCAACATGATCATTTTACAGTACTGATTTAAATCATTTAATTCATGATATGCACCACAAACATTAACATAAAAAACAATCACAACCAAGTCCACATTTCACAATCCACTCCACAACAGTCCACAGTTCATGGTTAATAGTACAATACTATAGGTCTACAATACTACATAGTATATATAATACAATTACATCATTTTCTACTGCAAAAAGTTAAAATGATAATTTGGAGATTGAATTTGAGCCTGAGATAGTGAGCTTCAGCCTTCAAATCAACCCCATGTCTCCATCTATATTCCACTGTAAATTAAAATGCAATACACACTGTTACTGTAATTGAGTGAAACTGCATATTGATTATTGAGTGTAAACTAAGACTAAGACCTGTAAACAAATTATATCATAAAGTTTTTTCATTTGAAAGACCAAACTAATCTAAGACCTATAAATAATATATTAAGACCCGTATATATGACTCATATAGTAAGACATGTAAATTGTATACCTCTTTTATATGTTAGGTCTATGTATGGAATACGTATGGGGTATATACCAAGACCGGTAAATATATCATAAGACTATTAGGTCTTAGTAAATATAGCATATACTAAGACTTGTAAATTATATACTACTATTATATGTTAAGCTAATAGCCTGTTAAGCATATACTAAGACCTGTAAATATATCATAAGACTAAGCCCATACATACCTGTAAATTATCGAAAGACCAAAGACCTATATATGGTAATATACCCCATACATGCATGGTTGTTAGCCTGTTATGAGCTGTTAATATGCATAGATAGCTGCAGTATAATATTATATTGTTGTCGCCACGACGCCAACTATATTTCGTTTGTTTGTATACAATTGATTGTATCAAGGTCAAGCTATTATATTTGTAATTTTATTCCACTTACCTACCACTGCCTTCTAAGTTCTAACTATTGTATTCATAAAAATTATTATATGAAGTGTGACCAAAAACATATTCAACTTTGATATTAGTTGCTGCCCTACCACCTTGATATGCATAGGAAAGGATATTATAATTTATAAAGGTGAAGGTCAATGGGAAATTGAATATTGGTATTGCTTGATTTATGGTACATTATATGATTTATGAAATATCCATGGGAAACAGCCATGTGTATATATCATATAAAATAGACTGTAAAATGTAAATAGTTAGGTGATTGTTTAATTAAACGACATACAAACTAAGACTACATACTGTTACATAGAATGTTAATTCAACTAAGACTACATAAATATCATACATTATATGTGTGTATGTATATCATATATCATAGACTGTAAAATACTAAAATAGGCTGTATATCATATATTATTTAAACTACATAAAAACTAAGACTATATACTGTTAATTAAAACGTAAATAGTTAGGTGATTGTTTAATTAAACTGTAAATTAAACTATAAATAGACATTAATTTACAAATACACTCAAACCTGAACCCGAGCACAACAATAACGACAACGATAATTCTTGAATTATAGGTCATTCAGTCATTGTTCATATAACATCCACCTATCACCTGAAATCAAACAGTCAAACAATCCAGTTAGCGAATAAATAAAAATCAAACAATCAAACAACGTTGGTGAAAACAACATATAAATTCGTGCATATAATTGATATATAAACAATGGTGAAAACAACATGTAAACCACTATTTTCTTGCTTTTGAACTGATATATCTGATGTACTATGTAACTGTACATAAACTGTGAATTCAAAGTGTAATACTTCATAAATGCAAATTCTATTAAAAAAATGTTTAGTGTGAATATCTGCTGCTTATTAACAGGCTTTAATCATCAATATACAATTTTATCCTTTTAACAATCAATCCATATACTTTAACATAAGGCTGGTTATTTAACATAAGGATGGTTATTTAAATGTAGAATTCAATTAGATAACAATCAGTCCATATGCTTTAACATAAGGTTGGTTATTCAGTTAAAAAGAAAAGGAAAAAACAATGCCAATGTCTGCTGCTTATTTAAATGTAGAATTCAATTAGATATTGTCATGAATCAACTTATAATTAGAGTATGAATGTGTGTGTATCTGAGTATCATTTATCTATCTAAGTTGTCTGTGTATATTTAATTAAAATTCATTTATGTGTGTATACACCCACTAGACTATATGGCACATAGACTAGCTGAGTTGTGAAGTGAAAAAAAACAAGAGTGCAGATCTGAGTATCACTTATCTATCTCCTCAATATTTGGTAATGAGTTACAAAATTAAATTGCAAACTTGCAATGTTTGCTTACATTTTTGAGTTTAGAAAAGGTTAGTTTGTTTACAAACAATAACTTCATTCTCAATGTGATATGTTTTTATTAGCACTAAACTAGTAATTGATGCACAAACATAAATACATATATAATTATTTATACTAAAGTGATGTACATGTATGTGTCAAAATAGGCCTATCTCATATGCACAACCTATTCTTCCATGATGTACATGTATATGCATAGTTTATGTACAATGAATCACAGAATAATTTTAGTCTATGCCTTAATTACTACCTCTAACTATATTAGTTGCTTATAAATATGGATATGAATATATTTGTTTTGTTATCATCGCAGATTTACAAATATGCATTTTACTAGCAAACTAAAAGCAAAGGATATAAGTAATAAACAATTATAATTCATTACCTGTCTAAATTACATATCACAATCCTATAACACAATCATATCACAGTAAACACATAATAATTACATAAAATAAGTAGAAATGAAAAAAAACTCACATTCTTCCTCTTTCGGCTAGTATTCACCATATCTTACAGCCTCAAATGCCAAATTGATAGGAATCGCATGCTTGCACTGCAGCATAAATATTGATTTTGCGAAATCGATAATGGATGTATTCGCTATCTTTTGATTGAAATCGAAATCGACAGTGGATATGTATTGATCGAAATCGATATGATACGTATTAATCGAAATCGAGGTTTTGATTTTTCGGATCTAGGGTTTTTTAATTGAACGAGAGGAAATACTAAATGAAAGAAAGCGGCGTTGTATGTTTTGCTTTAGGGTTTTAGGTTGGAAATTTGGTGGGCCGGTTACGTTGTCGGTAATAGTTAGAATTCGATGGTTGTTTGCTACTTTGCTGCAAAACTTGTTCGGTTAATGGTTAACCGCCGGTAACAAATGCCGTTAACCGAACCGAATTTTATCGGTTAAGGTCGGTCGGTTAAACAATAAAATCGGTTAAAGCGGTTCGGCCGACGTCGGTTAAGTCGGTTAAATCGGTTAAGTCGGTTAAATGCCCACCCCTAACCTTAATTAACTAAATCTGCTTATATTTTTAATCCAAATTAATTATAATTTAAAGAAATTACCAACAATTTATTCATTAGTTAATTAGGGTTAAACAACCAAATTAATAGCTAATTTTAATAATTAACATAAGATTACGTCAAATAAGAATTTTGATTAATTACTCATTAAATTATTATAATTAAATTTAAAATTACGCAAAATTAATAACATTAACTTAGATTTAAATTTATTGGGTGATAAGATTAAAATACATAAATTTTCACATTGATTGGATTTTAAATAAAAGGAGGATACGTATTTAAATTTAAGATTTCTTTTAACATAAAACTTTCAATTTCTTTTTCTAAAAAAAAATTCGAGCCCAATACGAACCGATCGGCCCAAACAAAATCAAGGCCGATACTTCCTTTCCCCTTTCAGTTTTCTCTCCTTCCTTCTCCTTCTTCTCTTCACTTTCAAGAACCTGTGCACGACATCGTGCACGTGCACGAGAACTCTGGCCGACTACACCCATCGTCGACAACCCACGCGACCCACTCTCCACCACCACAACATGCTCGACCCCCAGAACTACGCAAAATCGCCCTGGTTCGAAAACTCGATGGCTTGATCACTTGAACCAAAAACCGTGCCCAAACAAACCCCTCGCCATGACGCCACACACCACCGTTCACCGTCGAACTCCACCCCAAGATTCGCCATCGTCGCCTCCAACGTTTCCCCCACTACCACACGTCCATCTCTTCCCCTTTACACCGCAGTCACCTTGAAACCGAACCCTCCTTAAACCCTAAAGCCACATCGTCTGGCCACCACGATCAACTGAAAATGCCACACCATTTTTCATGACTGCGCCTTCACCCAAGTCGCCTTCACGCCAAGATACCAGCCCCAAAATCAACTTGTTCGCCAGAATTTGACGAAATTCCCAAAACCGATCAACTTCAGTTTTCTCCTTCCACATGTAATTAAAAATTACCTAATCACTTCTAAAAATCATGTCTTTTAATGATGATCACGATTATGTAATCCATTTATTAAATTATGGTAGTGGAATTTCGACCATGGCTAAACCATTCACTGTTATTCCCAATTTCCTCTCTCTTTGCTTGATGGTTTTGAATGAAACCAATTTAAAAATAATCTATACCCAAATTTTTTAATTATTTTGGAACAATGATTTAAAACTTAATATATGTGGATATATGGATTTTTAAAGTTTTAAAATACTTAACTGTTTTTAAACAAACAAGAGAACAAAGGAGCTTGGGTAGAAGATAAACAGTATTTGGTGGAAATGATCATGTTGAAATCAAACATACATACACATATCCACAATACATCCATATATACACCTAGCATAACATTGATTCACCCCAAATGTACAGTTAAACAAGTATATGTATGGTACAGTAAACCAAAATTTAAAATGTTTACTCACAGTTCTTTTTGGAAAAAAATGAACACTGCCCTTTGTTTTGCTCCTCCTTCCTGGAGCTTTAAGTGCTTAGCCTTCTTCTTTCTCTTTTTTTTTCTGATGTTCGAATGCATACGTGGAGGTAACAAGGCAATGTATATATAAAAGAGAATGGGGGGAAACAGGGCTGAAGCTTGTTACGGGCTTCACATCTTTTATATTTATTTTATTTTTCTTTATTCATGATTTGATTTTTATTTTGACTTGATTTGATTTATTGTGTTGATTGGATCTTTTATGGCTTGAGTTGAAATTTTTGTGAGCTTGACTAAATATTTTTCATGATCATGTTCCCTTAAGCTCATACATACATTTATATGTATATATATATATATATATGGATATGTACACACTTACCCTATTTTATCATAACATTTATACATATTTATTTTATACATTTAGATATACACATGCTTACACATTTTCATGTTCACCTTTTTTTTATAATAATGTGTGTGTGTGTGTATCCATATATATCTTCACATATATGCATTTATTTGTTATCAAAAGGTTTGTACTTCTTTGTATATATCCTTTTTACACATTTATTTACATTTTACTCATTCACTATTCCATATAATATATATATATATATACACACAAATAATTATGTATATTTTGTCATCATATATATATTTACACATTATTCCCTACTTACATATACATTTCTTCATATGGACATATATATACATATATGTATACATATATACTTATATATATTTTTAAACATCATAAAGCTTATATATATATTTATATTTATATACCTATATGGATATTCCATCTTAAATTTTAATGGTGGAGTTTATATATATATATATAATTTATCCTATCCAGAAAGTTATAATCTAAAATTAAATGTAGTTTTAATCAATATATATTCAGATATTTTAAATATCAGAAAACTCATCTATTCAACTTATAGAAATTAATATTCAAAAATTAAAATTAGTTAATTGCCCAATATCCGATGGCTAAAAATCTGGGTTGTCACATTCCTCCCCCCTTAGAACTTTCCGTTCCCGAAAAGGAACGAAGCGAGAATTTGAATTTTGATGTATATTATTAAATAAATCATTCTTTAAAACATTTAAACTCCTCACTCATTTATTATACATTTAAAACAATTTAAATCCCATAGAATCGCCAAGCAAACTTTATATTAAAACATTTTTCATAACTCGATGTCTTAACAAGTCCATCCTTGTTCTTACAGAAATTTAGTCATACGTTGATCAGGCGTAGGACTAAAAATCTATAAGTACTTAGTAGACCCATTTCAACACCCAGTGAAAATACTTGAAAACCTTTTTCAAAAATGATATGGAAAGTATCACCCCCTTTCCCACCATGGATCGCAGTTAACCCGATGATTGCGTCGCCATCCCGGCAAAATCATAAGAAAACCGTAGGCATCAACACCTCCCGACTTACGCCATGGGAACACCATAGTCCGCAGCTACAACAAGGTTGCGTTGCTATCACAGCAAAACTGTAAGTAGTTTGTAGGCAATCGCTAACCCTCGAATTACGCTATCAAACAAAACTATACCACATAGATTGCAATCTACCGATGTTACGTCGCTATCCCAGCAAAATCAAACGTAGATTGTAGGTAATCACTGCCACTCGAATTACGCTATGGAATTGCGATAGATCGCAGTTACACAAAGGTTACGTTGCTATCACAGCAAAACCCAATGTAACTACAGGTATCAACACCTCTCGACTTATGCTACCCAACAAATGATCACCAGGAACTCATGAGTTTTGTCTAGACGTCCTCTAGGATCCCAATTCTCATTGAACCCACCCTGTGGATTCCTAGGCAGAACCACATAGTGGATGTCCTTCTCTAAGTTTCGACTTTCGTGGGAGTGCCTTTCCATACCTTTTGTCTCGAAACATATCGTACTATATATATAGTACCTTTCAAATCATACTCTTTATATGTATCACATATAAACTTTATCTATACAAAATTGATATCTTCAAAATCGATAGTTTTCAAATTTGGTTTACCCAATTCCCAAAACTGACTATTTGCCAAAATCAAAGGTCTTTAAAAATCAATGGGTTCCAAAACTATTACAATTTCATATGCATATAAGATCATTCCTTCAACTCGAATAATTCTATGACCAATAATTTCTGAGTCCGCTTCATAATTATATACTCCATTTAGTATTTCAAATATCTTTCAAAGATCATTTCTTTCTGGTTATAAATTCAATAAGGGGAGTTTGAATATATAACTAATAACTAAAATATAACCTTATTTATTCCAAATCAAATATTTCCAAGTTCGATTGCTTTACAAAGTTAATTGTAACATTTCTTACTTCTTATAAAGTAAGTTTCAGTTATAGGAACTACTAAGTCTTTACTTTTAAAATCATCATATTTATTGAAAATATACTATTTCACTTCAAAATCATTTTTGCTTTAATATTCCGATTTCGGTTCCAATTCAAAATTGCTTCGAATTTCCATTTAGGTTATAACTTCAATTTTATCCCAATTCGTATTTAAATTCATGATTTAAATATAAACAATTTCCACTCTGACCAGTTTGAATTTAGAAAATAGCTTGAATAGTTTTAAAATAGTTAAATAGTTAATATAAGATAATCTGAGTTTTAAAAGAATGGTTTGTATAGTAAGACAGCTTGGAAAATAAAAATAATTTGAATATTTAAGAAGATAGATTTAAAACAGCTTATATTAAAATAATTTATTTGAAAATAGTTCCAAAGTCAACTAATCCAATTCCCAATCTCCAATTCAACTCAATTTCAATTTCCACATTAGTAATTAAGTAATTATAAATTTTCGTTCAAATCAATATAAAAAGTGATTTTATATTAGATCGTATTTCCACAAAATATTTCACAACTTCAATAGACTACAACACTAGTGAGTTCAAACATTACATCCATTTATCCATATAAAAAGTCTTACAAAAGGTCATAAATCTAGACGCCTTAACCACTACCTAGGGGTTTAGAAATAAATAGAGCCCTAGCATCCTTATAAAAACTTCCTAAGGACTTCCTATCAACTTGCCAAACCCGTCCGTGCAATCTGTAACAGGGTGTCCCCACTTATTGCATTTGCCACAAAAGAATTTTACACTCCCATCTTCCTGGATAATTTTCACACCTCCCGCGGGGCGTTCCACAACTTTCTCTTTCTTCCGTCTCTTGGGACAATCCCTACCGATGTGTCCCGTCACAATGGTAGCAAATGGTTGACCCGTCGACTGGTACTATGGGTTTACGTTTCATCCTCCTCACTTTAGGGCAATGGTTTAGAAAATGTCCTTTCTTTTAACACTTAAAGCATAAAATCTCAGAGTGAAACCGTTTGACTTCTTCATTCGTTTCCTCTCTTGGTTTACTGCACTTAGCTGCGTAATGTCCTTTATTATGACATCTATAACATATGACATTGTCATAAGGACCTGGTCCAGCCCATTCCCTAACCTGTTTCTCTTGTTCCATTATTGCTTCTTCTCATGCCTTACGTGCAGTTGCTCTCCGCTCCCTACGCCTTGTCTTCCATTCTTCTCCTTTTTCCATCTCTTACAACTTGTACTAGATTCTAGTAGGACTTCCTAACTTATAATTAAAACCTCGATTAGTCGAATTTCTAGAATTCGAAACTCGTTTTCATTTCAAAAAACGTTTTGAAATCATTCATACATAACTTCTTTTGTAACTCTTATCAAATCTATACCTTTTCTTTTAAAATTTAATTCATTTAACTTCCATAAATTAAATTTTAATTTCAACTTGAAATTTTCAATTTCAGGTTATAAGTTCAAACCTTATTTAACTTGGCCTGAGTTAATTCCCAATTCATTCAACCCTTTTAAACTTACTCAATTTAAATTTTACATTCAAAATCCAATTCTTATTATATCACTTCCCACTTATAAGTTCAAAAACTTATTTTTCTGTGGGTTATACTTCTCATTTCAAGGGGGATTCCAAAATTCAACACCCAGCATTTTTTTTTCAAACCAACTTTAAAATCCTATATATATATACACATATCCCATTTACATACCAAGTCACACTTTAAATTTTTAACCAACCTTGGTTTCTATCCAAAACAAATTCCTTCGGAATTTTCCAAAATAACTCTTGTTTAAAACAAATATTTCCATATCAAAAATATTCTAAATAATATTACTTATTATTTCCTTAAACACTTTGAAACGCATTTCAAAATTTCCAGGACTTAGATTCAAAACTTCTCAACTTAAGTTCATTTTAATTTACAAGTCACATCTATAACTTAAGCTTATATAATTTCACTTCCTTAAAACATTTCACACTGTTTTATCATTGTTTATTTTGTAATAAACATCCTTTATTAAGACATAACAACCAATTTATGATAATAATTAATATTATCATACCTAGAAGCCTAACATACTTTATATTCCACAATAATTTTTCTGAAAAATTATTTCTATATATATAATATACAATCAAGGTAAACTCATTTTGTTTCAAAGCACTTTGAAAAACACTTACGAAATTTCCGAAATTTAAATTCTAGTTTGAATCTACTTTCAGCTTAACTTATTTGTATAGTTCATTCTTACCCAAATTTCTATTTGGTTATATATGTATTACCACTTAAATTTTATAATCTTATTTGATTATAATAACAACATCCAATCACCTTAATATACTATAATAATTCAGAAAAAATATTTCTTTTTATATCCAAATATAACCTTACATAAAAATTATTTTAAAATCATTTTTAAAACTGTGATATCCCGGAATTTTGGCAATATCAATTTAATAATCTTTATAAATAATTAAATTGATTTGTTGATTTATTTTATAAATTGACAAGTTTATTCATTTTAAAAGGTTAATAACATTTTAATTGGCAAGTTTATTTCTTTAAAAACTAATAACATTTTAATTTGGGAATATCTTTTCTAACAATTTTAAATTGGGAAGATTTATCTTTCTAAAACTTATATATAAATGTTTTATATTTATAATGTATATATATATAGGTATATATATTATAAATAGGGAGTCTTTTAAAACTATGTTTTCAAATTATAATATATATGTATATATATATTGTGATTTGAAGTTATGTATTAAATTCAATATAGTAATTATCAAAGCTAATGTTAAAAGTATTTCCATTTACAATATATATAATTGTATATATTGAAATGGAAAGAATATTGAATTTGAATTTAATAAAGTATTTTCAAACTTTAATATTTATATAATTTGTAATTTGGAAATTTGTAATTTAACTTAATACTTTTGAAAATGATATTTATGATTTAAATAACAAGAATAATTTCTTATTTAAAAATATATATGTAAGCTTAAGTTTAAATAAGATTTAAATAAGAAGTTCATTTATTTTAATAATCTTTTCTCTTTTAAAATTCAAAATGGTTTGTAAAAATATATATATAGTTAAGCTCAATTTCTTAAGCATATATAAGTATGTTATATTTAATTGATATAAGCATAAGTTATTTTAAATAATTGTTTTTCACATTTGTATATTTATTAAAATCTAAAAGCTTAAATTATAAAAAGAGATAAATACATTATATACTTATAAATATTTCATAAAACATATAAATGTCTTAAATAAATTTATTAAAAACAAGAATAACACTTGTTAGCATATTAGAGTGGTTTAGTGACATTTGTAAAGATGTAAGCCTATGTGTAAGCTAATTAAAGAAACAAGTGGCTATATTTTAATTTAAGTTTTAAAATAAATAAAATTAGTATGTAAGAAGAAATATCTGTTTTCATTTTTCAGTTTAAGATTATCTTCATTTCTTTCTCCACTAAAATACAATTCGAATCTAAAGATAAGTAAAATCTGAAATCAAATTGCAAAGAAGAAATGTAAAAACTGGAAATTCTAATGCAAACTTAAAGGAGATCAAAGGCAGTTCAGTAGCAGTTCCAAATCAATCAACAAGCAACTAAATGCAAGAAATCAAACAGCAAGTACAAATTCAACAAGCAAAAACAAAAGAAATTCAAAACTGGAAAGCCTGGAAACAGAATCTGTTTTCTGTTTTAAATTACTGGTGAGTAAACTTTAAACTTAAAAACAGTTTTAAAAATCTGTTATGATGGATGCATGTGATGGATGTTTTGTGTAAAGTGTGTTACTTAGTATATGATATGAATGCATGCTTAAATATCTGAAATGTATGTATGTCTGTATATATACAAAATCTGTCTCTCTGTTTATAAGTTCTGGTGAGTAACAAATGTTTTTAAAATATAAATATATAGTTGTTTACTTGATCATCTTCAGATATAAATATGCCTGTGGAGATGTTTTAAGCTCTGTGAACATATATGTAAATGTTTGTGTTATGGTCTGGATATTCTCTAGTTTCAATTCCAGGTTCTAAACCTATTCACAAATCAAACACTCATGATTTCATCTTCATTGTACCTGAGTTTTAGAGCTATATAGGTTGTTATATCTTAGAATACAAACTGGTTTAAGTATAAACAACTTTGAGTTGCATCTGGAACAAAAGAAAATACAGAGTACACTTAAAAAGTTAAAATCTAACCATCAAAATTCTTAGATTCAGGCATATGAATCGATTTCTTATACTTAAATATGATTTTTAAAAACAAATTTTATAATTTTAGAATAAGCAAAAAAGAGCAGTTTGGGTTTACCTGTGTTAAGCAATTCGAGTTGCCTCGGTCGATCTAGGGGACTGGAAGTGTCGAGTTTCCTCCAATGGGTAGAGGAGTGATCGGTTGAGCTTAGAAAAATATTGGATGGCGGTAATTTTCATCGTGGTGGCAGCGGTGACGTTTTCGTGTCCAGAGCCCTAGTTTTTGATAGGCTTAGAAAATTTGTCGTCGTGACTTTTGTGGGGAATCGAGTGCAATGAAACACTAGGATATGGTGGCGAGGGAGTTCGTCGAGGTGTGTATGAATTTTCACGTCGCCTGATGGTAGGGGTCGCCGGGACGAGGAGGTTTTGGCCAGAGTTGTTTACCAGGAGGAGTTCGAGAGTGTTCGATTTTGGTTGGAGCTTCGTGGCGCAGTTTTGTGGGTCGGAGATGTCTTGGTGGTGGTTCGCCGAGGTGTCTGGAGGATCACCAGAGGTAGCGGCGGCGGGAACTACGTGTGCACGTGCACGAGCTTGTTCGTGTGCATCTGGAGTTTTGAATTGGGGAAGAAGGCTGGAACGCGAGTTTCCATCGGGGTTTTGAGTTTTTTTTCTCGAAGCAGGAAATGGGTGTAATATCCCGGAAATTTGGGGCAATATCAATTTAATAATCTGTTTAAATAATTAAATTGATTGATAATTTTTGATAATAAATATTTAATTAATGAATTTATCTTTTAAAAACTAATAAAATGATTTCTATTTATAATATATATATATAAGTGTATATATTGTAAATAGATAAGCTTGGGTTTGAAATTTAAATAAATAAATAAAATCTTGTTAAATTTTCTAATGTATATTCTTATAGTTTGGAAATTATGATTTATTTAATATAGGCTTTACAAAGCTATTTAAACAAAATATCTATATGGTTTTAAATAAGATTAATAATAAGGTTATTTTCTTTTTGAGATATTGCTTAATAAATAAGATTTAAGAATATATATATATATAGGTAAGTTTAAAAAAAAAAAAAAAACACAATATTAATAGTGTATTGTTTTTATAAATAGACTTTAATAAAATAAGATTGTTATTTCAAATTGAATGTGTTGTTTTAAAATTTACTTTAAATTGGATTTTTTTTAAATTTAATTTGAATTTAGAATTCAAGAGGTAATATTCAAATAGGTTTGGATTTTAAAATATATGGATAAGATTTTATTTATATATATAATTGGTTTTATTTTCTTTAAAATAGTTTATATATATAGGTAAGTAATTAATAAAATAAAGAAAAGGCATTTTATTTACACTTAAAATAAATACTAACTAATTAAAAGGACATGTGTTAATTTCTAAGGCTATGTAATGACAAGTGTAAACTAATAATACAATGGTAATGCCAAATGTCAAAGTTTGGTATTTTTGTTTTTCTTTTATTTGATAAATCATTTTAATCAATATAAACTTATGTTCTCATCTATATTTCTTTTTATATTTTCTTATCTAAACTAAGAAGCTTTCAGCTGAAAATTAAAACGAATCTGATGATCATCTTCCTCAAAACAAATCTGTAAATCAACCTTCCTCAAACCAAAATTTATCAAAAGCAAAGATCTGTAATGCATTTTCCAAAATCAAATGATAACCTGTAACTCATTCTTTAAATCTGCAATTCTTCAAAAATCAAAGGCAAAGCCTGTTTTTCTCTTCAAATCTGAAAACAAAATCTGCAAATCAATTCTTCAAACTCTAGAAGCAAGTCTGGGATCAACTCCAATCTACATTTTTAAAACTGGAATTAAAGCCTGCAATTTTTCAAAGTCTGGAATAGAGCCTGTAAATTCTTTTTAAAATCAAGAGCAAGTAAATCTGGAAGCTAAGCAACATCTCAACAAACAAGTTAGCATGCAAGTTTCAAAATCAGCATTCAAGTTTTAAAAAAAGGTTTTCAAAGCAGTTTCAAAATGAAGCTCTGTTCTTCATTTCAAACCTGTGAGTAACATTTTATTTAAGATAACTTAAGTAGAATCTGGTTGCATGAGATCTCTGAAATGATTATGTTTAAATGCATTAGTATATTAGTGCTTTTCTCTGTATATATATGAATGTGTGATATGTATGTATTGTTCATCTGGGTGTTCTCTGTTTTTACTTCCCAGTCTCCCAGTTTTGGATTTAAAAATTCAATCTTTGATCTTGTCACTACTTAAACTTAAATATGCAAGTCCAACTTGGTTGTTAAATTGTAAACTTTAGTTTAAATTTGTACTTAAGGCAATAATAAATTTAATTCTACTCTGGAAAACTCTAAAAACAGGAAAGTTAGAGTTTTGTGAAATTTCAAACATCTTAGTTTATAAATTCAGGGATATAAATCGAATACTCGACTGAAACCATGATTTTTACAACTAAAATTATAATTTTTAGAGATGGGATGAATGAGCAGTTCTGGGTTTCTCAAAAACATGAAATCTGGGTTTCTCTGATGATCTACTTGGAGTTGAGGGTCGGAATTCCTCGTGAAGGTGGAGGAACGAACAGAGATTGGTGGAAAAATGGAGGATGGTGATGTAATTCACCATGGAGGTTGCGGTAGTGGGTTTCCTTCTGGAACCCTAGTTTTTCTGGGTTTGATTGTTCGATCGCCTCGGCTAGTTTAGTCGATCGAGTGCAACGTAGCTTCGGGAGATGGTGGCGTAGAGGTTCATCGAGGTGTGGACGAAGTTGCACGTCGTCTGATGATCGGAGGTAGGAGTACGAAGGGGTTTCCAGACTTCGTGGTGGTTCGAGACTCTTGTTCCAGGGTGGGTGAATGCTCGAATTCGATTTCGAGTAACAATCGATGAAGTTTAGGTTTAGTTCGTCAGAGGACGTGATCGCCGACTTGTGAGGATAAACGTTGATGGTCGGAGTCGCCGCGTTTGGCTGTGCACGTGTACGATGTTGTGTCAGTCTGGGTTTAGGTAGAGTTGTAGTCTCGAGTTTCCTCGGGTAAATTAGGTTGTTGACTCGAAGCTTTTAAGTTTTGACTCGAAGCATTTTGGATGTGTCTCGGGTAAATTATGTGTGACAGGTTTTAACAGAAACCTGTTATTCTGTTTTTAAATTTTAAAATAAATTTAAAAGCTGAGTTTAAATGGAAAGCAAAGTCTAAATAAGTTTTAAATCTAGTTAAATCTGGAGTTAAGTTTAAATCTCAGTTTCAAATAAAAAGAAGTTTTTAAATTTAAAATGTTTTAAACAATTTGAATGTTAAAGTGTATTTTAAATTGATTTGAATTTAAAATGAATTTGGTTTAAAATTTCTTTAATTAAGTAAATATTTCTTTAACATGTGATTTAAAAGGATTTAAATAGTTTTAAAACTTTGTTAAGTTAAAGTTGTCTTCATTTTAAATCTCAAATTTAAAATGAAAATTTAAATTAAATTTAAAGGTAAATTGGTTTAAATACTTTATTAATGATAATTTAATCATTAATAAGAATAGAGTGTTATCTTAAAGATAATTAAGATTTAATAATTTAGGATAAAATAAATTATTAAGGTAATTAAAAGTTAATTAATCAATTTAATTAATTTATGATTTGGGTTAATAAAATAGTAATTAAGGGTTTAAAATTGATTAATGAAGGATTAATTAAATTAATTTAAAGGTTAATTAATTTGAATTAAGGATCATTAATTTTATAAGTTAAGATTATAAATTAATGGTTAGGAATAAAATTAATCAAGTAATTAAGGTTTAATTAAGTTATTGTTAAGTACTTAATTAATTAAGTAATTAGAGATTAATTTATTGATAATTAGAATTAATTAAGTTGTAAATTAATAATGGTTAATTAATGTTTAATTATTTAAAAAAAAAAAAAGGATAATTAAAGAATAGTTAATGTAGATCATTAACTTGGATTTATTAATTAATCAATTTATGTAATTAATTAAGATAATTAATTGGATTAATTAATTAAGATAATCATTTGTGGAAATTGTTTAATTACTTAATGGAAAGTAATTAAGAAACTAATTACTCATTGTAATTAATTGTATTAGTTAAGTTAATTAATTAAGTTTAATTAATTTAAGATAATCACTTATTAATTTGTGAAGTATAAAATACTTAATATAATTTAATGAAGATTAATTACTTAGGAAAGTAATTAATAGATAATTACTTATGTAATTAATGGAGTAATTAAGGGTAGTTAATTACTTAATGGAATTAATCAAGGGATTAATTAAAAGATAATTAATTAAGGAATAATTAATTTATTTTAAAGAAGTAATTAAGGGTAGTTAATTACTGAATGTGATTAATCAATAGTGATTAATAATTATGGTTTAATTAAAGATTAATTACTCAATGTAATTAATTTAAATAAAGTAATTAATGATAAAATGTAATTAAGGATCATTAATTTATATAATTAATGATGTAATTAAGAATTGATTAATTAAGTAATAATTATAAATGAAGTGATTAATTAATGTAATTAATTAAGGAGTAATGTAATTAATTATAGTTAATTAATAAATGAAGTAATTAAAGGTTAATTACTATAAGTGGTTAAGAATAATTAATTTGTATAATTAATTTAATACTAATTACTTGAATGTAATTAAATAATTAATCAAGGATGATTAATTAAATTGAATAATTGGATGATGATTGATTAATTGATTGATAATTAATTAATAATGATTTAAGCAGGATTTATAGATGTAGTAATTAATTTAATTTACTTTAAATTAATTAAAGATGAAATAATTAATTTAATTCATTTTAAATTAATTGTAGATGGTGATAAATAAATCATTGCTTATGAATGGATGATATTGTGTACCTTGAATGGTTTGAAATCTCAGATATGAGATAATTGATACTGTATGATTTGGATGCTTTGGTTGCATAGTGATGATGATATGGATTATCTACTTATAATGATAATGTTGATTATCTATTGTGAATCTGTGAATTATCTATCTGTGTGTAAATAGATAGTAGAAGTGAATTGTTTTAACTTTAAAACAACTTGGCCTTAAAAGATACGCTTTGGAATTCGATGAGACCGGGATCGGGTTTCCGTATACCGGTATTCCAGGTCTGGAAACCCGAATACCACATCGATCCAAATTAACGATAGGTCGTGAATCTCAAGAGAAGATGAAGATTCAGAGTGCAAGGGTTATTGTCGTTAACTCTGAGGGTGATTCCAAAACGAGTGTAACGAGATAATGCCTTCGGTTTCGTTCGAACCCGGAACGAACTTGTATGGATTGAATGCTTTCAGCACATCGTCAGGCGGACGATGAGCATTCTAAGTGATATGTTCTGATTAAAGGTAATCGTAACCTCAAGCTTCATCAACCGGGAATGGCTAAAACAGGGGAGGTGCAGCAAGGTTTCGTGGGTAGCACCCACTGAGAGCAAGATAGATCCCTGTCTAGAGGTCCCTTTTCTTTTATTCGGCTTAGTGTGTGGTTGGTCGCGCCAACTACGGGATTGTCTTGTTCGGGATTATCCAGTAAGGGATGGTTCCGGCTTTGTGTTGCAGGGGAGCGGGCGTACTCCTCGGTACGGTGATCTAGGCCACGTACTGTGACGGGCGGTACCCCAGTAGCCCTGCCATTGTATGGAATCCAAACTCCAATAAGTGCCGTACGTATTAGTTGTGCCCAACTATGTTGGAATGTGAGATGTAAGCATTTCAGCTATTTCTGTAATTTACTTGAAAACCCTAGACCCTATTATAATAAAATCAGATTTCCTATCAAATGTTTTGGTTAGCGTAAGGTAAAAACTTACCCATGTTTATTTGTGGGGAGTCTTACGTGATACCTTTTCTTTCTAAAGGTTTTGAAGTTAAGCAAGTTTAACCTGTTACTCACACCAGACCCATGTCTGACCCAAGTGTTTATTTCTGTTTTATAAACTCTTGGGTACTCAAATTTTTACGAGTAGCCAAGGGATTCAGGTTTAGCTTTGACGAATATTCTGGAGGAGCAATGGAGCAGGAGGCTTCGGCGTTCGTAGATATAGTATTCCGCTGTGTTGATATCTGTGATAGTATCTTGTCTTGTATTGAGTTGTAATGTCTAGACAGATGTTTATAACTGTCTAGTAAGTGATGTATATGTTGTGTAACTCTGTAAATTGTTGTATACTATGTAATAGTTTATGTTATTAATATAATTTATTCGTTCCGCTGTGAGATCGTTGTTGTTGTTTCTTTCTTTCTTCTCTTCTTTTCTATTTTCTACCCCTTTCTTTCTTCATAATGATGCGACTTTCTGGGCATAGAAAGTCGGGTCGTTACAATTGGTATCAGAGCGGTAGGTTGAGTGAATACCTAAGCTCTGGAGTGGTGTCTATCTTGAGAGCGCGTAATTGTTAGTTATATAAAAATGGTTTTATATTGTGTTAATTGATCGGTTGAGTGGTATATGGATTCTGGTCAATACGAGTAGCTAACGTTATTGATAGGGATCTCTAAACACTTGAACCAGGCCAACGGACACAATATTGTCTTAAAAAGGTAGATGAAATAATTTTACCCAGATATAATTTCTATATAAAAAGTATCATTTTAAATGTATATGGTATTTGTAATGATTGGTTGAGATGATAATAATTTATCATCTAGGATTAGGAGTCTGAGTGTTGAGGTTGGAAGTGTATTTGTCGAGACTGTAAACCTAATACCGTCTCGAGTGAACTTTGCAATTGTAAGGATTTCCCAATCTCTGAAGGAAACCTGTTAAGGTTCGGAGTTTATTTTTGAAGTTTGGATCTGTCGGTTGGGCAGAAGCGAGTGATGGTGTCTTGATACCTCAGGTAATAGTAGCTGTGTGATGAGACGCAGTGACTATGGATGTTCCCGAAGATGTTTTCTTTGGAAAAAGTTGTGGAAGTGTGTCTGCTTCGATGTTGTGGCTGAGTTCAGCATGGTGATTCTGTTTAGTTTGAAGTTCGAGTTTCTCGAAAAGCTTTGGTAAGGAAGTCTTTGGCATTTGTGGCAGCAGTGCAGCTCAGAGTATTCTGTGCATTGGCAGGAAGTTTTCTGGCTGAGCAGTTTTTCTGAAGGTAGAGTTCAGAAGCAGCAGAGTGGATCCATTTCTTCGATGGATTGGATAATTAAGTGTAAGCTGTTCTGATTGGTAAAGAGAGAACAGTTTCTTTGCATTTTGGCTGGGTTGATCGCAAAAGTGACTTGCGATAGTTTGAGTATTCTCTTGAGTTATCTGAGATTTTCTAGGATGAGTTGTCCAATCTGTGCTCGTGTTCTTCATCAGCATTTTCATTTTGTTCCAGATCAGAGTGGTGTGGCGGAAGCAGTTTGGTAAGTGCTCCTGTTTGTCTTTTCCAGATAAGAGAAGTTAGTTCAGTCTACTAATGGTAGTAGAGTTTGTGTTTTGGATTTGGGTAGATCTTGAAGGATCATTTGGTTGAGTTATTTTTAACCCGGTTTATTTCTAGAAGCATCAGCGAAGGTTGAACTGATCAGGAAGGATGTAGTCAGCTCGAGATCGTCTGAAGATTTTGTGGATAAGAGACGAAGGAATTTGAAATTCGAAGTTGGAGACTTCGTTGTTGTGAAGTTTTTCTCTGATTAAAGGGAGCTATAAGATTGGGTAAGTCTCGGAAGTCAGCTCCGAGTTGTTTTGGATCTTTTCTATGTTCTGATTTGGATAAGAGTTTGATCTACTGGATTGAATTGTCAGTTTGGATAACTGGAATTCAATGTATTTTACGTATCTCTGAGGGAGTACGTATTTGATCTATCTCTGGTTTAGGAATCAGCAGTTCTGGAGGATTTGGTTGTTGAGTCAGACTCGTCTGTAGTCTGATATCTTGTTTAGTTCTATAGATCTAAATGAGTAAGAACTCTATAGCTTAGTATTGTTGATTGTTTGGATTTTGTAGAGCGAGTATCCCGGTATATATATATACTTGGGGAAACTCGAGGAAATTCTATTCAGAATTTTTCGCTGGATAGTTAGAATTGTTTGTTTGGATGATTGGTTGCTATGATTGTTAGCATATGGATGATAATACATCCTTGTGATTTAAAAAGATTATTAAATTACCTTTGTTTTAAATTTCGGGGACGAAATTATTTTAAGGGGGGAGGAATGTAATATCCCGGAAATTTGGGGCAATATCAATTTAATAATCTGTTTAAATAATTAAATTGATTGATAATTTTTGATAATAAATATTTAATTAATGAATTTATCTTTTAAAAACTAATAAAATGATTTCTATTTATAATATATATATATAAGTGTATATATTGTAAATAGATAAGCTTGGGTTTGAAATTTAAATAAATAAATAAAATCTTGTTAAATTTTCTAATGTATATTCTTATAGTTTGGAAATTATGATTTATTTAATATAGGCTTTACAAAGCTATTTAAACAAAATATCTATATGGTTTTAAATAAGATTAATAATAAGGTTATTTTCTTTTTGAGATATTGCTTAATAAATAAGATTTAAGAATATATATATATATAGGTAAGTTTAAAAAAAAAAAAAAACACAATATTAATAGTGTATTGTTTTTATAAATAGACTTTAATAAAATAAGATTGTTATTTCAAATTGAATGTGTTGTTTTAAAATTTACTTTAAATTGGATTTTTTTTAAATTTAATTTGAATTTAGAATTCAAGAGGTAATATTCAAATAGGTTTGGATTTTAAAATATATGGATAAGATTTTATTTATATATATAATTGGTTTTATTTTCTTTAAAATAGTTTATATATATAGGTAAGTAATTAATAAAATAAAGAAAAGGCATTTTATTTACACTTAAAATAAATACTAACTAATTAAAAGGACATGTGTTAATTTCTAAGGCTATGTAATGACAAGTGTAAACTAATAATACAATGGTAATGCCAAATGTCAAAGTTTGGTATTTTTGTTTTTCTTTTATTTGATAAATCATTTTAATCAATATAAACTTATGTTCTCATCTATATTTCTTTTTATATTTTCTTATCTAAACTAAGAAGCTTTCAGCTGAAAATTAAAACGAATCTGATGATCATCTTCCTCAAAACAAATCTGTAAATCAACCTTCCTCAAACCAAAATTTATCAAAAGCAAAGATCTGTAATGCATTTTCCAAAATCAAATGATAACCTGTAACTCATTCTTTAAATCTGCAATTCTTCAAAAATCAAAGGCAAAGCCTGTTTTTCTCTTCAAATCTGAAAACAAAATCTGCAAATCAATTCTTCAAACTCTAGAAGCAAGTCTGGGATCAACTCCAATCTACATTTTTAAAACTGGAATTAAAGCCTGCAATTTTTCAAAGTCTGGAATAGAGCCTGTAAATTCTTTTTAAAATCAAGAGCAAGTAAATCTGGAAGCTAAGCAACATCTCAACAAACAAGTTAGCATGCAAGTTTCAAAATCAGCATTCAAGTTTTAAAAAAAGGTTTTCAAAGCAGTTTCAAAATGAAGCTCTGTTCTTCATTTCAAACCTGTGAGTAACATTTTATTTAAGATAACTTAAGTAGAATCTGGTTGCATGAGATCTCTGAAATGATTATGTTTAAATGCATTAGTATATTAGTGCTTTTCTCTGTATATATATGAATGTGTGATATGTATGTATTGTTCATCTGGGTGTTCTCTGTTTTTACTTCCCAGTCTCCCAGTTTTGGATTTAAAAATTCAATCTTTGATCTTGTCACTACTTAAACTTAAATATGCAAGTCCAACTTGGTTGTTAAATTGTAAACTTT
Source organism: Allium fistulosum (assembly GCA_030737815.1). Classification (NCBI taxonomy): domain Eukaryota; kingdom Viridiplantae; phylum Streptophyta; class Magnoliopsida; order Asparagales; family Amaryllidaceae; genus Allium; species Allium fistulosum. The sequence goes on from CM060907.1 coordinate 1,016,823,218, forward strand.
AGTTTAAATTTGTACTTAAGGCAATAATAAATTTAATTCTACTCTGGAAAACTCTAAAAACAGGAAAGTTAGAGTTTTGTGAAATTTCAAACATCTTAGTTTATAAATTCAGGGATATAAATCGAATACTCGACTGAAACCATGATTTTTACAACTAAAATTATAATTTTTAGAGATGGGATGAATGAGCAGTTCTGGGTTTCTCAAAAACATGAAATCTGGGTTTCTCTGATGATCTACTTGGAGTTGAGGGTCGGAATTCCTCGTGAAGGTGGAGGAACGAACAGAGATTGGTGGAAAAATGGAGGATGGTGATGTAATTCACCATGGAGGTTGCGGTAGTGGGTTTCCTTCTGGAACCCTAGTTTTTCTGGGTTTGATTGTTCGATCGCCTCGGCTAGTTTAGTCGATCGAGTGCAACGTAGCTTCGGGAGATGGTGGCGTAGAGGTTCATCGAGGTGTGGACGAAGTTGCACGTCGTCTGATGATCGGAGGTAGGAGTACGAAGGGGTTTCCAGACTTCGTGGTGGTTCGAGACTCTTGTTCCAGGGTGGGTGAATGCTCGAATTCGATTTCGAGTAACAATCGATGAAGTTTAGGTTTAGTTCGTCAGAGGACGTGATCGCCGACTTGTGAGGATAAACGTTGATGGTCGGAGTCGCCGCGTTTGGCTGTGCACGTGTACGATGTTGTGTCAGTCTGGGTTTAGGTAGAGTTGTAGTCTCGAGTTTCCTCGGGTAAATTAGGTTGTTGACTCGAAGCTTTTAAGTTTTGACTCGAAGCATTTTGGATGTGTCTCGGGTAAATTATGTGTGACAGGTTTTAACAGAAACCTGTTATTCTGTTTTTAAATTTTAAAATAAATTTAAAAGCTGAGTTTAAATGGAAAGCAAAGTCTAAATAAGTTTTAAATCTAGTTAAATCTGGAGTTAAGTTTAAATCTCAGTTTCAAATAAAAAGAAGTTTTTAAATTTAAAATGTTTTAAACAATTTGAATGTTAAAGTGTATTTTAAATTGATTTGAATTTAAAATGAATTTGGTTTAAAATTTCTTTAATTAAGTAAATATTTCTTTAACATGTGATTTAAAAGGATTTAAATAGTTTTAAAACTTTGTTAAGTTAAAGTTGTCTTCATTTTAAATCTCAAATTTAAAATGAAAATTTAAATTAAATTTAAAGGTAAATTGGTTTAAATACTTTATTAATGATAATTTAATCATTAATAAGAATAGAGTGTTATCTTAAAGATAATTAAGATTTAATAATTTAGGATAAAATAAATTATTAAGGTAATTAAAAGTTAATTAATCAATTTAATTAATTTATGATTTGGGTTAATAAAATAGTAATTAAGGGTTTAAAATTGATTAATGAAGGATTAATTAAATTAATTTAAAGGTTAATTAATTTGAATTAAGGATCATTAATTTTATAAGTTAAGATTATAAATTAATGGTTAGGAATAAAATTAATCAAGTAATTAAGGTTTAATTAAGTTATTGTTAAGTACTTAATTAATTAAGTAATTAGAGATTAATTTATTGATAATTAGAATTAATTAAGTTGTAAATTAATAATGGTTAATTAATGTTTAATTATTTAAAAAAAAAAAAGGATAATTAAAGAATAGTTAATGTAGATCATTAACTTGGATTTATTAATTAATCAATTTATGTAATTAATTAAGATAATTAATTGGATTAATTAATTAAGATAATCATTTGTGGAAATTGTTTAATTACTTAATGGAAAGTAATTAAGAAACTAATTACTCATTGTAATTAATTGTATTAGTTAAGTTAATTAATTAAGTTTAATTAATTTAAGATAATCACTTATTAATTTGTGAAGTATAAAATACTTAATATAATTTAATGAAGATTAATTACTTAGGAAAGTAATTAATAGATAATTACTTATGTAATTAATGGAGTAATTAAGGGTAGTTAATTACTTAATGGAATTAATCAAGGGATTAATTAAAAGATAATTAATTAAGGAATAATTAATTTATTTTAAAGAAGTAATTAAGGGTAGTTAATTACTGAATGTGATTAATCAATAGTGATTAATAATTATGGTTTAATTAAAGATTAATTACTCAATGTAATTAATTTAAATAAAGTAATTAATGATAAAATGTAATTAAGGATCATTAATTTATATAATTAATGATGTAATTAAGAATTGATTAATTAAGTAATAATTATAAATGAAGTGATTAATTAATGTAATTAATTAAGGAGTAATGTAATTAATTATAGTTAATTAATAAATGAAGTAATTAAAGGTTAATTACTATAAGTGGTTAAGAATAATTAATTTGTATAATTAATTTAATACTAATTACTTGAATGTAATTAAATAATTAATCAAGGATGATTAATTAAATTGAATAATTGGATGATGATTGATTAATTGATTGATAATTAATTAATAATGATTTAAGCAGGATTTATAGATGTAGTAATTAATTTAATTTACTTTAAATTAATTAAAGATGAAATAATTAATTTAATTCATTTTAAATTAATTGTAGATGGTGATAAATAAATCATTGCTTATGAATGGATGATATTGTGTACCTTGAATGGTTTGAAATCTCAGATATGAGATAATTGATACTGTATGATTTGGATGCTTTGGTTGCATAGTGATGATGATATGGATTATCTACTTATAATGATAATGTTGATTATCTATTGTGAATCTGTGAATTATCTATCTGTGTGTAAATAGATAGTAGAAGTGAATTGTTTTAACTTTAAAACAACTTGGCCTTAAAAGATACGCTTTGGAATTCGATGAGACCGGGATCGGGTTTCCGTATACCGGTATTCCAGGTCTGGAAACCCGAATACCACATCGATCCAAATTAACGATAGGTCGTGAATCTCAAGAGAAGATGAAGATTCAGAGTGCAAGGGTTATTGTCGTTAACTCTGAGGGTGATTCCAAAACGAGTGTAACGAGATAATGCCTTCGGTTTCGTTCGAACCCGGAACGAACTTGTATGGATTGAATGCTTTCAGCACATCGTCAGGCGGACGATGAGCATTCTAAGTGATATGTTCTGATTAAAGGTAATCGTAACCTCAAGCTTCATCAACCGGGAATGGCTAAAACAGGGGAGGTGCAGCAAGGTTTCGTGGGTAGCACCCACTGAGAGCAAGATAGATCCCTGTCTAGAGGTCCCTTTTCTTTTATTCGGCTTAGTGTGTGGTTGGTCGCGCCAACTACGGGATTGTCTTGTTCGGGATTATCCAGTAAGGGATGGTTCCGGCTTTGTGTTGCAGGGGAGCGGGCGTACTCCTCGGTACGGTGATCTAGGCCACGTACTGTGACGGGCGGTACCCCAGTAGCCCTGCCATTGTATGGAATCCAAACTCCAATAAGTGCCGTACGTATTAGTTGTGCCCAACTATGTTGGAATGTGAGATGTAAGCATTTCAGCTATTTCTGTAATTTACTTGAAAACCCTAGACCCTATTATAATAAAATCAGATTTCCTATCAAATGTTTTGGTTAGCGTAAGGTAAAAACTTACCCATGTTTATTTGTGGGGAGTCTTACGTGATACCTTTTCTTTCTAAAGGTTTTGAAGTTAAGCAAGTTTAACCTGTTACTCACACCAGACCCATGTCTGACCCAAGTGTTTATTTCTGTTTTATAAACTCTTGGGTACTCAAATTTTTACGAGTAGCCAAGGGATTCAGGTTTAGCTTTGACGAATATTCTGGAGGAGCAATGGAGCAGGAGGCTTCGGCGTTCGTAGATATAGTATTCCGCTGTGTTGATATCTGTGATAGTATCTTGTCTTGTATTGAGTTGTAATGTCTAGACAGATGTTTATAACTGTCTAGTAAGTGATGTATATGTTGTGTAACTCTGTAAATTGTTGTATACTATGTAATAGTTTATGTTATTAATATAATTTATTCGTTCCGCTGTGAGATCGTTGTTGTTGTTTCTTTCTTTCTTCTCTTCTTTTCTATTTTCTACCCCTTTCTTTCTTCATAATGATGCGACTTTCTGGGCATAGAAAGTCGGGTCGTTACAATGGGTTAGGGGATACTCGGTTTCATTCGAGTATTTAGAAGATGGACGTGAGATTCTGAGGGGTTTTCGCGAATTTGGTCTGTTTACTCGGAGCTGACGTGGGTTTTGTTAAGGGTTGTTCGAGTTTCTTTTTAAAGCTTGAATTCGTTCGAGTTTAACAGTTTTAAAATTGAAGTTTCAAAAGGATTTTAAAATTCAACAGTAATGTTTTAAAAGTTTAAACGAAAGTTAAACAAGTTTTTACTTATGAACTAAATTTGTTTCAAGTTAAGTTTCAAACAAGTTTTTATATTTTAAAATATGAAAGTTTTAAAATAGAATAAGTTTTAAAGATTTAAAGGTTTAATTTAAAATGTGTTTAATAATTTATTGATTTCTAAATCTTATATTTTTAATTTAATTAAGGTTTAATGATTAAGATTTAGTAATCAATTAAAATAAGAATTGTCTTAGGTATTCAAAATGTTGATTTAATTAAAGTTAATTAAATTTGAAAAGGAAATTTAGATAAATTAAATTATTTTAATTATCAAGTGTTATTGGTAAATAATTGATTTAATTAAGATAATAGTTTCTTAATTAAGAATCTTTAATATAGTAAGTAAAGAATCATTTAATTAAATTTAAATGATTAAGTTTAATTAATTTGTGATTAATTAGAGATAATCATTTATAAATTAATTAAGTATAATTAATTAATGAAGTAATTTAGGAATAATTACTGGATGCAATTAAGTAAAGGTAGATTATTTAATAAAGTAATTAGAGGATAATTATTTATGAAAGTAATTAAATAAGAAGTGATTAAGGTTAATTACCTAGTGTTATTAATTAAATAATTTATTTAATTAAAGGATTAAGGTTAATTAATAAGGTAATTAATTATTTGTTAAGGTAATTAATTAAAAAGTAATTAATTAATGGAAGTAATTAAGGGAAGTTAATTACTGGATTATATTAATCAAAGGTGATTAATAATTATGATTAATTAAGAATAATTACTTAATGTAATTAATAAAATAATTAAAGGTGTAATTAGGGATCATTAGTTTATAATTAATGATTTAATTAAGAATTGATTAATTAAGATAAATTAATCAAATGATAGGTGATTAATTGAAATTAATTAAGAATTAAAGTAATTGATTATAATTATAATTAATTAATTAATGAAGTAATTAAAGGTTAATTACTGTATTAAATTAAGGATAATTAATTTGTGAAATTAATTAAAGATAATTACTTAAATGTAATTAAAATATAATTAATCAAGGTGATTAATTAAAGTGGATAATTAGAGAATGATTAATTAATTAATTTAATTAATGATTATATAAGTAAGATTTATAATGAAGTAATTAATTTAATTTATTTTAAATTAATTAAGAGATGAAGTAATTAATTTAATTCACTTTAAATTAATTAAAGATAGAGATAGTTAATTTAATTCATTTTAAATTAATTATGTTGTGATTAAGTAAATCATTGCTTATATAAGAATGATGACATTGATTGTCTTGAATGGATGTAATCTCAGAAATGAGATAAGAAATGTTGTGTAGTATGAATGCTTGGTTGCATTATGATGGTAATATAGATTAACTATTGTGATGTTGATATGGATTACCTATTTGGTTATAGATCATTTGTTTATTTGATAATGTGATTATCAATTGTGATTTGTGAATTATCTATCTGTATGAATATAGATAAGTTAAATTGTTTAAACCTTTAAACAACTTGGCCTTAAAAGATACGTTTTGGATTTCGATGAGACTGGGATCGGGTTTGCTACATTACAGCGTGATAGGGGGTTCTCGCTTTGAGTTAGGTGGCGAACGGGAGACTCTTACCCCTACATGTCCCCGGGGGTAGTATAAGGCCTTTTGGGGTTGGTTGCGACTCGAGAGGGTGGCCGTAAAAGCAAACCCGAGGTATCACTGTGAGCCACAGCGGGGCTGGGATGGTTGAAAAGCCTACCGGTCGTGAACCGTTGCTGAAGGTTGAAAAGCCTAGGACGTCACACGTGGTATCAGAGCATTAGGTTAAATGAATACCTAGGCTCTGAAGTGGTGTCTATCTTGAGAGCGCGTAATTGTTAGTTATATAAAAATGGTTTTATATTGTGTTAATTGATCGGTTGTGTGGTATATGGATTCTGGTCAATACGAGTAGCTAACGTTATTGATAGGGATCTCTAAACACTTGAACCAGGCCAACGGACACAATATTGTTTTAAAGAGGTAGATGAAATAATTTTACCCAGAAATAATTTCTATATAAAAAGTATCATTTTAAACATATATATATATATGTATTTCTACCTATTTGTTGGGTTACCTGTTCGGGTTTTCCAATATGAGTTATAGAGGTAGATAAGGTAGTGGTGTGTGTTACACGATTACCAATGATTAGAGTTTGAGTGTTGAGGTTGGAAGGGTATTTGTCGAGACTGTAAACCTAATACCGTCTCGAGTGAACTTTACAGTTGTGTAAGGATTTCATAATCTCTGAAGGAAACCTGTTAAGGTTCGGAGTTTGTCTTTGAAGTTGGATGAATAGAGTTAGATCTATTGGATGAGCAGAAGCGAGTGATAGTATCTTGGCAACTTCAGGAAGTAGTAGCTGTGTGGTGAGACGCAGTGGCTATGGACGTTTCTGAAGATGTTTCTTCTGAAGCAAGTTTAAGGAAGTAGATCTGTTTCGGTGTTGTGGCTGAGTCCAACAGGGTGTTTCTGTTGCTTTGAAGTCTGAATTTCTCGAGGAGTTTAGGATAAGAAGTCTTTGGCATCTATGGCAGCAGTGCAGCTCGGAGTGTTCTGTGTGTTAGCAGGAAGTTTCTGGCTGAGCAGTTTTTCTGAAGGTAAAGTCCAGAAGCAACAGAGTGAATCCATTTCTTCGATGAATTGGATGGTTAAGTGTAAGCTGTTCTGATTAGTGAAGAGAGAACAGTTATCTTTGGAAATTAGGCCGGGCTGATCGCAAAAGTGACTTGCGATTGTTTGAGTGTTCTCTTGGGTTATTGGAGATTGAGATTCTGTATCGATTTGATTCGTGGAGTTACCTGTGATTCAGCTTTGTAGAAGGATGTCTCCTAGAGAAGAATTTGGTGAAGCAGCTCAGGATTCTTTGGAGAGGGATTGATCAGTTCTAATTTTCTAGAGGGGATTCTGCTAGGATGTTTTGACCAAATGGAATGGAGTCGCTAAGATTTTATGGTATGGTGAACTGTGGATGATCAAGTTTGTGCTCGAGTTTCTCCGACGACATTCTCATCTGTTCAAGATCAGAGTTGTGTAGCGAAAGTAAGATAGCAGCTATTCTAGGGTGGGAACAACCGGGAGTTGTGATTTTCTTGGAGTAGAGGATTTCTATAGGAAATTCAAGTATATCTCTAAGTGTGAAGGAATTTTCAGGATTTGGAGATAAGGTTGTCAAGTGCAACTGTTTGGCTATTCCAGAAAGGAGAAGTAGTTCGAAGTACTCTAATGTTTGTGGAGTAGAATTGTGTTCTGGATTTCGGTGATTTTTGGGAAACCATTTTGTTGAGTAGGATCTAGAAACTGGTTTGATATTGATCTAGATTGTTTTAAGAAGCATCAGCAAGAGCTAAGCTGATCAAGGAAGGATGAAGTGACTCAGGATCGTTAGGAGAGTTATGCAGTTAAGAATTGATGGAATTTGGAATTTAAAGTTGAAAATTGGATATTATTTAAGTTTCTCCGATCAAAGGAGATATAAGGTGTGGAAAAAACTAAAGAGCTAGTTCCGGAAGTATTTTGAGTTTTTCTGTGTTCTCTGGAGATTAGAATTAGATCCCCAGGATTGAGTTGCCAGTTCGGATAACTGGAATTCATTTTATTTCACATATCTCTGAGGAATATGTGTATGATTCATCGAGAGATGAAATCAGCAGTTCAGAAGGATTTGGTAGTTGAGATGGTTTTGAGTTTAGTCTGATATCTTGTTCAGATTTGTAATCTAGAAAGGAAGGAGTTCTAGATTATTGTAGATAGTTAATTAAGATCCTGTAGAACAAGTATCCCGGTATATATATATACTTGGGGAAACTCGAGGAAATTCTATCCAGAATTTTGACTGGATAGTTAAATTTGTTTGATTAATTGTTTGCTATGATTGTTAGAATATGATTGATATGTATGGTTGCTGTTTGAAATTAAAATTAAAATTTTGCTGGGTTATTAAATTATCTTTGCTTTTAAATTTCGGGGACGAAATTATTTTAAGGGGGGAGGAATGTGATATCCCGGAATTTTGGCAATATCAATTTAATAATCTTTATAAATAATTAAATTGATTTGTTGATTTATTTTATAAATTGACAAGTTTATTCATTTTAAAAGGTTAATAACATTTTAATTGGCAAGTTTATTTCTTTAAAAACTAATAACATTTTAATTTGGGAATATCTTTTCTAACAATTTTAAATTGGGAAGATTTATCTTTCTAAAACTTATATATAAATGTTTTATATTTATAATGTATATATATATAGGTATATATATTATAAATAGGGAGTCTTTTAAAACTATGTTTTCAAATTATAATATATATGTATATATATATTGTGATTTGAAGTTATGTATTAAATTCAATATAGTAATTATCAAAGCTAATGTTAAAAGTATTTCCATTTACAATATATATAATTGTATATATTGAAATGGAAAGAATATTGAATTTGAATTTAATAAAGTATTTTCAAACTTTAATATTTATATAATTTGTAATTTGGAAATTTGTAATTTAACTTAATACTTTTGAAAATGATATTTATGATTTAAATAACAAGAATAATTTCTTATTTAAAAATATATATGTAAGCTTAAGTTTAAATAAGATTTAAATAAGAAGTTCATTTATTTTAATAATCTTTTCTCTTTTAAAATTCAAAATGGTTTGTAAAAATATATATATAGTTAAGCTCAATTTCTCGAGCATATATAAGTATGTTATATTTAATTGATATAAGCATAAGTTATTTTAAATAATTGTTTTTCACATTTGTATATTTATTAAAATCTAAAAGCTTAAATTATAAAAAGAGATAAATACATTATATACTTATAAATATTTCATAAAACATATAAATGTCTTAAATAAATTTATTAAAAACAAGAATAACACTTGTTAGCATATTAGAGTGGTTTAGTGACATTTGTAAAGATGTAAGCCTATGTGTAAGCTAATTAAAGAGACAAGTGGCTATATTTTAATTTAAGTTTTAAAATAAATAAAATTAGTATGTAAGAAGAAATATCTGTTTTCATTTTTCAGTTTAAGATTATCTTCATTTCTTTCTCCACTAAAATACAATTCGAATCTAAAGATAAGTAAAATCTGAAATCAAATTGCAAAGAAGAAATGTAAAAACTGGAAATTCTAATGCAAACTTAAAGGAGATCAAAGGCAGTTCAGTAGCAGTTCCAAATCAATCAACAAGCAACTAAATGCAAGAAATCAAACAGCAAGTACAAATTCAACAAGCAAAAACAAAAGAAATTCAAAACTGGAAAGCCTGGAAACAGAATCTGTTTTCTGTTTTAAATTACTGGTGAGTAAACTTTAAACTTAAAAACAGTTTTAAAAATCTGTTATGATGGATGCATGTGATGGATGTTTTGTGTAAAGTGTGTTACTTAGTATATGATATGAATGCATGCTTAAATATCTGAAATGTATGTATGTCTGTATATATACAAAATCTGTCTCTCTGTTTATAAGTTCTGGTGAGTAACAAATGTTTTTAAAATATAAATATATAGTTGTTTACTTGATCATCTTCAGATATAAATATGCCTGTGGAGATGTTTTAAGCTCTGTGAACATATATGTAAATGTTTGTGTTATGGTCTGGATATTCTCTAGTTTCAATTCCAGGTTCTAAACCTATTCACAAATCAAACACTCATGATTTCATCTTCATTGTACCTGAGTTTTAGAGCTATATAGGTTGTTATATCTTAGAATACAAACTGGTTTAAGTATAAACAACTTTGAGTTGCATCTGGAACAAAAGAAAATACAGAGTACACTTAAAAAGTTAAAATCCAACCATCAAAATTCTTAGATTCAGGCATATGAATCGATTTCTTATACTTAAATATGATTTTTAAAAACAAATTTTATAATTTTAGAATAAGCAAAAAAGAGCAGTTTGGGTTTACCTGTGTTAAGCAATTCGAGTTGCCTCGGTCGATCTAGGGGACTGGAAGTGTCGAGTTTCCTCCAATGGGTAGAGGAGTGATCGGTTGAGCTCAGAAAAATATTGGATGGCGGTAATTTTCATCGTGGTGGCAGCGGTGACGTTTTCGTGTCCAGAGCCCTAGTTTTTGATAGGCTTAGAAAATTTGTCGTCGTGACTTTTGTGGGGAATCGAGTGCAATGAAACACTAGGATATGGTGGCGAGGGAGTTCGTCGAGGTGTGTATGAATTTTCACGTCGCCTGATGGTAGGGGTCGCCGGGACGAGGAGGTTTTGGCCAGAGTTGTTTACCAGGAGGAGTTCGAGAGCGTTCGATTTTGGTTGGAGCTTCGTGGCGCAGTTTTGTGGGTCGGAGATGTCTTGGTGGTGGTTCGCCGAGGTGTCTGGAGGATCACCAGAGGTAGCGGCGGCGGGAACTACGTGTGCACGTGCACGAGCTTGTTCGTGTGCATCTGGAGTTTTGAATTGGGGAAGAAGGCTGGAACACGAGTTTCCATCGGGGTTTTGAGTTTTTTTTTCTCGAAGCAGGAAATGGGTTAGGGGATACTCGGTTTCATTCGAGTATTTAGAAGATGGACGTGAGATTCTGAGGGGTTTTCGCGAATTTGGTCTGTTTACTCGGAGCTGACGTGGGTTTTGTTAAGGGTTGTTCGAGTTTCTTTTTAAAGCTTGAATTCGTTCGAGTTTAACAGTTTTAAAATTGAAGTTTCAAAAGGATTTTAAAATTCAACAGTAATGTTTTAAAAGTTTAAACGAAAGTTAAACAAGTTTTTACTTATGAACTAAATTTGTTTCAAGTTAAGTTTCAAACAAGTTTTTATATTTTAAAATATGAAAGTTTTAAAATAGAATAAGTTTTAAAGATTTAAAGGTTTAATTTAAAATGTGTTTAATAATTTATTGATTTCTAAATCTTATATTTTTAATTTAATTAAGGTTTAATGATTAAGATTTAGTAATCAATTAAAATAAGAATTGTCTTAAGTATTCAAAATGTTGATTTAATTAAAGTTAATTAAATTTGAAAAGGAAATTTAGATAAATTAAATTATTTTAATTATCAAGTGTTATTGGTAAATAATTGATTTAATTAAGATAATAGTTTCTTAATTAAGAATCTTTAATATAGTAAGTTAAGAATCATTTAATTAAATTTAAATGATTAAGTTTAATTAATTAATTTGTGATTAATTAGAGATAATCATTTATAAATTAATTAAGTATAATTAATTAATGAAGTAATTTAGGAATAATTACTGGATGCAATTAAGTAAAGGTAGATTATTTAATAAAGTAATTAGAGGATAATTATTTATGAAAGTAATTAAATAAGAAGTGATTAAGGTTAATTACCTAGTGTTATTAATTAAATAATTTATTTAATTAAAGGATTAAGGTTAATTAATAAGGTAATTAATTATTTGTTAAGGTAATTAATTAAAAAGTAATTAATTAATGGAAGTAATTAAGGGAAGTTAATTACTGGATTATATTAATCAAAGGTGATTAATAATTATGATTAATTAAGAATAATTACTTAATGTAATTAATAAAATAATTAAAGGTGTAATTAGGGATCATTAGTTTATAATTAATGATTTAATTAAGAATTGATTAATTAAGATAAATTAATCAAATGATAGGTGATTAATTGAAATTAATTAAGAATTAAAGTAATTGATTATAATTATAATTAATTAATTAATGAAGTAATTAAAGGTTAATTACTGTATTAAATTAAGGATAATTAATTTGTGAAATTAATTAAAGATAATTACTTAAATGTAATTAAAATATAATTAATCAAGGTGATTAATTAAAGTGGATAATTAGAGAATGATTAATTTATTTATTTAATTAATGATTATATAAGTAAGATTTATAATGAAGTAATTAATTTAATTTATTTTAAATTAATTAAGAGATGAAGTAATTAATTTAATTCACTTTAAATTAATTAAAGATAGAGATAGTTAATTTAATTCATTTTAAATTAATTATGTTGTGATTAAGTAAATCATTGCTTATATAAGAATGATGACATTGATTGTCTTGAATGGATGTAATCTCAGAAATGAGATAAGAAATGTTGTGTAGTATGAATGCTTGGTTGCATTATGATGGTAATATAGATTAACTATTGTGATGTTGATATGGATTACCTATTTGGTTATAGATCATTTGTTTATTTGATAATGTGATTATCAATTGTGATTTGTGAATTATCTATCTGTATGAATATAGATAAGTTAAATTGTTTAAACCTTTAAACAACTTGGCCTTAAAAGATACGTTTTGGATTTCGATGAGACCGGGATCGGGTTTCCGTATACCGGTATTCCAGGTCTGGAGACCCGAATACCACATCGATCCAAATTAACGATAGGTCGTGAATCTCAAGTGAAGATGAAGATTCAGAGTGCAAGGGTTATTGTCGTTAACTCTGAGGGTGATTCCAAAACGAGTGTAACGAGATAATGCCTTCGGTTTCGTTCGAACCCGGAACGAACTTGTATGGATTGAATGCTTTCAGCACATCGTCAGGCGGACGATGAGCATTCTAAGTGATATGTTCTGATTAAAGGTAATCGTAACCTCAAGCCTCATCAACCAGGAATGGCTAAAACAGGGGAGGTGCAGCAAGGCTTCGTGGGTAGCGCCCACTGAGAGCAAGATAGATCCCTGTCTAGAGGTCCCTTTCTATATTTCGGCTTAGTGGGTAGTTGGAACTGCAGCCAACTACGGGATTGTCTTGTTCGGGATTATCCAGTAAGGGATGGTTCCGGCTTTGTGTTGCAGGGGAGCGGGCGTACTCCTCGGTACGGTGATCTAGGCCACGTACTGTGACGGGCGGTACCCCAGTAGCCCTGCCATTGATGGAAACCCATTCTTCCTACGAGACCCTACGGTTTTGATTGTATAACCCACTTTGTGGCTAGTATGCTGGAATTTAATAATGTAACAATTTCAGCTATATGAGTATTTATTTGAAAACCCTAGACCCTATTATAATACAATCGGATTTCCTATCAAATGTTTTAGTTAGCGTAAGGTAAAAACTTACCCATGTTTATGTGTGGGGAGTCTTACGTGATACTTTTGTTTTCAAAGGTTTTCAAAGTTAAGCAATTTAACCGTTTACTCACACCAGACCCATGTCTGACCCGAGTGTTTATTTTCTGTTTTATTAAACTCTTGGGTACTCAATATTATATTGAGTAGTCGAGGGATTCAGGTTAATCTTGACGAATACTGGAGGAGCTATGGAGCAGGAGGCTTCAGCGTGTAGATATATAGAGTTTCCGCTGTGTTTATATTAGTCTGTTTTGTACTGATGTACTTGAGTTGTATAATAGACAGAAGTTTATAACTGTCTATTCTGTGATGTATAAATTATGTACTCTGATGTATATGATACTATGTAATATCTTATGTGATATAATATATTTCTCGTTCCGCTGTGAGATTTCTGATGTGTTGTTGTTCTTTCTTCTTTTCTTTTCTTCTCATATCCCTTTCTTTCTTCATAACGATGCGTTTTCCTGGGCATAGGAAGGCGGGTCGTCACAAAAACCATTATATAAGAACATAACAAGTATGCCCTCATATATATTACACTCAACTCATTCTAGGGTACTATTGAACCTATCTCTAATGAGTAATCCCCACCAGAGCCAAGGTTCTCACTTAACCTTCAGCTCTGATACCACGTGTAACGATCGGGCGGTTTTCGACCCTAGAAAATCGACACTAATACGTTCACTGTATAGAGTGTCGAGCAATCGAGTGCCGGAAATACTAGGTTGTTAGGGTTTAAGAAAAAAAGAGATAGAAAAAAACAGAAATAACAACACAGAATCTCACAATCGTAGCGGAACAAAATATAATATACAATAACAACATTTTATACAAAGAAAACTGTAACTGTTAATACACATACAAGTTATCAGAGTACAATCATCAATATATATCTGGACAGTTATACCAACTTGTCCCTAGAAATGTTGAATATACAGCCTACAATACATAGCAGAATATAATCACATACGTGCAATACGTCTCTGCCATCCAGCTCGTCTCCTGAGCTCCAAGGCGTCCTAACCTGAAATTTTGTAATATTCGGTCTGACCCGAGCATTACAATAAAGTAACACCTGAGTCAAGCTGGAAACCAGCGTGAGTAAACACACTTAAATTGAAATACCTAAGTTATAAAATATTTTGAAATTCCAAGGTAACTCGTACTAACACGACGAGTTTTTATCTTATTATAAACAAAACACTTTTTCAGAAATCCATCGATATTTTAACAATGTCTAAGCACAATTACTTATTTAAAATGGTCAAATTTGTTAAATTAATCCAATTCCAGTATACAGGGCTTTATAATCAAAACCGTAAAGGTTCGTGGTGGTTATTGGATCGAAGTGGTTCCGGATAATGAAGATATCCGATCCCGGTATCTTCAAACTCAAATGATAAATTTTAAAGGCCAAGTTGTTTCAACAAACAATCTACATTCAGTGTGTCAATATACACATATGGGAATATATTTCATATGTTTATTCCAAATAAAATGTGCTAACGTTTTATTCCAATATTTCAATTTTTTTTGACTCCTTCATGGTACAGAAAAGAATAATTGAAATAAACATTCAAGAGCAATAATGCCAAACATAGATCGTTAATTTAATTTATCAATTAATAATTAATACCAACAATTTAAAACGAAAGTAAAAGAGTATATTTTGGGAAAATATGATGATTAAAAATGAAGATTGGATAGTACTATAACTGAGACTCACTTATAAGGAGTAAGTAATGTTACAAATGACTTTGAATGAGGTAATTGAACTTGAAAATTTTGTTTTGGGCATTAATGAGGTTATATATATATTTCTTATATATTAAAAACTTCCCTTATTGAAAATATAACCGGAAGAAATGATCCTTTAAAGATATTTGAAAGATAAAGTGGAATTTATATAAGTATGAAGTGATCCGAAATTCATTCAAGTTGAAAGAATAATCATATATATATAAGGATGATTTTACGAGAATGGAACTGAAAGGGTTTTGGAACTCATTGATTTTAAAGGCTTTTGGTTTTAGCAAAAAAGCAAATTTTGGGAATTTGGAAAGCCAAGTTTGAGAATGATCAATTTTGAGATATCGATTTTGTGTAAATGGGATTTATATGTGATACATATGAAGAGTATGATTTGAAAGGTAATATATGTGTATAGTATGAAATGTTATGAGAATGCTATGGGGAAAAAGGTGCTCCCATTTAGAGTTGAAACTTCTAGTAGGAGATCCACTGGGTGGTTCTGCCTTGAGCCCTAAGGGGGGTTCTAAATTTGGATCCCAAAGGACGTCCGGAAAAAACTTTAGTTCCTAAGGATTGTGTTTGGGGTAGCGTAATTCGTGTGGCACTGATGCTTACAGTTACATTGGGTTTTGCCGTGATGGCAACGTAACCTTTGTTGTAACTGCGATCTATCGTCGTTCCATAACGTAAGTCAAGTGGCAGTGATTGCCTACAATCTACGTTTTATTTCGCTGGGATAGCGACGTAACATCGGTAGATTGCGATCTATGTGGTTTGGTTCCATAGCGAAATTCGTGTGGCAGTGAGTGCCTACAGTCTACACTGGTTGTCTGGTTCAACTGGAATAGTGACATCACTTTGTGTAGTCTGTGCTCTATATGGTAAAGTTTCATTTGGCAGCGTAATTCGAGGGGCGTTGATGCCTACAGTTACACAGGTTTTGCTGTGATAGCAACGCAACCCTAGGTGTAGCTACGATCTGTGCAGTTTCCATGGCGAAAGTCGAGAGGTGCGGATGCCTATAGTTTTCTTATGGATTTTGCTGGGATGGCGATGCAATCATCGTGCAAACTGCGACCCATGAAGGGAGTGATGATTTCCATAGCATTTTCACAAAAAGTTTTCCAAGTATTTTCAGTGGATGTTAAAAACGGGTCTACTAAGTACTTATAGATTTTCAATCCTGCGCCTGATCAACGTATGACTGAATTTCTATGAGAACAAGGATGAACTTGTTTGGACATCGATTTATGAAAAGTATTTTTGTATAAAACTAATTTGGTATATTATGTAATTTTAAAAGTGTTTTCAATTGTATAATAAAAGAATAAGGAGTTAAAACGTTTAAAGAATAATTTAACTAAAATAAATATTAAATTAAATTTCTCGCTTCATTCCTTTTCGAGGATGAAAAGTTCTAAGGAGGGAGGAATGTAATGACCCGGATTTTTCAACGTCGGTAAATTGGGTGATTAACTGATTTTATCATTGAAATATTAATTTTGATTAGTCGAATAAATAAATTTCTGATAGTTAAAATATTTGAATATATATATATATATATTGATTTGAAAACTACAATTAATATTGAATTATAAAATTTCTGGATATGATAAATCTTATAGAAAATTATATATATATATATATAAACTCCACCATTTAAATTAAGATAAAATATTCATAAAAATATAGATAAATATGTAAATAGGGGATAATGTGAAAATATATACATATGTAAATATGATGACAAGTACATGCAAATATATATATATATATATAGGATGACAACAAGATATATGGATAGGTATATATGTTCATAAAGATATTGTATGTATGAATATGTGTATATATGTCATAAAAACAATGCTTATGGAACGACCAATGTCTATACACATATGTATAAGCATGTGTATACTTAAATGTATAAAACAAAAGGGTAAACATGACAAAGTAAAAATGTATATTGTATATGTAAATAAATGTGTATATATATATAAGTGTTTAAGGTGAATAAATGTGTAAATGTGTATATGAATCAGTGTAAACACATATATGTATATAAATGATGGAAGATATATATATATATATAAGTGAATATATATGAGGCATACATGTATTTATACATTATTAGGAAATGGGAAAGGCAAATATATACATAAGGATATATATCTATATCAATGAGTGTATATGTAAACATTCTAGCAGACATCATCACGGCAAATTTTCTTTCAAGCTTACAAAACATTTTATCAAGTCAAAACAAAATCAAAATCAAGTCATATAATAAATCAAAACTTTTCATAAGAAATCAAATCAAAAGAAAGAAAAATATATAATAAATATAAAATAATAAAAGTAAAAAGGAAGTTTACTGTACACAAAGAATGCAGCCTACTTTCTATTATATATACCTTAGTACCTCTACTTTGTTTCATTTTGCATTCGAACAAGGTAAGAAATAAAAACGTATATGAGCTGCCATTAAAAACTTAAAGAAAATAAAAAAAAGGCATTCAAGGATTAGGAGGTCAAAGAAAGAAAAAAAGAAAGCAGGTTTCTCTGTTCAAAAGAAAAGAAAGGCGAGTAAACACTTTCAAGCATTTACTGGATATTATATTTATATCCATATGATTGTGTTGGGATAAGCTTTAATATATGTTGACTGTGTATGTACCTGTTGTGTATGCATACATATAAGGTATGAATGTGTTTGGCACGATTAAAATCCTGTATTTCTTCCAGAAAAAAAAAGAGAAAACTCTGTTCCTTGTTCAAAAACAGTTAACAAACAACTTCAAAAGTCAAAAACTCAACCACAGTTTAGTTTCAACCTATGAGTTCTAAATCAAAGTTGCTTATTTTTGTGTGTAGCTCTTTTTAAAATTTGTTTCACGAAAATCCATCAAGTAGGGAGAAGGAAAAAGGGTAAATGACAGTGAATGGGTTAATGATGGTCTCAGGCAAATTTAAAAAGTCGACGAATGGATCATCTAGGCGGGTTCTTGGTGGAGAATCGTGAATTTTGAAAATCGTTTGGTATATTTTAGTGAAGTGTGGAGGATGGGAGAATAAGATGATCGGTTTTGGGCGAAAAGGGTAATTGCGGCAGCCGGATGGATTTCGTGGGAAGGTGGTCGACTTGGAGGTGGTTCAGGAGGGAACGCACCCACGAAAAATGGCGTATGATTTTTCCCGTTGGTGATTTGTCCGGTCGAAGCTATTTAGGGTTTGAGTGGGTTGTTTTTGGGCTTCGGTTCAAGGCTAATGGCATTGAAGTGAGTGTAGCAGAGGCGTGCGGTATGGGGGGAAAGGGAGGAGGTGGACTTGGCAGAGCTAAGGGTGAATGTAACGACCCGGTATTTTGGACCATTCAAATTGACAATAAATCCACACATGTCGGACTTGAATAATTCAAAATATCAGATTGTTATTTAAATTTGGCAAAACTCAACATATGCAGTAAATAAATAAATCACAGAATCACAGACACAGAGTAGTATAATGCAGCGGAATAGATAAAATAATAGTAGTTCATGAAACTACTATATACCTCAGAGTTAGAAAATAAAATACAACAGAATATCTCAAATGTAGTGAAGTCTTCAGTACAACAGATGACTTCTCTGAACAAATCAACTAGAAGAGCTGAAAGTTGAGGCGATAGTTGGTATCTCCAAAGGAAGCTCCAAACTCCAAAGGTGAGTCTCAAATGCTGTATCACTCGGTCTGACCCGAGCGTAAAGAAAAACACAAAACACTCGAGTCAGGATTAACATTCTTATATTAATAAATCCAACTCAAGTGAAATATCAATTGAAATATAAGTAACTTAAAGGATGTTTGGGATAACCATCCTCTAAGGATCTTCAGAACTATCTACAAGGTGGAAATATACATTATAGCACCGTGGTCATTTCAATTTAATTTATACTTCAAAACCCAAATATCATTTCATTTCAAATATATCTATTTTCCAAAATAGTATATATATATATATATTAAATGATTTAAAAAGTAAAGTATTTAATTTTCTCAAGTCTCGCAAATCGATTCAAATTAACTCAAATTCCAAATTCAAATTTATACAATGCTCACTTCATCAATTCAATTTAGTTCTAAATATACCATTTTAATTTTCAATATATTTCAAAGCTTTAATATTCAACATTTTCAAAGTTAAATTTTACAGTTTCATATAGCACTTGATTTAACATTATTATTATTTAATCAGGGAATATTCACTTAATAAATTCAATATCATTTACTAGCCTTAAATCACATTTTACTAAATATTTCCTTAAACTTTATTTAAATAAGAAATATTCATTAAATTTCTTATAAATCAAACCCAAGTTATAAATCATATCTTACATCTCAATTTCAATAAGTTTCCAATCAGTTTAATTAAATACATTCTTTCTTAAATCAATTTCAACTAACTTCAAATTACCTTCCTAACCTTAACTTATCCAAATTATTACTGAAATCTATTTTGAAACATAAATTTAATACTTAAACATATTATATGTATTAAATCCATCTTAATTAAATTAAATATCATTATTTAATCTATATATATCATTACTATTTATGCAATAATTTTAAAAATCAACTTTTATTTAAAACCATATATTTCTTCCCAAATCCGTAGAATTTATTTTCAAAATATTTATATATATGGACCAACGGTGTCTATATATATCTATCATATGGTTAAGTGATACGGATATTTATCATTTCAATCCGAAATCTAAATATATACGGGTAGATATCATTTCAACCCGTAATCCCAATTTTAATTCAAATGAAAATCGCTTGGGTTTATCATTTCAACCCATAACGATTTTCTCCTATTCTAAAGTCCGTTCGGGTATGTATCATTTCAACCCATAGTGATTTTATACTAACAGGGAACTTGCAGAGTGATAACAGATATGATAATAAAATAACAACAGAAACAGGCATATATCAACAATATAAATAACAGATAATGGTGTCAGATATCACAGGTGAACAGATACAGATAATGACATATATATAACAATGTAAATAACTAACAGCAGCATATTTCAATTGACGTTTCAATTGAAATCAAATTTAATAAATATAAGAATATTAATCGTGAGTGATTGCTCACCTTTCGAGGTTAGAGAGATAGACAATGAAGTGGTTGCGAAGTCCAGGCACGAAATCTCAACACGAGGTAAGATTGAACTCAAATCGACGAACGGAGCAGATAAATAGGATTTACGAAATCAAGTCAGAACAGGATTGATGAAGATAATTGGTACGAGTGATGTGTGTGTGTGTATATATATATATATATATATATATATATATCAAGTCACGTCCTAAGTCCAAATGTATATATTAAAATAAGATAAATACATTATATTGTTTTCAAATAAATTTAAACACATATTAACTAAATGTATATATATTTCAAATCATTGTTTTTAACCAAAACACATATATCAAAATCAACGCATATATATATTACATTTTTTTTCAAAATTTCATATATACACGTCTATATATATATATATATTTCTTTTCCAAATATATGTTTTAAAATTTGTTACAAAATCTATTCCAACATCATTCTTATATATATACTATAAAAACAAAACTTAGGCAAAATAAAATTTATACACATATCATCAATTTAGATAAATAACTTAACACGCTATATATATGTGCAAACAACTATATGATATGCAGACCGTATGATATGTCGACCGTATGTGCAAACAACTTATGTAATGCAGACCGTATGATATGCCGACCCAAAATGCACGTAATACAAACAAACACATATATGTACCGACATATACCAAGATATATATATATCTACATCTCCAACACTTGAAAATAAAAAGTTTTTTTATATACAAATGCGTTCTTGGAATCAACATCTGGTTTCAACTTTAAACAAACTGTTTTTTTTCTTTTCGAAACACCAATATATTAACCTTATCAACAGCAAATAAACTTATACATATACCCTTGCATATGACTAACTGCACTGTCTAAACTTATGTACTGACATGTATAAAAGTATATATATATAAGCTACAGTGTGACCACACACGCAAATATCTTGACAAATCATGAAGACTAACACCCATAAATATACTGTAGAAATTTACCATACATCCTCTCATATATAAAGTATTGTATATATACTGTACTTTATAAACTGATATAAAATGTAAAATATAACATGTATACACTTACATCCCTATGCGTGCTTAATTCAAAACTCAGACCCAAACTTATAACATAACCCATAAAAATTTAAAACAACATAGAATAAAGAAGGTTGTAAAACATTATTTATATAAGAACCTATATAACATAGAAGATTATATAAACCAATATATATTATAATTTAAAAATCCAAATCAAAACATAAATCTATATACATCATATATATACTTACAGTTTATCACATGCTTATAAACAATGGAAGAGGAAGGGCGAGCTTAGATCGGGAAGTGGAGGAGGAGGCCGATTGGGTCAAGGCTGGAGCCGAGGCATCGGAGTGGTGGAGGATTTCGGAGGCGCGGCTGCGGTGGCGGTCAGAGACGTGGGCGCTTGCTCGGGTTGGTGGTTGAACCGAAGATAGTGGAGGCTCGGCATTGGTTAACCAGGCGGATGGCAGGGGAGGCGAAGGGTGGGACTGCAGGTGAATCTCAGCGGTGAGCGATGGAGGTCGGAAGGTTGGACAAGGGGAGAGTGCTTCGGCTTGCTGGGGAAGTGGTGATGATGGCCGAAATATGTGAGGGGGAAGGAGGAAAATGAGAAGGTGGGAAGTGGTGGCTTCAGGAAATAAAGAAAGTTTGATTTCATAATATAGTATTCCTTTGAAAAGGAGATCTAAGATTTAACAGAGAAAGAAGTGAACCGGCTACAGCTGTTATGCAAATATGTATATAATAAAAAGGAATAAATGCAATATCAACGTTAGCTTTGATTCAGTAGAAAAGTTATAGCAAATTATTAAGGTTTGGGCTGCCGTTTCAAATTTGAAACCGAGGGAAAATCAAAAGGTCACGATTTGTGGTACCGTTACAACGAACAGTCTATATCGTTTCTGTCGTGCACCGGACCTCAAAATACAAAATAAATTACCGTTGAGATCAGCACAACGAGACGATCGAACCGGTACACAGATATCAGTGGTACGATAATCCGATCAAAAGTCGATAGTCGGTACCGAAAATGCTGCTATTTTGCCAGAATTAAGATAAACGGAGCAATAGAAGTCCAAATTTGGAAAACGAATTTCGCAGTCTGATTCAGAATGATCTGAATAAATTTTCTCCTGTTGACATATTTTGGTTTCGGAAAACTTTTAAATTCACTGTTATTAACCGGTTTGATTTGAAATGAAATTTCACAGGAAAATAAACTTCAATATTAACAGATGAAAATTTACCAGTTGCTATATTATAATAGACGTACTCCAAATAATAAATTTTTAATTTCAAATTTTATTGTTTAAAATTTCACAAATTTCCAGTTAAATATACTTTTAAAACCATTAAATTTTACGGGTCGTTACACTCTCCCCCACTCAAAACTTTTCGTCCCCGAAAAGAAGGAGGTAGAAGAATAGAAACAACCAGACAGAAAAAATAGATTGAAAGTCAAGATTAAACAATTAATTTAAACTATATAAATTTTACTTAAAATTTGAAAACTTCATTTGCAATTCAATTATCTTATATACTTTAAAACCTTTCAAAAAATCCATTTGTAAAATTTCTTGCTTCCTTTATAAATACCATTTATATGTTTAAATGACACCTTTATAAATGTATGAAAACCATTTGAAAACAATTATTTACATTATTACTTATATTTACAAAGAAGCTATTAAATCCATGATCATAAATTTATTAATTTATCTCAAGATACTTTCAAATATTATTAATAAATAAATAATCTTTTACTTTAAAATGTTTATTTAATTTATAACTTCTAAAATATTTATAACACTAAAATTTCTATTAAACCATGTAGTCAATAATTAAACAATACTTAAAAGAATATAGTCAACAAGGAAAGGAAAGGGGATTTGGAAAACAGAATATAGGTGAATAAATAAAGCTGAGCAGATAAGGTAGATTCAAAAGAATGGTATCGGGCATGAATAATTAATTCAAACCATAAGAATTTCAATTTCAAATATTAATATAGAATTTCTTTGTTGGAAATACTTTTATAAATAAAAACTTTTTATAACTCGATGTTTTAACAAGTTTATCCTCGTTCCTGTAGACTCTGGTAGTGCGTTGATCAGGCGCAAAACTAGAATTCTCCAGGTACTTAGTAGACCTGTTTCAACACCCAGTGAAAATACTGGAAAAACTTTTAAAAACAGATATGGAAAGTACAATCCAATCAAAACACAAACAAAACCTTTGTCTAACCATGGTTCGCAGATACACAATGGTTACGCCTGGTTCCCCCAGGAAACAATCCATATCCGTAAGCTTTCTCAGCCCTGCGAGTTACGCCATGATGACTAGTAGAATGCAGGATACACAATGGTTACGCCTGGATCACCCAGGAAACAATCCGTACCCCCAGGCAAGACTCAGCCAAGCATTTGCGCTACTATTCGCGACCTACACAGATTGCAGGATACACAATGGTTACGCCTGGATCCCCCAGGAAACAATCCATACCCCTAGGCAAGACTCAGCCAGGCAGTTGCGCTATGCAGTCACGAGAGAAAAAAATAAGACCATGGGTAACGCCATGGAATTCGAAGGACACTCGAGTATCATATTCGGAAAACCAAAAATCAGAGAAATATCGATAGAATGAATCCAAGATGTGGCCACAAATCGGATATCAAGCAGAAGGCACTTTCCATATCTTTACTTCGAAAATATGTATCATATAGTACCTTTTTCAAATCACTTCAAATATCGTACTTATATAAAATCCATTATATATAAGATTTAATTTTCAAATCAAATACCTTTCCAAAATCAAAAGTATATCAAATCACACTTATATAGACTTTAATTATATAAGATTTCCCTTTTCAAATTGAGTACCTTTTCGAATCTATAGTTTTCGAATCAATTTCATACTTATACAAATCAATTTTATATAAGTTCGACAACTCCAAATCAAGTTTTAGTAACATAAGGTTCTCAAATTTCAATTTGTTTCAATATCAGTTCAATTTCAAAATCATATACAATTTCACCAAATTATTTCTTCTCAATTTAAATTTCTTTAGTTTCAAAGTTTCCAACATAATAAATTTAGAAAATAATCCAAGTTTCTAAATCAAAATAATTAAGTCAAACAATTCATTTCCAAAATCAATGGTTTTCAAAATCATCTTATATTTACATAAGGTCCATCTTATATCAGGATCAAAATTTCAAAAATAAATTTCGCTGTATGAAGAGCCATATGGGATTTAATATCTTTGCTTTTGTGGGTTATATATCTTTGTAATTTAAATTGGAATTTTCTTTTAGTAAGCAAAGATATTCTAACTCGACATCTTTCAATTTCAGCGTCAAAATATATAAATGATATTAGGATATAAGATGTACATACGTCATCGTTTCGCAAAATTACATTTGATCGCTCGCTCGATCACACAAGTTCGCTTTCGAACTAGTATTGTCCATTCGACTTCCCTAATGCGGATTTCGATATGGTTTCTCGACTAGAAGCCATCAGTCTCCTTGCATAGTCATATACTACGATAGAGAATTCTAGAATCAAGCCCAAAATCCATATCAAATATTCGCCATCAAGAATCGAATGAAAAATCCTAACACTAAATGGTGTAATTCACCTCGAACTTGTGTACTCAAACCTGGATCAAATTAATTATGCGAGTAGCATACGTACAACCTATATATTTATTCCAACTTGTTAAATATATAGTTTCATAAAGATGTTACTAAGTTAAAACATTTAACTAAACTTTATTCAAAATATTTTGAAGACCAAATTCTTTTCAAAACATTTCAAATCTAAATTTCATATTAGAAAAAGTTAACATTGCCTTATTCATTTACTTAACAAAACAGCTTCAACTTATTTAAATCATATTACTACATATTTTAACATACATACCAAACTTACATGTTTTATACTTTTCAAAATTTCTTAGCTTTGAAAAGTTAACCTTGATTTGGAAGTGCTCGAACCTTCAAAATAGTCGAAGAAATCATTTTCGAATTCAAGAGTTGGAAATCAGCAACAATCAGTAAATCAATTTTAATAGATAGGGTTATATCAAATCCGAATTCGAGGACTGAACACCGGCTTACTTCAAATCATTTCAAATATATATATATACATATATCTTTCGAATATCAAATCTTACTTCGGAATTTGAAATCAAAATGGTTTCACAAAATCACTCGAATAGCAAAGCTACTGAAGTGGCCTATCCCCCACTCTGAAACTCGAAAATCAATGTCGATGATGCGTGCACTCATCACCGAAATTATTTTCCAGTGACATAAGTGAGTTCTGGACTTCTATTTTCTCAAACTTCTTTTGAAATTTCTTCGAAATCATTCGAAACTTATTAAAAATCATTTGAAACATTTCTTATTCAGAAAAATACTTTTAAATCATATTGTTATTATATATTTCAAAATCTAAAAACCAATTTCAAAATACCGGAGTTCAATCTTCGAATTTCAAATTTTTAAATCCTTCAGTCATAAATCATTTTTTGATAAATCAAATTTCTATATAACTTCAAAATTTCAAATCCTTTCAAAAACTCAAATTCTTATTTTTAAATGGTATATATAATCCTTATCGAAAATATTTTCAC
This sequence comes from Allium fistulosum, assembly GCA_030737815.1. Lineage (NCBI taxonomy): Eukaryota > Viridiplantae > Streptophyta > Magnoliopsida > Asparagales > Amaryllidaceae > Allium > Allium fistulosum. The sequence continues at coordinate 1,016,849,169 of CM060907.1, forward strand.
TTTTAAATATAGAATATAATCATACTTATAAAAATTTCGATATATAAAACAATTTCCAAAATACGAATAAACCCGATTTTTCAAAAGGATGATTCAAGAATGGATTTCAAAACAAAGATAGAAATTCAACTTAGAGGGACTCTAATCAAATAGGATTCTGATTCGAAGATAGGCTCGAACGAAGATGAGATAATTAATTACAAAACAGTAAATGGATACACTTATATACATCGCGGGCGACCTTAACCGGGTCAACCGTGACTTCAAGAATATAATCGATGCGGAAATCTAAGGCAAATCGACATTCGATCTCCAGAGATAGAATTCGGCATAACAAGAGATGGCAACATCAAAACCGAGGGATATATAAATCTCCGGTGAATCAATGCCTATTGTAAAGGAGTTCCACCCCTTTACAATCATTCAAAGATTGGCGGGATCGCCTATTCTTATAGAGATCATTCGAAGTGGAGTTATGGGATACTCCAAAATCAAAAGAATACAAATAGGGAGAGACAAGAAAGAATTTTGGAACCGCAAGGAACGTTCCAAAGTTCAAAGGAAATCGAGTCAAAAGGAAGAGATTCAAACTCGAACGAAAGTGATTCTGTAAATAAATTTACTATATATGCTAAGTTTGCCTAGAGCCAAAGCTCTGATACCAACTGTAACGACCCGGTATTTTGGACCATTCAAATCGACAATAAATCCACACATGTCGGACTTGAATAATTCAAAATATCAGATTGTTATTTAAATTTGGAAAAACTCAACATATGCAGTAAATAAATAAATCACAGAATCACAGACACAGAGTAGTATAATGCAGCGGAATAGATAAAATAATAGTAGTTCATGAATCTACTATATACCTCAGAGTTAGAAAATAAAATACAACAGAATATCTCAAATGTAGTGAAGTCTTCAGTACAACAGATGACTTCTCTGAACAAATCAACTAGAAGAGCTGAAAGCTGAGGCGATAGTTGGTATCTCCAAAGGAAGCTCCAAACTCCAAAGGTGAGTCTCAAATGCTGTATCACTCGGTCTGACCCGAGCGTAAAGCAAAACACAAAACACTCGAGTCAGGATTAACATTCTTATATTAATAAATCCAACTCAAGTGAAATATCAATTGAAATATAAGTAACTTAAAGGATGTTTGGGATAACCATCCTCTAAGGATCTTCAGAACTATCTACAAGGTGGAAATATACATTATAGCACCGTGGTCATTTCAATTTAATTTATACTTCAAAACCCAAATATCATTTCATTTCAAATATATCTATTTTCCAAAATAGTATATATATATATTAAATGATTTAAAAAGTAAAGTATTTAATTTTCTCAAGTCTCGCAAATCGATTCAAATTAACTCAAATTCCAAATTCAAATTTATACAATGCTCACTTCATCAATTCAATTTAGTTCTAAATATACCATTTTAATTTTCAATATATTTCAAAGCTTTAATATTCAACATTTTCAAAGTTAAATTTTACAGTTTCATATAGCACTTGATTTAACATTATTATTATTTAATCAGGGAATATTCACTTAATAAATTCAATATCATTTACTAGCCTTAAATCACATTTTACTAAATATTTCCTTAAACTTTATTTAAATAAGAAATATTCATTAAATTTCTTATAAATCAAACCCAAGTTATAAATCATATCTTACATCTCAATTTCAATAAGTTTCCAATCAGTTTAATTAAATACATTCTTTATTAAATCAATTTCAACTAACTTCAAATTACCTTCCTAACCTTAACTTATCCAAATTATTACTGAAATCTATTTTGAAACATAAATTTAATACTTAAACATATTATATGTATTAAATCCATCTTAATTAAATTAAATATCATTATTTAATCTATATATATCATTACTATTTATGCAATAATTTTAAAAATCAACTTTTATTTAAAACCATATATTTCTTCTAGAATTTATTTTCAAAATATTTATATATATGGACCAACGGTGTCTGTATATATATCTATCATATGGTTAAGTGATACGGATATTTATCATTTCAATCCGAAAGCTAAATATATACGGGTAGATATCATTTCAACCCGTAATCCCAATTTTAATTCAAATGAAAATCGCTTGGGTTTATCATTTCAACCCATAACGATTTTCTCCTATTCTAAAGTCCATTCGGGTATGTATCATTTCAACCCATAGTGATTTTATACTAACAGGGAACTTGCAGAATGATAACAGATATGATAATAAAATAACAACAGAAACAGGCATATATCAACAATATAAATAACAGATAATGGTGTCAGATATCACAGGTGAACAGATACAGATAATGACATATATATAACAATGTGAATAACTAACAGCAGCATATTTCAATTGACGTTTCAATTGAAATCAAATTTAATAAATATAAGAATATTAATCGTGAGTGATTGCTCACCTTTCGAGGTTAGAGAGATAGACAATGAAGTGGTTGCGAAGTCCAGGCACAAAATCTCAACACAAGGTAAGATTGAACTCAAATCGACGAACGGAGCTGATAAATAGGATTTACGAAATCAAGTCAGAACAGGATTGATGAAGATAATTGGTACGAGTGAGGTATATATATATATATATATATATATATATATATATATATATATATCAAGTCACATCCTAAGTCCAAATGTATATATTAAAATAAGATAAATACATTATATTTGTTTACAAATAAATTTAAACACATATTAACTAAATGTATATATATTTCAAATCATTGTTTTTAACCAAAACACATATATCAAAATCAACGCATATATATATTACATTTTTTTTTCAAAATTTCATATATACACGTCTATATATATATTTCTTTTCCAAATATATGTTTTAAAATTTGTTACAAAATCTATTCCAACATCATTCTTATATATATACTATAAAAACAAAACTTAGGCAAAATAAAATTTACACACATATCATCAATTTAGATAAATAACTTAACACGCTATATATATGTGCAAACAACTATATGATATGCAGGCCGTATGATATGCCGACCGTATGTGCAAACAACTTATGTAATGCAGACCGTATGATATGCCGACCCAAAATGCACGTAATTCAAACAAACACATATATGTACCGACATATACCAAGATATATATATATCTACATCTCCAACACTTGAAAATAAAAAGTTTTTTTATATACAAATGCGTTCTTGGAATCAACATCTGGTTTCAACTTTAAACAAACTGTTTTTTTTCTTTTCGAAACACCAATATATTAACCTTATCAACAGCAAATAAACTTATACATATACCCTTGCATATGACTAACTGCACTGTCTAAACTTATGTACTGACATGTATAAAAGTATATATATATATATAAGCTACAGTGTGACCACACACGCAAATATCTTGACAAATCATGAAGACTAACACCCATAAATATACTGTAGAAATTTACCATACATCCTCTCATATATAAAGTATTGTATATATACTGTACTTTATAAACTGATATAAAATGTAAAATATAACATGTATACACTTACATCCCTATGCGTGCTTAATTCAAAACTCAGACCCAAACTTATAACATAACCCATAAAAATTTAAAACAACATAAAATAAAGAAGGTTGTAAAACATTATTTATATAAGAACCTATATAACATAGAAGATTATATAAACCAATATATATTATAATTTAAAAATCCAAATCAAAACATAAATCTATATACATCATATATATACTTACAGTTTATCACATGCTTATAAACAATGGAAGAGGAAGGGCGAGCTTAGATCGGGAAGTGGAGGAGGAGGCCGATTGGGTCAAGGCTGGAGCCGAGGCGTCGGAGTGGTGGAGGATTTCGGAGGCGCGGCTGCGGTGGCGGTCAGAGACGTGGGCGCTTGCTCGGGTTGGTGGTTGAACCGAAGATAGTGGAGGCTCGCCATTGGTTAACCAAGCGGATGGCAAGGGAGGCGAAGGGTGGGACTGCAGGTGAATCTCAGCGGTGAGCGATGGAGGTCGGAAGGTTGGACAAGGGGAGAGTGCTTCGGCTTGCTGGGGAAGTGGTGATGATGGCCGAAATATGTGAGGTGGAAGGAGGAAAATGAGAAGGTGGGAAGTGGTGGCTTCAGGAAATAAAGAAAGTTTGATTTCATAATATAGTATTCCTTTGAAAAGGAGATCTAAGATTTAACAGAGAAAGAAGTGAACCGGCTACAGCTGTTATGCAAATATGTATATAATAATAAAAAGGAATAAATGCAATATCAACGTTAGCTTTGATTCAGTAGAAAAGTTATAGCAAATTATTAAGGTTTGGGCTGCCGTTTTAAATTTGAAACCGAGAAAAATCAAAAGGTCACGATTTGTGGTACCGTTACAACGAACAGTCTATATCGTTTCTGTCGCGCACCGGACCTCAAAATACAAAATAAATTTACCGTTGAGATCAGCACGACAAGACGATCGAACCGGTACACAGATATCAGTGGTACGATAATCCGATCAAAAGTCGATAGTCGGTACCGAAAATGCTGCTATTTTGCCAGAATTAAGATAAACGGAGCAATAGAAGTCCAAATTTGGAAAACGAATTTCGCAGTCTGATTCAGAATGATCTGAATAAATTTTCTCCTGTTGACATATTTTGGTTTCGGAAAACTTTTAAATTCACTGTTATTAACCGGTTTGATTTGAAATGAAATTTCACAGGAAAATAAACTTCAATATTAACAGATGAAAATTTACCAGTTGCTATATTAAAATAGACGTACTCCAAATAATAAAATTTTAATTTCAAATTTTATTGTTTAAAATTTCACAAATTTCCAGTTAAATATACTTTTAAAACCATTAAATTTTACGGGTCGTTACAGTGAAATTGGGTGGAAAATCGTGTACCATGGTGGCTAGACGAGTTGTTTGAAGGGGGAATGGTTTCGGCCAGGCTTCGGTGGGTGTTCGAATTTTCGAACGAGCTTTTTGCTGTGGGTTCTAGGTGGTGGGGTGAGCTGCGGAGTTCGAAGGTGATTTGCGAGGAGGGTTGGCAACAATAAAAGATGGCTGGCGTTAATGTGCAGGTGCACATATCCGGCGTGCACAAGTGGGATGGAAGAAAGAGCAAAGAGGAAGAACTGGAAGAAGGGAAGAAGGAAAGATTTTGGGCCGAGTGGTTTAGGTTGGGTAAAGAAGAGTAAATAAAAATAAAACGATAAAAAGAAAATGAATAAAAGAAAAGAAAACGAATAAAAGAAAAGAAGGAATAAAGGAAAAGAAAAGGAAGAAAGGAAAGAAAAGGAAAAGAGAAAAATAAAAGAAAATAATAGGAATAAAAGAAAGGAAAAGAGAAGAAAAGGAGGGAAGAAATGGAATTTTACATATACTTTTATAAGCTAATTTACATTTTCTTTCTTTAACTAAAAGGAATTTCGAATGCATAATTTTAAGTTCAACGATATTTATAAATTAATGGGTAACTAATCATACTATTGCTATTTGAATTAAACCTATGAGAAACTAATGATATTTTAGTTTAATTTGTAATTAACTTAATAAAAATATAAATGAAATCGGCTTGGTAAGGTTAATAGTAGATTAAATGATGATATTTTTTTTTTGAAATAAACATCTGTAATTAATTCCCATATAAGAATATTATCACCCTAATTAAATAATTGTTTTATTTCAAACAATTTACCACTTTAAAATCTATTATTTGGATTCGAAGAAAACGGGACCGGATATCTGTGTTATCCAGAACCGCCTCAGTTTGATAATCACTTTGAACTTGATGGGGTTGATTATAGAGTTTAATAGGATGGGATTGGGTTAATTTCACAAATCCAACTATTTTAAACAAGTAACTGTACTTAGTCCTCACTGTGATATTAGTGAATTTCTGTAAAAGCGTTGGTTATAATTAGATGAAAACTCGTAGCTTGTACGAGTTACCTTGGTTTTCAAAGAAGCTTTATAACTTGAGTATTTCAAATTAAGTGTGTTTACTCACGCTGGTTTCCAGCCTGGCTCGGGTGTTACTTTATTGTAATGCTTGGGTCAGACTGAGTATTACAGATTTTCAGATTAGGACGCTTCGGAGCTCAGGAGATGAGCTAGATGGCAGGGACGTATTGAGTATATTCCGATGTGTATTATAAACTGTATAGTCAACATTTAGGGACAGGTTATTATAACTGTCCAGATTACTGTTGGTGACTGTACTTTGATAACTTGTTTATATTTAGCAGTTACAGATTTTCTTTGTATAAAATGCTGCTATTGTATATTATATTTTGTTCCACTGCGATTGTGAGATTTTGTGCTGTTGTTTTTTTCTGTTTCTTATTCTATCTCCTTTCTTCTTAATCCTAACAGTCTGGGATTTTCGGTACTCGATTGCTCGGTGCTCTATATAGTGAACGTATTAGTGTCGATTTTCGGGGTCGAAAATCTTCGGGCTGTTACATTTTCGAAAGGTTGTTTATATAAAGACAAAAGGTTTTAAAAGAAGGTTTCCGGATTGTTTTAAGTTGAACCCAGTATACTTTCGAAAGGTTTCTGTTTTAAAAGGTTTTATATATCCGAAGGGTTCTGTTTCAAAAGGTTTATTAAATGTTTTCGAAAGGTTTTCGAAGGAAGGTTTTCCAAAGGTTTTTCTAAGGCAATGATTTAATATGATTTTAAAGAAGGATGTCTAAAGTCTATAGCTTCCGAAAGGATTGCTTTGAATGAATTCGAAAGGTTTTAGAGATGATTTCGAAATGTTTAAACATTGATTTTGAATGAGATAATTTCAAAGTATGGAAAGTGGTTCTTTCAAATGGTAAAGTGTTTTCATCAACTAAGTTTTGAGTGAAGGATATATATCTGACATGGTAATATAATTAGAGTAAAGTATAAAGACTTATTTCTTTTCCTTGTTTGAAGTTTGATTTAATGGTTTAAATCATTTTGAAATTGTTTTCAAAGAAAATTATGGGAGGGGATCCTTAAGTATAAATGACTCAGATATTAGAAAACCAGATGGGACTAGTATGGGGTCGCTACCTATACATTATCTTGTAGTCCCAGCTAATTATTGTCCAAAATTCCAGTGTGTGGGGCTTGGTCACAGGTAGACTAAAATTATGATTACACACCGAAAGGAATATATATTGCATACAGATAGGTTATTGGTAAGCCCGGAAAACCATTAGGCTCGGGAGGACCTGGGAGATGATTAAGTTAGGGACAGACCGTCCAGAAGTGAGAAATTTAACAGTTAATTTAGGGCAAACCATCCTGATGGGAAATGTTAAATAGATAAATAAGGATAGATAGTTCTAAATATGAATATCTAACAGATGTTAGGTTAATTTTGATTATGTTGTCTGGTAGGCCCGAGTCGGCCAATTGTTAAAAGTTACTTGTGTTTGAATAGATTGTTCATTCTTACCCGATGTTTATTTATGTTTACATAATGTTTATTTTGTAGGATTTAACCATTATGGATGCAGGAGTATAGTATATGGTTATATGAAAGGATTTGCAAAGATATGTTTTAAAAAGATGTTAGTGAGAGGAAACCCGTTCCCCTAAGCGGCGTGGTCTCACTTAGCATAATTAAACCGGGATGTACGGTATTATTCATACCAGGCTTTATGTCTGACTCGAAGTTTATGTTTCCCCTTAAACTCTCGGGTATTCAAAATTAATTTGAGTAGGTTAAGAGCTTAAGGATCTTTTAAGGTTTTAGAAAGCTGACGAATAAGCTACCGGAGGATGCTGGAGGCAACGGATAGCTATTTAGGATTTGCTGCTTTTATTTATGTTTAGATGATTTTCCGACTCTGATCAATCGAGGGGGTATCTTCATATACCACTCTCGACGTAATTTGTAATAACTATATTTAATCTGTGCCTGGGAAAATGTTTTGGGTTATGTGACGTGAATGTGGAACAAATTTTATATGGAAATGTAATGAAGTAATCTGTGATTTTGGAAATATGTGTCTTATTTCATATTCAAGTGCTTCTGATATTATTAATACCATTAACATAGTCGTATTTGGTCACCGGAAGCTAATACTATAGATGACTGCACCATTTGTAGTGCTTAGTTTTGGGCCTCTATATAGGGGATGTTACAGATGTACTAAGAACTGTAAAGTTCATATTTATTAGTTCTCTGATCATTATAAGGGGACATCTTCATATGTTGCTCTTATCGTATTTTGTACATGTATATGTTATCTGAACGTGGTTAACGTCTAGGATTATGTAATTAAATCTTAAATTGAAATTCATAAGAAATGAGAAATTCTGTTTTGTTGAAGTTTTTTTTATTCTTGTGTTTCTGTGTTGCCAATAGTTTCAAGATTCCAATTTCGGTCACTCAGAAATAACACGTATGGATGACTGCAGCATCTGTAGCAGTTAGTTTTGAGCCTCCGAAAGCGGGATGTTACATTAGGGTTGAAGCTCGTCGTTGATCGAAGGCAATCTAGGCCATGGCAATGGTTGCATTGCATTTATAGTGTTGGAATGCTCCTTGCTGCATCATCGGCTGGAGGTCCGACGCCCTACAATGTAATGTGACTTTGGCTTGTCACGACTTGAAACCGTAGGTGCCATTCGGCTATGGGTGTTTGAGCTTGGACTTTGCGAGGGTAGTGGTGGCGGGCACATGTAGAGAAGCGTGTTGGTGAAGTCGTTTCGTGATTTCGTTGAGTATTTGATGAGATAGGGGGAGAGATTGGATTAACATGGTGGGTTTATTTGTGTATTAGTTATCTCATGCATGGCCTAAGGGTATAATTGGGGAAAACGGTAATTAGTGGCTAATTAATTAATTTAATTCAAAATCTTATAAAATCAATAACTTTTTCTTATGAGGTCCAAATCGAATGCGGTCATTTGCATTATACTCGTGTATCTACGCACTAGAGTTGATTTCATCAAGTTTGAAGCAAGTAGAATTTTGAGTTAAAATTGAACGCCGTTCAATTTTTGATCGAACATGAACGCCTAAGCATCGGTTGGGATTTTGATGAGTTAACTCACCTTTAGATGAACACTATATGACATATGTGATGACATAAATTATTGTGCATGAATGATTTCTTTAGTTGGTTTGGTTGAATTCTCGGTTAGGAAAGCGGATGACATATAAAATAAAATATATGAAACTCAAAAAAATTTGTAGAGGGATCCTAAGGGATTCCTCATCACTGTTAGTTTTAATTTCATTTATACACTTATTGTATAAATTGTTGAATGCCAAAATCTTGGTAGCTTGGCCATATTAGATGTTACTTTGATATGTCGCAAAGTTATCTTTTTAGTGTAGCTTGGCCATAGAAATATTTTGGAATAAAAATTGGTAAAGCGCTTTATACAAAATGCTGTATAGAAAAGAGATTTATAAAAGAAGTTTTACAAATAGAATTTTTTTTATAAAAGGAGTTTTATAAATAGAAAAGAGATTTATAAAAGGAATTCTACAAATATAAAGGAGATTTATAAAATGAGTTCCATACATAGAAAAGAGATTTATAAAAGGAGTTCGGCAAATATAAAAGAGATTTATAAAAAGGAGTTTTATAAAAGAAATGAGATTTGATTTCTATAAATGTTCATTTTAAATTAGGATGGTTTGGAAAGTATTCTTTTCGTACTTAACACTACATTCCGAGGTAGGAAAACTCGTCTCTATTTGTGAGAGTTTAAAAATATACATCGCGGCAAGGATAGTATGCTAACTTGTCCGACTATAATTTTAATCAAGTGATGGTACAATTTTGAAATCAGAAAGTGGTGATAAGTATATTGGATCTAATTTTCATACGATCCATTTATCTACACCAGAAGAAAAGTAGTTTGGGTTTATAGTAAACAATATTTTTAAGTGACATTTGTCTTTGACCCATTTAAATATGCTTTTGAAATATGAGATCTTTCATAATGTTTTGTGAATATACTTATACCACCGTGATAAGACACGGATACATTTTCCAAGCAATGAAAGTGTAGTGTTTTATGTATATACTTATACCGATGAGATAAGTATATGAGTATTTTTTTCAAGCATTAAAAGATTATAAATGAACAGTGAATAAGTAGTTACATATACATATATATATATATATATATATATATATCTTTGTAAAAGTATTTTGATACAAGTATTTACAAAGCGATTTTAATTAATGAAAGGATTAAATTAAATATGCTTAATTAGTGGTTGCTTATGTGCTTAATCATGGTTGGTTTCCATAGAAATTAAATCTCTGATTGGATTATTTACTTATTTGATAGTTAAAAACCAACTATCAAATCTTGGCCAGTTTTGAAACTATCGATTGTCGGTTCGAAGAGACCGGGATTAGATATGTTATCCGAAAACTACTTCGAACTGGCATAAGCTTTCGAATTGAAAACATCTTAAAGATGATGGAACTACTTGCTACTAATCCTGAGGGTCGTTCCAAAATGAATGTAGTAGAAGTAATGCCTTCAGTTTGTTCAGTCCCAAAATAACTTGTATGGATGAATGCTGGCATTGCATTGTTGCTTGGAGGGCAGTGTTAGCATTCCAAGTCGGATTTGCTAAAAGATAAAACCTAAACTCAAGCCTTACACCTGGAAATGACTAAAACATGGTAGATGCTGCAGGGCTATGTGGGTTGCTCTTATTAGGGATGATCATCACTTGTACCTAGATCGATATTTCCAGATTATGTATGCTTGTGGCTATATAAACCGTTTGTCAAGTTGGCAGCCGAGGTGATGATCATGTTCGGTATTATTCAGTAAGGGTAGGCCAGTTCTGTGTTGGGAGGGATGCAATGTGTTTGTAACCCCGGTACATTTTTTTTACAGGTAACCTTGTTATTGTTGGAATCCATTCTCCAATATGCACCTTACGGACTTAGTTGTATACCAAATATGCTGGAATGTGAGATGTAAGCATTTCAGCTATGTTATATATTTATTTTAAACCCTAAACATTATTATAATATCATAAGTTTTTTGAATAAAAATGGTATCGTAAGGTAAAAACCCGTCCGTGTTTATGCGCGGTGTGTGGTCTTACGAGATACCTTTATTTTTAAAAGGTTTATAACATTAAAAACCCGTATGATTTGAGTTTCTCACGCTAGTTTACCAGACTGATCCGGATGTTATTTTCTTATAATGCTCGGGTCAGCCTCGAGCATATTTCTAGATTTAGCTAGATGCTTTGGAGATTGAGAAGGCGAGCTAGATGCCTCTAAGACCTATTCATGTATTTTATTTTCCACTGCACTACTTGTTTGTATTTATCAGCACTTATGAGGATGGGCTGTTATAACTGTCCAAGTCGATGATAGGTAAGTTTACTTTGGTTGTTGTATGTATACAAAAAAACTTTTATTTTGTAAAGATATGGTGTATACTATAAATTACTCGTTACGATGTGAGATTTTGTTCTGTCTAATTTTTTCTTTCACCCCAATGATTTGTTTTTCTGGCACTCGGATGTTCGATATGTGAATACCGTGATGTATTAATGTCGACTTTTGAGGATTGTAAAGGTCGATCGTTACAAAATTGCACTCAAATATTTGATTGCTTTCCATTGTGTAAAGAATTTGAATAAGCTTGAGAGAATTTTATTATTGCAATATTGTGATACATTTCACAGCAGTCTAATACAATGCTATTTATACAGTTAGAAACAGTTCTGGGCTGCAATACAGGCCCATGACCACAATAATGTGTTGTATACAATAGCCATACGATAACTCTTCTAAATCATTTCGTTTAACTTCCCCCCTCAAAACCGAGTCTAGGGTTATGGCAGTCTCTGCTGAATTCTTCAAATCCAGTGAAATCTTCAGAATGTCATGAGAGTATCGAGAATAAACATGAGAGATCTCTATTTCTCCAAAGAATCCATGTATAAGGATTTAGTATGATCCGTAGGTGCAGATCTGAAGATATTCTTCAGATATGTAACTCGAATCTTTTTGCAGTTGAATTCTCTTTGCAGAATTGCTCTTGAATTGATCTAAGGGGCGAATAAGACTCCTAATTTGGGTGAAAACGAGGTTTTGTACTTCAGATCTACAGCCTTTAAGTGAAGACGAGTCATTTAAGCTTCAGATCTACATATGTTCTTTAGATCTGAGGCTTGCTCTTCTTCACGATGACTGATATCAGTATTCAGTGGATCTGGTAAAACAAAATCAACTGGACCTTGACTTCACCCTGAGCCCTGAGTTCATCTCTAAATCTGGTAAATTTCTTGTTGATAGTGCCTTGGTAAGCACGTCAACTCTCTGATATGTTGCTGGTAGATTAACTTTAAGCTTTTGACTGATTATTTGCTCTCGTACAAAATATAAGTCAATTTCAATATGCTTTGTTTTTTAGTGAAGAATTGGATTAGCTGGCATATGAACTGTGCTTAGATTATCACACCATATGACTGGTTTATGATCTGTTTCAATTTTAAGCTCACTTAACAAAGATTCAATCCATAAAATCTCTGCCATAGCACTGGCTAGACTTTTATACTCTGCCTCTGTACTCGATCTAGAGATGGTAGATTGTTTTTTAGAGCACCGCGATATGAGATTTCCTCCAAGATAAATGTAGTATCCAAAGACAGATTTTCTGTCATTTGGATCTGTTGTCCAATCTGCATCAGTGTAGCTTATAATGTTAAGATTGTTGCATCTTTTGAATGATAAACCATAGTTGACAGTCCCTTTTAAGTATCTTAAGATCCTCCTTACTGCTCTCTAGTGTTCATCTAAAGGTTCCTACATGAATTGAGAAACTTTGTTAACACTGTATGATATATTAGGCCTAGTTATTGTTGCATATTGTAATGCAGCAACAACACTTCTGTATTGTTTAACACTAAATATTGGTTCTCCCCTTCTTTTTGAAAGTTGATAGTTGCTTATCATAGGGGTTGGTTGAGGATTTGCTTCATTCATTTTGATTTGAGCAGTATTTTTGTTATATATTTTCTTTGACTGAGAATTATGTCTGAATTTTGCTTTCTTATGATTTCTATGCCCAGGAAGTAGTTAATCTCTCCAAGATCTTTAACAGAGAATTTTTTGTCTAGGTACATAATGAGATTGTTGATGTCTTCATTATTGTTACCTATAACAATAAGATCATCAACATATATTAGAATATATATAATGGATTCTTTACTGTTTTTAATAAAAAGAGAGTTGTCTGATTTGGTAGACTGATATCCAAGTTTTATTAAAGTATATTTCAGTCTATCAAACCAGACTCTTGGAGCTTGTTTAAGCCCATATAGCCTTATTCAACTTGCACACATAATCTGTATTTTGATTGTATCCCTGTGGTTGCTCCATGTATATCTCCTGTTGTAGAACACCATTCAGAAAGGAATTATTAACATCCAGTTGCCTAATGCACCAGTTTTTGTACAGAGCAATAGTAAGTATGATTCTGACAGTTGTTGGTTTGACTACAGGTGAAATGTCTCATTGAAATCAAATCCATATTGCTGTGTGTAACCCTTAGCGACAAGTCTAGCTTTATATCTAGAAAATAGATCCATCTGTATTCCTTTTTAATTTGTATGTCCATCTGCATCCCACTATATTTTTGTTATTTGGGGGATGAACTAAATCCCATGTTTTATTTCTTATGAGAGCATTGTACTCTTCATCCATAGTTGTTCTCCAATTCTTGTCTTTGGCAGCTTGATCAAAGTTTTCTGGCTCTTTAGTTATTGTGGTAGCAATGTAGAGCTCTAGCTTGAATATACCACTCTTATCCCTAGTTATCATGGGGTGACTGGGTCTGACATGAGATTCACTTTTGTTTATCTGATCACTATTGTCTTTAATCATATTCTGTTAAGAACTTGTACTTTCTTCACTGACTTGCTGACTTTGATTGACAGGTTGAGATGGAGACTGACTGTGATAGTTGGAAGTTTCTCCTGGTTCATTGTCTGATGGCAGTGGTGAATCAGAGTCTTCAACAGTCCTTTCAGTTTCTTTATAATGCCAGTCATTTGAGCAAACAAGTAAATCAGGTATTGAAGTTCTTGGATTAAGAACTTTCTTTGTTGTCTTCATGTCTGCATTACTAAAAGGAAATATATGTTCATTGAATTCAACATGTCTACTAACAAAGGTTCTTCCTTTGTTATCCAAACACTTATATCCCTTTTGATTAGTACTATATCCTATAAAAGTGCATGGTTGAGATCTAAACTCAAGTTTATTTTTATTGTATGGTCTTAAGTAGGGAAAACATAAACATCCAAAAAAAATTAGACTTTGATAGTCTGGTTTCACATTGTACAATCTTTCCATAGGGCTTACTCCTTTTAAGATCTTTGTTGGTAATCTGTTAATTAGATAAATAGCAGTATTAAATGAGTCAGGCCAAAATTTTAAGGGTAAAGATGCCTGAGCTAAAAGAGTAAGTCCAGTCTCAACTATATGTCTATGTTTCCTCTCTATTAGACCATTGTGTTCTAAAGTATAGGGACATGTTATTCTATGAACTATCCCATTTTTATTAAAATAATTGATGAGTGTCTTGAATTCAGTACCACCATCTGATTGTATGGTTTTAACTTGACAGCCAATCTTCTTTTCAGCTACAGATATAAAGTGAATTACAGCATTGTATGTGTCAGATTTGGTTTTTAGGAGGTAAATCCAAGTAAATCTAGAATAAGCATCAATAAAAGATATATAATATTTACCCATAATCTGAACATACTAGGGCAGGACCCCATAGATCCATAGCTACTAATTCTACGGGATTTGAGTAAACAATACTAGAAGAGTTAAATGCTAACTTGTGGCTTTTACCCATCTGACAGTAAGTACAAACATATGGTAAGGAAACATCATCAAAAACAATTTTATTATCATTGAGAATTTGTTTAACAACACTGATATTTGAATGTCTAAGCTTGTAATGCCATAGATCTAGAATATTTTTATGATCAGTAGTCTATGTTGCTTCTGACAGATTACAATTTTGATGATCTTTTCCATGATTGATATGACTAACTACTTTGAAATAATATAATCCTCTGTCAGCATCACCCTGCAATAAAACTTCTTTATTCAGAATGTCTCTAACAAAACAATATTTTGGAAAGAACTCAAAATAGACATTATTGTCTTTAGCAAACTGAGAAACACTTATTAGATTTTTCTTTATTTTTGGTACTCTTAATAAATTATTTAAAAATAATTGTCTAGCACCTCTGATATGTGCTTTTCCAGAATGAGTGATATTTATAGACTCACCATTTCCCATAGAAATTGGCTATGTACCTTTATACTCTTTGCATCCTAGATTTAAGTTGTCGAGATTGTTTGTGATATGATTTGTAGCTCCAGAATCAGGATAACAAGCACCATCTTGTATATGTTCCGGCCTTGTGTTTTGATTCCTGCTGTTATCCGATTGATTGTTTTCCTCATATTGCACTTCTGCTAAATTTGCAGTATAATTATTGTTTCTTTGATTGCCTGAATTTTGCCCTGGAACATAGTTCAAATTCAACCTGAAGTAACATTTAGGTGTAGTATGACCAATCTTTTCACAAATTTGACATTTAGGTCTGTTATTGTTATTCCATCTTCCTCTGCCCCTTCCTCTGCAGGACTGACCACTTCTTTGATTCTGTTGATCTGTCTTGGTATTGTATTGAGTCTTGTTTTTATTATTTGCTGCATAGTTAATGGACATATCTGAGTCAGTTGGTTTCTTGAAGTCAATTCTTCCTTTATGTGCAAGTAGTATAGAATGCACATCTTCAATAGGAGGTGTTGATCTTTGAGATGATATAACAACAATAACTGACTCATATTCATCATTCAGACCACTTAATATGATCAACACCTATTCCAAATCTGTAATTTTGTGACTAGCTGCCTCAAGTAAATCACAAGTAGTTTTGATTTCTGCTAAGTATTCTCCCATAGACAGATTATCCTTCTTGATACTATGAAGAAGTCTCTTGTAGTGCATTATCTTGGCAGCAGATTGAGAGTTAAAAATTCTTTCAACTGTGGTCTATATTCCTTTTACTGTCTTGCTACCTATAACTTGAGGCAGTAGCTTCATGCTTATAGAAGATAAAAGCCATGAACATATTAGGTTGTCTTGTCTCTGATACTTTATGAATTCTTCATTGTTGATAGTTTTATTTTCTTGATTAGTTATGAACATTGGTGGAATTGGTACTGTACCCAGAAGAAACCCTTCAAGGCCATAGCCTCCGACTGTTGTTTCAACTTGGACTTTCCAAAGAAGATAATTATCTTCTTCAAGTTGCGCTATAATAAGTTGACTCTGAGGGCTAATAATAGTTTTAGGAAGACTTTCTATGGCGATCTGATATGAACTTTGTGGATTTGATGATGTGGCTGAGCTTTCTTCTCCCATGATGAAGAATTTTGGACAAGAAGAGGAATTAAGAACTCAGGAAATTCTTTTTAGTGATCAAGAAATGCAATCTGAACCTTTTCAGGTATGATGCAGCCAAAAAATTAAATGATGACTGTTTTCTGATGATTTTCTTGGCACGGCACCGCTTTTCTTTCTGTTTGATGTGATTTCTTGCTTTCTGTTTTCTGAATTGTGAGTTTTCCTAAGAATTTTCCTTTGAAAATTGGAGCAGCCAGAACTTTGACTAATTTTCTTGGCAAGGCACAGATTTTTAAAGATAAAATGTAAAATAACCCAATGATGAGATTAATCTGAAGGTTAAAAAGAACACCACATGATGAAATTTGAACTGATGGTGTTTCTTGAATAGAAACAGATGAAATTAACTTTCTCCGATTGAATTTTTGATAAGAATGCTGTTAAGTTGAGAATTTGGCTCTGATACCATGTAAAGAATTTGAATAAGCTTGAGAGGATTTTATTATTGCAATATTGTGATACATTTCACAGCAGTCTAATACAATGCTATTTATACAGTTAGAAACAATTCTGGGCTGCAATACAGGCCCATGACGGCAATAATGTGTTGTATACAATATCCATACAATAACTCTTCTAAATCATTTCGTTTAACTCATTAGAATGAAAATTGTTGTAAAAAATTATGCTTTCGTCGGGGTTCAATTTCTTTTTAATACTCAATACTTTTTTATTTTTCACTAAAATTTTAAAATGATAAAAATAATAAAAATCATAAGAGAATTTAGCAGTGAAGTGTGGTTGTTGTGGAAATACTTTGACAGTGAGTAGATAAAAATATAGCTCTATATTATCTTATAGATTATGGTGCGGGTTGGTTGACAAATATTGATTGCATATATAAGTTCTAAATGTGTATGTTGCGATATCAAGATTCTAACAAATAAAATTATTGAGTGTTATGGTATCTATTACCTAAACAGGAAGAAGAGTCCAAACAAGACGACGTGACAATTTTTGGATGGAATTAGTTAAACTGTCCCTGTTTAATACCATGCTAGAAGTGCGTCTAGTTTCTTTATTTTTATTCTGTTTCAATCTAGTTAAATTTTTGAATGGTTTTCAATCTGTATGTATTCTCTTTTATTCTAGATAATTGATTAATATGGACTTGTTCAAGGTAATCAATATGCCTCAACATCAAAGCATTTACAAAATTTTACTGCTTTGAGCAATAATGCTATGTTCTTTGCGTTTTGTTACTGCTTTGGGCATTAGTATCTGCTATTATTGTACTTGTTAAAGTTAGTGTTTGAATTTTTAAACTTGTAATTTATTAATATGGACTTTTAGGTTGGAACATGAATCTAGATTCTACTTCAACATACATGAGGTATTTTGATTTTGATGATCAAGTTCATGCAGGCAACCTGGACGAAGTTAAAAAATATCTTAACGGGTTTTACAAAGGTATGTTTTATGCTTTTAATGTATATACTAGCTGAGGTACATGTAATTCACACACACACATACATATGTGTGTATATGTCTATATGTATGTACATGTGTGCATATGTGTGTATTGAATTAGGATGTGCAGGAAAGCATTACTTATGCGAAGAAGGAGCTATTGGATTTTTTTCAAAATCGGGTAATATAAAATGGTAGTAAAAATTTATATATGAGAAAGTAAATAATATATATTATGATGCAATAGTGTTGAATGAAAATGATGGTAAATATTTATTTTGGATAATCACACTTAATTGCGATAGGAATAATATGGTAAATTCGGTAAATTTCATCTTAGTTAACTAAGTTTTATGAAAAATAGTTAAGTTTATATTAAGAAACTAATTTTTATAAAGAATTAACTAAGTTGACCAAGTCTATAAAAGTTAGCTATTTTTTATAAAACCTAACTAAGTTAAATAAGTTTCATAAAAACTAACTAAGTCAACCAAGTTTTATAAAATTTACATATGTTTCTAAAAATTAACCATAAGTTTTTAATAATTAACTAATTGAATAAATCTATAAAAATGGAATAAAATTATAAAAAGTAACTACTAGATTAACTATATCTGATCTGATTTGATATTTCACATCCCTCTTTAAAACTTCGAATGTCGGATGGCTATGAACTGGAACTTTGAAATTTTGCGCGTTACATATTGTATTTATTTCGATTATTCCAATGTCAATTCCTGCAGGTTTTTTTTGTATGCTACTATTGCAATCTAGTTTTTTTCTTCTGGCCACCATTATAATTTTATTATAAATAAATATTTTTTATGTACTTTTGTACATCATATTCTATTCTTTCACTCAGCCTTACACAGTTGTACCTCTCATCTCTTCTTAATAAATTTTATATATTTTTCAATAATGCCAAACCTAAACCAAAAAAAATCTTTTTGCCTAATTGATGATGGAATGTGAAGTTTTAGCAGATAATCCCAATTGTGATGGTCAC
Organism: Allium fistulosum; assembly: GCA_030737815.1. Taxonomy (NCBI): domain Eukaryota; kingdom Viridiplantae; phylum Streptophyta; class Magnoliopsida; order Asparagales; family Amaryllidaceae; genus Allium; species Allium fistulosum. The sequence continues at coordinate 1,016,868,074 of CM060907.1, forward strand.
AAAGATGTTGGTTTCATTTTCATGTGTTAAAGTCTATTTTTTTTAACAAATTGTAACAACCGATCTATGATGAAACTATGCACAGTGTCAAGGACATTAGGGAGGAAGAATTCTGACGAAGTTATACAAGGCAGAGCAACTGATTCTTCAAGGTGGAAGGAGGTCGAAGTTGAACAGCTGACGGAGCATCAACAGTGGAGATTATGAGTTAAGAGAAGGCTGGAGGAGTGTGCATGTTTGCACGTGCACGCACTGTTCTTGGATCTGAGTATTGTTAAATGGGCTACATAAATGCTGTAAATCTGTATGAAAAATGGATTGAATACTTGTTAAAGTCTGGTCCATGAACTGATATGATTGTATAAATAGAAGGTTGCATATGTTACTGAAAAGAGGATGGGAAAAATGAAATAAAATCTCTCTCTGTTTTTTTTGCTTATCTTCTTCTTCCAGTTGTATTTTGTAATGTCTGTTCTTGAAATTGTATCTTTCGTTCAACTCATTTTCTAAGTTGTAGTTAGCACATTTTTTACTCACTTTCTCTTTTGCAGTAAAATCTTAAGTTCCTATTCATTTTTTTTGTAACTGTTCTTGAATCTGCAATTCATTCTATTCATATTGTTACCAATTTTTAGTTGATATAATTGTGCTTGTTCTTCTCTATTACTGTAATTTTCTAGTTGATTGGATTTCAACTTGATGCTGAGAGATCCTGTTCCCAGATTCACTAATTTTTCTTGAGAAACAAGTTTGTTCAAGTAACTTCTTGATTCTTGCAGTGTTCCTATGTTCAATTGTACAGGCTAATTATTTTACCCAAGTGAATTCTGTTGTTTGTTCCCTTTGAGAAATCCCAATTCTCTCCAGAATCTTCCTTCAAGTTCTTTCCCTTATTACTAGTTCTTGAATTCCATTTTTACTTGTCACTACTGTTATCAAATTTTTACTATTTTTTAGAGTGTGCCATATTTCTGTGTATATGTACAAACAGTAATCCTGGTTCCATCTTCTTGAATTCATTCCCAACTCCACACCAAATCATCAGAAACCATGGCTAAAAGCTTGGATCAATCGGATCCTTCCAATTTGGTATCAGATCAACCTCCTGAGGCGCCAGCAAACCCTCAACTCGATCCACATGACAACAATGACAACGTCCCACCACTATTTCACCATCAGAATTCAACAAGAACAGCGCAAGAGGAGTTTAATCAAAGAATCGAGCAAGCCCAGCAAGAATTGATTACAAAATTTGAAGGATTTAATAATGTGCTTACTATTCTTTCTCGAGACATTCAGCACCTCAAAAATCAACCACCACCAGTTGTGCCGCCTTCCAATTCCTATCAAGAACCTTCTCGTGGATCTTGGCCTCCCCAGATACCCGTTTACCCACCACCTTCATACCCTCCTTACCCTCCTAATCCCCCAAATTTTCGAACAACTCCGCCACGAATGACCGTACCTCCAAGAAACCATCGAAACTTTCAATATCATCCTCAAGAACCCCCATATTCTTCCCTCAACTCCGAAAATTTATACCTGAATTATCATTACTCAGACCACACACCAAGAAATACTCCTTTAACCACTCTTAAGTTGGACTTCCCTGTATTCAACAATGAAGAAAGGGTAATTGATTGGCTTCAGCAAGTTGAACAGTATTTTAGATTTTACCAAACTGATGAAAGGTTGTGGGTGGATATATGTTCTTTTCACCTCAAAAAGGAACCCCTGCAGTGGTATAACTAGTATGTACACAATGTACCTAATCATTGTTCTTGGCAAATTTTTAAGGAAGAAATTTTGGTACGATTTAATCCAGAAGAAATGGAAAGACCCTTTGAAGCATTGGCAGGATTGAAACAAACTATCACTGTTTTGAATTATCTTAACAAATTTGAGCAATTGCAAATGGCCACCGAAGCCTTACCACCAAGGTTTGTGTTGGATCGATTTGTTGGTGGACAAAAAGAAGAACTGAAGTATGATGTCCTCACTTCTAGGCCAACTAATTTCAAAGAAGCAGTTGCTTTGGCAAAAATGTATGAAAGTAAACAAACTTACACTCGAAAAAACAGTAAATCAGCAAGTGCTACTATGAATGCTCAAAGAAACATTACTGCCCATCCCTCTTCATCTCAACAGTTTCCTTCCACTAATCATCCCATAAACCCTACCAGTAATCAAAAGGATACGCAGCTGGAAGCTTTAGCAAAGAGCAAGGGTCTCACACCCGGTCAATTAATTGAAATGAGGAGACAAAACTTATGTTATGGATGCAAAGAAAAGTGGCATAGAGATCATAAGTGTAAAAACCCACAAGTATATATTTTAGAAGGAGTAATGCCTTTGACTGATGAAGAGCAAACAGAAGCAGTTGTAGTTAACACACGAGTAGATTCAGAAAACAATGAAGATGAGCCATTAACCATCACATTGCAAGCTATGTGTGGAATTACCACTTTATCAACTATCAAGGTCAAGGGAAGTATACAAGGAAAACCAGTTCAGGTACTGATTGATTCCGGATCTACTCATAGTTTTATCAATGCAGATTTGGCAAAAAAATTAAAGCTCAAGGTTGAGGAATCCAGAGTTTTTGAAGTAGTAGTAGCTAATGGTGAAAAGGTGAAAGGGAATGGTGTGTGCCAAGAAGTGATATTCAAGTGTCAAGGGTGTGTAATGCCTTTAGACCTACTTTTGTTTCCTTTAGAAGGATGTGAAGTGATTTTGGGTGCACAGTGGATGAGAAAACTGGGAGAAGTGACTTTAAATCTTGAAAAATTGCAAGTAAAATTCACATACAATAACAAGGAGTATGTATGGCAAGGAATACAACAAGAAGAGTTGAAGGTTGTTAGCAAAAAGGCTATCAATAAGGAATGTATTCAAGGACAAGTTACCATGATGTTATGCACTATAGATACTTCTGAAAATGACACTCCAAATATTCCACCAGAGATTGTTAAGCTTCTACAAGAATTCCCTGAAATCACTACCACTCTTCCAACCCTTCCCCCACACCGATTGCAAGACCACAAAATACCCTTATTACCAAACACTCAGCCTATCTGCATCAAACCGTACAGACATTCTTATCACATTAAGAATGAACTTGAAAAACTTGTTAAGGAAATGTTGGATTCAGGAATCATTAGAAACAGTAATAGTTCATATTCTTCTCCCGTAGTGATGGTGAGGAAAAAAGATGGAACATGGAGGTTGTGTATTGACTATAGGGTTCTCAATTCTAAGACTATAAAAGATAAGTTTCCTATACCTTTAATAGATGAATTGTTTGATGAGTTACATGGAGCTAAATTTTTTTCCAAGTTGGATTTGAGATCAGGTTATCATCAAATAAGAATGGAGGAGGCAGATATTCATAAAACAGCATTTAGAACCCATGATGGCCATTACGAATTCATAGTAATGCCATTTGGATTGGCTAATGCACCATCTACTTTTCAATCCTTAATGAATGAAATATTCAGACCATATTTGAGGAGATTTGTGTTAGTTTTTTTTGATGATATACTCATATATAGCAGGTCTTGGAATGAACACTTAGAACAGTTGCTAGTTACTTTTCAGGTACTAAAGCAAAATCAATTGGTGATCAAAATGACTAAGTGTAGCTTTGCAAAAGACTCCCTGGAGTATCTTGGTCATATCATTTCAGTAGATGGTTTAGCTGTAGACCCAAGCAAAATTAAAGCAGTAATGAAGTGGCCACTTCCAAACAATCTCAAAGCCTTGAGAGGATTCTTGGGTCTCACTGGCTATTATAGAAAATTTGTTAAAGACTATGGCACCATTGCTAAACCCTTAACAAATATGTTGAAGAAAGATGCATTTACCTAGAGTAAAGAAGCTAAAGAGGCTTTCCACAAACTCAAGCATTGTTTGGTTACACCTCCCATACTGGCAATGCCAGATTTTACACAGCCTTTTGTTTTGGAATGCGATGCAAGTGGACATGGCATAGGCGTTATCTTAATGCAATGTCAAAAACCTTTAGCTTATCTGAGTAAGGCTCTATATGGCAGGAATTTGAATCTGTCCACATATGAGAAAGAGTTGTTAGCCATCATTATAGCTACAAGGAAATGGACACAGTACTTGATGGGTAGACAGTTTATCATTAGAACTGATCATCAGAGTTTAAAACATCTTTTGACACAAAAGTTACACACTGGAGTGCAGAGCAAATGGCTTGCCAAGCTTCATGGTTTTGACTATAGAGTTGAGTACAAAAGGGGAAGAGATAATAAAGCAGCCGATGCTTTATCAAGAATAGAAGGCAGTGAAGAAGAAGCTTCTCAACTACAGGCAGTTTATGTTGTACAGTCACCATGGATGCAAGAGTTAAAAAACACTTTACTAAGTTCCTCTTGGTATCAGCAGCAGTTAAAACGAGTTAACAGGAATGAATTGCCCAGTAGTAGATATAAGGTAGTGGACAATTTAATTTTTTATAAAGGAAAATTTTTGATAGATCATCATTTGAACACCATTACCAGAAGCTTAGTAGCAGAGCATCATTCAACTCCATTAAGGGGACATTCCGGAATCAAGGCTACCTTGAAGAAATTAAAGCAAGTTTTTTACTGGAAGAAATTGAAGACAACAGTGGAGGAATATGTTAAAAACTGTGATGAATGCCAAAGAAATAAAGGGGAGAACATACTTATTCCTGGTCTCTTGCAGCCACTGCCTATTCCAAAAGAAATTTGGATGGACATCTCCATGGATTTTATCACGTGTTTGCCACGAAGTCAAAGATATACTGTTATATATGTTGTTGTAGACTGACTTAGTAAATATGCACACTTCTTTCCTTTGAGTCATCCTTACACAGCTAAAGAAGTGGCCACCATCTTCTTTGATGGAGTGTTCAAGCTACATGGAATGCCCAAGACCATTGTGAGTGATAGAGATTCCTTGTTTACAAGCAACTTTTGGAAGGAGATTTTTAAACTACAGGGCAGCAGTTTGAAGTATAGCTCGGCATACCATCCACAAAGTGATGGTCAAACTGAGGTAATTAACAAAATTCTTGAAGGCTACTTAAGATGCTTTGTTTGCCACAAGCCTCAAGAATGGTCGAAATGGATAACTTTAGCTGAGTTTTGGTACAATACTACCTGGAAAACCTCCACTAATACTACCCCATTTAAATCGGTATATGGCATTGATCCCCCAAATTTACTGTCGTATGTTCCAAATTCTGCAAAGGTGGAAAGAGTTGAAGAGGAGTTGTATTCAAGAGATATAGCCTTAGAGTTTTTGAAAGACAGTTTGAAATTAGCTCAAGATAGAATGAAAAGATATGCAGACTTAAGAAGATCGGATAGAGAATTTGAAGTGGGAGACTGGGTGTACTTGAAGCTACAACCATATAAACAACTTACTGCTAGGCTTCAGAAAACTCACAAACTGTCACCTAAATATTATGGACCTTATCGAGTTGAAGAGAGAATAGGAAATGTGGCTTACAAATTGCAACTACCTGCTAGTGCCAAAATACATCCTGTTTTTCATGTTTCGCAGCTGAAAAAGAAAATCAGTGAAGGTTTGATCATACAAGAGGATGTACCGAGTTATGTAGAAGAAATAGTGGAGCAACCTGAGGAAATTTTGGACAGAAGACTAGTCCCCAAAAATAATGAACCAGTGGTCCAAGTGCTGATCAAGTGGAAGAACAGACCTAGGGATGAAGCAACATGGGAAGATTATTGGCCATTAATTAGGAGGTTTCCAACACTAGACCTTGGGACAAGGTCTGTTCTTAAAGAAGAAGGGAGTTGTAACAACCAATCTATGATGAAACTGTGCACAGTGTCAAGGACATTAGGGAGGAAGAATTCTGACGAAGTTATACAAGGCAGAGCAACTGATTCTTCAAGGTGGAAGGAGGTCGAAGTTGAACAGCTGACAGGAGCATCAACAGTGGAGATTATGAGTTAAGAGAAGGCTGGAGGAGTGTGCATGTTTGCACGTGCACGCACTGTTCTTGGATCTGAGTATTGTTAAATGGGCTACATAAATGCTGTAAATCTGTATGAAAAATGGATTGAATACTTGTTAAAGTCTGGTCCATGAACTGATATGATTGTATAAATAGAAGGTTGTATATGTTACTGAAAAGAGGATGAGAAAAATGAAATAAAATCTCTCTCTGTTTTTTTTGCTTATCTTCTTCTTCCAGTTGTATTTTGTAATGTCTGTTCTTGAAATTGTATCTTTCGTTCAACTCATTTTCTAAGTTGTAGTTAGCACATTTTTTACTCACTTTCTCTTTTGCAGTAAAATCTTAAGTTCCTATTCATTTTTTTTTTGTAACTGTTCTTGAATCTGCAATTCATTCTATTCATATTGTTACCAATTTTTAGTTGATATAATTGTGCTTGTTCTTCTCTATTACTGTAATTTTCTAGTTGATTGGATTTCAACTTGATGCTGAGAGATCATGTTCCCAGATTCACTAATTTGTCATGAGAAACAAGTTTGTTCAAGTAACTTCTTGATTCTTGTAGTGTTCCTATGTTCAATTGTACGGGCTAACTATTTTACCCAAGTGAATTCTGTTGTTTGTTCCCTTTCGAGAAATCCCAATTCTCTCCCGAATCTTCCTTCGAGTTCTTTCCCTTATTACTAGTTCTTGAATTCCATTTTTACTTGTCACTACTGTTATCAAATTTTTACTATTTTTTAGAGTGTGCCATATTTCTGTGTACATGTACAAACAGTAATCCTGGTTCCTTCTTCTTGAATTCATTCCCAACTCCACACCAAATCATCAGAAACCATGGCCAGAAGCTTGGATCAATCGGATCCTTCCACAAATCAATTATAAATATGTTGTTTAAAGTTTTTTGATTCTTCACCAAATCAATCAACTGCGATCAATCCAACCGCGATTTGAAAATTTAGGGTTTCATAAAAAAATCTAAAGAATAAATGTTTACTCGATGACTGAATAGGACGTTGAGAGGCGGTGTGCTTCTGACTTGCTAACAAACAACTTGACTTCTTCTTCCTTTTACCTCCGGCGTCGCGTTCATTTTGAAAGAAAAAAAAAATTGTTTTGAATTTTGAGTGCATGTTCACGTGAAATAGTAATAGGGGTTAAGAAGAGAAAAATAGAATTGTTTAAAGTGGCCTACAGTTTTGATGGCTAGAGTGCACACTCATTTTTTTCATTGTGTTTGGAAAATTTATCAGTAGCATGTGGTGTGAAAGCGGGTGTTCCTTGGATTTTATGTCAATACTTTAACCAGAATATGTTGCCTTTTTTTAAATTCATAAGAACACAACCAATTCTCAACTATATTAAGTTTCTTTAGTACTTAACATGCACGTAATTATCTATTTTACATGTAAGAAAGGATGTCAAATGGGGACATTGGCCTGAGATAATTATTTATTCGCTGCCATTGCAGATGTACTAGAAAAATCTTCTTATATGAGTAGACCTAAATGAATTTAGTAATTGTTTAAATATTGTCAGTGTACATTTCATAATGTTACAACGCAATAGTTATTGTTTACTTCCATTACACGATGTATATTATTTGGACACTAGTATTTCCAGTCCTTTTTATTTTACACAGAAAGAAGCAAAAGATTCTGAAGCAAAAAATTCAGTCTGCGGTTGGCTTTCACCATATAATTGTTATTCTTTCATCTGATAACAAGTTGGTTGTCAGATAATTGTTTTCCATGTATGTTTTATGATGCATTCTGCCTTTTATATGTTAACTTGTATATTGCTTTTATCCTAAACTTTTCCATGAGCGGACGAATGTCCTAAGATCATTAATCTTGGTAATGCGAAGGTTGATATCTTTTATGGTTGCAAGAAATACGGGTTCAATAAAAGATTATCTCCATTTTGCATTTGGTTAGTTTCATAAATTGTGATCTCTATCTCTGTTATGATATTATTACAGTGTGATGAATGTGATGTGATAAGTGTTATTCGTACCGAAATTATCTTTGTACTTTTATGATAGTGATATTACTAGTATTACTAAACCTATTAAAAACACTTGGTTTTCTAGTGTACCTGTGTTTAGTTGGTTTTATCATTATTCTCACAAAACAATTTTAACTAAGTTAACTATGCTTTGTGAAAAAATATAATTAAGTTTATAAAAATTAATTAACTTAACTAAGTTTTGCGAAAATCAGCTAAGAAATAAGTTTAGTAAAACTTATATAAAATCATGAAAATCAAATAAACTTATAAAATTAATTAAGTGGATTAAGTTTTATAATATTAACTATATTTGTAAAAATTGACTAATTTTTATAAAATAATTAAGTAAATTAAGTTTTGTAAAAGTTAAATAAGTTTATAAAAGTAGCTAAGTTTATAGAAATAACTAAGTTTGTAAAATTACTGAAGGTTTATTAAAGTTAATTATAAATTTAACTAAGTTTATAAACCATGTCTTATAAAAATTAACTAAGTTTACCAAATTCTATAAAAATTAAATAATTTCATAAAAATTAAGCATATATTCTATAAAAATTTAAGTAATTAACTAAGTTTTTACAAATTTACTAAGTTTGATAAATATTTAACTAAGTTTCTAAACACATTTACCAAGTTTTTTAAATATTAAATAAGTTTACGTTTTAATATTATTAGTAAAACTATAAATAATAAAAATAGTAGTACTACTACTCTTAATAATAATAATAATAATATGATTACCATGTTGCTTAATATGCAGTGTTCCACTAATACATTTGAGCCACCTTAGATCATAGTTTTCAAGTTTGGTTACTAATTTTATTTCTTTCTTTTTTTCTTTTTATTTATTACTTATAACCGAAAAAGATAATGCTCAATGTCATATTTATTCGTCTAAATTGAATTTAGAGAAAAGTATAACGCATTTGATCACTAACTTTTAAATTTTTTCATTATAGGTAATTAAAGACTTTTGATGCAAAAATGTACAAGATGACACGTTCTTCAAGTGTTTGATGCTCATTTTGACGCGGTAAGTATATGAAACTTTATGTTTGTGCATTTTGTCGTTAGTATTCGATGCAAACTTGCTTTAGGGGTATTGTGTCTTTGTTTACAGATATTGTGTTATCTTTGTCTATGTATGTTATCTTTTTGCAGATGTTATCTTCGTATATGGATATAAAGTAAACTTGATTTATGGATGTTTCTATTTATGAATATTGTGTTAAGATTGGTTTATGGAAATGGTTAACGGTTATGTGTTTATATGGTAGTTTTTGAATTTAATTTGAATATGTTATGGGTACTAGCTGGTTGAAATATATTCAAATATAGTTTAATGATATGTGTGTACAAATATTAAAATATATTTATGGTACAACAAAATATGAATGCGGTAAAAGTCATCATAACAAAAGATTACGTTTAATCCGGACTGTCATTACTTCTGATAATGCATATTAATACGACAATATAATATAACGGTGTGAAAAGTTAATAACAACGTTTATCAACTGCTAATGAAAATGTAAAACTCAACTATAAACATCGTTTACAGCAAAATATAAACATTATAAAAGTTTAAAACAACGAGCTAGTAAACACTGTTGAAAATTATTAACGGTTGAATATAAACGCTGTCAAATTGGATTTCTATAGTGGGTAACTCAAACATTGACATATCCCCTTTCAAGCGGTCTATGGTCGCACACCCCTTACTGTTGCTAATTATATAGTGGGTAACTCAAACATTCCCAAACTATATGAATGGGATATCTCCCAAGATGACTTCTGCAGAAACTTTGAAGACCAAACTCCAGCATGCACAAGCTTGTATGAAGTCACAAGAGGATCGACAACGTCAAGATAAAGAATTTTCCGTCAACGCTTGGGTTTATGTAAAGCTTCGACCTTACCATCAACAATCACTTTACCCTAACCACCACAAACTCTCCAAGCACTATTTTGGACCTTTCCAAATCATTGAATGCATTAGACCGGCTGCCTACAAGCTTTGCCCTACCTCATGATGCCAAAATCTACCTTGTTTTCCATACCTCCCTCCTCAAGTATTGTTTGAACCCTCACTCCACTACTCCATCACCATTTCCTCCACCCATACTCATCGAAGAAACTAGCTTAGACCTTGAGGACAAGGTTAGTTCCCAGTATTGGAGTGCATAACAAAACATTCTCTCAAGAAGCCTTCACGTTTTCAAAAATAAAATGGAGCATTGGATACTTATGTCATGCCATAGCCTGCGTATGCACAAGATAACAGAAATACACTACAAAACAATGAATGCAACAAACTTTCCTTTATACTTTTTTAGTAAAACGAAATACATGGCGTCATAGAGGTTATTTGCTTTACAATATGTATTGACCATGTGTCCCTTGGTAGTTACAATGATTGTGTATTTAGTTGCAGTATGCAATGAAAAATGCAGGCAGAAATTAATCCAATTCTTCTTCTTCAAACTTTCTTCATCTTCTCCACTCATCTTCTTTTCTTCTTATTAATGTTTCTTTATAGTTAAAGTATAGACTCTGGTAGATTTTCAAGCAAATTGTCACCCGTTTTATTATGCAGTATTGTCTTGATCAACTTCATGGCTGAAAATGCCCGTCCTTTGGTAGCAATCGATACGGACAAAGTAAGACAAGACATATCAATATTTAAAAATTAATATCCAGCTCACTAAAATCATCAGAGTAGTATTGTTTTGCTAGTACATGCATCATCAATTAGTGCTTCAACTTTATTTTTTAGCTCCAAAACCGTGCTCAAACTCAAAAGTCCAATTGATGTATCTGAAAATCTTGTATTTAGCCCCATTATTTGTGTATCAATAGTTTCATTTAGTATATCATAACGATGGTGATGCTATATGATTATTTCATCACGATGTTCACACGAGCATTTAGTTCCTTCTTAATAACTGGAACTCAAATCGAGTATTGCAACTGAATTGGTAATACCAAATGATAGAATACTATTCGAAAACATTTGCTATTTATCATCACTTTCAAATTGCAAAGAAGAGTCTTTGTGATCAAGAATGAATGAATCTCATTCAATATATTTTGATATTTCTTTTAAAATGCTTGATAAAGGACTTTGGTAATTTCCATTACTTCAACCATCAAGTGCAATATAAAGATGAAATGAAAAGTATTCATCACAAATAAAGCACCATTTGCTTCAACATGCATTTTTCTAACCTTCTTTTTTTTATAATGTCGAGAACCTTGTGAATAGATTTATACATGCTAAACAAGGTACAAGCCGAAGAGTAATATGAACTCGAATGGGTAGAGCCAGGTCGAGTAAAGTATTTTTTTGATTTCTGTACCTTTTTGTAATGTTCCACTTAACATCGTATCTTCAACTTCTTTTCCTATAGCAATCTTCAGTTGTTGATTTCATTTGGGAGAGGAACTTGCTAAGTTCATAATACAATTAAGCATTTGAAAGAATAACTCTATGTTGCATGGTTCGCTAGAAACCCCAACTAAAGCAAGTTGTAATCGATAAGCAAAGTAATGCACATAATATGAATATGGATGTTCTTCTAATAATATGTTTGTAGACCCACCCTAAGTGATGCAGCCAAGGAAGCGAATTCGACGATGTAAATCGAATCCGTCCAGGATCTCACACGATTAGCGGAAATAATCGGTGAATCGATGATAAATCGATGAAATGATACAATGATGAATTGATGGCTTGAAGATACCCAAGATAAAGGCCCAAATATGTTGATCACGAAGATACCGGATTCTAGCAATCTTCGACACGTTGATCGCGCACGATCAACGTGTCGAAGATTGCTAGAATCCGGTATCTTTGAGATCAACGGATTTGAGCCTTTATCTTGGGTATCTTCAAGCCATCAATTCATCATTGTATCATTTCATCGATTTATCATCGATTCACCGATTATTTCCGCTAATCGTGTGAGATCCTGGACGGATTTGATTTACATCGTCGGATTCGCTTCCTTGGCTGCATCAGTTTGGTATCAGAGCTAGATCGCAAGAAGTTTGCATCATTTAGAGAATTGGGTTTCGAGAATTCAAAGAATTGTAGATCTTCTCTCACGGCATCGTGCACGATCAATGTGTCGAAGATTGCTAGAATCCGGTATCTTTGAAAAATCAACGGATTTGGGCCTTTATCTTGGGTATCTTCAAGCCATCAATTCATCATTGTATCATTTCATCGATTTATCATCGATTCACCGATTATTTCCGCTAATCATGTGAGATCCTGGACGGATTCGATTTACATCGTCGGATTCGCTTCCTTGGCTGCATCACTAAGCAGCTCTCATGTTACTCGCATCATGATATCCTTGACCTTGCATTTTTTTTAACAAGCAAGCCATTTTAATTAAGCACGTTTGAGTAAGCTTATTTCAAAATTTGTGTACTGGTATCTTCAACTTCAACACTGATGCAGCCCAGAATGACAACCAGAATGTTGAAGTGTTAGGTCGCGAACGACCTAACGAGTCCTTTAAGTCGTTCCAGGATGATGCAGCTCAAGTTGGTAAAGTGTTAGGTCGTGAATGACCTAACGAGGCTTTTAAGTCGCTCCAACGACCTAGTGGAGACTCGCGAGCTAACGAGCTAAAAGGAAAGGCGCTCAAACGACCTAACGAGTTACGACTTACCTTAGGTCGCGGAGTTATGTTTCGATCTATGTTAGGTCGCAGAGAAAAGGAACGACCTAAGTTAGGTCCCGGGGAGATGTGGAGAGATAGGTCGCTCACTGTAGGTCGTGAGGCCTTAGATCGCGAAGTTTTCTGAAGCCGCTTCTTTTAGGTCGCTCGACCTTATGCCGCTATTCTTTAGGTCGCTCAAGGAGGCCAATGACCTAATGCCGCATATGCTGTTCAGACTTAAGTCGTGTGGAGTTAGTTCGCGTGTGATGTAAGGTCGCTCAAGTGTTGAGTCATGATGTCGTGACTGTTGTAAGTATAATAAGTCGTAAGTCGTCTACTTTTAGGTCGTGATAGTTTAACTCATGATGTTTTAGGTCGTGGCCGACCTAGGTGTTGTACAATTTTCTGTTGTGTGAGTTGTAAGCCTATAAATAGGCGGGTAATGCCATTTGTAATAGTTTAGTTGATTGGAATAAAAACTTTTGTTTTGTTAGCTTTGTGCTTTCACCAAATTGGTAGTTGAGTGTAATCTCCTATCTCCACTTTCGGTTAATCGAGTGCGCTCGATTCAACGATTGTTGAAGCCGATTCGCGGTATCAAGTGCGCTTGATCAACGCTTGAAGAATTGAAGATCTTCTTTCACGGTATAGTGCGCTATCAACGTGACGAAGATAGCTATAATTCGGTATCTTCGGATCAACGAATTTGGGCCATTCAGTATTCTTCATTCCATCGATTGCTACTTTTCACATAATCATCGTTTTGTTATTCCGCTGCTGCATCATTTGGTATCAGAGCTTGTTTTAGCCAATCATAGCTAAATCGAGACTTGGAGCCGAGAATTTGAAGTTTGAAGTGTTGTTTTGTACGATCTTGAGCTAGGCCGTGATCAAGTTGAAGTGTTCATCTATGTTTGACGTATTGGAGATCGGATTTGCATTTTTGAAGAGTTTGGTGTTCATCGTGTTCATCGCAAGTTGCAACAAGTTTGAAGCTTTCGATCCATCTCATTTTGGATCTAAGTTTGAAGTGAAGTGTGAGGAGCGTCATTTGGTATCATTTGATCATTTGTTTGTTCAAGGCCGAAAGTTAAAGTTTTGAAGAATCAACCATGCCGCCGAGAAGAGCTAATCGCCATTAGAATGTTGAAGCTTTGTATAGAAGAGAAGAAGTTAATGAGATGGAGCAAAGAATAAACGAAAATTTTAGTGAAAAACTTAATGAAGGGATTGGTCGATTAGAGAAGATGATGTTAGAGATGAATCAAAATCGAAGAAGGGTTTCATCTGAATCTAACCATGGAGGAAGTAGAGTTTCACCACATTCCAATCGGGAAAGAAGTGCTGATAATGATCATAGAAGTGTGAGTCGAGATCATTATAGAAATGTTGACAATCGAAATCGTGATAGGAATGTGAATGATCGAGATCGGAGGAATGTAGATAGAAGGGATGTTGGTGGAAGACGGGATGGTAGTAGAGATGTTGGTGGTCAGGATCGACATCGATATACATCAAATTTTGAAGAGGAGTATGATGGTGGTAGTGTTCATGGACAAGGGCGAGGACAAGGTAGAAATCAGTCGGAGTATGATCACAAGTGGGAGTCTGGGATAAAGACTGAAATACCAGAGTTCAAAGGAGGTATGCAAGCCGAATAATTTCTTGATTGGTTAGCTTATGTTGAGGAAATATTTGACTTCAAGGAGGTTCCGGAGAATCGTAAAGTGAAGTTGGTTGCTACTAGGTTGAGGGGGAGAGCTATGGCATGGTGGCAGCAAACTAAACTAACACGGGAGAGAATGGGGAAGTCAAAGATTGAATCATGTGATAAGATGAAGAAATTGATGAAAGCTACGTTCTTACCTTATAATTACCAATCACTAATGTATCAGAAATTACAGAACTTGAGGCAAGGAACGAAGACGGTTGCTGATTATGCTGATGAGTTCTACCAATTAATTGCTCGAAATGATATCATGGAGAGAGAGGAACAATTGACCGCGAGGTTTGTTGGGGGACTTAGAACACAGATCCAGGATATGGTGAACATGTTCGACCTTAGAACTGTGGCAGAAGCACATCAAAAGGCGTTGGCTTGGGAGAAACAAGGAAGACGTGGGGAGGTGTGTTTCCAAGTTTTACCGGACAGAACAAAGGAGCGGGTAGTAGTTCTAATGTTCCTAAGGCATCGAATAAGCCTGTTGTTCAGGAAGTGGCTAAGCCAAGGGTCAACACTAATTTCAAATGTTATAATTGTCAAGAAGTGGGTCACAAGAGCAGCGAATGTCCAAAACCGAAGAAGAGAACTATGATTGCTGAGGTAGAGGAAGATGAGGTAGAGGCTGACTGTTCTAATTCACCACACGATGAGGAGGAAGAAAATGTGTCGGGAGATGAAGGGTATTCATTGATGATGAAGAGGTCGTGTTTAACACCAAAACAGGAGGAGGAAACTAGCTGGTTGAGGAGTAATATCTTTCGATCAACATGTACTATCTTGGGAAGGGTTTGCAAGTTTGTCATCGATGCGGGAAGCTGTGATAATATTATCTCTACAGAAGCTGTGAAGAAGTTATCATTGAAGACAGAGAAGCATCCGAAACCTTACAAGTTAGCTTGGTTGAGGAAAGGTGGGGAGGTGAAAGTTGGGCCAAGAGCTTGTGTTAATTTTTCAATTGGGAAGAAATACAAGGATGAGATTTGGTGTGATGTTGTTGACATGGATGTATGCCATCTGTTGTTGGGGAGACCGTGGCAGTATGATAGAGCTGTACAACATGATGGACGTACTAACAGTTACAGTTTTATGTTTGAAGGAACTAAAATCACTTTGATTCCTAAGAAGCGACAACAAGAAGAAAGCAAGTTGTAGGAGATTGAAGAGCTTAAAACGTTGCTATCTTTGAAGGAGTTTGTTAAGGAGGTAGAAGAGGAGCCTGAAGTATTCTTGTTGATTGGACGTGAGAGTCATGAAGTGGTGGAGATTCCTGAAGAAGTGAAACCAGTACTAGGAGAGTTTGACGATGTATTTCCTGAGGAGCTACCAACGGAATTACCGCCATTGAGAGACATTCAACATCAAATTGATCTTGTTCCAGGTGTTGTGTTGCCACATAGACCACACTACAGAATGAGTCCAAAAGAACATGAGGAGTTGAGGAGGCAAGTGGAAGAGTTGCTTGAGCAGGGGCGTGTGCAGGAAAGTTTAAGTCCATGTGTTGTGCCAGCATTGTTAGTACCGAAGAAAGATGGGACGTGGAGAATGTGCACCGATAGTCGGGCGTTGAATAAGATTACTGTGAGATATAGATTTCCTATACCTAGATTGGATGACTTGTTGGATCAGCTGAGTGGGGCTACTATCTTTTCGAAGATTGATTTGAAGAGTGGTTATCATCAGATTTGTATAAGACCAGGGGATGAGTGGAAGACAGCATTCAAGACGAGAGAAGGATTATATGACTGTAACGACCCGATATTTTGGACCATTCGCGTCCATTATAAGTGTATAAGTAGACACACATGCCGGAGTTGAATTGCTCAAAATACCGCGTTGTTAATTTAAATTTGGCAAAACTGAACATATACAGTAGATAGATATAATCACAGATCACAGACACAGAGTAATAAGTGCAGCGGAAATAAAAGAGATAGTAGTTCATGAAGCTACTATATGAATATATAAAATACATCAGAGTTTACAACAGAAGAGTAATATGATACATCAGAGTTAAACCAAATACAACGGAAGAGTAACACGATACATCAGATACAAATCAGAATGCATCACTGGAATCATCGAATACTGAAAGCAGAATAGATGGCTGGATCTTCAAGCAAAGCTCCAACTCCAAAGGTGAGTCTCGAAAGCTGAACTACTCAGTCTGACCCGAGCGTAAAGCAAAATACAAAACACTCGAGTCAGGATTAACATTCTTATATTAATAAATCCAACTCAAGTGAAATAGCAATTGAAATACAAGTAACTCAAAGGATGTTTGGAATAACCATCCTTTAAGGATCCGTTAAACTATCTACTAGGTAGTAATGTACGCTAAGTAGATAATGTCTATCAGTAATATAAAGATATCAAAATAGCGTTAAGTCATGGCCCATTCCACCCTTAACACATTTTTATTCCCACAAGCATATACAAGACCGTAGTTTCCCCAAAACCGGAAGTCACCAGAGGGCAATCCATATACTCAAGGTACAAAACAAATTCGTAGTGGTCGCGCATAAATGGAATACAAGTATGACAAGGCACATGAGGCTATACCCAAGGTAGTGATACTACCGTTCGCCTGATCCGGGCTGGTGAGAACGCAACGCCGCAGCGCCCGCAACACCGTGAGACAACACTCCCAAAATCAAGGGTGCACCAATCGACAATAAGTATAAGTAGTTCGAAGAAGTGTGTCCACTTGAGGTATCAATCCTCCATTGGCCCGGCACAGCTCCTGTTTTAGTCATTTCCAATTTGACACAAGTGTCAAGGCTATCCATTATCGTTCTCTTTCTTCAGTCAACACGAACACCATTCCAACCACTTCATTCTGGATCATCACTCCGCGTATAGTTATTAAAGTGGTTTCCGGTTTAGATAGAGAGTATATCCATAACCGAATTCCGGTCTCTTTAATAACTTTCGTAATTATTACACCGATTGGTCGTTTATTTATTTCAAAACCAAATCAATTTCAATTTCAATTTCAATTCGCAAATCAACATTTCATTTGTCTTTCACAACCAATTTCCAATAATTTACGTTTTAAACTTCCAAATTATCATTTCAAAACCTTATAATTCAATTTCAATCTTTATTTTAAACAATTCAAATATCAATTTAAATTCGTATATAAGATTCAATTCCGAAATCATTTAAATCAATTTAATTTAACATTCAAATCAGTTTAACTTCCTTTATCGATTTTATTCAATATTCGTTAAGTAAATTTATAATTCAAATCAATTATATTCAATTTCCAATTCATTAAATCAATTCCTTATGTTCAACTTCATTAAATCAAAATTTACAAATTGAATTAAATTAAATTCATCAAATCAAATTCTTTAAATTTCAAGTCTTACATTAATTGCAATAAATCGCATTTTCATTTCTTGTTAAAGAAATTCTATTTCACTTATTTACCCACTTAAATAATTTTCCAAAACCTAATTTATAAAGAAACTCAATTTCAGTTATTTACGAAGTAAAATTCACTTATTCAAAAGTTCAATTTCTCTTATTAAAGAATTTCAATTCAATTTAATCATTAAATAATTCAATCTTATTCAATTATTAAATAATTCAAAACTTAATTATTAAATAATTTCAAAGTTTAATAATTCCAAACTTGATTATAATTTCAAACTAAATTATTAAATCATTTCAAATTTTAATAATTTCAAACTAAATTATTAAATCATTACAAAGTTAATTCAATCATCTCTCAAATTAAACAGCATTCTTTCGTTAATTCCATTGTAAATCTTTTGTTTCAGATTATTAAATATTAACGTTTCTTCTCATTACAATTCAAATTTCAACTTCATTTCAAAATCATATTATTTATTCAAATAAGATCTTCGTTTTATTTTAAATCAAATTATTGACCAATCGGGTTTTATTTAATTTCCTATCCTAGGTCAAAGTTCAATTTTTTTTTTTGGGTATTTATCATTTCAACCCGATTCCAATTCAATTCAAAATTAAAACATAGCAAAGGGAACTTGCAGTGTGATAACTGGGATGGTGTCAAAGTAAATAAACAAGCAATAACAACAATCAAAATCAATCCAATAATCAATTCAAATAATCCCGAAATAACCGTATTAATTCGCATTGTTATTTGTATGAATTAATATAATTATTTCTGGAATCTACACTATCATTTCATGTAGATTAAAGATTATTACATTACGGTTTTCACTTGTCATTCAATTTACAATTTCATACATCATCAATTTAAACAACATACAATTTGATGGTTCAAGGTGTAGTTAACAATCCTACGTGTCAATAAATTTAACAATTAAAGGGGTCATATTATACAAATGTCAGTTAATCAAATTTAACATTTAATTATCCTATATCAAGTTCAATTTCATACTATCTATCATTTTAACATTAACAATTTAACGTCTAATACAAACATCAACAATCAATCAATTATCAGCCAAACTGTATTATCGTCGCATAAATAATTAACAGATAATGGTGTCAGATGTCACAGGTGAACTGATACAGGCAATAACATATATAACAGTGTAATTAACTAACAGCAGCATATTTCAATTGTCGTTTCAATTGAAATCAAATTTAATAAATAAAAGAACGTTAATCGTGAGTGAGTGCTCACCTTCCGAGGTTAGAGGTGAACGAGAACGAGTTATAGATCCAAGCACGAATTCCGGAACAAAGCTGAATTGGTACGAATCAGGGCGGACAAAACTGATAGATAAGAACCGATGGGAACAAGATAATCAGTTTTGATATAAACTGAAAATATACATTAATATTATATATATATATATATTCCAAAAAATTTTGAACTAGACAAATGCTAAAATGGTATAAAATTTCAAATATCAGGTCACAATATATATATTACATTTTAAAGTCCAATATCCTTGCTTTATTCCAATACAAAGAAACCATCACTTAAATCTATATATATATATATATATCTGTACATAATATATGTAAACAAATGGCTTACCTATATATAAATGTATCGTACGTTATTAATAACAAAATAGATAAAGACCGCAATCATTCATATTTCAATACCGATTTTATATAGGCATATACTATATTAAAATCACCCAAAGTTATATTGCAATCTTTTATAAATCTACTTTCGAGGTAAATACTTACCGTCTCAGCAACTTATCTTATTATGTGAAATATTAAATAGAGCGTGTCAACAAGCACATGGGATGCAAAGACACATCCAAATATCCAATAAGTCAAGCTACAGCTTACACTATCGATATGCCAATTCATATATACGTACCAACTGAATTTGATACACAAACCATCTTAGTATCTTCATTCCTTTATAGCTGTCGATGCATGTTTCGGTTTGCACGTTCCTATCAAAACCTTCCATCATACCAACACGCGTTATGAATATTAATTTGGACAAATTTTCATTTTAAACCTAAAAAAACTTGTTTTAAGTTAATTCGGACATTGTTCAAATATTTGTGTTCATTAACCCAAAAGTAAAATATTCTCAATTTTCTATATAAACATGCTTTTTTTTCCAGATGTTTGCATTAAATACCACAAATTTTAAACAAAAGAATTTGATTTTTTTTTTCCGGTAATGTAATTACTAACAATAAACTATTATGTCTATATATACAGGTTAGCTACAACTCTCCTATGCACTTATCATTACTACCACTTCAGGCACACATTTAAAAGTATCTTCCATCCTACATAAAGCCTTCTTCCTTCTCCTTATAACCATTAATCTTCTTTCATAAACTAAACTAACAATCTCCTTAAGGCACGGACTTAACCCACCGACTGCAACGCGAACAACAGATTTATTTCCTCACCTCTCATTCCAAAATTCATTCTCCGACTTACACTATCATACATAAATATACATATATAACATTGTATATAAACATATTATTAGACTCAGACACATATATATTAACATATGTTAGCTTTTATACTGCAATTATTATATATATATAAATAAACTAACAGATATATAGTTAAGATTTAAGATAACAATATATATATAGACTGTACAAAACATAACTTCTTTTATACTATAACAAGTAATACTATATAAGCTTACATCCACATTAAAAACACAATACTGATTACAAATGAATCAATTAACTTACTGTATAGTAATATACTTATAAACCCAAAATCCAAGTATATATATAAGCCAATCCATATACCTGACACCAATATAATAATATGTAATAAACCTTATAATCTTATAAACTTTTATAAATACGTTACCTTTCAAAATATCCTATATGCACAACACGTATATACTTATTTATATATAGTTTCTATAAATTAACTATTATATATATACCTTTATAACTACTTACTTACACGCACACTCGAAGGGGAGGAGATAAGCAAAGCGGCAGGCTCAGGAGGGTGTGCCTGCGATGTGATGGAGTTAGGCTGCGAGTTGAAGAAGTGATGCGGCTGCTCGGAAAGGAACGTGGAGGACAAGGGTGGAAATGACGTGGCTGTGATCGGCGTTCATCTTTGAGGCAGCTTCGAGCTGTGGTGGTTGTAGGCCGTTGCTGTTCACGGTGGTGGTTTGCTGGAGGTCAGAGGCCAAGGGGAAGTGTGGCGAAGGCCATGTGTGCTTGCGTGTGGGATGGGAACAGGTCGTAGGCGGAGAGCGGAGGTTGTGGTTGCGTGCTCGGGGTGGGTGCGGCAATGATGGAGGAGGGTCTCAGAGCTTCGGGTTGGAGATGGAAACAAGGCAGGTGGGAGGTTGGAGAATGGAAAGTTAGTAATAAAACGTATATGGGAAATGAAGAGAGAAAGTGAAGGAGTCAGGCAATGTAATCAATTCTCATTTCTCAACCGATGGCTTCAATTCCAAGCATCAATTCAAGTGACCATTCCCATTCTAGCAGGTTAGTCTACTCATTATAACGAATAAGTTAGAATACGAAATAATACAAACCCAAAACCAAAAGATTCTACAAACCGGTACCGGTACGAAATCGTTTCACAGATTTCGCTGCGTACCGGAACTTCAAAATATAGAAATGAATATACGGTAAAGGTCAGCACGACGAGGCGATCAAAACGGTATACAGATATCGGTGGTACGATCATCCGGTAAAAATCGATATCGGTACCAGAATACTGCTATTTTGCAGAAAATAAGAACGACGGAGCCAAAGATGTCCGAATTTGGAAAAACGACAAACTGAAATCTTGCTCAGAAGATGGTTTAGAATTTTTCTATGTAAAAATATTTAGGTTTCGGAAACATTTTATTTTCAACGCTTTTTAACTGATTAAAATTGAAGTGAATTTACGCGCGAAATAAACTTCCGTATTTTCGGACGAAAATTTACCAGTTGCTATGTTTAACTAGACGTATTCCAAATATTAAATTTTTATTTCAAAATTTTATCGTTTAAAATTTCACAAAATTTCAACTAATTACGTTATTAAAACAGTCGAAATTTACGGGTCGTTACACTCTCCCCCACTCAAAACTTTTCGTCCCCGAAAAGGAACAAGGTAGGAGAATAGAAACAACCAGAAAGAAAACAGATTTGAAATACAAAATAACAATTAATTTAAACCATATAAATTCAAATTTAAATTAATTGATATTCAATAATTGATTTAATCCATTTGATTTCACTAAAATCAATCTCAACTATTTCTAAATTCATAATCTTGTTATCTCAATTATCTTAAATTTACAATTTCTAAAACCATAAATTTGAATAGTCTTTTATTATAATCATATTTTCTTCAACAATTTTAAATTCTTCTTTATTCCAAATTACTGTTAAATTTATTCTACTAAATATATCTTATCACATATATTTAACCCATATAAATTGATTTAAACCATAAAAGTTTCGATTTAAATTAATTTATATCCACTAATTGCTTTGAAATTCAAGGTATTTTCATAAGTTGCTCAAATTTCAATTTATTAATTAACCCTAACAAAATTTATTTTTCAATTATCTTATTATTCTATTTACCTCCATTAACATTTTATAATTAAAATTTAAGTGTACAACATTTATTATAACCACTCAAATTTTATTTATAAATTCAATTTATATTATATATTATCCAATTACATATTCAACTTCTGAATGATTTAGGTAAGTTGTATTAGAATGCAGTTGAACAATATACAAATAAAATTTTCCCAATTCAATTATTCAAGTTTAAATATTTATTACAAATTTTGGTTTTATTTATAATTAAAATCATTCTTTAACAAAATTTAAGAATTAATTTCCGATTAACCTTAAACAATTTATAGATATATATAATATATTTATATCAAATCAAATTAAATTTTAAAATAAGATACTTATATATATATATAAATCAAATTATACGGAAGAAATTCAAATCAAATATTTTTCAAAACAAAACCGTAGCAAAGCTACAGAATAGTCTTTCCACTTCGAAACTCGAAAATGAATGTCGATGATGCGGCCGCCATCACCGAAATTATTTTCCAGCGACAAAGAGAAGAGCACTGATTTCAACATTTTAAAATTCTTTGAAAATCATTTATATTCGAAAATACTTCCAATAATATATACTTTAAAATTTTGAAACCAAAGTTCGAAATCACCGGAAACTAAATTCTCAAATTTATGAATTAAATTCATTTCAAATTCCAATCAATTTATAAACCGTATTTATAAATTTATTTAGAACAATAAATGATAATCAAATATTATCATTACAAACAATTTAATTTACCTATTAAATTCCAGAAAATTTTTTACTTATGTTTTTACAATATAATCAAACAAATTTGAAAACAATATTGTGTTCGTTTGCTCTGCTCAAGTGTTTTGGAAATTCTATCGATAGCGTTGATCAGACGAATCGATCGAAAACCCAAATCAACATCAGCAACTCAAACAACACAATATATAAAACATTTTTATATAGATTTACAAATACACTTCCTCGCTTGATGATACAAGAATGGATTTCAAAGCTAGGGTATAGATTCAAATTTGATGACTCAAATCAAAGAGAATTTTGATTCGAAGATAGGTTCGAAACAAGGATAAGATGATTAAATAACGCAATAGGAAGATGGATAAGTTTATTTAATTCACGGGCAACCTTAACCGGATCGACCGTGACTTCAAGAATGAGATCGGTGTAGAATTCCGAGGTAAATCGACATTCGATCTCAAGAAATAGAATTCAGGTATAGCAGGAGATAAATAGCATCGTAAACCGAGGATACAGAAATCTCCGGTGAATCAATGCCTATTATAAAGGAGTTTTGCTCCTTTACGAATCATTCGAAGATTGGCGAGACCGCCGATCTATTATAGATATCATTTGAAGTGGAGTTATGTGATGCTCCAGAATAGAAAGAAGACGAATAGTGAGGGACACGAATGAAATTTCGGAACCGAGGGGAACGTTCCAAAATTCAAAGGAATTGAGTCAAAGGAAGAGATTTGAAACTCGAATGAGAGTGATTCTGTAAATACATTTACCCTATATGTTAAGTTTTGCCTAGAGCTACCAAAGCTCTGATACCAACTGTAACGACCCGATATTTTGGACCATTCGCGTCCATTATAAGTGTATAAGTAGACACACATGCCGGAGTTGAATTGCTCAAAATACCGCGTTGTTAATTTAAATTTGGCAAAACTGAACATATACAGTAGATAGATATAATCACAGATCACAGACACAGAGTAATAAGTGCAGCGGAAATAAAAGAGATAGTAGTTCATGAAGCTACTATATGAATATATAAAATACATCAGAGTTTACAACAGAAGAGTAATATGATACATCAGAGTTAAACCAAATACAACGGAAGAGTAACACGATACATCAGATACAAATCAGAATGCATCACTGGAATCATCGAATACTGAAAGCAGAATAGATGGCTGGATCTTCAAGCAAAGCTCCAACTCCAAAGGTGAGTCTCGAAAGCTGAACTACTCAGTCTGACCCGAGCGTAAAGCAAAATACAAAACACTCGAGTCAGGATTAACATTCTTATATTAATAAATCCAACTCAAGTGAAATAGCAATTGAAATACAAGTAACTCAAAGGATGTTTGGAATAACCATCCTTTAAGGATCCGTTAAACTATCTACTAGGTAGTAATGTACGCTAAGTAGATAATGTCTATCAGTAATATAAAGATATCAAAATAGCGTTAAGTCATGGCCCATTCCACCCTTAACACATTTTTATTCCCACAAGCATATACAAGACCGTAGTTTCCCCAAAACCGGAAGTCACCAGAGGGCAATCCATATACTCAAGGTACAAAACAAATTCGTAGTGGTCGCGCATAAATGGAATACAAGTATGACAAGGCACATGAGGCTATACCCAAGGTAGTGATACTACCGTTCGCCTGATCCGGGCTGGTGAGAACGCAACGCCGCAGCGCCCGCAACACCGTGAGACAACACTCCCAAAATCAAGGGTGCACCAATCGACAATAAGTATAAGTAGTTCGAAGAAGTGTGTCCACTTGAGGTATCAATCCTCCATTGGCCCGGCACAGCTCCTGTTTTAGTCATTTCCAATTTGACACAAGTGTCAAGGCTATCCATTATCGTTCTCTTTCTTCAGTCAACACGAACACCATTCCAACCACTTCATTCTGGATCATCACTCCGCGTATAGTTATTAAAGTGGTTTCCGGTTTAGATAGAGAGTATATCCATAACCGAATTCCGGTCTCTTTAATAACTTTCGTAATTATTACACCGATTGGTCGTTTATTTATTTCAAAACCAAATCAATTTCAATTTCAATTTCAATTCGCAAATCAACATTTCATTTGTCTTTCACAACCAATTTCCAATAATTTACGTTTTAAACTTCCAAATTATCATTTCAAAACCTTATAATTCAATTTCAATCTTTATTTTAAACAATTCAAATATCAATTTAAATTCGTATATAAGATTCAATTCCGAAATCATTTAAATCAATTTAATTTAACATTCAAATCAGTTTAACTTCCTTTATCGATTTTATTCAATATTCGTTAAGTAAATTTATAATTCAAATCAATTATATTCAATTTCCAATTCATTAAATCAATTCCTTATGTTCAACTTCATTAAATCAAAATTTACAAATTGAATTAAATTAAATTCATCAAATCAAATTCTTTAAATTTCAAGTCTTACATTAATTGCAATAAATCGCATTTTCATTTCTTGTTAAAGAAATTCTATTTCACTTATTTACCCACTTAAATAATTTTCCAAAACCTAATTTATAAAGAAACTCAATTTCAGTTATTTACGAAGTAAAATTCACTTATTCAAAAGTTCAATTTCTCTTATTAAAGAATTTCAATTCAATTTAATCATTAAATAATTCAATCTTATTCAATTATTAAATAATTCAAAACTTAATTATTAAATAATTTCAAAGTTTAATAATTCCAAACTTGATTATAATTTCAAACTAAATTATTAAATCATTTCAAATTTTAATAATTTCAAACTAAATTATTAAATCATTACAAAGTTAATTCAATCATCTCTCAAATTAAACAGCATTCTTTCGTTAATTCCATTGTAAATCTTTTGTTTCAGATTATTAAATATTAACGTTTCTTCTCATTACAATTCAAATTTCAACTTCATTTCAAAATCATATTATTTATTCAAATAAGATCTTCGTTTTATTTTAAATCAAATTATTGACCAATCGGGTTTTATTTAATTTCCTATCCTAGGTCAAAGTTCAATTTTTTTTTTTGGGTATTTATCATTTCAACCCGATTCCAATTCAATTCAAAATTAAAACATAGCAAAGGGAACTTGCAGTGTGATAACTGGGATGGTGTCAAAGTAAATAAACAAGCAATAACAACAATCAAAATCAATCCAATAATCAATTCAAATAATCCCGAAATAACCGTATTAATTCGCATTGTTATTTGTATGAATTAATATAATTATTTCTGGAATCTACACTATCATTTCATGTAGATTAAAGATTATTACATTACGGTTTTCACTTGTCATTCAATTTACAATTTCATACATCATCAATTTAAACAACATACAATTTGATGGTTCAAGGTGTAGTTAACAATCCTACGTGTCAATAAATTTAACAATTAAAGGGGTCATATTATACAAATGTCAGTTAATCAAATTTAACATTTAATTATCCTATATCAAGTTCAATTTCATACTATCTATCATTTTAACATTAACAATTTAACGTCTAATACAAACATCAACAATCAATCAATTATCAGCCAAACTGTATTATCGTCGCATAAATAATTAACAGATAATGGTGTCAGATGTCACAGGTGAACTGATACAGGCAATAACATATATAACAGTGTAATTAACTAACAGCAGCATATTTCAATTGTCGTTTCAATTGAAATCAAATTTAATAAATAAAAGAACGTTAATCGTGAGTGAGTGCTCACCTTCCGAGGTTAGAGGTGAACGAGAACGAGTTATAGATCCAAGCACGAATTCCGGAACAAAGCTGAATTGGTACGAATCAGGGCGGACAAAACTGATAGATAAGAACCGATGGGAACAAGATAATCAGTTTTGATATAAACTGAAAATATACATTAATATTATATATATATATATATTCCAAAAAATTTTGAACTAGACAAATGCTAAAATGGTATAAAATTTCAAATATCAGGTCACAATATATATATTACATTTTAAAGTCCAATATCCTTGCTTTATTCCAATACAAAGAAACCATCACTTAAATCTATATATATATATATATATATATATCTGTACATAATATATGTAAACAAATGGCTTACCTATATATAAATGTATCGTACGTTATTAATAACAAAATAGATAAAGACCGCAATCATTCATATTTCAATACCGATTTTATATCGGCATATACTATATTAAAATCACCCAAAGTTATATTGCAATCTTTTATAAATCTACTTTCGAGGTAAATACTTACCGTCTCAGCAACTTATCTTATTATGTGAAATATTAAATAGAGCGTGTCAACAAGCACATGGGATGCAAAGACACATCCAAATATCCAATAAGTCAAGCTACAGCTTACACTATCGATATGCCAATTCATATATACGTACCAACTGAATTTGATACACAAACCATCTTAGTATCTTCATTCCTTTATAGCTGTCGATGCATGTTTCGGTTTGCACGTTCCTATCAAAACCTTCCATCATACCAACACGCGTTATGAATATTAATTTGGACAAATTTTCATTTTAAACCTAAAAAAACTTGTTTTAAGTTAATTCGGACATTGTTCAAATATTTGTGTTCATTAACCCAAAAGTAAAATATTCTCAATTTTCTATATAAACATGCTTTTTTTTCCAGATGTTTGCATTAAAAACCACAAATTTTAAACAAAAGAATTTGATTTTTTTTTTCCGGTAATGTAATTACTAACAATAAACTATTATGTCTATATATACAGGTTAGCTACAACTCTCCTATGCACTTATCATTACTACCACTTCAGGCACACATTTAAAAGTATCTTCCATCCTACATAAAGCCTTCTTCCTTCTCCTTATAACCATTAATCTTCTTTCATAAACTAAACTAACAATCTCCTTAAGGCACGGACTTAACCCACCGACTGCAACGCGAACAACAGATTTATTTCCTCACCTCTCATTCCAAAATTCATTCTCCGACTTACACTATCATACATAAATATACATATATAACATTGTATATAAACATATTATTAGACTCAGACACATATATATTAACATATGTTAGCTTTTATACTGCAATTATTATATATATATAAATAAACTAACAGATATATAGTTAAGATTTAAGATAACAATATATATATAGACTGTACAAAACATAACTTCTTTTATACTATAACAAGTAATACTATATAAGCTTACATCCACATTAAAAACACAATACTGATTACAAATGAATCAATTAACTTACTGTATAGTAATATACTTATAAACCCAAAATCCAAGTATATATATAAGCCAATCCATATACCTGACACCAATATAATAATATGTAATAAACCTTATAATCTTATAAACTTTTATAAATACGTTACCTTTCAAAATATCCTATATGCACAACACGTATATACTTATTTATATATAGTTTCTATAAATTAACTATTATATATATACCTTTATAACTATATACTTACACGCACACTCGAAGGGGAGGAGATAAGCAAAGCGGCAGGCTCAGGAGGGTGTGCCTGCGATGTGATGGAGTTAGGCTGCGAGTTGAAGAAGTGATGCGGCTGCTCGGAAAGGAACGTGGAGGACAAGGGTGGAAATGACGTGGCTGTGATCGGCGTTCATCTTTGAGGCAGCTTCGAGCTGTGGTGGTTGTAGGCCGTTGCTGTTCACGGTGGTGGTTTGCTGGAGGTCAGAGGCCAAGGGGAAGTGTGGCGAAGGCCATGTGTGCTTGCGTGTGGGATGGGAACAGGTCGTAGGCGGAGAGCGGAGGTTGTGGTTGCGTGCTCGGGGTGGGTGCGGCAATGATGGAGGAGGGTCTCAGAGCTTCGGGTTGGAGATGGAAACAAGGCAGGTGGGAGGTGGGAGGTTGGAGAATGGAAAGTTAGTAATAAAACGTATATGGAAAATGAAGAGAGAAAGTGAAGGAGTCAGGCAATGTAATCAATTCTCATTTCTCAACCGATGGCTTCAATTCCAAGCATCAATTCAAGTGACCATTCCCATTCTAGCAGGTTAGTCTACTCATTATAACGAATAAGTTAGAATACGAAATAATACAAACCCAAAACCAAAAGATTCTACAAACCGGTACCGGTACGAAATCGTTTCACAGATTTCACTGCGTACCGGAACTTCAAAATATAGAAATGAATATACGGTAAAGGTCAGCACGACGAGGCGATCAAAACGGTATACAGATATCGGTGGTACGATCATCCGGTAAAAATCGATATCAGTACCAGAATACTGCTATTTTGCAGAAAATAAGAACGACGGAGCCAAAGATGTCCGAATTTGGAAAAACGACAAACTGAAATCTTGCTCAGAAGATGGTTTAGAATTTTTCTATGTAAAAATATTTAGGTTTCGGAAACATTTTATTTTCAACGCTTTTTAACTGATTAAAATTGAAGTGAATTTACGCGCGAAATAAACTTCCGTATTTTCGGACGAAAATTTACCAGTTGCTATGTTTAACTAGACGTATTCCAAATATTAAATTTTTATTTCAAAATTTTATCGTTTAAAATTTCACAAAATTTCAACTAATTACGTTATTAAAACAGTCGAAATTTACGGGTCGTTACAGAATGGCTGGTCATGCCGTTTGGTCTTTCGAATGCATCGAGTACATTCATGCGGGTGATGAATCAGATTTTTAGACCATTCATTGGGAAGTTTGTAGTAGTGTATTTTGATGACATACTGATATATAGTAGAAGCTCAGAAGAACACGTGCAACATCTGAGAGAAGTGTTGATGGTACTGCGACAGGAACAATTTTATGCTGCAACGAAGAAATGCGTGTTCATGACGCATAGTGTTTTATTTTTGGGATATGTTATATCGGGAGGAGGTATACAGGTGGATCAGAATAAAGTTGAAGCAATCAGAAATTGGCCACAACCCAAGACGATTACAGAAGTTAGAAGCTTTCATGGTTTGGCATCATTCTACCGAAGGTTTATTCCACACTTCAGTAGCGTGATGGCTCCAGTTACTGATTGTATGAAAGGGACGTAGTTTTCATGGTCGGAGGAAGCAGGAGTTGCTTTTGAGAGAATCAAGGAACTTTTGACGATAGCACCAATTCTAGTGTTGCCGGATTTTCAGTTATTGTTTGAATTACATACTGATGCATCAAAGGTTGGAATTGGAGGGGTGTTGAGTCAGAAGGGACGTCCTATTGCATATTTCAGCGAGAAGCTATCTGGAGCAAAGAAGAGATATAGTACATATGATATGGAATTTTATGCTATCGTGCAAGCTATCAAACATTGGAGACATTATTTGTTTCATAAAGAATTTGTTTTATATACTGATCATGAGGCATTGAAGCATATGCAGGGATAGGATAAGATTGCAGCAAGGCATGCTTCGTGGATTGCATACTTACAACAGTTTACATTTGTTGTGAAACACAAATCGGGAGTTACAAACCGTGTGGCGGATGCGTTGAGCAGAAGAAACCATTTGTTGACTACAATGAAGATAGAGGTGATAGGGTTTGATGTATTACCTGAATTATTTGTTGATGATCCTTACTTTGCGAAGTATGTAGATGAAGTCAAGGAGGGAAAGACGGATGAGTTTGTAATGGTGGATGGTTTTCTTTTTAAGGGAAATCGATTATGTATACCGGAGTGCAGCTTACGTATGAAAATTGTAAAGGAATTGCATGAGGAAGGTCATGTGGGCCGAGATCGTACATTGCAATTGATTTCTCAATCTTATTATTGGCCTTCGATGAAGCGGGAAGTTGGGAAGTTTGTGGAGAGATGTCATATTTGCCAAGTTTCCAAGGGAACAACGACAAATGCGGGATTGTATATGCCATTACCTGTGCCTATTAAACCATGGGTTGATATCAGTATGGATTTTGTTTTGGGATTACCAAGAACTCAGAGGGGGAATGATTCGATTTATGTTGTAGTGGGCAGGTTTTCGAAGATGGCACATTTCATCGCTTGTAAGAAGACAGCTGATGCCGTCCGTGTTGCCGAGTTGTTCTTTAAAGAAGTGTATCGTTTACATGGTTTACCAGAATCCATTGTTTCTGATCGGGATACTAGATTTCTAAGTCATTTTTGGCTGAGTTTATGGAAAATGGTGGGAACAAAGCTAAATTTCAGCAGTGCGTACCATCCACAGTCCGATGGTCAGACTAAAGTTGTTAACAGATCTTTGGGGAATTTGTTGAGATGCCTGGTGAAAGATAATCTGAAGAGTTGGGATATGAAGTTATGTCAAGCAGAATTTGCTCACAATCATGCTATAAACCGTAGTACGGGTTTCAGTCCATTTCAGATTGTATATTCTAGTTTACCAAAGAGACCGTTGGATTTAACGATAGTACCACAACCGAAGGGGACAGTTAAGAAAGCTGCTGATTTTGTTGAAGGGCTGATAGAATGTCATAAAATCGTTCAGGAACGATTGGAGAAAGCAAATGAAAAGTATAAACGATCTGCGGATTTGAAACGAAGAAGAGTTGAATTTAATGAAGGAGATTTAGTATATGCAGTGCTAACAAAAGATCGTTTTCCAGTAGGAACATATAATAAGCTTAAAGCTCGTAAGATTGGTCCTATAATGATTGTGAAACGGATCAATGAAAACGCTTATAGATTAAAGCTGCCGGAGAATGTGTACACTTCTGACGTGTTCAATGTTAAACATCTTATACCGTATCATGGGAATGAATTTGTTGTGGAAGAGGAGGGCGCAAATTCGAGGACGAATTTTTCCCAACCAAGGGAGGATGATGCAGCCCAGAATGACAACCAGAATGTTGAAGTGTTAGGTCGCGAACGACCTAACGAGTCCTTTAAGTCGTTCCAGGATGATGCAACTCAAGTTGGTAAAGTGTTAGGTCGTGAACGACCTAACGAGGCTTTTAAGTCGCTCCAACGACCTAGTGGAGACTCGCGAGCTAACGAGCTAAAAGGAAAGGCGCTCAAACGACGTAACGAGTTACGACTTACCTTAGGTCGTGGAGTTATGTTTCGATCTATGTTAGGTCGTAGAGAAAAGGAACGACCTAAGTTAGGTCACGGGGAGATGTGGAGAGATAGGTCGCTCACTGTAGGTCGCGAGGCCTTAGGTCGCGAAGTTTTCTGAAGCCGCTTCTTTTAGGTCGCTCGACCTTATGCCGCTATTCTTTAGGTCGCTCAAGGAGGCCAACGACCTAATGCCGCATATGCTGTTCAGACTTAAGTCGTGTGGAGTTAGGTCGCGTGTGATGTAAGGTCGCTCAAGTGTTGAGTCGTACGTGATGTCGTGACTGTTGTAAGTATAATAAGTCGTAAGTCGTCTACTTTTAGGTCGTGATAGTTTAACTCGTGATGTTTTAGGTCGTGGCCGACCTAGGTGTTGTACAATTTTCTGTTGTGTGAGTTGTAAGCCTATAAATAGGTGGGTAATGCCATTTGTAATAGTTTAGTTGATTGGAATAAAAACTTTTGTTTTGTTAGCTTTGTGCTTTCACCAAATTGGTAGTTGAGTGTAATCTCCTATCTCCACTTTCGGTTAATCGAGTGCGCTCGATTCAACGATTGTTGAAGCCGATTCGCGGTATCAAGTGCGCTTGATCAACGCTTGAAGAATTAAAGATCTTCTTTCACGGTATAGTGCGCTGTCAACGTGACGAAGATAGCTAGAATTCGGTATCTTCGGATCAACGAATTTGGGCCATTCAGTATTCTTCATTCCATCGATTGCTACTTTTCACAGAATCATCGTTTTGTTATTCCGCTGCTGCATTAAACACCATCAAATAATCGTTCACATATACAACCTTCATCATTGACAACCCTAATAACTATTGTCATTTTGTCAATATTTGATTCATCTTGTGACTCATCGAGAATGCAAAATTTAGATTCAGCGATTTTTTCACAAACTTTTCTTCTCACTAGATCATCAGTAATTTCCATAATATCATTTTGAATCCTTGGTGAAATATAAAAGGCACTTCTAGGAGCGTTTTCTAATGCCACTTCTTCAACTTTAGGTTAAAACGATGTAGAATAATTATTCTATTCAAGAAAATTCTCATGATTAAATGAATCGATTAATTAATCATTTCCTCTAACAACATGTAACGACCCACTATTTTGGACCATTAAAATCAACAATAAATCCACATGTCCGACTTGAATAATTCAAAATAATAGATTGTTAATTTAAATTAGCAAAACTCAGCATATACAGTAAATAAAAAAATCGCAGATCACAGACACAGAGTAATATAACAATAATGCAGCGGAAACAAAAGAATAGTAGTTCATGAAGCTACTATATATATATATATAACAGAGTTAAACAAGATACAACAGAAGTCTTGAATACAATAGTCAAATACAATATCAGAATACATCACTGGAATCAACTGAATATCTGAAAGCTGGATAGATAGCTGGATCTCCAAGCGAAGCTCCAACTCCAAAGGTGAGTCTCGAATACTGGTACACTCAGTCTGACCCGAGCGTAAAGAAAACACAAAACACTCGAGTCAGGATTAACATTCTTATATCAATAAATCTAACTCAAGTGAAATAACGACTGAAATACGAGTAACTCAAAGGATGTTTGGGATAACCATCCTCTAAGGATCCGTTAAACTATCTACTATGTAATAGTGTACGCTAAGTAGATAATGCCTATCAGTAATATAAAGTATCAAAATAGCGTTAAGGCGTTACCATAATCCCCCTTAACACATTTTTATAATTTCATAGTCTATACAGCACCGTAAGCCCCACCGTAAACTAGTGGTTATCAGAAGGTACCCCATAGGTATAACACAAAACAAATCGTAGTGGTCGCGAATAGGATAATCAGTATGACAAGGTACATGAGGCGATACCAACTAGGATACTAGTAGTTGCGTGATCCGGACTTATGTTGAGCATAGCAGCTACTACCTCAACACCGCGAAACTACACTCCCAAATCAAAGGGTGCACCCAAATCGAATCACAAAAGTAATAGATATGGTAACAAAGAAGTGTGTCCGCTAGAGGTGGCGAACCTCAATGGCCCGGCGCGGCTCCTGTTTTAGTCATGTCAGGGGTCATCCAAAATCGTTCTCTTTCTTTAGTCAACGCGTTCACCAAACCATCCACTTCGTTCTGAATCAACACTCCGCGTATATTAGTTATTAAAGTGGTTTTCGGTATCGACAGAGAGTATGTCCATATCCGATCCCGGTCTCTTTAATAACTATGTATTATTACACCAATGGTCATTTAATAAACTTTCAAAATAGTTATATTTCAAAACCGACATAACATTGCCATTTCAAAACCATATCAATACGATATCACTTTCACTTCAAATAAATCCATTTCCAAAATCATATCACTTTCCAAAGTTATATCGCTTTCGAAATCATAAGTCTTTTAAAATCAAAACACTTTGGAAATCAAAACCTTAAAATTCATAACACTTTGAAATCATAGCTTGAAATCATAACATTTTGGAATCCTAACACTTTCCTCTTAAACAGTTTAGATATCAAAATTTGTATATATAGAAAAATAGTTAATACAATAAAATAGTTTATATAAAATAGTTATAAGTTAAAATAGTTTATAATAAAATAATTTATATTGAGAATGATTTATATTAAAATAATTTTTATTAAAATAATTTATATTAAAATTTATAAAGTAAAATATAAATAGTTATAGATATAGTTTAAAATACTTTATATAAAATAGCTTCCTCAAATTTCACAAATCAATTCACATAAACTCGAATTTCAAAACTAAAGTTTAATCAAATCTCAAATCATCAATTTCAACTCGATTCAGCTTCTCAATAAACCATTTCAAATACATATTTGAACCACAAAATAAGCCATTTCAATTTCAATATATTTCAAAGCTTTAAATATTCACATTTCAAAACTAAATTTGATAATTCCATTTATATCTCAATTTAATTTCATTACATTTTGTTTTTGAGATATTTCTTTAATCATTTCAATACATCTAAATACGACTTCAATTTAAAATTTTAAATAAACAAAATATCCCATTTAAATTTATATAAGTTTGAAATATTCATTTAAGTCACTTTTAATCAAATTCAAGTTATAAAACATATCTTTCAATTTTCAAATTTAATAAATTTCAAATCAATCCTTATTTAAGTAAAATTCTTAAATAAATATAATTTCAAATCAATTTCAATTTATCTTTCCAACCCGAATCATTATAAACTCTATATTTGAAAATATAAATTTACATAAATACTTAAACATTATTTTATATTGATTAAATCGACTTTATTAAATCAACTTTATTAGATCTTTAAAATCAATATTTATTACAACCATATATTTCCTTCAAACCATAGAAATCATTTTTCAAATATTTATATATATACCAACGGTGTCTGTATATAATTTTCTACCCTATGGTCAAGTGATACGGATATTTATCATTTCAATCTGCAATTTAAATATATACGGGTATATATCTTTTCAACCCGCAATCCCAAATTCAAATAAATTGAAAATCGCTTGGGTTTATCATTTCAACCCATAACGATTTTCTCCTATTCTACAGATCGTTCGGGTATGTATCATTTCAACCCATAGTGATTCTATACTAACATGGAACTTGCAGAGTGATAACAGATATGATAATAAAATAACAACAGTAACAGGCATATATCATCAATATAAATAATAGATAATGATATCAGATGTCACAGGTGAACAGATACAGATAATGGCATATATATAACAATGTAAATAACTAACAATAGCATATTTCAATTGACGTTTCAATTGAAATCAAATTTAATAAATATAAGAACATTGATCGTGAGTGATTGCTCACCTTTCGAGGCTATAGATGATAGACGATGAAATTGAGTTACGAAACGCAAGCACGACTTCCAAAGCAAAGCTAGATAAACACGATTCGATGAACAAGCTGATAAATAGAAATAGACGAAATCAAATCAGAACTGAATCGATGAAGATAAATAGTATAAATGCTCTGATATAGATATATCCTAAAATTTATATATATACAAAAATCATATTCTAATTTCAACACATATTAAATTTTATATATATATATACAAGTGTTTCAAAATCATTGTTTTAAATTTAAACATTTTTAAAAATAAGATATATATAATTTCAATCAATAACTTAACTTTAATATCAAAGATAAAATCTATATACATATTATGTTATGAACCATTCAGACATGTATATTTATAAATCAAACATGTATATATATATAACGTAAAACAAGATATGTTCATAATATCTTTTTTTTTCATAAAATCATACAGATTATAAAACTCAACTATTATAACTTCTTAAATTATAAACAATATAACTGTTATCGATACTATACCTGAGAAACCCAACTATTATAATACATTAATACCTACCTATATTAAAACTTTATATATGCAGACTGCCAACATACTCTACGGAAATATTTCACTAACGTGGACCATACATTGTCTATAACTAACGTGTACATGTGCAGACTTTGGAACAAATTTGTAAGCCATATGCAAAACAATATATATATGACTTATATAGAAACACTTATATACATGCTTACATATAAATATATATATATGTACTAAAACCCAGATATATATATATATATATCTGAAACTATAATGTATTTATATGTATACTAAACTGTAAAGTGGTTATATTTATTTATAAACCAAATCATAACATGTATACGAAACTGTAGAGTATAATAACCTATTTATATTTATAAAAATTCACAACTGCAAAAATTTGAAGTGTCTGCAAATACAAGCAACATATATATAACTGTAAAACATATTTTATACTTTGCTATAATATATTATATACACTAATACAACATATATAAAATATACGAACATACCCCCATATGCAGTTCGACACACAACAAAAAAATTAAGTATATAAATACTATAGATTTACGTATTATATATATATACATAACACTATACAAATCTAGTTTGAACAGCTTCTATCAATTTACAATTTATAAACTGAAAAAAAATGTTAACAACAGACTATTGTAGATAACCATCCATCGACCCAATTATATATACTTTATATATATAAACCGTAATATATACATACTTATATATACTTGAACCAATAGACATTAACTTATACACCATAGACTAAGATATTATATGTACAATAGTATATATGCTACTGATATATATAATTAACATGTTATACAGTAAAACAAAACATAGATGACACCTCGTTTATAATATAATATACTCTATAACTTATGTATATATAAAATGAACTAGATAAACTACCATATACAAAGGTGCATATATAAATAGAGAGGAGAAGAACCTTAGAAAACTGGTCGGAAGGACAAGGCTAGCTCAGCAAGGGAAAAGGAGATGGTCAGCGAGGTCGGCGTCGCCGGGGCCGATGGAGGAAAGGCCACGGGTTGGAGGCGTGGTTTGGATCTCGGTGAGGCTGTGGCTTCGGTTGGCCATTGGAGGAGATGAGTTGTATGGTCTGGAGAGAAAGATGGGTTCGGTTGAAGATGGACGCGGGCTCGGTTGTGGAGGCGGTTGCTGCCGCGTTTCAGTGGCGGCCAGGTGGACTCGGTTGCTCGGGGTGGGGTCGTTGGTCGTTCGGTAGTTGGAGGTGGAGGCAATGCTGCTCAGGTGGATGGGATGGGGACGGGCGGCCTTGGTTGTCTCGGCAGATTTGGGTTTGGGTGGTCACGAGGAGGTGGAACTTTGGATTGTGAGTAGGCTAGGCGAAGGCGGGAGAAGATGATGGCCGATGAGGTGAGGAATTGGAGGATGAGGAGAGAAAGTGGGCCGAACATGAAGGAGAGAGGGAAGGGAAGCAGGCAAGGGGAAGTGAGAGGCTGCGGAGGAGATAGGAGGCAAGTTTCTGTAAAGAAGGAGATGATTGCAAAAGAAAAGGAAATTAACAGTTCAGAGAAAAGTATGTATGCGAGCCCCTTTGTTTTCTTTTGAAATAAAGAAACTGTAAACAATGGTATAGATGTATTTCAGTGAGAACGTTGATTTCTAGGAATTCTAAAAGCAAATGGCTTTTAGTTCAAATGGTGGAATATCAAAGAGACGTTGGAAATCAGAAGTCAGAATTTCGGTCCCGGTACGATCACCGTTACCGTGAATTTCGCTGCGTACCGGACTTCAAAACACAGAAATGAATATACCGTAGAGATCAGCACGACGAGACGATCAAAATGGTATACAGATATCAGTGGTATGATTGAATTATAAAAATTCGAATTTTCTACTAGCGGAAAATGCAGCAAAAACGCAGAAAAATAAGATCGACGGAGCTAAAGAACTCCGAATTTGGAAAAACGAAAAATGATGTCTTAGTCAGAAGATGAATTAAAATTTTTCTATGTAAAAATATTCAGGTTTGGAAAACATTTTATTATCATCAATTTTAACCGATATAAATTAGAATAAAATTACACTAGAAAATAACTTCCAAATTATCTGATGAAAATTTACCAGTTGCTATGATTAATTAGACGCATTCCAAATATCAAATTTTTATTTCAAAATTTTATCGTTTAAAATTTCACAAAATTTCAACTAATTACGTTATTAAAACAGTTAAAATTTACGGGTCGTTACACTCTCCCCCACTCAAAACTTTTCGTCCCCGAAAAGGAAGGAGGTAGGAGAATAGAAACAACCAGAAAGAAACTAGATTGGAATACCAGTAAAACAATTAATTTAAACCATATAGATTTCAATTTAAATGAATTAATACTTAACAAATTTGCTTAAATCCCTTTGAGTTCACTTAAGTTAAATCAATCTATCTATTTCTAAATTTATTATCTTATTATCTAGTCATCCTCACTTAACAATTTCTAAATCAATCAATTTGTATAATCATTTATTATACTCATATTTTATTCAACAAATTTAATTCTTTTATTCCAAATTATTATTAAATTTGTTCCACGTAATATATTTTATCACATATATTTAAACCATATAAATTAATTTAAACTATATAAATTTCAATTTAAATTAATTTATATTCATTAATTGATTTTAAATTCAAGGTATTTCCATAAGTTGATCTAATTTCAATTTATTAATTCCTTCAAAACAAAATTTATTTTTCAATTATCTTATTATTCTATTTATCTCTATTAACATTTTATAATTAAAATTTAAGTGTATAACATTTATTATAACCACTCAAATTTTATTTATAAATTCAATTTATATATATTATCCAATTACATATTCAACTTCTGAATGATTTAGGTAAGTTGTATTAGAATGCAGTTGAACAATATACAAATAAAATTTTCCCAATTCAATTATTCAAGTTTAAATATTTATTCCAAATTTTGGTTTTATTTATAATTAAAATCATCCTTTAACAAAATTTACGGGTCGTTACACAACAAAACGTTGACATGCTAATCATAAGATAGCTTTAGCTAAAGTGATGATTTGTAATCGATTTTTCTTATTTCACTTTCTGTAAAATCAACTAATTTTCAATACTTTGTGAAGGATTGCTCAAGTAATCCAGTAAAGTGACATTATTTGAATGCAATGAATTTGGACCCCCTTCATGTTTTCTGAAACAACCATCTTTTCCGTCAACTCTTTTTCAACCATTATATCCATTATAAATCCATGTATCATGTTTGTGGTGTTGAGAAATATTCTTGTCAAAAAGAAAGGTAAGCAATATGTGTTATGCCAAAATTGCACATATGCGGAAAAAACAATAAACAAGATGTAGATTTTTCCATTCGAACATCATCTATTCTAGCAACAATTATTCTATTACTCCAAATAAATAGTAAATAACTATAAAGAAGAAAAAGAGCCGCACAATATTTATACTGGTTCCATTATCTTCAAGATAGCGTACGTTCAATACAAAAGAGAGTGATTTTATTACACATGAGAGAGTTACGAGAGATTACAAGATAAGAGTTTACATACCAAAGCCCTAAGTTATGATTAACAAGAAGAGACACTATTAGGGGATCGCTGGCTGAATGTCAGGATGAGTTTACAATGAAGTTCACCCCCAATATATAGTCAGTGCAAATCCACGAGAGTCGTCGATTAAATTACCAAGATATGGTAAGACGATAATGAAAGCAATTTACAATGGTAACAAATTGTGCAAACATAGTAAGTAATTCACTCATTCCTTTAATTAGCAAAGATGGAAGAAGATAATTTCAAAGCAATGCGATTACTGAGAAAGAAATAATATGCATATCATTTTGCATATATAACATTCTATAACCAGCGCATGCATTTATTTCCTTAACATCTCATGCAAGTGCAATCCAATAATTTATGCATTTACATAAATCAGGTTTCTTTTGACATCATCATTTCTTTTGAATATTTCTTTCAAATCGAGTTGACATGGACTCATTTGAATTTTTCTTCTAAATCAGGTTGACATGGACCCATTTAACAACGAATTCAATGTCTCAATTTTTTGAATTTTAGTAGGATGACGTACTTTATTTGTTAGATCCAGGTTATCTAACTCCAAATTCAACGGAGGAGTTCGAGATGATGCGTTAAGATAAACTACCATATTACTAATGGCTGGTGAAATAGACAAATAGCAAGAGGTCACATAAGAGTTATCATTGTTGAGGGACATAGAATGACTCAATTAACATGCTTTTATTGGTTGTTGTGTCTATTGCCAAATAGAACATCACACATGACACTATGAAGTCCTTTTAGAGCATCTCCAACAGCTCACATTTTCTCAAATCTGCACTCGAATCCATCTCCAACAGGGTACGAGAATATGCGATAGTGTGGAAAGGGGGGCCTTCGGGCTGAGAAATTGCGATGGGATGAGGCGCCTGTTGAACAGGCGCCTGTTGCAACAAGGCGCCTGTTGGACAGGCGCCTACTATACTCCAACGGCC
Organism: Allium fistulosum; assembly: GCA_030737815.1. Classification (NCBI taxonomy): domain Eukaryota; kingdom Viridiplantae; phylum Streptophyta; class Magnoliopsida; order Asparagales; family Amaryllidaceae; genus Allium; species Allium fistulosum. Next base: position 1,016,909,142 of record CM060907.1, read on the forward strand.
ATTTCGCCAACGGTCGTATTTTCATCTTCAAATAATACTCTCCCCTCTTCTTCCGTTTCAAACCAATTTTCTTCCTCCATTGCAATTTTTTGCTGCCATTGATCTCAACTGAAAATGTATTCCGATTTCGACGTCGTTGCTGCAAGGTCCAGTTTTGAAGAATACGACTTGCAAGACGCTACGATTCTGATTGGGGGAGAAGTAACTAATGCAAGTTGGAGCGCTGCGGAAGACTACGATCTTTGCTACATTTACTGTGCACTCTCGGTCGATCCTATTCGAGGGACCGATCAAAGTGGTGAATCTTTTTGGGGCAAAATTACTAATTGCTATAATCGAAAGAACATCAATCGGAAAAGAACGCTATCTTTAGTCAAAGGTCATTATGGAAAAATAAATCGTCAAACGCAAACGTTCGATTCTCAAATGTTCAAATTGAAGCAAACGAATCCTAGTGGCTTTGGGAATGAAACGCATTTAGTAAGCTTTAATATAATTTCATTGTATTTTTTTTATCATAGTTCTCTAAGTTTAGTAGTTATTTTTTGAACAGAGAATGGCCGCAAACAAATTGTTCAAACAAATCTATAAACCTGATAGTAAACAAGCACCACATTTTTATCAGTTCATGCACGTGTATGATATGTTGGTCGAGCACGTTAAATGGAAATCATCACTTCAGAAGACCGTTCAACAAGTTCAATCAAACAGTGGTTGGGGTAAAACGCCTAGAGTTGGAGAAACCTCCAGTCCTATGGAATCCCAAGGAAGCTTCGGTTTAGGATCAGAAGAAGGCCCATCCCCAATTGAAGATCATTTTGTTAGGCCACAGGGAGCAAAAGCGGCCAAAAATAAGCAGACTGCCGCAGCGGATCAAGATGAAATTAAAAAACTCATGCTTGAATCTGAAGAAAGATTTAACCGGGCAATGGACACTCGAGCAATGCAACACCAAGAAAAGTTATCAAGAATGGATCAACTTATTGCTGGAAACCGCCGAAGAGATGAAGATGCAATAATGTTCATGGATACGTCACATATGTCTGCAGAACAACTACAGTATACGGAGCAAAGAAGGAGAGAAATTATGAGGCGTAGACTTGAAGAGGATCATTAAATGAATTACCGTTTCTACAACCATTGTATCTTTAAGTACCGTTATTTGTATTGTGTTCTTAATGCAAGCAATTATTAATATAAGTTTTTTCATTTAAATTGCATTACACTGAAAAACGATTTTAACAACATTAGCTTAATTATAAATAAACAGATTACAATAATCTTAATAAGAAACAACAACATAAACAATAGTAGAAAACGTAAGAACAGAAATAGAGTTTCACTGATTTCCAGAAAACCCCCAAAGATGATCTATGAGATCATTTTGTAGTCTTCGATGAAGTTGAACACTACGGTATGACATTTGGCTTTCTACATGAAACTCGAGTTCAAGTGCGCTTCCAATCATATCGTTGCGCCAAACATGCGGTGGTGTAGGAGCACCCTCGTACACGTAATCTTCTTCCATGTCTCTTTCATCCTCTACAATCATATTATGTAAAATAATACAAGTGTATATTATTTTTGTCATTTTAACTGGTGACCAAAGTCTGCATGGATTACTGACTATGGCAAATCTAGACTGAAGAACCCCAAATGCTCTTTCAACATCCTTCCTCTGGCCTTCTTGCATCGCTGCAAACTTTGCTTGTTTATTGTTTTGTGGGTTAGAAATTTTCTTGACAATGGTACTCCATTTCGGATATATACCATCACCTAGATAATATCCATGATCGTACGTGTTACCTCCCAAAGTAAATGTACAAGGAGTTGATCTACCGTTTGCTAAATCATTGAACAACGTAGATCGTTCGACTACGTTAAGATCATTGTTCGAACCTGGCATTCCAAAAAATGCATGCCATATCCATAAGTCATACGATGCTACAGCTTCAAGAATAATAGAAGACCTACGAGATTTACCCTGATAAGCTCCAGCATACGCCTTTGGACAATTCTTCCACTCTCAATGCATGCAGTCTATACTGCCTAACATTCCGGGCCAACCTCTACTACCATGCATATTTAATAAGTTAACTATATCAGCCTCGTTAGGTCGGCGTAAGTATTGATCACCGTAAATGTCCACGATAGCTTGACAGAAATGTTCCAAACACTCTAATACCGTGCTTTCCGCCACTTTCAAATTTTCATCAAGTGCGTCCGCCGGTCCTGCATATGCAAGCATTCTGAGTGCAGCTATCATTTTTTGAATTCCAGTCAAACCCATTGTACGAGATGCATTGGGTTTGAAGATAAAGTATTTGTCATGCTGCTTGATACAGTGGAGGATTCTAAGAAATAGAGGACGCCGCATGCGGAATCTTCTTCTAAAATCAGCATCTGTGTAAGTAGGATTTGGAACAAAGTAGTCTTCCATCAGTCTGTCGTTGTGCCATGAATGTCTATGATTTTTATACCGACGACCAACAACTGATCCACCGTGTTGCCTGCTCGATTGACCAACCTGTAGCGCAGCCATACTTAAAAGTTCCTTTTCGCGGCGAAAATGATCTTCCATCATTTCATCAAATTCGTCGTCGCTATCATCAAAATATATATAATCTTCTGCCGCCATTTGTTATATTTGAAATTGTATGAAATAAGAATGAGCAATAATACTTCTCAGCATCTAGCAAGCCTTTTATAGCTTAATTCCCAGTACTGGCTTTCATAACAAAACAAACAACTGTAGCAATAATACTTTATTTACTGCTGAAGCACTCTTCTTATCATCAAACTGTAGCAATAATACTTTATGTACTGTTGAAGCAGTGCTCTTATCATACAACTGTAGCCATCCCATCATACAACTGTAGCCATCCCATCATACAACTGTTGCCATCCCATGTTTAAGCAACTATTGTATGTTGGAGCAGTGTTGAATGGTTCTTATCATACAACTGTATCATCACACCATACAACTGTAGCCATTTTCTTAACGCAATAATACAGAAAGAAACAAGTCAATGTTACTGAAACACCCAACAGTAATACAACCAACAAAAAATACCACTACTAAGAATAGGAACTGACACTAACAAACTCAACGAGAATACACTCAACTTATGGATATCCAAATCGTTCTAGCCAATTTTGACGTACGATATAAGCCTCATGTCCAGTGAATGTGCTGTGATATTTGAGAAAGTAACGACCTTCAAATGTGGAACGGGTTGGTTCGAATACATTTTCAAATATAACTTCATTGATAACTGTACTGTACCGCGTACAGGCGTTGTAGAAGTTCCCATACGCAGTCCTCAACTCTACCTTCGTACGTCTACTTCTACACTCAACATTGTTATTGTATAGTTCAGCAATGGTGTCCCAAAACTGAGTTTCCATTATCTCTTCATCGTCGCACATCTGATCAGTTTGTACAAAAACATTTACTAACTGTTTCAATTCCATAGCCGAAAATATTATGTTACTCATTGATTGAATTTACCGAACTTTTAAATGTTGTGACATAAGAGTATAAAACTTTCTCTTAAATAAACAAGTCGTGATCCGCATACAATAAAATGAAGCATGAGATTAACGTCCATGTGTCAAACATCCATAAACTGTTTGACAAACAAACACAAATGTGTTTGTTACTTCAAAATCGTCACAATTTAAGTACATATACGCTCAATAATAACCAAGCATAAATTAGCATCATCACCAACATATAGACAATCACATAATAACACAGTCTAAAACATCTAAATGCAGCACATCAGTCTATGTGATCTGAACCGCTATCAATCTCCTCATCGTCTCCACTATCGTCGTCACTGTCGTCGTTGACGTCATCAAAGTCGTGAGGCTGAGGTCCCGCATGGAGCTGCTCCTGAAGCTGCTGAATCTGGGTCTGTAATCCCTGTATCTGCGCATCATACTGAGTCTGTTGCTGTTGGACCGCAGTCTGGTAACTCTGATACATCATCCCTGTATAATCGAGCGTCATACGCTCAAATGCAGCAATCATCCGTCTATCATAATCCATGTACTGTGAAAACTGATATGCGCACAAGAAAAAATATACATAGGTGGATAATATAATGACAAGTAATATAATGACAAGTAAATTAAGGAAAATTTAAAACTCATACAGACCTGATGAGGCTGGTACAATCCAGCGGATGGTATACCCGTAATAGCGTCGTCTGTAGGATACTACAAGGGATACTCCACAACCTGACCGTGTACATCATGCGCTCTAAACGAATGAGGTGGTGGGTCGAAAGTAGGAGGCTGCGTGTACTGAGATGACGTAGGCTCAAAGGTGGCAGGCGGTAGTGGAACTCTACCAGAAGAGGTACGCGGGCCAATATGATCGGAGTTCAAACCCCGAATATAATCAGACAAAGCGTAAGCACGTGGGGCTACTCGAGCCCAATATGAATCAAAGTCTCCCAGAACTGTAAATGGCTCACCATCCACCCATCCCGCACCCCTCATCGCATGAATATAAGTTGGTCCAACCCGAATATCACCATACATATCATCCCATGGTAGCGGATCTGATGGAATGCGAACTATACCATACAACTGTAGCCAACACCGATCCCCTAAATACCATATGAATGGACATGTAGGAACCTGAAAGTAAATCCTACGTCGCGACATGGATAAATGAAAAGTGAGTGGATGATCAGGACCGGGCTCTAGGAACTGTAAGTACTGATCCCATGGATGAATGATAATGTTACCACGCCGCCTCATATCCATCTGCTGTCTAGCCTCCATCAACTCATTGTGCACCCCTTGTGCAACACGGGACAAATGCATAGGAGGACCCCAACGACGCAATCTAGGAAAGTAAATATACGGTGTGGCATTCGCCTCTACAATAAGTCGGGGGTGCATATTGGCAGTACACTCATAGTACCAAAATGGAAGAATGTACCAAAAGCCATACATCTGTCTAGACTGCTGAAGCGCATATGTATCTAATGCTACGTACAAATAACCAATAATAGCGGTACCGTAATCATATATATGTAGTCCATCCACATCTACTAACCCAGCTAGAAAACCAAGTCTAATAGTACCCTTATTGTTACTAAAAAATGTAGACCCAAAAAGGTATAATATGAATGCACGGATAACGGGAGTGTGCATATCCTCAACGGCCATGCACTCTACTATATAACGCTGCAAACAAGGGAGAGTAACAGCTCCTCCTCTAACCTCCTCATCGGCCATAGTCGGTAAATAAGCTGAATATGACTCGAACTCCTCAAATGAACTATCAAATGGAACAGGGAGACGGTCAGGTCGACCAACCTCTATGCCAGTGAGCATATAAAAATCTAGAGGAGTCAGTCCTAGCTCAAAATCAGGAAAATGAAATGTGTGAGTGGTAGGCCACCATCTCTCGGTGAGGGCCTCTACCAGACAACGATCTACATGTGCAAATCTAGGTAAAGCAAGAAATTCACCAAAAGGTGATGCATGTAGCCTATCCAAAATCGGCTCCGGTAACTGATCAAAATATTCAGACATACACCTATACCAACTACCTCGCATCGCTACGTGACGAACCTAAATATATGATTATTTAATGTTAAAGTAAATAAAGAATTATTATACATTTATATTTACATGGTCGTTCATTAAGCAATAAATAAATAAACGTATACCTGTGGCATCGCTATAGCTGCAGTAAGTCGATGCGAAACAGTAGGGGGCAAGTCGTGCAAAGATCGAAGATCGTCTGGAGTCACGGTAGCATCTGGAGGGACATGAACAGGTCCGATATTGGCATCAGTCGTATATCGAACGGTGCGTCTACCAGTTTTGACCGGACGGGGCGGCATTTGGACGCAAAGTTGATTTAAAAATGGTGGTTGAAAAGATCATGGAGGAGGTAAGAATGAAGGGAAATGGGGAAAATGCGCCTGATATAGGCGCATTAACCAGGCGCCTGATGCCCAGGCGCCTGTTCAACAGGCGCCTGCCCTCATTTCTGTTGTAGAAATGAGGGCTCCAACAATTTGGAGTGCGGAAAATCGAATTTCCGCACTCCAAACTGTTGGAGATGCTCTTACTTGCAGATACTGACAATAACGATCACATGGTTGCCCAACCAAATGGCATGACAAAGCTATTAACTTGGTTTAAGAAGGTTTCTACATCCTGGTAATCGCCAGAGCAAATAGTACTCTAATTTTGTCCCAATTCTTAAATCTAGGGCTGCACACAACCCATATCCAACCCGGCCCAACCCACCAACCCGACCAAACCCACATAAACCCAACCCAACCCATCCTAGTTCGGATCGGATATGGGTCACAATTTGTAACCCATACTATATATGGGTCGGGTGTGTTATTTTGTTCAACCCAACCCTACTTTAACCCAACCCAACCCTATATTAAAAACCTAATTTAATATCAATACACTTAAAATTAGAATAGTCTAATCCTAGAATAATGTTTATGTATTCTACAGTAAATATACGAAAAAACATATTTTATGTCAACCCAAACAAGATAGAACTTGGCAAAGATATTCCAAAGGGCATTTTAATGTATTTTAAAATGAAATACTTGTTCTACTATGTAGTGAACTAATTTCATATGATGTGTTTTACAATGAAATTTTAATAAAATATATGTTATAATGAATTAGTTAGTTTAAATGCGTTATGCTAGCTAAAATCTAATATATTATGTTGAACATTTTAATGTTATTTTTTGAAAATATTCTCTTATATTCTCATTTTTTATTAGATTCATGCAACCCAACCCAACCCTACTAAACCCGACCCAACCCATACTTCAACCCAACCCATATCCAACCTCATATAGGATCGGATACGGGTTGAGCTACTTTAAACCCATACCTATGAAGGTCGGATCAAATATTTGGTCTGACCCGACCCAATCCATACTTTGTGCAGCCCTAGTTAAATCGATAGTAGTGGTCGGCGTTTAGAATTTCTTATTTCAGTTTGCGCCATCACAAATTGGAATTCTACTAGTACAGTTCAACAAATTCATATGAAACCCTTTTTTATTATCAGATTATTAAAAACAGCAGAACCTGGTTCATTCACATTCGTTCGTCCAGTGAAATAGAAAGATATCATAAAACAATTAACCTGAGTAGTTTATCAATAATATGCAACATCATATATTATTAGTGCATCAATTAGTAAAAATTTCGTGTGAACTTACTCAGCACACAAAGCCAACCCTAAAAAACAATGCTACAGAGATTATATCAAAACCACACACAATAGAGACATTAATCATTACAAACAAGGCAAACGGCGCACCCTTTCTTCCTTCCACCACCACCACCACCACCACCACCATATAACCAATAATATGACCCTATGTACAAACTACACACTGTTCGGCTAAGTGGCTACTTTGTGTTTGCTCCCAAAGTTTCCTAGAAACCTTTCCTGGTTTTCGGCGATTTCAATTACTTCATCTTCCTCCTCCATCAAGAACTTGTCTACCTGTGAAGCAGCTTGGCGGCCTTCGGATATGGCCCACACGACTAGAGACTGCCCACGCCTGCAATCGCCTGCGGCAAATACTCCGTCTATGTTGGTGGAGAATCGTCCGTATTCTGCTTTGAAGTTCGAGCGTGGGTCCCTCTCTAGCCCTAATTTGTCCGCAATTGTCTACATACCAAATTAAATATTAATGATATTTGTTTGCATAGATCACATGTGAATATAAAGCATCTAGAATATTTATATTAATCATCGATTTATACGGCAATTTTGAGCTCCTAAAGGAATATGCATCCATCACACAACACATATTGCACCGTATCAACCATATGGTCAGAACTTTTCGGTGATACTTAATTTAAGCACTGCACTCATTTTACTGTCTTGGAGGATCGAACCTAAGACCCATAGAACCATAAGTTAAAAGATTTTACCACTTGAACTAGTGGTCCTTGACTCACATGTCAGAACTTCAATACAAAATTTAGTACTAGCAATCATATTATTTATTGGATTGACCATCAGCAATGAAGAAAAAAAGTAACAAAACTCACCGGCTCTGGACCAAGAAATCCCATAGCAAGAAGCACAAGATCAGCTTCAATGATTTCTTCTGATCCTTTGATTTCCTCGAACTGGAATCTACCGCTCTTATCCTTTCCCCATTTTACACGTATGACCTCAAGACCTTTTACAGCTCCATTTTCATCTCCAATGAAACGCTTTGTCAGCACTTCGTACGATCTTGGATCCTTGCCAAATTTGGCCATAGCTTCTTGGTGCCCGTAGTCCACACGGAAAACTCTTGGCCACTGCCACCACATTCATAAATTTTAAGATATTTACTTCCATGTAAATATTATGACAATTGTTTTGTCGACACTTGTAGAATATTTAACAACAAAAAAGTGTTCTAGGATTGATCGGCTATACCCCAACATTGCTACACCCTTTTACACCGCTAGCACTTTATGTTGCTAAAAGGTTCTAACTGATGTAAAATAAAATAAAAATGTAAATGTAATATAAAAAATTGAAATTGAGGATATGTTTTTAGGCTGCTCAACTTTATATTCACAAAAACATTGTCTCAGTCTCTATTATTAATAGCTGAAAACCCTTGTACCAACCATGTCCAAATGAAACGATGAAATCGTCCATTTACAAATTGATAAGTAGATGTAGAAAAGGAAGGGGGAATGAGGAGACGGGAGTGGAAGTAGGGAGGAAAGAGGGGTTTATACATAGATTAATATGGACATGCAATTTTGTTGGAGCTAAAAAAATTCAAAATCTACTTTGTCAATGGATAAAACATAAGCTCTTTAACACAGACATACTATTCACTCATAAAACCAAGCTACACTGATTGGCATAGTTACTTTGTGAAAACAAAGTTCTTGAGTAAAACATACATTGTATGTCATATATTAAATAAGGAAGTACTTTGTTCCAACAAAAACAAGATATTGTACCTGGGGCCATGGGTTGCCGGGAGCTCTTGTTAGCGGTGGCTCAGGAAGGAGCTCAAGATTAACAATATCAGTGCAACCATGTCTGATGGATGTACCAATACAATCAGTGCCTGTATCTCCTCCACCAATAACCACCACTTTCTTTCCTTTTGCAGATATATATTTACCATCTTGCAAATTACTATCGAGCAAACTCTTGGTGTTAGCATGAAGAAATTCCATGGCGAAGTGAATTCCAGAAAGCTCCCGTCCAGGAACAGGTAAATCCCTTCACATGAAAATAATTCTGTGATATTGCTGTCATATACCTTAGCTTGTAAAATCAGAGAACGGTAAACACTACAAAGTCCAACTCGCCATTTTATGTAAATCATAGCATTTCCAATTTTTTGAAACAATATCTCATAGACACTACTAAGTGGAGTTCATGCATTTGTTTAATTCGTTGGTTTTGCAATTTTGCATCGGAGATTTTTTTCTTTTTTTTTTTTTTTTTGGGATCACATTTACAAACTTTTGAAGAAAAATAAACAAGCTCGAGATATACAAATATAGACCATTTTTTCCAACATAATCTATCTGTACCGATACGAGCAGTTATCTGAAATGGAGAAGTGTAAATTTCAGAATTTTTCTTTTTGCATGGATGTGAATCATGAGTTCATGACCAATCTTGAGTTCATGACCAACGAACAAAGTTACTTGGTAAAAACAAAAGTTCATAACGGATGCCATGCTGGTTGTAATATGTTTCGGAAAACGTTTAAACATGAAATGAATTTTTGGAAAAGTGGTTCATAAAGCTAAGGCTGTGTTTGGTTTGTCATTTTTAGTTTTGGGTTTTCATCCATACAAAAATGCGCAAAACGTATGTATATTGGTAAAAACGACCAATTTGGAAAACGAAATTAACATACAAAATAGAAAACTACTTTTTTTTATTCGTATTTTGAAAAATAATAGAAGCACGAAAAACGATCCATCCTTCCGTCGTCACTCCATCCTCTCCGCCCTTCCTTCATCTTCCTTCCATCATCTCCGTCATCACTTCACTCTTCTCATATTTGAGATACATATTTAAAAACAGAAAACCCAGAATTCATTTTTAAACCAAACACTACCTAAATTTCTTCTGCAACCCAATGTAATTACCAAGATGTAACCAGCAGTAAAGTTTCAAGGTTCCATGGCTGCATCTTTTTACAATTTAAGGTTCCATGGCTGCATCTTTTTACAATTTTTCATATATAGTATGTTATTAGATACCTTGGTTTCGTTGCTCCACAAGCCAGAACAATAGCATCATTCTCCATTCGTAGAGTATCAACAGAATATGCAGGATCTTTGCCCACATTAGCATTCACAACAAATTTGATGCCTTCCTTAGCCATTAGATCTATACGACGCTGAACGATATCAGTCTTGTCAGCCTTCATGTTAGGAACTCCATACATCATCAGCCCACCAATACGGTCTGAACGCTCATACACAGTGACTATGTGACCCATCTTATTTAACTGATCGGCAGCAGCCAAACCAGCTGGACCACTACCAACTATAGCAACTTTCTTCCTGCATGAATGAGTACGCCCATAAATATTGTCATATCCTCAAAGTCAAAGAGAGAACATTTCACATTTAGGAGGAAAAAAAATCCAAGGGTAATGATTTAAACCTAACACTGCATAAAGAACTCCAAGGAAGAATTCCCAGGACTTTAAGACACAATTAACCTAACATTGGAATAAACGCTTTCATATCCATGTTTAGAAGTTCTCATCCAAGTCAAAGAAATATATTGAAATAAAGGTACATGCTAAGCAAAACAACACAAGTACCGTGCAGTACAATTTCATAGTGGTGACCAGCACAATTACATAGACTCAAATGAGAATATACACAACATACCCTGATCTTTGAATGGGAGGTCGAGGTACCATCCATCCTTCTTCAAATGCTTTGTCGATGATAGAACATTCAATGCTCTTGATTGACACTGGGTTCTCGATAATACCAAGAACGCAAGAGCCTTCACAAGGTGCAGGGCAGACGCGACCAGTAAATTCAGGGAAATTATTGGTTTCTAGAAGTCTGTCTAAAGCTTCACGCCACCTATTTTGGTAGACCAAATCATTGAACTCAGGTATCTTATTTCCAAGCGGGCATCCAGAATTATCCTACATAGATCTCCAAATCATTAGTACATTTTTTTGAAGGGCACAAATGGGAGAAATGAATCAATGTGTTGTTCATAAAAATGGTTGTTCACACATTTATACACAATACCTGATGGCAGAAGGGTGTCCCACAATCCATGCAACGAGCAGCTTGTGTTTTTAGCAATGGACCAGGTTTTGACTCTACGGCTACTTCTTTCCAATCGTTAATCCGAGTACGGGGATCTCTATATGAGACTCCCTGACGCTCATAGCGCATAAATCCACCATTCTTGACAGCATTAGTTATTTCAGTTGGCCTCTTTGCTGTCTTAGAATCTTCCACACTCTACAAGTTAAAATTTATGGTTATTGTATTTGAAAATGATTAAGATATTTTCCCATTGAAAAATGGTTGACGAAAATGACAAATGCACGTAAAAAAGAGCAGTTATAATTTACTACTCTCAACTTCACATGTATATCACTTTGCCACATCCAACTTTAACAGACTTAAAAAATGACTAGCATACAAAATAATTTAAATTTTGCTGAAAACCCTATCTCATAGATGTTATACTATTATGTAATCATAACCTACTAGCATTTTTTTAATGCTGATTAACCATAACCTCCCGGTAATCTTACCTCACATCCTTATCCAGCCAATCCTATTGCTGGTGATCAAGATAAGGATTGTTTTATGTTCTATTAAAACTTGTAGTTGTACTTGAGTATTTAAAGAGGGATTTCGCTTGTAAAGAAGACAGCTGATCAGGACAATCTCATGTTTGGCAAAGGGCAGAACCCAGCATGGGGCAGTTGCAGTCAGAAGAGGGTTTATTTAAGTTGGTTATTCAGATATAAATAGAGTGGTGCTAAATGCGACATTTGAGTATTCTGGTTCTTCTTCCTAAATGGAGGGGGGATGCGATCTGAACGATCAGAAAATCAATGATATTTATAATTTTTCATATTATATTGTTCTCCAAGAAAATTGACAATGATATAGGGCAGCAGAGTGTGTGACACCGTTCAGGTCAATATAATTCTGAAATTTAATCTTTTGCATAAACAAATCAAGAACTACTGAGCAATGAAACACTGTTAATGGAAAAAACTAAAAAAATTACCTGATTAGGTTTATTATTTAAAGATGCCATTTTCTTAAGCTCTTCAAATGCATCCTTTTTAATCAATTCACCTTCTTCTTTCTTTTGTGCCTCTTGTTTAGCCTCAAGTGCAGTATTTTGTGCTTTCATATTTTGAAGTATTCTCTTATAATCTCGAGGGAATACTTTAACGAATTTTGGTAATAACTCGTCAAAATCGGAGAGGATATCTCGTGCTAATACACTTCTTGTATGACGCTGGTGCTGCTGAATCATCATTTTTATTGTCATTTTATCATCTTCGTCCTCAACTTTATCGAGATCAACTAACTCAGCATTGCACCTAGTATGAAACTTTCCATCCAAATCAAAAACATAAGCAATTCCACCGCTCATGCCAGCAGCAAAGTTCCTTCCAGTTTTACCAAGTACCACTACAGTCCCACCAGTCATATATTCACATCCATGGTCGCCAACTCCTTCTACTACTGCTTTAGCTCCAGAGTTGCGTACACAAAATCTTTCTGCTGCCATGCCATTAAAATAAGCTTCTCCTTTTGTTGCACCATATAAAGCAACATTTCCTATTATAATATTTTCCTTTGGGTCGAACTGACTATTTCTTGGTGGATAAACTACAACCTTGCCTCCAGACAAACCTTTTCCTACATAATCATTGCTATCCCCTTCAAGCTCAAGAGTAATTCCAGGGCAAAGAAAAGCACCAAGGCTCTGACCAGCGCTTCCAGTTAGTTTAATATGAATAGTATCAGTTGAAAGTCCGTTCATATGATACCTTTTGGTCACTTCATGACTAAGCATCGTACCTACGGCACGATTAACATTTTTAACTGGTGTTTCAATATAAACAGGAAGACCTTTTTCAAGACCGGCTTTGGATAAACTAATCAACTCTTGATCCAAAGCCATATCAAGTCCGTGATCTTGCTTCTGAACACAGTATTGTGCAGCCTCGGGACGAATTTTAGCAGCAGGTGTTAGTAATAAACTGAGATCAATGTTTTCCAGCTTTTCATTACTTTTAACCACCTCTGGATCAATTTCCAACATATCCGACCTGCCAACCATATCATTGATCGTTCTTAAACCTAACTGAGCCATAATCTCACGAACTTCCTCTGCAAGCATAAAGAAGAAATTAATCACATGTTCAGGCTCCCCTGCAAATTTCTCACGGAGAATGGGATCTTGGGTGGCAATTCCAACAGGGCAAGTATTTTTATGGCATTTTCTCATCATAATGCAACCAAGAGTGATCAGAGGGGCAGTGCTAAAACCAAATTCTTCAGCACCAAGTAAAGCAGCAATTGCGACATCTCGACCAGTTTTTAATTGCCCATCAGTTTGAAGTGTTGTGCGACCACGTAGATCATTTGCTACTAAAGTTTGATGAGTCTCCGCTAATCCAAGTTCCCATGGTAGACCAGCATTTTTAATTCCAGTCCATCTAGATGCACCAGTGCCTCCATCATGCCCAGATATTAGTACATGGTCAGCATGGCCTTTTACAACTCCACTGGCTACAACTCCAACACCAGCTTCAGACACAAGCTTAACACTGACTCGAGCTCCTGGGTTTGAGTTCTACAAAGTAGCGTAGGAAAGAAAACATTAGTTCAAGGCAACTTCACTCAGAAGAGATGTATAAAGAAATCAGGCTCAATAGACTTGTTATCCAAGATTGTTGTTGTTGTTGTTGTTGTTTTCACAACAACAACAACAACAACAAAAAATAAAGGGTGTAGGTTTCCCCTTGGCTCCCATTTTGGTGCAAGGACAACAATTAACTAGACTTTGTGGAAGAGTGGATATCTATCATACTCTGTTTCTAGATGTTTATGCTGGCTCCCAAAAAGAATAATTTCCACATGACACAAAATGCCCTATATTTAAATTACGTTCAATTAGTCATTTACATAGCAAAGGCAGAGTTGAAAATGAAGTATGGTTGACCTTAGCCGAGATCTATAAATAAAACATCTACAGAGATGAATAGTGTAGAAGTGTAAACGTCAATCATCTATTTGCCAGATTTAAGCCAGGTTTACTTCAGAATGCCATCTATCGATTTTATTCTACCTTAAGATCATGAATTAGTTGAGCAAGGTCTTCAATCGAATAAATATCATGATGGGGAGGAGGACTGATGAGCCCTACACCAGCAGTAGAATTTCTAGTAACAGCAATGTCACCAACAACTTTGTGACCAGGTAATTCACCTCCTTCACCTGGCTTAGCCCCCTGTTATCATAATTATAAGCAAATCAGTAAGCATGTACTGGCAAGCTTTTACTAAATTTCAGACAATAAAACCTCACCAAATGTCTACCAATGCATCAGTATTAGAAACAAAGACACGGATCGGTCTTCAGCCTGTCCATGAACATAAATTCATAAACAAGTGGGAACTACTGTTCCAATAGGAAGATCCGATGTACATGTTCTTACAATAATTTTAGATTACATCACATTAATTCCATGGAATTACCTGAGCCATTTTAATTTGTAGTTCATCCGCATTTGTAAGATAATAACTAGATACTCCAAATCTTCCACTAGCAACTTGCTTAATTGCGCTCCTTTTTGGGTTCATTGAACCATCAGGAAGTGGTTCCATACGTGAAGGTTGTTCTCCTCCCTCACCTTTCCAGTGTGGATGAAATAGAATATTAAAAAAAAATTAAAGAAAAAGTACGTAAACAAATTTGATAAACAAAATCATCATACCAGTGTTGGACTTTCCTCCAAGTTTGTTCATCGCTACAGCAAGGGTTGTATGTGCTTCCAGTGATATTGATCCATAACTCATAGCACCAGTGCAAAATCGCTTTACAATCTCACTAGCTGGTTCAACTTCATCTAATGAAATCTTTTCTTTGGTATCTTTAAACTTCAGCATCCCTCTTAAATTGCACGTCTTATTCAACTCCTGGATGCGTCTAGAATATTCTTTGTATGCCGCCACACTGTTCTGTCTAGCAGCTTCTTGCAGTTTCGCAATTGCAAGAGGATCATTCAAATGTATCTCGCCTCCTTTTCTCCAATGATAATCACCAGGATTAGGTAATGCTTCAGCTTCGGCAGTTCCAGGTGGTAATGCTCGTTTGGGAAAAGCAATTTCATGAAGGCGTAAGGCATCCTTAGCAAGCATTTCAAATGTAGCTCCCTCAACTCTACTAGGTGTGCCATTAAAACATTTTTGTATTACTTCAGATGAAAGACCAAGAGCTTCAAATATTTGTGCCCCTTTGTAAGAGGCAAGTGTTGATATTCCCATTTTAGCAAGGACTTTCATCATGCCATAGTTGCTGGCTTTGAAATACTTTTTGACAAGTTCTTCTCGGGTATGCAAACCACCATCTCTTTTCAGAGGGATTTTCCCATCAATTTGTAACCGCCAAATGGCTTCTATTGCCAAATACGGGCATATACCATCAGCTCCAAATCCTACAAGAGTACAAAAATGATGTACTTCTCGAGGCTCGGCAGATTCAATCAGAAGGCCAATTCGAGTTCGCTCAAGGTGGGAAACTAAATGCTGATGAACAGCACCGACTGCCAACAAAGAACTTACAGGAACACGCTCTGCTGAGAAGCCTACATGAAACATCAATTATAGTTGTTGGATCAGTAATTGGTGAAACATAAAACAACGATGATGTAGCAATACATACAAGTCGTACAGGAGAAAACTTAAGAAGTGATTTTTCTCAGTTGAATAGAAAATGTAAGTTTTATTCCAACAGTTTTAGGCCGAGTTTGATAATGGACATTTGGTTGAGATGCATGATAAAAAAACTTCTGAAATATTTAGTTTATTTGAGATGTTCGGCGATTCTATACTGGAAAAACAATCACGTCCAAATCGCAAATTAAGAATCAGTAGTCAGTTTAAGTTCAACAATTTCGATGATTTTACATGAAAGGAATGATGCATTTTAAGAATTTTAGTTATTAAAAAAAAAAACCCATAGATTGGACATGCAAATCAAAGTTTGTTATGACAATAGAATAATAAATTTTGCCTTTGCAATCTTACCGCCAACCTTGACATAATAATGCAACATTTACCAAGAGAAAAAAAAGTTTGATTCATTCATTTTAAGATGAGATAATCTACCTCTATCAGAAAGCACCAAAGTCGTGTATCCCTCACGAATTGCATTACGAGCTTCAGCACAAATCCTATCAAGGGCCTCCTCTAAACCTTTTCTCCCTCTTTTTTTAGAGTAAGTGATATCAACTACTTTACTTTGCCAGCCTCTATAGTCCATCTTTTTAATAGCTTCCATTTCACCAACAGATAGAAGAGGACTTTTCAACACGAGGCGATGACACTGCTTTTCAGTTGTTTCAGTCAGATCTCCTTCTGGGCCAATCATACACTCCATTGACGTTACTATTTTCTCTCGGATTGGATCAATAGGTGGATTTGTGACTTGCGCAAACATTTGTTTGAAATATTCAAATGTAAGTTTCTCCCTGTTTGACATCACAGCCAAAGGCGTGTCATTTCCCATTGAGCCAAGAGCTTCAGTTGCATCTTTTGCCATAGGAACCAACATCATTTCCAATGCCTCTACGGTGTAACTGCATTTTTTTAATATGTAAAGTATGTTTTTCAGGGTGGAGTATTCATGCATAAAATAGAACATTTAACGATACTAAATTATGTTCAAGGTTTTGCATCCAGCTAAAGAGTATAATGCAAAATAAAAAAAGGAAAAAAGGGGAAAAAATATTGATTTACAACTAATATCTAGTTCCAAAGACCATGACAATATTAGTTTTCCAAAATGCTGAGATAATAAGCTAGCAGGCTAGCATTATCAAAAAAATTATGTCACATACCCAAAGGCCTTCAAAGGAGCCAAAATCCCACGAATTCCTACATTTTCCAGGTTATCATCAGACTTATGTGCCTAATTAAAACAAAATCAAGATGATTAGACTGAAAAATACTATTATTTCAAACAAAATGATTTCTCAGGAGACTGAAGGAGCTTACAGTAGCAGTTCCAGTGATAGGAAGAGGAACCCTGTCTGCTTCTGGAACAGAATTAACAACATCTTTAAGAGTTATTTTCTGTCTCTTGAGCCACTCACCATACGGTCTCTCCAATGAGTACTGCCTTTTCAAAGCTTCATCGTCCACAACCTTGTGATTCTCAAAGTCAACAAGTAACATCATGCCAGGGTTTAACCTTCCTTTTTGAGATACATCTTGTGGATCAACATCTACAACACCAACTTCACTTGCCATGATAACTCTCCCGCTGTGCGTAATATAGTAACGACCAGGCCTCAAACCATTACGATCCAATGTTGCTCCAAGGTAACGGCCATCAGTGACTGCATGACCAATATATCGAATATATAAGTACAACTTTTAAGTTGGTACAAATAAAAAAAGATATTTGAGAGAAGAAACATACAGGAAATAAGTGCCGGACCATCCCATGGCTCCAACAAAGCAGAAAAATATTCATACAATGCCTTCCTCTCTGGGTCCATGTTTTTATCGTTCTGCCATGCCTCAGGTATCATCATCATGATGGCTTCTGGAAGGCTTCGACCAGCTCGAACCAAAAGCTCGAGGACACCATCAAAAGCCCCTGGAAGCATGAGTCAAGTATACAGCAATATTTTAACCATGTACGAAGACTACAGTATTTGAAATCATGCGGGTAGAAAATGATTTTGTGCCAGCATGACCAAAGCTGAGACATTCTTGTAATAAATTTCAAAGATGGGTTAATTTTGTTAATAGTTTTGAAACATGACCTAAATTGAAAAACAAACCTACTTATAAGTGAACAGATTTAGTTACTACATTAAACGATATGAGATCTTTATAAAAATCAAGAAATTATTATCTCTGCCTGGTGAAGTCCCAAATTTCTATTTCATCTTAATTTCAATTTTCAGATGATTTTTCAATTTTTATTATCTTAACTAGAATCAGTTATTTGAATTGATATATTTTCAATTCTTGCTAAAAGTGTGTGACAAGTTGGGGATGACTGACATATACGCTCAAACTTAAGGGGGAGTGTTGAATAACAAAAAAGACAGCGGAAAGAAAATCCCTGTCTTTTTTTCATCAAAACCGTCGGTGCATTTTCAAAAAGCGCATCGTTTAGTTTCTCCTAAAAAAAGAACCCGGGGAACGCATTAGATATTTACCTAAACCAGTAGGTCCTTGAGCCCACCTTAGCCCCCTAATATACTGGGTACCTTTGTATATCATACCCAGTGTAAATATCTTTACTATTATGTGGTATATATATTTTGTATTAGTTACAAAATATATTCACTGCTGTATATTAAGCATAATTGCAACAGTAATTTCATCCCATAACTTTGTATATATATAGAGGGCTTTGCCCCTATTATAAAAAAGTGGAAATTAGGATCCACGCCTTATTTTAGGTTTCATATGCGAAAACCCTCCTCAAAAACATGTTCTAAATTACATCCGTTTTTATGTTCAGTAAAGAAAAAATTCTTTACAAAAATCTAAACTTAACTGCATGTTTCTATAAGCAAAACTTTTTTTTTTTTGAAAAAATACAAATATTTGCAGTTCAGTTTTTTCGGTTGCACTTTCAAAAAATGTTGCACTTTTTGACTAAAAACATGGATTTTAAGGGACAGATATGTATTTTAAAACTTAAAAGAAAGTGTTTCACAAAAGTTCCCTATAAAAAACATACTGAATCCCACCATTAAACATTTCAAAAAAAATATGGATAAAAGAATGCTCTATGGTTAACAACACATGCAATCACATCAATATGATATTCCCATGACATAGAGGAGACTGGATTATCAATTAACCCAATATTACCAGAATCGGACGAGCTAGCATCCACAATAGGCAAAATCTTTTTCATCTCATCTTTTGATAATCCTAGCTCCTTGCACTTTAGAAGACCTTCACGTGCTTTCATCCTAATAACATGAATGTAAATTAGTTGGAAACAGCTTTCACAGAGATTGCAATCAAAAGTATCATATTATTATAGCACAAGAATCTTGCCAGTTCACATTCCCACGAAGGGTATTAATTTCTCCGTTGTGACCCAAAATCCGCATTGGCTGTGCTCGGTCCCAGCTAGGAAAGGTATTTGTGGAGAATCGAGAGTGCACCTGCATAGAATTATATCAAATTAACATATTATTTCCCAGCATCTGAAGGTATATTTACCAATTTAAACAGTAAACCCGTGATTTATTTCAAAAGTAAACTTGGTGTTACTCCTTAACAGAATATAATTCCCTCTAACATCATGAATTTTTAAAAATCAGCATCGAAGCTGGTTTCAAAGTTACGCAATTAGTTACCACCCTAACTCAATGCACCCAATTCAAGTATCAAAATAAACGTTTTCTTCTCGGTCAATGAACAAAACATATAGAAATAATTTGGCTCACATCCTGTTAAGTTTCAAAATAGAGAAAACATTCTCACCAAACTAAACTTATGTTTCTAGTCAAGTTTTCAAATCCGTCTGCGCCAAAAGACCCAAATACCCATTACGTTTTTAGCATTTCAAACGCGTATAACTTTACGTGGAAACATCGGATCAATATACTGTTTTCACCAAAAAATCACAAATTTTATGATCTTTAAAATGAGATCCATTGTTGATACCAAAAAATTATATTTACAGTAAGGCTGCAATTATTCTATATATTTGCAGAGAATTCTGCAATTTTTGAACATTATCGATTTTTCTTCAAATGTAAGCAATTATTCCATATAATTGTAGACTTAATTGCTGACTTTTATGCAATTATATGTAATAATTACAGACTTTTCTGTTATTATTCCATATAATTGCCGACTTTTTTGCAATTATTCAATGTACTTGTCATTTTCTGTAATTATATGAACTGGTTATCAATTTTTCTTCAAATATCAGCAACTATATCATATAATTGCATATATTTTTGCAATTATTCCATATAAGTGCATACTTTTATGCAATTATATCGAATAATTGCATAAAACTCTGCAATTATTCCAAGTAATCACAGAAAAGTGTAACTATACCATATAATTGCAGACTTTTCTGCAATTATTGCATATAATTGTTGAATTGTCTGCAATCATACCATATAATTGCAGAAAATTTGAAAATTATAATTGCATATAATAACTTGTCCTGCCGTTGTTTTTACATATGCACAATGCCACTTATTAGAAAGATAATAAAATTTGTGATTTAATGGTGAAAACGGTTTGTTAATCCGTCGTTTCTACAAAAAGTTATTGCGTTTTAAAGATTGATAATGTGTAAAACATCCTTCCAAACAAAATATATAAATTACATCTATATTTTCAAATACTGCAATTTTCTTACCTAAAATATCCATCTGCTCTATTGCTGAATGTTGATTCTTCATATGTGGATGATATTCTCACATCCATAATTAATATCATCCACATATGAAGAATCAACATACGAAGAATCAACATTCAGCAATGAAGCAGAGGGATATCTTAGGTAAGAAAATTGCAGTATTTGAAAATAGAGATGTAATTTATATATTTTGTTTGGAAGGATGTTTTACATATTAAGTTTGATTCTAGGAATATGTTCCTTATTTTCACAAACATGTATTTGTTACTGACCACTCCATACAACTTCTAAAATTCAAGAGTATGTGAGTATATATACCAGTGCCATGTAACTTCCAAATAGCTCGTCGCCAAGATCTGCGTAATAGTATTTCGTCAACTGATCAGGCTTTAACTGTCCTTTGTAGACCACAGTCCTGTTAGCACACAAGAGAAATGCGATTCAAGGTATTATTGATTGGATAGGATAGACAATGTAAATCGTATGACATATTTTGTAATAACAGACGTAAGATCCTACACGACCTTGTATATCCTTGTCCTTGCACAGATTCATCTATACTCACTTTACATTATAGAGTGGTTAGGGCAAGCCCAAAGTTAGTGTTTATGCTACTGTTAATAGAATGTACGATAGATAGCGATGATAAGATGGGTGCCCAGCATCCAATAACAGAAGTCTCAGCTTACCTTGAAGATAACGAGCATATGTAGAAGTCCTTCATTCCCCCATATTGTAAATTCAAAGCAGCCCGAATTGCTACCATAGAAATTCTCCTCAGTATGTACATCTAAAGAAAATTAAAATTGTATAAAAAGTTACAATCGAATAAATTGGGGGAGCAACTAAATAAAAGGTAAGAACCTGCTGCTCCAAATCACCACTAGATCTTGGACTTGAAGTAAGAAAAACTTGTTCAATGACAGGCTCAGTTTGACGAGCTGAATTTCCCAAATCTGTATTATCAGTTGGTACAAGGCGCCACCCAAGAACATCATGACCCAACGATTCAGCCACCTGGTATCCAAATTTTTATTTTTTTATTTTTTTTGTTAGTCTAAGGTAAAACCAGTGTGTAATATATAACAAATAAAAAGCATGTAATTTTAATTCATATTTTCTAATTCCAATTTTTTTTTGCATGTATGTACTTCTATTTCGTGAAATAATGAAAAATTAAACTGAAAATTCAAGCAATTATCGATTAATCAACATAATAAATAATATGCAACAACAACAAACTAGGAGAATTCTGTTTCGACTAAAGGGTAGTGCCATGGCAGATTACATCACTGTGAACAATACACTTGTACAAAGAAAATGATACTAAGTTACTAACATCATTTTGAAGGGCAGCCATACACCCATAATCAAGACTGGTTTATCTAATGACCATAAGTATCAGAAACTAGTTAAATGACGAGATAACTGCAGTAACTTCCTTTCAATCCAAAAAGATGAATTCTATGTAGAGCAGCAAAACATCTTACTTCTACAGTATTATCTCCTACATTTGACGCATACCTATAAATTTGTATACGGACTCAACTGGAAAATTGAATTAGAATATGAATTATAATTATCAAATTATTATTTACAAGAAGAATAAAAAAACAAAATAATAATAAAACATATGACAGAATCAAAAACATGAGAAGGAAATTTCTTATGTAAGTTGCATCCAAAAGGGCACAACTTTTTGTTAAGTTGTGCCAAACATACACATTAAATAACCATTAACATCTAATCAAACTCAGCTCATGTACGTCATGGGTAGTTGGTGGTGCATACCAAAATAAGCAGACAAACACACAGAGTAGAAATTGGTCCAACTCAGCCTATGTATATGTAGCTATTAATCATGGGTAGTTGGTGGCGCATATCAAAATAAACAGACAAATATACACAAGGAAGAAATTAGGTGATAGGGTAATAAAACTATTTTAGTATTAAAGCAACCAAAGCTACTTTAATCAACTTCCAATTGTGTTTGACAAAGAAATAAAGTGGGGACTCATAGAATACAAGTGTAACTTGCTTAAGTTAATTGAATATTTTAAACTAGCCATCAGATGTGGTAGGTTGTATAGAATAATGTTTCACCAACCATTAAATTTTAGCATATGTTAAAATTCAATAATATCAACCAAATTTTTTACTATAAAATTAAAACAGAAGAAACGAAATTAGAACTATTTGGCCTCTTGTGCCATCTTGGAGCAAGGAAAAAAGGTGTTCTTGTGGAATGAAAGAGATGCATTATGAGAATGCTCTAGATATGAAATAAGATTGGTGTAAATGATACTACAGTTACATCCAGTTAAAACATGATATATATTTCAGAGAACAATAATATCCCAAAATTCTGATACCTTTGAAAATACAATTTTGCTCTCTTCTCTTCGATTGAGATCAGTTGGCAAAAAGAACATGCCAACTGCATAGCTTCCAGTAGGTGGTAACTCAAACCCCAAATCTTTGGTCACCTGTCAAAAAAATTAATGTAATTATTGCAATGATGCAGCCAATACAATAAAACAAGAAAAGAGCTACATGTCTACGCTTTTGATGTTGTTATAAGAAAAGTACATGCGAAAATGAATAAGTAAATTTGATCTCTATTTTTGAAAAATAGAAAATGCACTTTTCTGACAGAAAATGCAAGATAACTTTCACTTTTCTAATTTTGAAATTTTTGAAAAACGCAATCAGAAAAGCACAAGCTAATTTGCGTTTACTTATTTTAAAATTTTTGAAAAGCGAGGAAAGCGCAAGTTAGTTTGCGCTTTTGGATTTTGAATTTTTTTTTTAATTTTTGTAAAGCGCTAGTTAACTTGCGCTTTCTGATTTAGAAAAAAAACAGTGACCTAATTTATATACTCATTTCTACAAGGATTTTTCCTGTAACAACATCAGAAATAGGAACCTTATATACACACATACTTCTTTATAAAAATCATGTGGAAGTGCAACAAGGATGCCTGCTCCATCACCAGTGTTAGTCTCACATCCACAAGCTCCTCGATGTGTCATGCGAACCAACATTTCAATTGCATCTGTTACCTACAAAAATTATGTACAAATGTCAAAAGTTATATTACTTCAATTGATGGAGTTTGGTTTCTCCATGTTCTAAAATTCAGCAAGATGGTATATCATATCATTTCTAACCAACTGATGATGCTAAAATGAAAAATCCCTGCCATGCACCCAAAATTTATATTCAGAATTCTACACAAGAAACAATTAATCGTTTAAAAACTAGCAATCAAACTTCAGAAGCAAAGCACAAAATAAACAAAGATAATAAATACAATTACTTCTTGGTCCTCAGATATTCAAAGGAAAGAAATCGTGAAAGATGCTGAAAAAATCTGGGAAAAAATTCTTTTAGCATTTAGAAATGAATAACAAGTTTTGAATAGCATCTTTGGATCAGCGGACGGCTTTACTATAACCTCCTCAAGAATTTACCGGCGGGGTTGTCTGGGTTCAAAAAAAAAAAATAGCATCAAACCAATTTCAAGTAACCGTTAATTTTATTTTATTTACTTCAAGAAATAATACGGATTAGGACATAAAAGACATGAAACATCATTCCTTCAAATAAAACAGTTAGTTGTCACATCCATCAAAAATATCCACTGTTTGGCAAGAATACAAAATACCAATAAACATCAGTAAATATGTTTTAACAAAGACACAGAAAACACACAAAAATACAATAATTTCCTAAACGCGTAGTAAAAGCTTACAGTTTTCCTGCTAGATTCACCGGACAGCTCAGCAACAAACCCAACACCGCAAGAATCCTTATCGAACGACGGATCGTACAAGCCGAGGGGCTTCTCCGGGACGTTCGAGAGTGACATCATAGTGGGGCCCGCGGACACCCTCTTCTTCGATTTCTTTTGCATGTTTAGTTCTTGCAAGCCCTTCCCTGCAAAACTGCTTTCCAACTGTACAAATCCATGAGCTCGTCTGGAGACGCAGAAGTACTTCGCTCTCCTCCCAACTTTCTTATTGTTATTCAAGGTTGAAGTGGAGAGAGAAGCACAATCACTTCGAATTTTGAAGGCTTGACCGGAAACTGCCGCCATGAATTTCGGATTGCCAGAAAACTATTAACTGTAAGCTTTCTATGTGAAAAATAAAATGGATGAGCTCGAAAGTTGAGCTTGCCAACAAAATAGACCGCTTAAAAGCTGGAAAAAAAGATAACTACATCAATATGTTGCAATTCGTTACGTATTCGTTGAGATCTGGAATCAGAACAAAACTGAAAAGTAGCGAAATTACCTTTTTTTTTCTTACCTAAACGAGAAAAATGAAAAGTTTGGATTCTTTATTACAAAAGAAAAGAAATAATGGAACTGTAATATGAGAATCTCCGCCGCCTGTGATTAAGAAAGGAAAGACGATATAATCCCTCTTTCTTATTTTATTCTTTTCCTTCCCTTCGAATTTGCGTGGCTCGTTGAAACGAGCAGTGTCATATTTATAACGCTGAGTAGACAGTGATATGATAACTCCTCGGTCCATGATAGCGCACTCCCACGCATTAACTCACCAAACCCTTTATTGTTACAAGGGAAATGCTAACATGTGCCCTTAGGGCACATGTTAATAATTGTAAAATTACCCTATAACCCCCCTGAATTCCATCCTTTTTAATTCGGTAGGGATAGTATAGACATTTTGATTTTTTTTTTTTGTCTTTTAGTGTAAAAAGGTATTATTAACATATGTGCCCTTAGGGCACATGATAACAAAACCCTTGTTACAATACCAAATGTTCCATTGTGTCAGCTCAATCATAACCGTCCATTTATATATTTAAATTATTTAATATAATATAAAAGGAAAAACCATGGTGAGTATTAGATTGATCCATATTGCATGTTGTATAACCATTTTCATCTGAAATCTATATTTCAAACCAATCGTTTCAGTTTAAAAATAACGTGCAAATCCTTTATAGCAGTAAAATCGAAGCGTCATTCGACATCAAAAAAGCTTAAATTATGAATAAGCGGACTTTGATGAGAAAAATGGTTCGAGTTTCTATTAAAGATACTAAAGATGTCAAGCAGATACCATCGAATGTGATTTCTTATCGTTGCTTTATCAATTATTGTGTTTGTAGCATGGTGAACTCCATTTAAAGGCAGAGTTAGATTCTTCTTGCTTAAGAAGAAGACAACGGGTGTGTTCTTTTGAAACGTGAAATGGACACACGAAAGAAGAATGTATTTTTATGTTATGAAACGGCATTTAAAATGAATGTTTTAGTTATTTTATTATAAATAATTATTTTTATTACTTTTTAATAATATAGCTAATTAAAGTTATATTACTTATAAATTATGAAATGGTAGAAAAAGCGCAACAACAAAAAATAACTTTTTTTTCTTACATATTAGTAGCTTAGAATACAAATAGAAATAGAAATGCAGTACTACTTCTCTTTTCTGAATTTATGTACTAGATATATCACAAGCCGCCAAAGCTCCTGGGCTTGTTCATCAATAGCAGATAGCGTTGTAGTCCGCCTCCCTATTGTTTGGAATATACATGATTTCTCATTCGAAAAATAAATTATCCTCCTACCGTACAGCCATACATCTATCAATAGCCTCTGTCATCTCCAATATTTGCAAAGAAGCTCCACTCGACTGACGTCTACGAGGAGCGAAACTAGCTGCAGAGCGATGCGGATGTGAAGAACCTCGAAGAATGAGAGTGCTAATATCGACATCAACACCCTTAAGAAAGTCGGCATACATTTAGGTGTCGAACTGGACATCAACAGATGGAGCATCCAAGACGATGAACTTGCAGGAGGGAGTACCAATGCAGCCTTCAAATATCACATTCAACTCTCTGAATTTCGAAGGTGAGCAAGCACTGAATTTCTTGTACTTTCTAATGGTCGTGTCCAACCACTCATCGTCTTCTCCGACCATGTCCTTCTCTGCATTCCAGAATCTACTTTTAATCTGCTATCGTCGGTTCTAGGTGTTTCAGCTGCGTTTCAGGTTGTCAAAATTTTTTTATCCGACTAGCGTTGTGATCAATGTCCGTCTATGTGTTGAAGGCTTTGTTGATTTTATCATACCAATAGCCAATCCAACCGTTGTGAGATCCAACGTTGGCGTAGAAAATGACGATAAATGCCAACGTTCGTTCATCTATCTAGTCCACAATGCGTCGGGTAGGCGAACTGGAAGATTCATAAGTCGACATTCTGAAGGAAAAAAATCAAGAAAAATATAGTAGGTAAATATTAGTATGAAAATCGCAAATTCGATAAAATTTACCTTAAAAACTGATATAGAAGCGGCAAAAATTGATTGAATTTTCAGATTAAGGGGAGGAGAAGCTTGATTTGGTGAAGAGAAATAAAGGAGAATGATGGAATATAAGGAAAAGGGGCGATGGTTGGAAAAGGCCGTGGCATCAGACGCGTCTGGTGCCAACCGTTCAATTCCTATGGTTCAAGTGAATGGGCTAATTATGTGGTCCTCATGTTTGACGCGTCCGATGCATTTGACATGACATCAACACCAACTAACCATTTTTTGACTGCGAACGGTACTAATATGATTTTTGTAGAAATATAAACATTTTTGCACAACACCACTGGTATATTTTGAAAATGTTACACTTTTAATGCATTGTTGTACAATAAGCACTTACAATGCAATTACACATAGTTGCACTGCTATCATTTAGCATTGCGAATAATTGCACCATCATTATTTCGCATGGCCGAAAATTGCACTGTAATTTAAGGTATTTTCTCAAATTTTGTTTAACAGTTATTGAGGACTTTCAATTCATTTGACATTCATAATACATTCATAAACTGTTATTGTTGATTATAAATTTCATCAACCTCGGAACTAAGATAAGGAGTTAATACTAGCAAAAGTTATTCATTAATATCATGGTTAATCTAACGAAAATTGTGGGGATTATAATTTAGTAAACAACTAAGCAAGTAAAGAGACAAGGTTTATAGTGGTTCGATCAAATATGATCTACGTCCACTCTTGCAGTATTCTTTATTGCTTTGATTTTCAACTACAACCGTTTATTTTAAAAGAGATAATGTGGAGAGTAATTAATGAAGATTCCATCCTTATACATGTGCATTCAACATTGTATTTATAATAACTGATATCAAGTTCAAATGGCTTAGATTTATATGTCAATCCCTTAGTTTCCTCTCGGTCATGGATAGTGTTGAATGATTCAGATACGGGCCAGCGAGGATGCCAACTGGTCTGAATAGTTCAGATGATAGTCAACTAGCGGGTCATATCAAAGTACATTCGCACGTGCACATGCGCGTACACACATATATATTATACTTACATATGCATATGATAATTTCATATGAATATCGGGAATATAAATGTCTAAGTATAAACATATGTTTGAATATACAATAATATGTGTATATACTCTCAAATTTCTCGTAAGTATAATAAGCAAGCCAGCTCGACACAGCCCGGCCCAATTCAAACCGGCCCAGCACATCTAAGCCCGACCTAGTTCATGCCGGCCCACGCTCAACCTAGATTGAAGCAAGCTCATCTACTCAACAGCACTCTAGGTCCATGACCGGGTAGCTCAATTAAAGGTGGCTTCAACAATTAACTCGTCAGACAAGGCTCGACTCAAGTGCGACAAATCTTTGGCCCAACTTCATCATAGCCTGCCTACGACTGGTCCCAAGCAGCTCGTTTCATCATCCTTTAGCTGGCCCTGCATATCCTTTACGTTTTGGTCCTTAGTAATACTCAGCTTTCCTCAACAAGCATCGGTAACAAGCGATCAGGCAACATAGCCTAGAAGTAGCTACTTATCCGCCATACTACCTAGATTTGCAAAAGTATATGACAAATCATACAACAAGCTGTACTAGGTACTGTAGCATGTCTGGAAAAAGCATACCTACTTCTGTAGCACCCACCAACATTAAATGTGCATTAAATGCAAAGCACGTGCTTAGTACAGAGTGATAATTGGCATACTTCTCAATCACACATTCCACACTTCCTTTATAGCTATCTTTCATCAACCCATATGACCAGATCGATGGCCAGACATGCTTACCACCTATTTTATTGTGCAATCTTAGTCATTCATCATCCATTTCTACTACTATAAATACCTCATGACATACACCATCAAAAGGGTTGAG
This sequence comes from Allium fistulosum, assembly GCA_030737815.1. Taxonomy (NCBI): domain Eukaryota; kingdom Viridiplantae; phylum Streptophyta; class Magnoliopsida; order Asparagales; family Amaryllidaceae; genus Allium; species Allium fistulosum. The sequence goes on from CM060907.1 coordinate 1,016,938,009, forward strand.
TTTTAAGCTTAGAATTCACTGCTCACAGCAAACTAAAGCCCCGAGCTCTTAAGATTAGCAAATGTTTAGTCTTAAGTGTTTAATTTCCTACTATGCTCTTGTAATTTCTTGTAATTGTAAGAGATGGACATAGTAAGAGATCTTCATAGTAGACGTAGGCAAGCTTAACCGAACCAGTCTATATACTTGTGTAATTTACTTTAATTTGCTTGTTTTCCTCCTCGTTTTTACATTTTTAAGCCTAGTGTTAGCAAGTAACATTAGTTTTCTCAAACACATTAATCTAATATCGAGGTTGGATAATTTATCATTCAACAGGTTTTTATACAGATATTTATAGTATCATGTATATAGTCTAGACATATACACACATATATGTGATATTTATGTTGCCACTTATAAGTATGTGTGTGTAACATCCCTTGTTTTTTTGGCTCAAAAATAAATACCAGTGATGTTGCAGTCGTCCTTAGCATTATTTCATAGTGACAAAATGAGATCGGTTATTATATCATTAACATCAAGAGTACTAGAATTCACAAATTTTCACAATCAACCCACGATTACATCTATAATAATTACAAATGTAATCTCAAGCGCGACATATGAATATGCCTCCTTGGATGATCAGAGCCTTAACTACTTAGATGGTTATAGTACCCGTCTTTACATACATACAACAACCATAAAAAAGCAGTTAAATTACTGCCTAGTAGAAATAAACTTTAAATTGTAGCTTGTCTCATGCACGTCTTCGGAAGCTTATTCGTCAAAACCTGAAATGCCTTACTCTTAGCCTACTCAATTCCAAATTGAGCACTCGAGAATTTAAGAGAAAATCAAAAACTTCGGGTTAGACAAAAAAATCTGGTGTGAATAATATTATACCTTGAAATGAAATCACAGACCTGACCAACCATGGGCTAAGCAGTTGGAGGACAGAGCATGACCCTACCCTATCTCCACCCTTAAATTTGGTTTCAAATGTCAATTAGTCATGTCCTTTGATCATTTTGAGCATCCTAACACAATTGTTCTTCACAATGTCCTAGGTGCAATTCTACTCGCTCAGGAGTTTAAGTTCTGATCATACCCACTATTGGAACGACCCTAATTGATCATCAATTAACAAACCCCTAATGTCAAAATATTTGGTAATACAAATAATATATAAGGGAGCATGTCAACGATTTAATATATGCAATAATAACTGATTGAAATATAAAGATGAACATACTACACATCATTTGTTATCGTACCTTGATAGATTACATGCTTTCGCATGTTAAAATATAAGCCATCACACGTTATAATTTCATAGTCATCGCATGTTAAAATATAGGTCGTTGCATCTTATAATCTCATATTCATCGTATGCTAAAAATAGAGGCCATCGCACTTTATAAATTTCTTAGTCATCGCATGTTAAAAGTATGGGCTATCGTGCCTTATAACTTTGTAGTCATTGTGACTAATGGAAACATCGCCTCCGTGCCTTATAACTTTGTACAATTGATAGAGCTCAAGAACAAGTTGAATGAATTAGAGTTGGGATAAACTACCTAATATTCCATCGCTTTATCAAACCTTAGAAGGCCTAGATTGGATTTTTAGCCATATGGGGAAACTTGTTTGTTTCATGAATCCACTGAGCATAGATATAGGATGGCTTATGCGAGAGAGCTGATTGAGATATCTCCTAAGAAAGAGCTTCCTACTTCCATTCTTGTTTTTCTGTTTGAGCATCTTACTGGTCATGTTTAGGTATTTTTCCTCTGGAAACCCCTTATTTGCTCCGGTTGATGTTCCTTTAGGCATACTGATTCCACATGTATTCATTCTTTACCAGCTGATGAGTCTGTTCCAGTGGTTCCAATCCCACCTTTATCCCCTTTGCATAAAGTTAAAGCCAGAGAGTGGCGTGTCAAGACCCCTGTTGTAGCCCAAGTTTTATAGGATTCATTTTTAGAAGTTGCCCCAAAGAAATTCCAGGCCCCTCGGGCCTCTTTTTCTCCCCTGGTGGTAAAGGCACCAGATCCCTTTCATAGGAAGCCTCTCTCCCCTATGACATCCACTCCAGACTCTGACCTTTCGAACATTGATGACCTTAATGAAGGTATTGAATATGATTTCCACCAGACTGCTCTCGTCTCTATGACTGCTGCACCAACATGATTTCATGTTTTTATATCTGAAATTTGATTATACTTTTTAGTTGTTTATTTAGTAGTTATTTCTAAGCTTTGTGAATTTAGCATGTGATGTGTGTAAGTAAATTGTATTAGCTGCTGAGGCATATGTGCTTCACACCTGTAAAATTTTGTAAAGGAGTATGGTCATTATAAAACCAGCTTGCTCTTACAAAATAATAATACTTTGTTTTTCCTTCATAAAACAAAGCTTTCACACCTTGAAATGATAGGTAACTATCGTGATTAGACGAAAATAAGGCCTTCAAGAGATATAACCTTCGTGGGTTGATAAAAGTAAAGTCATCGTGCATTGAAGCAATAACTTTCAAAAGCTGATAAAACATAACCATCATGAAGGATAGATATTGTGGATAAACCAAAATGAAGCTTTTGAAGGTCGGAAAAACATAACTATCATTAGTAATAGCTATCATGAATAAATATTTTGTGGATTATAATTGCCTTTCTATAATTCTTAATTTCCAAAATTGTTTCTTTGCCTTTAAAAGTATAAATTTTTCACCAAACCAATATTATTTGTCAAAATCGCATTGGCTAACAAACATTTTTTCAGAATTCTTTCGGAAATTCAAAGTGAGAATTTATTTTTATTTTTTTTAAATGTAATTTTCCCTCAAATTATATCATTTATTATATTATGCAAATAAGCCATTTTTGCACAAAACAATTTAAGGAAAAATTCTTGAAATTCCCAAAAATTAATATTTACTTCCTTAACATCATATTGAAATTTTGGACCAAAATAATTATTCCACATTTTTAATGATCAAATTCCGAAATTAACCATTTCCTTTCTTATAAAATTCGTAATAAATTTATATAAATTCCAAAAAATTTGAAATTTAAAACCCATCTCCAAATAATAATTCCAACAGCATATCAAAATTTTAGAACATTTGGAGAAAAAACTTAGTTTTTCACATCAAAACCCTTTAGGAAAATTTCTAAAATTCCTAAATAACAATCATTTGATCATATACATGATTGTTCATTCAACAAGCATGATAAACAATCAATTAAATATCGGCTCTACATCAAATCCGAAGCAAACACATTAAAACCTAAAGAGATAGATGCATATTATTCATTTTTGATCTTGTTAAAATGTAGGGATTTCCATAACTTCTTTTTTTATATTTCCTTCTTCTTCTTAGTTGAAAATGGTGATTAATAGTGGCCGAACTTGTTTCTCTTGGTTTTGTTTTGAGAATGAAACGAAAATGAATAAAGGAGATGGGAGAGTATAGCTCTTTTACCCTTATACCCTTATGTTTATAATTATAATTTTTTTAAAACATTCTCTTCATTAAATTTTCTAAGGCCAACCTACATTAATTAATTAATTAATCTAGAAAATCCCATAATGTCAACTTCCTATTTAATTATCCCATAACTAAATATTTAAATAATGTGCAATGAAAATTTAAGGGTGTTATTTGCTTCCCCCTTAAAGAATTTAATCCTCGAAATTGCAATAAGGAAATCAAAAGGAAGCACATCAATCATACAAACATGTGTCACAAGCACATATAATCAGCAATACTTGCACAACTACTAGTCAAAAGTATATACAACAATATAGATCATACAATCAAAATAGATCAAGATACACTTCGCTAATCTATCTTCTGTTTCCCAAGTACATTCTCGTTCATCGTCACTCCATTGGACCTTCATCAACTTGACCGTCTTATTCCTTAACTCCCTCATATCTCTATCAACTATGCGAATAGGTTTCCTAATGATAGTCATATTAGGCTCCATTACTAAATCTTCCAAAACCATTGTCTCTACGGTAGTCTTTAGGTCGCGCTGATACTTTATTAGATGAGATACATGAAAAACATTATGGACTCCTGCCAAACTGTTTGGTAACTCGATACGATACACGAGTTTTCCGATTTTCTTAATGATAGGGAAACATACCAACATATCTACGTGCCAATTTTTTTGCCTTTCCAAATCGTACAACAAATTTCATCGGTAATACCTTTACTAAAACAAAATCTCAAACTAAAAATTCCAAGTCCTTACACCTTTTATCCATGTAACTCTTCTGCGTTGATTGTGCTTCCTTCATCCTTTCTTGGATTGACTCAATTTTTTCAGTCGTTTCTTTCACCAAATCTGAACCAAGTATCGATCTATTACTTGTCTCTAACCAGCACACAGGCGATTTGCATGACCTTCCATAAAATGCTTCGAAAGGTGTCATTCCTATACTAGTCTGATAATTATTATTGTAAGAAAACTCAACTAAGTGCAAGTGATCTTCCTATGACTCTCCGAAGTCCAATACACAAGCTCCCAATAAGTCTTCGAGTACCTTATTAACCCTTTCCGTTTACCCATTAGTTTGCGGATGGTAAGCGGTGCTCGTCTTCAGCTTGGTACCCAATTCATTTTGCAAGCTCTTCCAGAACTCATTAGTAAACAAAGGATCTCTATACTTACAATGCTACATGGTATTCCATACAGTCTCACAACATTCTTTATGAATAATTTCGTTAAACTAGGTGTCGTCCATGTCGACTTAATAGGGATAAAGTGTGGACTCTTTGTCAGCCTATCAACCACAACCCAAATGCTGTCATTTCCCTTATTCGACCTTGATAACTCTTCTATAAAATCCATAGATATAGAATCTCATTTCCACTATAGCACTTTAGGATTTTTTCTGGAGCTAGCCACGCAAAGGAGGTGCTGCTGAATTTTTCTGAAATAAGAGGGATTTTTAAGCCGATGGGTTGGTAGACATTCTCTTACTTTGGAAATTTCTAGGACGAAATCCTTTTAAGGAGAGGAGAATGTAACAACCCATATTTTTTTACCGATATGATATTTAAATAATTTATTTAAATATTGGATCATTAATTAATTAAAAGTCTAAAATATGACTTTTCGCATATGGTTGAATTCGGACCCAAGACTACTTCTATTGAGTTCGGATCGACGTTGCGAATTAAAATGAGTATAAAATTGCTATATTTGGAATTTGACGATCCGGTGGCCAAAACAGTCTTTAAATGCACGAGATCGTCATCTTGTAATGCATTTCAGATAACGATGAAATTTATACAGTTGGGGACGAAAAAATGAGCTTATATGCACCGACGAGTTTTGTTGCAATTGGATTTCCCGTGTGATCGTACGAGCTCGAAACGTATGGTGATTTATTGGAGAAATCAAATAAATTATATATATTATATATAAATACATACACTGACCCACTCTTTCTCCTTTTCATTTCCTCCCTTCCTCTTTCTAGTAAATGAAAATAGCCGTTTCCCTTCAAAAATTAAATTCTAAAGCTTCGGTCCGTGATCATTATTGAGGTCGGATTCGTTGAGATTGTGGTAAGGAGAGCTTCGAATTGGTATGGGCTTTGGCATATGTAGCGATGATTTGGGGAGGTCGACGTGTAAGGCTGCTAACTAGGGCTGTCGTTCGCTGGAGTTAGACGAGGAATTAGGCTAAGCAATCTACACCATTGGGACTCCCTTCACGACACGCTCCTTTTGGCACCAATAGAAGAAACTCTGAAGACTTATGGACGAATGGGTCATTCAAGGCCATGGAGGAGGGGCACCAGGTCGTGTTGAGGAGGAGGGAATTAAGTTGCATTTCATGGGGTCCATCATGAAAAACTCGCATAGTGTGGCGCGGTGGAGTCGACGGTTCGTCGTTTCATCGACCAGAGATGGAGAAATCAGGGTGGAAGCATGCATGGTGATGGGTTTGTGTAACTTGTGCGTGCACAATGATTTTGATTTAGGGAAGATGGCTAATTAAGGTAATTAACTTATGTAACTTAATTAATTATTTTTACTACTCACATTTCGTATTTAATTCGTATCTTTTGCATACGAAGTCCGAATTGAATGCTATTTCTTCCATTGTCCTCATGTTAGAGAGCTCTACGAGTTGGAATTGGATTGGTTGACTTTTGTTAAGGTAATGATATTATCTCTCGCCATACTATGATTGTTAGTATAGTATAAAAATGACGTTTTGAACTGATTTCCAAATTTAAAACACGATTTCTAATATAAATAAATCCACACTTGATTTTATAAAATAATTTTAAAGTGTTTTAAAATGGTTTTAAATCAAATATTTTATTTATATTTATATCTATATATATATATTATCGAGATACTATTTTTAGGAAATTTCTAGATTTAAGCTCCTTTTAGTATGAATCTCATATTGGTTGATATAGGTGCATTATACATGTTACATGTATGCTATATTGGTTGTATGCTATGTTGGTTGCACTTATGTTTATTTGCTTTTTTTGGTTGAAAACGATGATCAATCAGCAATTTAGGGTTAGAAAATATACCGTACGTTGGAGTTGGGCATATTGATCGAATGCACACATGATGGAAACTCATATAATAAGAGAGTTTCGTGTATATTATTGGGATGCATAAATGATGGAAACTCGAACAGATGGGATAAGTATGGGTTGTGGAATTATGGATCATAAGGCTAATTAAACTCTAGAAGGGTGAATAGTGTTTTCTAACTTATATAAATTGTTGTAAATTTTTTCAAGTTAAATATAAAATCACAGATTACCAACACAGAATTATATTATGAAATAGTTATAGATGCAATCATAGATAAAAATAAAAGCAATAAAGAGTTAGAGAGATGACACTAGAGAATTTATAATGGTTCAAAATTTTCCAACATCCAGTCACATACAATTGCTTGTACAGATTTCTTTGCAAATGCCAGTCTTTAACCGGGTAGAATGCAAACCAAAATACAATCTCGATTTCGAGGCTATGAGACACACCCAACTCAAGGAAGACTCTCTGATTTGAATGGGCTACAAGCACACCCACTAGATTTTCAGGCTAATAAGCACGGCCACTTGATTTGAACAGGCTATAAGCACACCCAAGTAAATACAAATAGAGTCGATAGCTTTTCCAAAGAAAATTTCTTGAACTTTGAATACAATGGATCCTATAGCCTCTTGGACAACACTTTGATCTTTGAATTGAGAAGGAGATGTTCCTAAATAGTAAGAAAGTAGTATTGAACTAATACAAAGAAGTATGAATTGGTTCTATACGATTATGAAGATATTTGAATATATTTTTCAATGGAATTTTCAAGAGAGTAAGAGGAGGATAGAAAATAAGTAATTAGTTGTCAAAAAATTCGTTTGCACTCCCCTTTATATAGTAAATCAATTTATGTGTCCATTCATGAAGAGTTACGACGAATAGACACTTCCTTTCAACATTTGTTCAAAATTTGAAAAACCTATTGGCTGCATGTATATCGTCATACTCTATGCATATATGTCGACATATGCATGTATATTTTGAAAACTTGTTTCTTTTAAAATGTTTGGAAAATCCTATACTTTGTAAAATAATTTGATACTTTACAAAATAATTTGATACTTTGGAAAAAAAATTTATTTAAAAATATAAAAGATAGAAAATAAGGAGATAGAGATCAAAGATTGCTATAAAGGACTTTAACGATATAAGCTATAACTCTATTCACTAAATTATAATCTTGAGATCTTTATATCTTGGCCTTTGTACTCATTAGTCTTCATGTCAATCTTTTGAGTCTTTATACTGTACAGTCTTCGATTCAATACCTATGTAATTTTCTGCACTATATACTATATAACTTGGTAAAACATTTGTATCTACATTGTATATGATTGTATATGGTTGTAAATGGTTGTTGTCATCAAAATCAACAACCGAGGTATTAACAATCTCCTTTTTTTTTATAATGACAACCATCAAAATATTCCTTTATATAAAATATGATATAACTCCCTCGGAATATATGCATGTTTATAATTTATATTTTTTCTCCCCTTGTGACATCAACAAAAATTGAAGAAAAAATAAAACTCCCCCTAAATAAAATACTTAGACACTATAGAGTTAAAATCAATAATTAAGGACTAAAAATAATTAAAGCATATTAAACATAATGTAATATGATATGATGATTAATATATGGAGACTATAAATAAACAAGATAAGACAATCTGTATTAAAATCAAAGTATACAAATCAAACTATCAATCCAAGTATTTATTCTTAAACAAACCAAGCCAAATCAAATCCTAATAATACTAACAAACCAAACCTAGACAAGCCAAACTTAAACATATAAGTTAACTGTCTTTTTGATTATGGGAGACTTACGAATGGGGCAAAAGGGATAGTGAATGCAAAAGTTTCCTTTTTGTTCCATAAGATTTCCATCACAATCGAAGCACACCTCTCCTACGTATTTGACTTCGTCGTCATCCTTAGTGACATCTTCCTCCTCCTCCTTTTCTTCCTCTTCATCATTCATAGGGTTGTGAATGATAACGTTAGGAGTTTCTTCGTCGATAACTATTGGATCGGTGGCATTATCCAATAAATGCTTCTGGAGATTCCGAATAATGTGCCCTTGCTTTTCTTGTTCTTTTAAGAGGCATATTTGGACGACCTCTATTTCTGAAGTATGTTGAGGACATGCTTCATACCATTTTCAACCTTGATGACTTTAGCCATGTTGGTGGTTTGGAAAGGGTCTAGAGTGGAGGTTTCGAAGTTAAAGGAGATGGTCTTTTCTCTTGGACGTTTGGAATTTAAGGAATACAAATTGGAATTTACATAAAGAAGAAGACTGAGAAATGAGAAAGAATTCGATATTTGGTGGTTATATATAGTTATATTTGAATTTTGAATTTAAGAGGGAAAACTGATTTTCAAAATCTGCAGTATGTGTTGACGTATAGGCAGACTGTATGTCGACATACATATGTTAATTTTGATATTATTTTTTAAAATGTATTTCTATGTGTTACCCGGTATCCTGACCCGGCTATAGTGGGCTTATTACACAAGACAGATTCATCTGCAGTCAAGAAGGATGACCGGGAAGCAATGGATATAGGATCCGAAAATGGAGTTCATGCAGTTGTACGAAGCTCGGATTGAACTGAGTTGATAGACAGACAACACAGGGTGTTAGAAATATAGATAATAACTTGGACAGTCAATGGATTGGCATAGCAAGGTGGAACAATAGAGGTCGACATGATTATTTGAGTGGATAGTCAACATAGATAAGATAATAGAGGGATCGACATAATTGATGGTGCTTGACTCGATATAGATGGTTCTCGAAAGGGTCGGTAGAGTGTATTGAAGTATAGGGTTCGGCATAGACTCGTTGAAACAGAGGGATCAGCATGTTGGATCAAGGGATATGTGCGGATGAATAAGGATTGGTATAGCATTACGGGTTATCAGGAGGGATATGCATCATGTGATGAAGTTCAGGGAATATGAATGGATGGCATATTATAGGGTTCGGCATGTTAAGTCTGTAGAGGGATCGATAAATTGTAACGGAGTAAGAGGTGGTTGGCATGTAGAGTTATAATAGGGGTCGGCGTAACATTCTGAAGCATTATGGATCGACATTATGAATCTCAGGGGATAAACACGGATATGTAAGTATAGGTCGGCGTGATATCAAATGAAGGGTTCGGCAGGAGCTATTTTGTTATGTAAATGAATCCAAGATTGTGCAAATGCATGAGCTCCACACATCCATTCATCATGATATTTGAGATACTATCATATTCAGGCATGTAGAAACTACCATAGGGTTCGCTGCCCCAAATTCAACAAATGGAGGGATCGGTACCAATCCCACTCCATCGAGATTTGGGCCTAGCACCCCTATGGTGGGCCCATATGGACGAGGAGGTCCCGTTGCCGAAGTTCCAGACAGATTGGTGGTCGCCTTCACCTATGAATACAACCTTAGAGGGTCACAATGAGGATCTTTATACTGCCGGTTACATAACACTTTTATTGTAATCAACTTCCTTCATTATTCTCTTACCTCTTGCTGTTTCTTATTATAATCAAGATTAAAGTGAATCAATAAAGAGAATATTCAAAGTGGACGTAGGCAATTAACGCCGAACCACTATAAATCTGGTTATTCTGGTTTTCTGCTGTGATTTGCTTATTGTTTTGATATATTCCTCTATTTTCATTTATTTTCTTCATTTACTGCGCTACACAAACCTATTCTCGGGTGTTAGTGGCCAATTTGGTTGCAAACATTTTGGCGCTTTCACTGAGAACCTGATTCTAGCGCTTAGGATCCCCTTTGTTGCTACTGGATTGAGCAAATCCCCCAAAGGAGATCCAAAGTCATCTTCAAAAGCTTGCAGATACTACTCAAATTTACTAGAATCTAAGCAAGGAAATCGATAATGGTGCGACATACCGGATCAACTTCTCAAAATGATGATGCGAATGAAATTGCCAGCATTCAACACGGATCCCCAAGCAACCAACCTGTAAATTAGAATGTGGAGCCTGTTGAAGTCCAGAACTCTATTGACTCTATAACCAGAACTGAGTTTAATAACTTGATGAGGGAGTTGATGGAAAGCCATAGGCAGCTGAATGAGCAAATTCAAACTAATGCTACCCTAATGAACCGGATTGCTCAACAACAACGTGAGAACGCCTGAAGGGATCCCACTTCTTACTTGGTGTTAGAGAGTTCTAGCCCATCAGATAAATACCATAAGTGTAGGCATCGCAGTGTTGAAGGAAATCAAGCTGAAACATCGGGGCATCACTTGGCAGACCAATATGGTCTGCCAAGACGGATCGGTGATGATCCCTTCCTAGGGATCGGTACCGATCCCTCCTCCAAAGAAGGGATTCCCCCACAACACTTGGGGAATCGAGTAGGAGCTGTTTTTGGATGATTGGATGCTGGAGTTCGACTAAATGTTGACCAACTACTCTGCCGGAATGACGATGAGTTGAATGCCCAAGGTGCACGACAAGAGGATGGTTGACCAAAAGGGCGTGAAACGGCCTATAGGCATCGACTGGACCATTCACGTGAGGTGGAGCGCGACCACCGCTTGGCACCACCTATATAAACACCGGATTTGTCGGCAATGGTCAAACAATTGATGAGAGAGAACCAGGGTTTGACAAATGACGACCGGGAAACTTCGAGAAGTCATACCCCATTTACTGACAATATTTTGCATGTGGAATATCTGAGGAGGTTCAACATGCCTAGGATGCCTGCCTATGAAGGAAGAACCGAACCCAGGCAGCACATCATGAGGTATGAATGGTTGATGGACTCAGCAAGAGCCAATGATGCAACCAAATGTAGATGCTTTCCTATAACCCTCTCTGGATCGTGATGATGTGGTCTGCAAGATTGCACCCGAGATCGATTTAATAATTTGATGAATTTGCAACTAAGTTTGTGGAGCAGTTCTGGATCCACGCTGCTCGTCCTAAAGACGTGATGTCACTCTCCAACATAATCTAGGCTCCAGGGGAATCGTTGAAGGACTATTTGGAAAGATTTCATATTGCTGCTATAGAAGTTAGTAATCCAAATGATCATGTTATACTTATGGCTGTGACGAGAGGGATTGATTCGGAATCCGAGTTTGGTGATTGGCTAGCTGGAAAACCGCCGGCCACATTGGAGCGCTTCTATTCAAAGGCAACTCAGTTTCTGAGAAAGGAGAAAGCCAACTCCTCTAGGAAAAGCAATGTCGTGGGACCGAGAGGAGAAGCAGTACAAAGCAACATCACAATAAAGCAATTTGACGAGAGCTCTGGGAAAGTTCATGTTAATGTTTAGAACAGGCCGAATCAACAAAAAAGGAATGGAGATGGGAATCGAGACCTAAAGATGGAGTCTGGTTGGCCGAGGCCTTCCTATGTATGACAACTATACACCCTTAAACACATCTCTATAGAATATTTACCTATCTACCTGTAATACTTTTCAATATAAGAAGTCGCGTCCAAAGTAGTCGACAAAGACACAGAAACAGACTGGAAAGTATTGTCAGTTTCACAGGTGTTACGGGCATAATACGATTGAGTGCAGGAATCTCCAGGATGCTATCGAGAAGTTGGTTCGGGAAAAGAAGTTACAGCAGTTTGTGAAAAATTTGCAGGATGGCGAACATGGGACATCTGACCCTAATAGTGGAAAAGCTCCGCGTAGGGTTGAGGAGCCTACGCGGACCGGAGGAAGATTAGTGATAAACACAATAGCTGGAGGACCGCATCCTGCGGATAGGAGTTTGCAGGAAATTAAGCGCTATGCTATCGCGAGAAGGCATGTGTATTTTGAGTATTATTCAAATACGGAGGACGGAGCTCCGGCCAAGCAGCAACGTACGATGACTGATGATATAGTGTTCGAAAGTAGAGATGCAAATAGGGTAGAGGCTCCTACAATTGAACCGATGGTCATTTCTACCATGATTGGCCCTGCCTTTGTGAGAAGGATCTAATTGATTGTGGAAGTCTGGTAAATATTATTTTCAAGAAGGCTTATGATCAAATGAGAATGGAGGCTAAAGATTTGAATCCATCTAAAGCTCGTATTCACGTTTTCAATGGTATGGCAAGTGAGGCTATTGGTTATGTGGAGTTGCCAGTTGAATTGGGGGAAGGTGAATGTAGGAGAGTGCAGATCCTACCTTACATTGTTTTGGATATTAACTCACCTACAACGTTTTTCTAGGACGACTGGTCTTGTTTGAATTTCGGGCAGCTCTTGCCCCATGGTGTTTAACTTTGAAATTTCCAACCAATAATGGAGTAAGAGTGGGGCATGGTGATTAGGCGACTGTACGTGCCTGTTATGTGGCTGAGTTGAGAGAAGCTCAGCGTAAGAAGGGAAAGGGTGTGGACAAATCTTTCTGCATCCAAGTTACCGAAGATTGACAAATGGCGCCTGAACCTTGGCTTGGGTGCCACAGTCGGTTCTATAGAGATATAGATTCGAGGGATGACGAAGAGGAGCCCAAGAAGTCTAAGGCGGCACTGGCTGAGCTGACGATTGATATAACAGTCAGCCACGACGACCCTTCATGGGCCTTGAAGATTGGATCGCAACTCAGCCCTTAAATGATAAGAGAACTTGCTGATTTTCTCCGAGCGAATCTGGATGTATTTGCTAGGAATCATTCTGACATTTGTGGGATCTCGCCTGCTATTGCGAGCCATGTATTAAACATTGATCCAAAGTATGTTCCTGTAAAACAGAAAAGGCGAGGCATCGATCCGGAAAGATCCATCGCTCTTAAAGAGGAGGTGGATATACTGAAAGTCAATGGGTTTATTCACGACGCCCACTACCCTGAATGGATATCTAATCCCATGCTGGTGAAGAAGGCGAATGGAAAATGGAGAATGTGCATCGACTATTCAAACTTAAACAAGGCGTGTCCTAAAGACAGTTTTCCCCTTCCAAAGATCGACTAACTGGTTGATTCGATTATAGGGCATGAATTGTTGTCTTTTATGGATGCGCACTCGGGGTATAATCAAATCCCGATGCATGTCCCCGATCAAGAACACACTAGCTTTGTGATGCCGTTTGGATTGAAGAACGCTGGAGCAACCTATCAACGCTTAGTTAACCGGATGTTTAAAGACCAGATTGGGAGGACAATGGAAGTCTATGTGGATGATATGCTCATGAAGTCACGATGATCAAACGACCACATTCAGGACTTGGTAGAAATGTTCGACATCCTTCGATTTTATAAGATGAAAATCAATCCTTTGAAATTTCATTTGGTGTTGCATCTGGAAAGTTCTTGGGCTTTATTGTCAATACTTGAGGAATTGAAGTTAATCCAGAGAAGATTCAGGTTATCCGAGATATTCAAGTGCCAAGAACCATTAAGAAGGGAAAAAGAAACTTAGAACGGACTCGGGATTGTGAAGACGCGTTTCGAGTTCTGGTGAACCATTTGGAGAGACCTCATGTCTTATCAAAGCCGGTAGATCACAAGGAGTTGTACATTTATTTGGCTGTATCAGCACATGCCATAAGTGCCGCCTTGATTCGCGAGAAGAACCGTATTCAAAGGCCGGTGTACTATGTCAGTAAGCGATTGACAGGAGCAGAAAGGAACTACTCGAAGATAGAGAAATTGGCATGCTACTTGCTCCTTGCATCACGGAAACTCCGTCCGTACTTCCAGGCACATCCGATTAACATTCAGCCATTATGACAGGTCCTACAGCGACCTGAGACGTTTGGGAGGTTGCTTAAATGGAATATCGAGCTCAGCTAGTTCGACGTTATATATCTACCTCGAAGAGCTATCCAGGGTCAAGCATAGGCAGACTTTATAGCATAATTTACCATGCAAAACGAGCTTCCAGAAGGTAGCGGAATCCCTACCGTGCGATGGAATTTGTACACTAATGGAGCATCAATGATCACTGTTCTGGGGCTGGGATCTACTTGTAACCCCTGAGAACCACTAAATTTTCTATGCTTTGAAGCATGATTTTCCTACTACGAACAACGAGGCTGAGTATGAAGCATTGATTGCTGGACTTAAACTTGCTAGAGAACTCGGGGTGAAGTCTCTTAAAATCATTTGTGATTCGCAACTGGTGGTGTATCAAGTTAAAGGATATTATTAGGCTAGGGGACAACGACTTTCCCTGTATCTTACCCGAGTTCAGGAGTTGTTGGCAGAAGTAGAATACTATGACATTTCACATATCCCATGTGAGCAAAACAGAGAAGCAGATCCATTGGCAAAGTTCACTAGTACGGGCGATGCACAACATATGGGCTTGGTTCCAGTCGAGATATTACACACTCCAAGTATAAATATGATGGAAATTGATCAAGTATGGGAAGCAGAATCTTAGAAGGAATAGTGAATGACTCCATTTAAAGATTATTTGTTGCGTGGAATCTTGCCTAAAAGGAGGAAAGAAAAGCGATAGGTCCTTTGCAAAAGCTTCGCGGAACATTATGTAAGAAGGAACTATGTACATAAAAGGTTTTTTCGTTCCTCTACTCCGGTGTACCGCTCATGATGAGATAAAGTGTGTTCTGAAAGTAGTTCATGTGGGAGAATGTGGCGATCACACTAAGGGGAAAACACTGGCGAATAAGATACTCCATTATGGATATTATTGGCCAACTGTAAACCGGGATGCTGTTGATTATGTGAGACGATGTGACAAGTGCCAAATATATGCGAAAGTCCCAAGAGCTCCGCCAATAGAGATCAAGAAAATGGTCAGTCTATGGCCATTCGCTATGTGGGGTATTGATATCATAGACTCTTTACCAATCTCTAAGGGTGGTGCGAAGTACGCTATTGTCGCGGTTGATTACTTCACCAAATGGGCCGAGACGGAACCGTTAGCCACGATCACAACTAAGAAAGTGATCAACTTCATTGTTCGAAACATCATATGTCATTTCGGTCTTCCATGAACTATCGTAACAAATAATGGGACTCGGTAGGATAATGCTGAATTTAAAGAATTTTGTCGGAGATATCGTATTGAAAAAAGGTTTGTAGCGGTCTCTCACCCTCAGGGGAATGGGCAGGTTGAAGCTGTAAACAAAATTATCAGGTCTATTCAGAAAAAGCGTTTGCATAAGGCTAGAGGCAAATGGGTGGATGAACTTCCTACGACATTTTGGGCTTACAGAACCGCTCACAAATCCGCGACTGGCCATACTCCATTCGCTCTTGCTTACGGATCCAAAGTTTTTATCCCGGTGGAACTCGAAGTCCCTTCTCATGGAGTGACTTACTACGACCCCAAAACGAATAAAGATCTTCTCTTGGAATCATTGGAATTTATAGATGACAAGTGCGAAGAAGCCGATTTAAGGGTAACAGCACACCAACATCGACTCGCCCGATATTACAACACTAAAGTGCAATCAAGATCCTTCGAAGTTGGCGATCTCATCCAAAAATGGGTTTTTTGGCCCCATCACACATGAATCCGACTTGGGAAGGACTGTATGTCATTGAACAGAGGCTTGGAGAAGGAACTTTCAAGCTAGCGACTGTTGATGGCAGTACACTCCCAAGAGCGTGGAATAGCGAGCATTTACGATGCTATTTCACTTAGAACATTTCCTTTGCGTTTCAGTTATATTTACTTTCAGTATTTGCTTTAGCATTTGGTTTTTCAAATATGTAATAAGACAGATTAGTTTATTCCTTTCCATTTGGTGAATAAAGTCTCAAACTTCCATTGCATGAATGATTATTGTTGCATTATATGCTAAGTACATAACGGAATTGATTGATATCGATATGTTTGAATAGGTTACGGAGTTCACAATCGATTAATTGTACTAATCCCTGATGGGATCAAACAAGATGAGCTCCGTTAATTTGCTCGATTAACAATTCTCGTAGACGATTCAAAGGATGGGACACGTAATAAATAACAATTGTCGCCGACAATCCGGAGGTTAGAAAATTTCCTGCCCGGACCGTGGGACTGAAACGAAATCAAGGCGACCAAAAGAAGTGTAAACATCAAACGGGCATGATCCAACCGCCCACACGACAACTCTAATTTCCCTGAGCACGGACTATAGTATAAACATGATTCGGGTGTGACTGACTGCCCATCGACAATTCTGAGTCCTCGGAGCGCGGACTAGAGTATAAATATGATTGATAGTCGCAACTTGGAGGCCACACTTTCTAGAGGGGTATTTTGGGTAGTCCCCAATAATATGGATTAGGTTTTTAGGCATGTATAAATACCCCTTATGTTTCATGTTATGAAGCTCTTAGCACCACCCTATAGTTAGTTTAGTGGTAGCTACAAATATAAACAAAAACTCTCTTTCTCTTTTTCGTGGCTTCTTAGCCTTTTATTCTTATGTAATTTTCTTTATGCAATTTTAATTCATGTTATTCTCTTTTTGTTTCTTTTCTTTTATGCTAGTAGCTTAGATTAAATTTATGCAAGTAGTTTAGCTCTAGTTTTATTTTAATTAGCTCTTTTTTTTCCTCTTGTTTATGTTATGTTGCATACATTTATTGAAATGATAACAAATATGAGAAGCTAAACTCATTCAATTTAGGGGTAATGAAGCTCTCTTAATCATGTAGATTCAACATATCTATTAATTTATGATCTCTTTATGTTCTTAATGGAATTTTTGATGTGGTAACATTTATTGTTTAACTTTGAATTTGATAGCCTATGTTGTTGATACCAAATAGGCTATGCTTAAACAAACATAAACACAAATTACCTCTTCATCTACATATGATTATGGTAATGAAGTGGATTTTAGAATCAAAATTTAATGGCCAATATTACTAATCAATAGTAAATAAAACATGCATAGAATGGATTTTATTTTTGATTTCATTATCTTTTTCATGAGAGTTAATAAGTGGTTTAGTGGGTGTGTTAAAGTTTGATAGTTTATGTTGGGCTAATGCACAAATAGGCCATACTTATGATAAACACATCAACTAATTTCACTAATGACCAAAAAAGAGAGACCATAATTTCATTATGTTGATTTATGTGATCATGAGAAGGAAATTGCCCCTAAATTGCCTTCTACTCTCATATTTTTATTCACTTTTGCTTGTAGTCAGTTTTTACTTTTTCTTTAGCTAAAAATAATTTCAAACTCTTTGGTTAATTTGATTGAGTAGAATTTTAAATCACTTCGATTCCCTACGGATCGACCCGTACTCGCCACGTACTAAAATTGTACGTCGTGCGCTTGTTGTCATTTTTATTACATTTTTTCAATGATTTTCTAAACTGATAGAAAATTAGCCATTCAGTTTTTGGCGCCATTGCTGGGGTATTAATTTGATTTTAATTTTATTCTTCGAATTAATTTTTTTATTTCAGTGTGTTTTCATTATTTATGTTAAGTTGCATTCAAAAAAAATCATGTGTAATTGTGTTTTCATTGTGTTTGTGTGCTTGTTGTTTTTCTAGTTGCTTTTGCATTTCTATTAAAAATACATAAAAATACATAAAAAACAAACTTTACATTTCATTTCATCAATTTCTATTTACATTCACTGTTTTACAAGTTTGTTCACATTATTGTTTACATTTGTATACACTGTTTACATTTACATTGCCTTGCATTTCAATTCCCACTCTCTCTATCTAAACCATATCTTTGTTTCAAGACATTCATTCCTCTGCAGTAGTACCATTTCCTGCCTGTCAACTTTCATCAGTGCCAATACCCTACTTTCACCCACCTATGCACGGTGCTTCAACCAACCTGCCACTGTTCTCCCTACCACATAAACATACTTCTGCCAACCATGCCAACCTGCATTGCCTCATCAACACTCAACTATCAACCAAACTCCTCCACTATAACCTACCCCATTGCAAGCTGTTACAACAAACCACAGTGCAACAAACAACAACTCTACTACACCCAGCAACATACTTCACTGCCTCCTATACAACCCAGTGCAGCCACCATAACTGTTGCAACCATACGACTTCACTGCCCCCATACCCTCTGCATCCCTGATCATCACACTAAATCCACAACCTCCTCAAATCCACTTCACTTCTAGACTACCCCTATACTTCACTATGCCTGCACATAACATCACAACAAACATTTCATCACCATTAAAACTGCCTGCAACCACTACATTGTTCCACCACACAACAAACTTCAACATACAACCTTCATCATTCCCCACCGTGCCTCAATTCTATTAACTTTCCTTCATCAACATTGTCATCACTGTGCAAGTGTGCACATATCTGTGCACATACCCACTGTTCTACATCCATCTTCAACCAGGCAATTCCCTTACCATTTACCTACTGCCTACATTTTCTGTCAACAAATACATAGTGCATCTTCAACATCAGCCTGCTTCCTCAACCAAAACAAATCATTGTCAACCAACAACAATCCACTTCATCAACATATCCACTCCTCGTCACTGCTCCAGTCATCATATACAACCCTTCATTACAACATTCACTTACTGTCACTCCTCATTCACACTACTGCAAAACATCATCCACTTCCATCACCTCAACAGTCACTCACCTCTGCAACTTCCTCTACCTGCCACCATTATCACTAGTAACCCACCTAACTGCTGCACATCCCTCCTTCCTTCACAAATAATCTCCCAGTCATCACCATATGCTTGCATCCCCTCCAACTTCTGCCATCATCTACATTCACCCACCATTCATCAAAACACATCACAACGTCACTGCATAATCCCACTGCCCTCCATCAATTTACTGCCTCTGCCTCATCCCACTGCTATACAACAGTAGCATACATTCACCAATATTCTAGCAAATACCCCCAAACTGTTGTGCATATACCCTGCACACCCATCCATTTACAGCCATTTCCCTGCCCATATTCAACAACTTGCATAGTTACTGTCAATCTGTGCAGTCAATTCCCCGATATTGCCCTGATATATCCTGTAGCGGACTTTTGGGGCAACGATATTCCTATAAAGCGGCCCAATATAGCAGATCCACTATTATCCCCGATATTGCGGCAATAATCCGCTATATCCCCGATTTTGTTACCCCGCTATATCCCCCTTTCCTATAAATAAGCATTTTTCCTGATGTCTTACTTTTAAGTTTTATGGTAACTTCAAAGTTGATGTAACAATGGTATATGATGTTGGTTATTATAACTAGTTCTAACTTTTTAAGTGTCAACTTTGTTTATCTTTACTTTATTATAACTTGTTTTGCTTGGTGGGAAATAATAAGTAATACTTGTTTCTCTTTTTAATGTAGAATGTTCATCATTCCTCTTTTTAAAGTCGTCCGCTATATCTTGCTATATCCCCAATATATCTCCGCTACAACTTTTCGCATCTCAAACGCTATGGAGCGGCAAGGCGCTTTAACTGCACAGCTGTCTACACAACTCAACAACTCTGTCATCTCAACTTCCACCTGACCACATTACCCTACAACTTCAACTTCATACATCCTTCACATATTCACATTACCCTACAACTTCAAATGCATACTCCTCTACACATCAACAAACCCCATCACCACTCCATTGCATTCTGCCAACCACCTCAGTATCACACCACTGCCATCAAAAACAACATCCACTCACAGTCACTCCTCCTGTCACAACATCCGCTCATAGTCATTTCTCTCCCATTACCCCTTCATCACCAAACAGTGCTCAACATCACTTCTGCCACTCTCAACCACTGCCACCCTGCCCTTCACAAGCATTCAACAATCACCTTCTTTTCACTGCTACTATATCCATTTCAACCTTATTGCTCCTCCTCTGCAACTTCATTTCCAAACACTTCTGTCTGCACATCAAAATACCCCACTTACTATAACAGTGCGTTCCTCCATCATCATCATCATCATCATTATCATTGCCACAGCTTCTTCCACAACACAAACCCAATTCCACATCTTCACAAATCCCACGAACTCAATTACAGACCCTGCCACTTCCTTCTCAACCAAACCGTAACCCATAATCGCGACCATCGCAAAAAGTTTTTGGCCTCACCTCACTAAATCAGAACCATTTTTATTTGCTTTGCATGGTTAGTTGCTTGGATTTTAGAAAAAAACAAAAAAAAACAAATTTCATTTGTAGTTGCATTATTAATACACGTTTAATTTCTGTTTTGCATTCATACCATCTTATTTTATTTTCTAAGTGCAACACCCAAATCCACATAAGATGTGGGATTTCATCACCCCTTTCTTGGCCCACAAATTGCATTTCATCTTAGAATTTGTTAATAATAACTGTTAGACTTTAGATTTAAGGGAGTTGCGAGCTCACCTAGGGCTTAATTGTATCTTGACAAGTTGTCATCTTTGAACAAATTATTTTCTTGGTGTCTAGGCTACGACAGAGCAATAATCAGTTATAAATATTACAGTGATTCGTAAATATTATACCGATTGTTTCTCTAAAGGTACTTAAACCTTCGGTTGCATTGCTACGGTGATTCGTGGTGCACCGATAACTCCTGTCTGTTACCTGGCTAAGAACTATTTTGTTGAATTAAAACAAAGTGTGATTATACAATTTTGGGTTAGGAGCTACTAAGGACAACAAATTTGTAATTAAGTCTTTTGCATTCATTTAGTTGCATTAGTTCATGCATATTTAAAAAAACAAGAAAAAAAAATTCAAAATCCAAAACAAAAAAAATAAATTTTCCTTAACTTAGTTTTCAAATCCTTTCCTTTGAAATTTTTCAATCAAAATAAAAATCCAAAAAAAAAATTGGAGTTAATTTTTTTTACAAAAACAAAAATCCAAAAAGAAAAAAGTAATAATCTTTTCAAAAAAAACAAAAAACATATAAAAAATTTTGAAAATCCAAAAAAAATATCTCCCTTTTTAAAAATAAATTCTCTTTGGTAAATACTTTTCCTTTAAAAAATCCAAAATAAAAGAAAAACATTTGAAAATGTCTGAATTTCCCTACTCGTAAGAATTTTACAATAGTTGTGAAAATTAATATAATCCATATAGTTTCACATCAAACTCTTATGGATATTTTAATAACAACTATTGTACAAAAATTTCGACTTTTGAACCACAAAGTTTTCAAAATGATGACTAACCCTCAAATCCTAAAAAGAGTATTGACATAATTTGGTCTTAATTTTCCTTAACTTAGTTTTCAAATCCTTTTCTTTCAAAAAATTTCAATAAAAACAATTTACTTCAAAATTCAAATGATTTCGATTATAACTCATGTCAATATAATTTCGAACTCCAAAATGAATTTCAAAATCAAAATATGGAAATGTGAACCACTTTTTAAATGATTTTGGCAATGAGAATAGTTTCAATCATGGTGAAAATGTTTACTCTCAACAATTTCAAATTGATTCTCAAATTAATAATTATAAATTTGATTTTATTGAGCAAATGGAAGAAATTCACAAAGATCACATGGATTTGTTGTTTGAAACATATATGAAACAACGTGAGAAACAAAATCAAATCCCAATGTGTGACGAGTCAAGTAATAATCCACCTTTTACCAAAATTGACGCAACAACTTTTAAAGTTGAAAACGACAATCATAATGAAGTTGTTGAAAATGCGGTAATTGAGTTGGATTTCAATTCTTTTGAGAGTGTGGAACCAAATTTATAATTCGTTCTTCCTTTTTCCGATTTTGAAAAATTGAATGCAACAACTTTAGGTTTTGAAATTGATACATGCAATGAAGTTATTGATAATCCAACAAAGAAGATGAATTCAGTGAGCATAAATTCTTTGGATTTTTGAAGATGAGTTGTTGAATTCTAAAGGGATAGACTTAAATCACCATTTTGATTTTAAAATCGATAATTTTGAAGAATTTGTCAATGATAAGTTTAAATTTCAATTTGGTGAAAATAAACCTGACTTCAACCAGTTGTTCTATCTACCCAAAAATCATTGAAAATAAAAGAATTCATATGATTTTTAATAAAACAACATTCGTTTTTCCAAATCAGCATTCAACTTTGAAATCTTTTATGGTTTGGTTTTCTGTGCTTAAACTATGTCTCTCATACTTGATGAGGCAAATGAATTGGTCTTTTGAAGACCGTTTCATTTACTCTTTGACAGTATATTTTCTGATGTCGTGTAAATAATAACCGTTTCATTTTCATGTAAATATAGGTCATATTTTTATTTTTATTTTATTTTTTTCCTTTCACTTGGGTTGACTATGGGGACACAGTCAAAATCAAGTGTGAGGGGGAGTCTCATCTTCATTTTATTTTTATTTTTCATGGTTTATTTTTTGCATTTTCTTTCCAAAACTCAAAAATTAAAAAAAAATCTCAAAAACAAATTTACCTTTTAACACTATAGAATAGGTATAGGATTTTGGTTATTAAATTAATTTTTTTTTAAATTTATTTGTCTCAACAAAAACAAAAATAAATTAAAGTTTAATTACAAGTAACTATGGTTTAACTAGTATATAGGAATGGGTGTTAATTATGAGGTATATCCTAATTGAAATCTTTGTTTAAAAAAGTGGTGGATTTAAAGTAAAGGATATAACTTTTTAGATCTTCTAAGTTAAATGGTGCTAAGATGATGTTGCAAAACTCTCTCTTCAAAAAAAAAGAGAAAAAAAAATATAACAAAAAATATTTCTATGAAAATAAGAAGCATATAGAGTCATGTATTCATACGAAAGTGTGTGCACTCGCCATGCTCTGTACCCTTCTCACATAAGACCGAAAGGCAGTGCATGATCGGTATATCTGGCCTCAGTTTATCTGAGTTAGGTGTATATATATAATAATTCTTCATTAATAATGCCTATAGTCCATAGGTGTACATACTTGTGTGTACACACGCCATGCTCTATATTCCCCTCATGTAAGCCCGCAAGGCAGTGTATGGGTGATATATCTAGCCTCAGTTTATCTGAGTTAGGCATATGTAAATAGTGTTAATATCAGTAAATTTTCAAATAAAAAGAGAGTAAGCAATTGAAATCCAATCACTATTTTCACTTAGTTAGATTGACTTGTTATTCAAAAGAAATGAAAATACCACTTTGAAAAACTTTGATAATCAACCAAGGATCTATTTCATAATTACACTATGTTATCAACCGAAACAACCACTCAAACCAGAGTCTAATTGTGATGATAACTTAATTTTTGTTGGAAATTTTGACAAGTAAAAGGACATAAATTTCTTGATAATGACCAGAACTTATATTTACTTATTCGTGTTAATTGAAAAGCAAATTCTTCATTTGTAAATATTTTCAAAAACTTGCATTCATTTCATTATAAATAAATCTTGCATTAAGAAATGTTGCACATTGCATTTGGATTTTTATGGGTAGTATCTGCTGAAAATCCTTACGAGACAACACTCGTCCTACTAGGGACACCTAGAGGTTTAACGGCATGTTGCATACGCTCAATGCAATCGTGTTTCCTACGAAAATGGATTTATCTTAGTTTTAGTTTATTCGATGAGGAATAAAAAGATAAGTGTGGGGGTATTTGATGTGCACAAAATCCTAATTTCCAGAATCTAAGGGATCTTAATCCAAACCGATCGTAATGATCATCCAAAACAATCGTAATGATTGTATTCAAGCCCATAGCAAACAAACAAACAAATTGGTATCGCCCGAACCGATCTGATACCAAGTATTGTACTCAGACTGGGAACATAGAATCACAGAATGATCTTAAGGATAGTCCATACCGATCAAGGTGATCGTAGAAACCACGACTTGATAAATCTACATTTATTTAATATTATTATATTATTATGTTCGAAAGGAAATCCAAGAATAAACTTCTTAAGGATGTAGTAGCCACTTGTCGCACACCAAAAGAGAGTAAACTCTAAAGTGTCAAATACTGTCACCTTTAGTAATCACTGGAACTTAACCAATACGTCCCATATCATATGGTGAAATCCAAGTATTTAGTAAAAGCTAGTAAATATCACTTATTACGGATACCATCAGAAAACCTGAACTACATTCTTTTAAGGAACAAGCACCCACTTGTCGCACACCAGAAGATAATACAACTCTAAAGTGTAAAATACTTCCTAATAGCAATCACACGAATTTAACCAAGGAATTCCATATTATCCGGTGAAATTTGAGCATTTGCTAATGGGCTAGTAAGTTTCGCTCAAACATTCTATTCGATGAGTTATACCATATTCGATGAGTGTTATTTGAAAGCATTTATACTAATCAATAACACTAAGTTGATTATTAGCACTCCCTAAATTATATAATTTAGGTTCTCAAAACATTTTTCTCTCTTGAGTTTATTATTTAAAACACTTATTATAATTTTCCATAAATCTGTTTATTATTTAACTTTATAAAAATATTCATAGATTTGCTAAAATATTCTATAACTCTAGATTATTCCAAGACTTTACTTATATACACAAAGTTGTCTCAAATTTTCATATGTTATATTATTCACAAAACCATATTTTAAAACCATATTTAATCACTCTTCTAAATACAAATTAAAATATAACCATTTTATTTAGAAATAAACTAAGTTTATACTTTTCAAAACTACATTTCCTAATTCCATGAATCCTAAATCATTTATTTAATAAAATCGTAATACTTATATTCCAATTCCATAATCACTTTTATGCAAAAATAGATTAGGTTTGTACTTCCAAAGTCATATTTCCAAATCCATAAATATTTTACTAACCATGCTTAATATATAAAATAACCTACTAAAAATCATTTATAGTATATATTAACTTAATTTAGAAACAATTATGATTTATAAATATAAATAATTCTCTTTCGTAAAATTACTTGTATACGAAGCTTATCTATTTATTTCATTTAACTCAAATTTAGGGTTTAAAGATCTGCAGTTTCGACTACTTAAATCTCATAATTTTACAAAACATAAAATATTAAAGTTGTAGATAAAACTCTAAGTTTTCTAATAAGAAAAGGATCACCAATTTTGGAGTTACGGTTCAAAAGTTATGACCGAAACAATTCTCATATTTTTTACTTCATTATCGTTGTCGTTTATCCTCCGGATAGCAACACTAAAACGTACTTTTAACCATGTAAACCATATTATAAAACTCAAAACAAGAAAGTTGTAGCACATAGTCTAAGCTTTCCAAAACATCATGAATTATTGGATTCCAATTAGTAATGAAAAAGATATTGCCAATATAATTTCAGGTTTATACTCAGCCAATTACATAGGGCAGTGCGACACCAACATTTTCAAACTCAATTTTGACTCCATAAACTGTAGAATTTATACAAATAATTAATAGCAAACTTGTGGCTAAATGAAATAACTTTCTACCATAAAAAATTTGAGACATTTTGGATTATTTTACACCGTGATATCGCTGTTTTACTACAACAATTTTTACATTAAATTTCCAGCAAACAACAACCAAACAATCACTCAAGTTCACAACCATATTGCAAGCAAGTCAATCAACAAATTATTCAAACAATTATGTGCAACAAACAAATATTTAGAAATAGACATGTGAGTGATTAACACACCTTTAATGCTTCCTATAGCTTGCTAATCTTGTCCAAAGCCTTGCTACTATCTTGCAATCTCTTTGCTAATCTCAAATACACCTAAATTCTCAAAAACTTAAATCCAACCAGCAACACTAAGATTAAAAAATAAACAAAAATCATACTTTGATGGGTTTAGAAGGTAGGGAAGATTACCTAGCTTTGATTTCTACAAGGATTATCCAAAATCCCTTTGTTTTGATCTTGATTTGGGGATGATTTTGATTCTAGGGTTTAGAGAACAAGAGAGTTTTATTTTTCAGATTTTTGAGCAGAAGAATGAAGGAGAAAGAAGTATACATACTTCTTATTTCTCTCCTACACGGGCCTAATAAGGTTTGGGTAAGTATCCAATAAGAGAAGTGTTGCAAAATCTTTAAGAGAAGTAAAGTGTTACTAATTTCTAATTTGTTTTATCGCTTAATAAAACACCACTTTTACACTAATAATATATTACAAAATCACAAATAATTTCTCCATTTATCAAAACCCAATAACAGATAAAATCCCTCATTTTAAATAATAAATCACAACATTAACACTTAATTAAATTTATAAAATTATCCCAAAATTTTCATAAAATTAATTAAGATAAAAAAAATCATTTATTTACAAAACTAGATTTAATTTCACAATTAAATTCAAAATTCACAAATAAAAATTTATTATCCATAATTAAACTTAATTAATTAGGTAACTAATAATAGGGTTGTTACATCAGATAAATCAAAAGCTTTATAGGATCCATTGGTATCGACCCATCCATGTTGACCGGTAACGATCAATATCCTCGTTAGGATAACAACTACAAATTTTGAACCTAGCTGCTTCTTTCTTCGGCATCCTCTCTATATACCTTCTGTTTGCCTTCTCTAAAATTCTATTCCAACAAGGATGAACTCCCTCATTAGAATTTGAAGACGAATAATCTCTCATACTCTTTCTATGCCTTTGAGTCTCCTTTTGTTGTTAGGGTTGGGATAACGCCTACTTCATCTCCTCCATGAGGGAAATTTGATTCTCTAATATATTTTTGTTCATTTTAGCCATTATCCCATCCAACTCAACCTTCATTACCATCTCTAGTGCACTTGAAGCACTTCTTTGTTGTTTGAGTAGTTTCTCCTCCACGCTGAGAGCCTTCATTATTGCCTTTAGCAATAACTTTGAATACAATACTCTTTTCTTTCCTTAGAGCCATTATATTCTTAGATCTGATGGTACACAATCTTCAAATCAAAATAGCAATAGATCAATGCCTTATTTCAACTCTTAGTGAAAGTACAAAAATGTTTGCACGTAAAATGAGCGAACACCCTAATTGAATAAAAATGAAAAACTAAACCAGTTTGATTCAAAAGAGAAAAGAGATAAAGAACAAAATTTTGAAAGTAGTTTGACTAGAATCTTAAGCCTACATCTACTATCAACTTTATTTCTAATGATTGTTATGATTATAGCCACTTTTGCAATATGTTTAGCTTTAGAAACTAGTTGATAATGAAAATAGAAGCAATTCGATGCAAAAATCCATGAAAAGATCAAAGAGCCAAATGCCATTTTCTATTTGGTGTTATCCTCCTATTTATAGACCAATTCGAGCATGAAAATCAATTGATCTGGTTTGAATGAATAAACATCTCCAGATCTGAAGTTCCAACATGAAAACATGTCAAATCGCACGAAGTCCAACAATCAATATGGTTCGGTACCGGTCGATATGGATCAGTACTGATCCATATCTTTGACTCTTCTATGTCTTTATCCTTAGCATAATACCAGGTCATATAACTTGACATTTATTCAAAGATTTTTCATGGTTCAGTACCGAGCCATATGGTTTGGTACCAAGCCATATCTTTCGGTACCTAGCCATGTCATATCACACACCTATTATCCTTCTTTTATCATGAACTTCAACCTTCATAAGATCTTCATAAGAGCAATGTGGGCTCCATAATCTTTCATGACCAATCGGTACCAACCCATATGGGTCAGTACTGAGCGATATGGGTTGTAGCATTTGGACTTCATTTTCTTGAGTTTTTTCCAACCTTTGTACTATTGGCATTCTCTAAGTTTCTTGGTTCATTCCCTCATCACTTCGTAGTCCGGATCTATAACATCCCTAATTTTTAATAACATTATTCAGGAAATTTAATTAGATAAATTAAATAGAATAATAATGATAAGGAGATTGATATTTGAATAAATTATACATATAGGGCCATGCTTATTAATAAAATAAATGGGCTTAAAATTGGTTTATAAGATAATTTACCTACATAAGGCCTTATTAGTAAAAATAGCCGCACTATATATTCACGGCTATACATTTGCCTTTGTCTTTTCATGTTCATTTTATTTCTCAAATCAAAACAAACGCAAGAACCCTTATATAGTTGGCCATTAACAAGGAAGGGAAAGAGGAAATTTCAATCAAAAGATAAGATCAAAGCTAGGATGGATTAAGCTACAACAAATCTCAATATCTTTATCAACTCTAAGGTGAATAATAATCTTCTACCATCTCTATTTTAATTCTATGATTATATGGTTTCGAATTTATGATTTAAATTCGTTTTTGTGATGAAATGGATGATGATATGCTTGAGTTATATTATGATGATTTGTTTTAATTCATAAGCACATGAATTTGCACGGTTTTGACATGAAACCAAGAATATATGATTTCAGATTGCCATGGAAAATTTTTATATTAAGTAAAACATGATTTTGGAGATGGGTATCAATTTTCAGAATTTTCCAAGCTATGGAAATTTTATTACGAATTTTTGATGAAAGATATGGTATAATTGGGTTTAAAATTTATTTTGAGAATTTCAGGAAGAAATTGGGTCTAAAATTTTAATATGTTTGATTACATAATGAAATGGAGTTTCTGTGATTTTTGGGGATTTTTCCCCATTGATTTACTAGGGGATATAAATTATCTTAAAAGAAGGGATTTTCTGCAAAATGTCGGTTTTTGTTATATGGAAAGGTTTTAACGTTAAATTCCTTTAATTTGGATCTAAATAAATGCGGTAGTTTTAAAAAGGTAAAGTATTTGAAAAGTTTTATGGTAGCCAATCAGTGTTTTACAAATAGGCAAGTTGTTAAAAAGAAATTACTAAAATTTACTATAATTCAACCTTTAATTCATAAAGAGTGTTCCGCCTCGGTTAGTAAGTACCTACCAACTCCATTGACTTTGCCTCATTCCAATCGAAACCAACACAGTTGAAACCACTATAGCCGAAACCGATACACATGATATCACTTAGATGGTATGCGGTGGATTGGAAGGAGGGCGTAAGCCTTGGTGTCGAATGGTTAGCTTCTGATGGAGTCGAAACCCTGCTTTTTTTTCAAAAGTTAAAGTCTTGCCTAGTTTTACCTAAAAATTTCAACACAGTCGAAAGCTATGCTTTCGAAAAGGTTTTATAATTGGCTTTTGAAGAAGGTTGTCATGGTGTGTTAAAGTATTTGCTTTCGAAGGAGTACCTTTCTCTTTAAATAATTGCTTTCGAAAGAGTAGGTTTCGTCCCAGTCGAAACCAAGCCGCTAATCCCCCTCTCGACTGCATTGAAGTCATCTATGTTGTCGAAGGGGTTACTTCTGTTTTACTTAAGCCTTTTTTCTATATGCTTTCGAAGGGGTTGAGGGTTTCGAAGGTGATGGAGTCGAAAGGGGGTTTCGACTCCGTCCTTCGAAGTTTTGATTTTTAAAGTCTTTTGCTGTCTACTGAGATGATTCCGACACCATCAATTTTTCCCCAAACTAACTTTTGTTGGTTTCGAAAGAGATACTTTCGTATATAACCATTTTGACCCATATGATGTTTTAAAGAGTAAACCCAATACTTTCGAAAGGAGAACTTTTGATTGTTTCGAAGCTCTATATTTTAAAAAGATGATTTGATACCATCGAAATGTATTATAGGTTTCGAAAGAGAATGTTTACTAACGGCTTCGAAAGATATGTATACAATTTTTTGAAAAGAGGTATTTACTTTCGAAGGAGGCTATCCAGAGGTTTTGAAAAGATGTTTTTATAGTTTCAAAACATAAATCCAATCTCAATTTAAAGTAATAAACATGGCATAAATAAAGATTTTGAGAAGTTATTCACATTGTTATTAACCCGTAACTATATTTTTGGGAAATAGCAGAATAACCAGTTAGGTTGACACAGTAATGAATATAACTTAACAGATGTTAAAATTTTAATTAAAGATATTGGCAGGGGCCAATAGGTTTACAGTAAGCCCATGAAAACTGTATGATATTGGCAGGGGCCAATAGGTTCATAGTTGGCCCATGAAAATTATGATTTGATACTGGCAGGGGCCAGTAGGTTTGTAATTAGCCCATGAAAACTATATCCGGATTAAGATATTGGCAGTCAGCCAATAGGTTCCTAGTTAGCCCATAAAAACTAGGATAAGAAATAAGATATTGGAGTTACCAATAGGTTTTTAGTGATCCCATGAAAACAAAGTAATTGGACAAATAGTCCTTAACATTTAACAGGTTAATAGTAACCACAGAAACTATAATTGAGACAGATAGTCAGAATGAATGGGGATGGGTAATCCAGAATTGATTTTTTTTTTGCATATCATCATAATGTTTTCAAATACCATGTTTTAACCATTGTGGATGCAAGATCACATTATATGGTTTTTGTGACGACCCGCCCTTCTCGACCCTCGAAAATCGACACAAAATACTCAACAGTATAATATGCCGAAGATCGAACGCCGGAAAAGACAGATTGTAGGAAAAGAAAGAAGGTAGAAGAAGAAGAATGAACTAAACAACATCAAAACCTCACAGTCGCAGCGGAATAAAATATAATATATAGAACAGAACTTTACACAAATCAAAACTATATCTGTTTATATACAATACATCATCATCAGAGTATATCAATACAACCAACCATCGTCAGTCAAACAATCTCAACAATCACAGCAGCGGAATAATACAAGTACGAGAAATACGTCTCGGACTCCAGCTCCTCTCCTGAGCTCCATAGCAACCTATCCTGAAATATACTCGGTCTGACCCGAACATTATAATAAAATAACACCCGAGTCAGTCTGGAATACCAACGCATCATAAATACATCCAAACTGATTATTAAAGTTCAAGAATCCTTTGAAACAAAAGCATCTCGTAAGACCACGCCACAAATAAACATGTCGGGTTTTTACCTTACGATAGCTAAAACACTTTTTATAAAAATCCTCTGATATTATAATAGTGTCTATTTACAAATACTTATAAAATAGCCGAAATTGTTACATCTATTAAATTCCGGCATACTAGCCACAACATGGGTAATACAAACAAAACTCGTACAAGGCACGTAGGGAGAATGGATTTCCAACGAATGACTAGGCACTGGGGTACCACCTGTCATAGTACGTGGCCTAGATCACAGTACCGAGGAGTACGCCCGCTCCCCTGCAACACAAAGCCGGAATCATCCCTTACTGGATAATTCCAAGTAAAATCACCCCACGGTTGTGATCAGCAACCGCACCACTAAGCCGAAATAAAAGGGACATCTAGACAGGGATGACCTTACTCTCAAGTGGGGGCTACCCACGAAGCCTTGCTGCATAACCCCTGATTTTCAGTCATTCCCGGTTGATGAGGCTTGAGGCTAAACGATACCTTTATAGCAAAAATCCCTTAGAATGCCCATCGTCCACCTGACGATGTCACGAAAGCATTCGTCCATACAAGTCCGTTCCGGGTTCGAACGGAACCGAAGGCACTATTCCTACTACATCCATTTTGGAAATATCCTCAGGATTAGTAGCGACTAGCCCTTGCACTTCACTGCTCCATCTTCGACTCCGAAATCGTTACACGAAACGTACAAACCGGATCGAAGTGGTTTTCGAGTCTCCAGACCTAGAATCCCGGTATACGGAAACTCGATCCCGGTCTCTTCGAAACGATCGCGCATTTGGCCAATATTGATAGTCGGTGATTTAACTATCAATTAATGTTCACAAACATCCATACACATCCATCACACAATAAATAATCTCCATATTATTTATTTTCTTCTAATATCTTTCAAAGATATATTTTCACATTTTCAAAACTCGTTTGAAAACAATTTTCCAAAACTCTTCCTTTACAAGGTAAATCTTTTACCCTTTATTCCCATCGGGAATAACCAAGTATAAAACAATTTGCATTTAAAACAGTTAAAAATACTTTATACTGAAATATACTTTAAAATATGAAAATTTCTTCTATTTATTTACTCAAAATATAAATTTAAAATATGTGAAGAAAACTAGTCATTAACACATAAACTTTGATTTTAAAAATAAGGGTTTTAGTTTAACTAAATTCAAAATAGCGTTATAAGAAGAAAAAATACTAATTTCAATAACTTAAGCTAAACCCAACTTTTAAATAAATCCATTTGTAAAATAATTGCTAATATACTCCCAAATTATTACGACATTAAAAATTATTAATTTATTTCTTTAAAAATAACGTTTTCTTAAAAATACTTTTTAAAACGATTTAAAACTTAACCTTTAGTTAAATAAAATCTTTTTATAAACATTTACTTGGTTTTCCCAGGGAATCACTTTCCCATTTCAAAACATTTCAAAGTACTCTTTCATATAAATCCACTGATTTATTTCAAGTCAATTTATGATTTCAACATAAATTTCCAATTCCATACTTAACTATAACTTCCTCCGAAGTTAAATCACAATTTTCCATTTCCGGAAATTCATTTTTAAATATAGTTTAAACATTTTGGTGAATTTTCAATGGAAGCCAAATTTCCAATTCACTTAATTAAATTCCAATGAAATACGGCATTTCAAAACATTCTATTTTTCATTTGAACTTGTTAATTTATAGTCGGAAACTCCATTTTAACATATTTTTGATTTCCGGATAACATTAGTCGTTATTAAAATAAACACTGTTATTTTAAACAATTTATAATTTCATAAATTTAATCTCCAGAAAACTATACTTTCCATTTACCCATTACATAAACTTCCCATTATATTCAAAATCCCAATTTGGCCCAATTTACATTTTTCCTTTCAAATCCGATTTCAAATTTTATTCTTTGAAATTCTAAATTTAACAATTCATTTTATTTCGTAAAAAACACAATTTATCCATTTATAATTAAATTCTGTGATTATACTTTATACAACAATTTCACAGTACAATTTAATTTCAGATTTATCAATCACAACATATAAACATGCAACATTATCAATTATAAAATAATTGCTACAATTGTGAGGAATCCAGTTGGATCCCTCCAACCTGTCTTTCCCTGCATCCACAAGTATTAGCACATCACAATATAAAATATCAATCCAGACAGATAAACACAAATATAGACAATCAACCACACAGATATTTAAATATCAATTATTTATAATGTCTAGCATCCAGATGTGAGTGAGAAAAACTCACCTTGAGTTTTGGCGAGCGTTCGAAATTTTAAATTAAATCGAACAACGTTCGATTTAACTCAATTTTCTACTTGCCCGGAATGATTCCGGAACTGCACCATCACGTAGCATGCGTTCTTGCGATTCCAATGTCGCGAATTTCGTCGAATTCTGAATACGTATGAATTTGTTATGATTTTATAAAGTTCGAACAACAATTTAAAACAATTTTCTTTTTAACATTTTACCCAAAACAATCGTGGCCCACGTTCCACACGAGAGCTTCTCCCTCACGCGACATGCTCCAGACTTGAACCCAACTTTGCCGCTACCTAGGGCTTCGAACCGCCACTGCCTCGCCCCACGATAATTCGATCAGAACCCTCCGTGTCGAAGAGCGCATCGCCACCCACCTCCGATCCAAAAACGAACGTGCTCGGCGCCTCCTAGGGGTGCGAAAACGCATACGAACGGAAATGTTCAAGGACGAAAATTCGTCAGTCCATCGCTCCAAACATGATCTTGACCGTATAGATGTGAAGCTGGTTTCACTCTCTTCGATTTTCATGTAGAAAATTTTACAAATCGTCGTGAGGATTAGGAGATTTTGGAGGAAGAAAAACGATCGTTTCTGGCCATTAAAATGATATAAGCGGCGGCCTGTAGGAGATAAGTCTAGGGTTTGCAAATGTAAATGTATATATAATATTGTTTAATATTATTTTAATTAATAAAATATCTCAACATAACAGTTTTCGCTAACGAACTTCAAACTACGTGTTCCGACAGGCTACCCTGGGGTTTTTCCGCGTTCCGAACACAATGGAACAGGTTTCGTAAGCTAATGTGATCGTATGAGCGAGATACGGAATTAAACGATCAATTTAAAATTAAATCGGTTAAATCGATTTCGATACGTTTCGAGCTGCCACCGTCAAACGACAACTCCGATCGCTACGAAAATTGAAATCCGATAATAACTAACTATTACGGATCCAATGGAACTGGTTTCGTCGAATTCCGAGACTGTGCCCCGGAAGGCTATTTTCACTCGTCAATTAAATCTAGCGATTTTCTGAAATTATCAAAAACGCTTAAAATTTTACTTTTACAAATTTAATAACTCAATAATAAATCATATAAAATTTATAAACACAATAAAAATCATTCTGGCTCATTCCGGACTAAAATCTGATTAAATTGCATTTTAATAATATTAAATTCATTTAAAATTAATATAAAATCCGAAATATTAATTTATCAACTTACAAATTTATCTAAAAATCCAACAACATCATTTATGCCCAAATAGACTAATAAATAAATTTTAAAACCATTTTATAGCTATTTACACCGAGATTCACCTTTTTATCCTAATCCCGAATATTTAATTATTATTTTTCCATTAATCAAATTCAACCAGAATTGCTATAATTAAAAATTATAGCTTATTCTATTGATTGAACCTGAATCCATTCATTCCAACATCAATTAAGAATCCACATTAAACATTTAAAACGAATTAAATGTCCAAAAATCTAGCAGCCAAAATCTGGGATGTTACATTCCTCCCCCCTTATAAAAATTTCGTCCCCGAAATTTGCTAAGGTAAAAATACTCTCAAACTAATTTACTTATCCAATTTGCTTAGTTAAAAGCTTATATTCACTTTCCCAAAAAGTTTCTGCTCCATTTCAAAACCCTTTGCTTTCTTTACTCTAAAGCCTTTATTTTAACACTCGCTTTCAAAATAACTTTACTTATTAATAAATTTCCCAAAAACCCCAAAAATTTTCTAACTTCCAAAATTTCTAGAAAATTTTGGCGGAGTCTCCTTTGTACGGAGGAGCTTCTGCGATATCGCAGGATACACAAATATATATACATCGGCTCACATGGCCGGAAACCAAAATATATCACAAAATATATATCATTTTCCAATTATATTTGCGTAGGCGTACCTCTTAGCAAATTTTTAAAAACAAGCGGCTAATATCTCGCATATACGCGCTCCAACTCTCTCGAACGCCTCCCGCACCTGTACTATACTCAACAAACTCATCAAATTTCAAAGATAAGAACATTTCATTAGCATTTCCAATATAAATGCAAGCTAACCATCTTTATAAACCAATTTCACAATGCTGACATCATTTTAACTCGCTTTACAAACTCAAATTTCATAGTTTAACAATGTCACTATATTTTCAACAATCCAAAGATTTCAATCACCTTTAAATTTTCTTATTCAAGTCCAAGCTTCATTTTATTTCTCTTGAATGCTTTAAATTCAAGTTCACCATATACAATTCATATTTATTTCACCCAATTCATTTCCACTTCAATATGATTACATGCGTATCACTTGCATCAATTTACTTCAATTCAATTACAAATTGATTCACAATCAAATTCTTATTCTTAAATTTGATATACTTACATTTTCTTTATTTTAACTTACATTCCCAATTTGATTTGCAATCAAATTTTATTTTAAACTTGAATCATTTGCATTTCTATCCATATACAAAATTACTTAATAAAATATCAACTCATTCCAGTTGATTTAAAATCCATTTCATTTGCTACTTTAAATCAATTTACTTGCATTCATTTACAAACTCTTTAAATTAGATTCCAATCCATATCAATTTATCCAAAAATCAATTTCAATTGCTTGTTAAAACAACTTAATTCCGAATACATGCCAATTTCATGTCATTCAAGCAAAATAATCACCACTTAAGCTTATAACCATTTAAAATTAATCCCAACTTAGATTCATATAAATTTTATTCCATTTTTCATGGTTCACAATCCAAGTATTTTTATTCCAATGCAATTTGTTAATTAAATTAAACTTTCCTTACATTTTATTTCATTAACCAACTCAAGTTTATATCAATATCATTCCATTCTGGATTGTTTACAACCCATACATCCTTATTTCATCTCAATAATTAATTAAAACTCATTTCACTTGTTTTTCAGTTTTATTATCTAACAAATTTCATTCAGATTTACTTAATAAAGCTCATCCACAATCATTTGTTTTCTCCAAGTTGCTTAAGTTTTTTCACAAAATTTCCATCATCTTCTTATATCAATTTTATTTGATTCACATTCAAATAAATTCCAATTCATTTACAACTTTAATGCTCTTTGTTTATTTACTAAATCCATGTACAAATTTATTTTATTAACAAAGAGACCCCTTAAATTATTTCTCTCATTTGAATTTTATTTACAATTCAAACCATCACTATTATAAGCTAATTCCATTATTCATTCTCACTTCCAACTTTTATTGCCAAACTTAAATTCCATCCCAAAACTGGATTTTATTTACCTTTCAAACTTTGACCAACTATCAAAATTCTATTCATTACCATACACATTCCATTTAATTTAGTTTACACAAATTCATTCCCAAACAATTATTTTAGATTTAGTTGAGTCAACATTTACTTCATTCATCATCACCTCAACTAAATTAAATTTCCATTAAACTAAATTCTTATCCCATTTTAATTCAAGGTTAACTAAATTATATATGCATTTCAATTTAATTCCTTTCCAGAATTAATTCAAGTTCTTCTAAATTTTATTTAACCCACCTGAATTTAAACCATTTCCTTTACTACCTTAAATAAGAATTTAATTACATTCATTCTTATTCATAACACAACAGAAATTTTAATATTCAGCTTAATTCCATCTTAGTCGAAGTTAAACCAAATTCAATTTAATCTTAATCCTCCATATCCAAGTTCAACTTATTTACTAACTTCAGTTCACTTACCTCTTTTATATTTTATAATTGTTTCACCTTACTTTGCATTCCATTTAAAATTAAGTTCGAATTCACCATTCCACTTAACCATTTTTATTTGTGATTATAATTCCATTTAACTTGAGTTAAAATCAAATCTTCCATTCTCAAGTTCTCCAACTTATTTACTTGTAAGTTTATATTGCTCATTTCAAACCAATCCACATTTTTATAATCACAATTCCAAATTTCATATATATGTATCTCTGCATTCTTAAAGATATAAATTTTCTTTCATTAAACTTCTGGCACAAATTTAAATCCACATTTGAGATTATAAGTATAGCACTTAATAACTTAAGAATATGAATTCATTTGCACAATCATAAGCATTTACATTCCACCGTTATCTCAACTTCCATTTAATTCCAATTCATTTAGATTTAATTCAATTTCAAATTCTTAATTTTATTTAACTTATCATAAGTTAAATCCAGATATATTCCATTCACCTTCATTTATTCAAAGTAAATTTACATTCCATATATACTCAATTCTTTTTTTAAATCAACTTTCCTTTATAAGTTATATAGTTGAATCATTTCAACTTTCACATTTTTATTTTAAAATAGAATTCCCAGAATTCAATTTACCCGGATTTATTTCAAAACCAATTTGAAATATAAATCAACACATTTCCATTTGATATCCAAATCAAATACCAAATTCCAAAACAATATGCTTTTACCAAAACAATTTTCCCCTTAAAATTGTTAAAACAACTTGTATATAAACAAGTATAAACAAATATCTTAACCAATCACCTCGGAAGTAATCCATCACTTTAGAAACTCGAAAATGAATTCTAATGATGTGGCCAGCATCATCAGGATTATTTTCCAGCGACTGAAGTGAGTTCAATACTTTCCACTTCCAAAATCCACCTCAAAACAATTTCTATTCAAAAATATTTCCCCAAAATATACTCCATTCCTTCAAATGCTTTTAAAACATTTCTGACATTTCCACAAAGTCAAATTCCCAAAACTTTGTTTAATTCCATTTGAAATCCCTTTCAAAATTTCCGGGGTCAAAATTCTAGTTTAAATCAAATTTAAATTTAATTACTTTTCTTATTTAAAACATATCCAGTCAATTCCATTTGGTTATAAACCATTTTAATATTTTAACTTCTTACTGGCTTATAAGTCATTTCGAATTTTAGATCATATTTTAATTTCTTATTTGATTATAGAAGAAACAACCAAACAAACATCCAATACATATAATAATTGAGAAAACCATTTCTTTTATATCAAAATACAATTTTGGGTAAAATTATTTCATTTACCCACTTTAAAACAATACTATGTCGGTTTATCTTGTTTAAGAGTTTAGAAACCCCTATCGATACGGTTGTACTTCCCGTACCGACCAGAATTCATAAACACTCAACCGATAAGTCAACACAGTACAAAAACAATTTTATATCCACTAACAAGTACGCTCTCATAGCTATTATTACACTCAACTCATTATAGAGTACTATTGACTCTATTTAATGAGAAATTTCCCACCAAAGCCTAGGTTGTCGCCAATCTAAGCTCTGATACCAACTGTGACGACCCGCCCTTCTCGACCCTCGAAAATCGACACAAAATACTCAACAGTATAATATGCCGAAGATCGAACGCCGGAAAAGACAGATTGTAGGAAAAGAAAGAAGGTAGAAGAAGAAGAATGAACTAAACAACATCAAAACCTCACAGTCGCAGCGGAATAAAATATAATATATAGAACAGAACTTTACACAAATCAAAACTATATCTGTTTATATACAATACATCATCATCAGAGTATATCAATACAACCAACCATCGTCAGTCAAACAATCTCAACAATCACAGCAGCGGAATAATACAAGTACGAGAAATACGTCTCGGACTCCAGCTCCTCTCCTGAGCTCCATAGCAACCTATCCTGAAATATACTCGGTCTGACCCGAGCATTATAATAAAATAACACCCGAGTCAGTCTGGAATACCAGCGCATCATAAATACATCCAAACTGATTATTAAAGTTCAAGAATCCTTTGAAACAAAAGCATCTCGTAAGACCATGCCACAAATAAACATGTCGGGTTTTTACCTTACGATAGCTAAAACACTTTTTATAAAAATCCTCTGATATTATAATAGTGTCTATTTACAAATACTTATAAAATAGCCGAAATTGTTACATCTATTAAATTCCGGCATACTAGCCACAACGTGGGTAATACAAACAAAACTCGTACAAGGCACGTAGGGAGAATGGATTTCCAACGAATGACTAGGCACTGGGGTACCACCTGTCACAGTACGTGGCCTAGATCACAGTACCGAGGAGTACGCCCGCTCCCCTGCAACACAAAGCCGGAATCATCCCTTACTGGATAATTCCAAGTAAAATCACCCCACGGTTGTGATCAGCAACCGCACCACTAAGCCGAAATAAAAGGGACATCTAGACAGGGATGACCTTACTCTCAAGTGGGGGCTACCCACGAAGCCTTGCTGCATAACCCCTGATTTTCAGTCATTCCCGGTTGATGAGGCTTGAGGCTAAACGATACCTTTATAGCACAAATCCCTTAGAATGCCCATCGTCCACCTGACGATGTCACGAAAGCATTCGTCCATACAAGTCCGTTCCGGGTTCGAACGGAACCGAAGGCACTATTCCTACTACATCCATTTTGGAAATATCCTCAGGATTAGTAGCGACTAGCCCTTGCACTTCACTGCTCCATCTTCGACTCCGAAATCGTTACACGAAACGTACAAACCGGATCGAAGTGGTTTTCGAGTCTCCAGACCTAGAATCCCGGTATACGGAAACTCGATCCCGGTCTCTTCGAAACGATCGCGCATTTGGCCAATATTGATAGTCGGTGATTTAACTATCAATTAATGTTCACAAACATCCATACACATCCATCACACAATAAATAATCTCCATATTATTTATTTTCTTCTAATATCTTTCAAAGATATATTTTCACATTTTCAAAACTCGTTTGAAAACAATTTTCCAAAACTCTTCCTTTACAAGGTAAATCTTTTACCCTTTATTCCCATCGGGAATAACCAAGTATAAAACAATTTGCATTTAAAACAGTTAAAAATACTTTATACTGAAATATACTTTAAAATATGAAAATTTCTTCTATTTATTTACTCAAAATATAAATTTAAAATATGTGAAGAAAACTAGTCATTAACACATAAACTTTGATTTTAAAAATAAGGGTTTTAGTTTAACTAAATTCAAAATAGCGTTATAAGAAGAAAAAATACTAATTTCAATAACTTAAGCTAAACCCAACTTTTAAATAAATCCATTTGTAAAATAATTGCTAATATACTCCCAAATTATTACGACATTAAAAATTATTAATTTATTTCTTTAAAAATAACGTTTTCTTAAAAATACTTTTTAAAACGATTTAAAACTTAACCTTTAGTTAAATAAAATCTTTTTATAAACATTTACTTGGTTTTCCCAGGGAATCACTTTCCCGTTTCAAAACATTTCAAAGTACTCTTTCATATAAATCCACTGATTTATTTCAAGTCAATTTATGATTTCAACATAAATTTCCAATTCCATACTTAACTATAACTTCCTCCGAAGTTAAATCACAATTTTCCATTTCCGGAAATTCATTTTTAAATATAGTTTAAACATTTTGGTGAATTTTCAATGGAAGCCAAATTTCCAATTCACTTAATTAAATTCCAATGAAATACGGCATTTCAAAACATTCTATTTTTCATTTGAACTTGTTAATTTATAGTCGGAAACTCCATTTTAACATATTTTTGATTTCCGGATAACATTAGTCGTTATTAAAATAAACACTGTTATTTTAAACAATTTATAATTTCATAAATTTAATCTCCAGAAAACTATACTTTCCATTTACCCATTACATAAACTTCCCATTATATTCAAAATCCCAATTTGGCCCAATTTACATTTTTCCTTTCAAATCCGATTTCAAATTTTATTCTTTGAAATTCTAAATTTAACAATTCATTTTATTTCGTAAAAAACACAATTTATCCATTTATAATTAAATTCTGTGATTATACTTTATACAACAATTTCACAGTACAATTTAATTTCAGATTTATCAATCACAACATATAAACATGCAACATTATCAATTATAAAATAATTGCTACAATTGTGAGGAATCCAGTTGGATCCCTCCAACCTGTCTTTCCCTGCATCCACAAGTATTAGCACATCACAATATAAAATATCAATCCAGACAGATAAACACAAATATAGACAATCAACCACACAGATATTTAAATATCAATTATTTATAATGTCTAGCATCCAGATGTGAGTGAGAAAAACTCACCTTGAGTTTTGGCGAGCGTTCGAAATTTTAAATTAAATCGAACAACGTTCGATTTAACTCAATTTTCTACTTGCCCGGAATGATTCCGGAACTGCACCATCACGTAGCATGCGTTCCTGCGATTCCAATGTCGCGAATTTCGTCGAATTCTGAATACGTATGAATTTGTTATGATTTTATAAAGTTCGAACAACAATTTAAAACAATTTTCTTTTTAACATTTTACCCAAAACAATCGTGGCCCACGTTCCACACGAGAGCTTCTCCCTCACGCGACATGCTCCAGACTTGAACCCAACTTTGCCGCTACCTAGGGCTTCGAACCGCCACTGCCTCGCCCCACGATAATTCGATCAGAACCCTCCGTGTCGAAGAGCGCATCGCCACCCACCTCCGATCCAAAAACGAACGTGCTCGGCGCCTCCTAGGGGTGCGAAAACGCATACGAACGGAAATGTTCAAGGACGAAAATTCGTCAGTCCATCGCTCCAAACATGATCTTGACCGTATAGATGTGAAGCTGGTTTCACTCTCTTCGATTTTCATGTAGAAAATTTTACAAATCGTCGTGAGGATTAGGAGATTTTGGAGGAAGAAAAACGATCGTTTCTGGCCATTAAAATGATATAAGCGGCGGCCTGTAGGAGATAAGTCTAGGGTTTGCAAATGTAAATGTATATATAATATTGTTTAATATTATTTTAATTAATAAAATATCTCAACATAACAGTTTTCGCTAACGAACTTCAAACTACGTGTTCCGACAGGCTACCCTGGGGTTTTTCCACGTTCCGGACACAATGGAACAGGTTTCGTAAGCTAATGTGATCGTATGAGCGAGATACGGAATTAAACGATCAATTTAAAATTAAATCGGTTAAATCGATTTCGATACGTTTCGAGCTGCCACCGTCAAACGACAACTCCGATCGCTACGAAAATTGAAATCCGATAATAACTAACTATTACAAATCCAATGGAACTGGTTTCGTCGAATTCCGAGACTGTGCCCCGGAAGGCTATTTTCACTCGTCAATTAAATCTAGCGATTTTCTGAAATTATCAAAAACGCTTAAAATTTTACTTTTACAAATTTAATAACTCAATAATAAATCATATAAAATTTATAAACACAATAAAAATCATTCCGGCTCATTCCGGACTAAAATCTGATTAAATTGCATTTTAATAATATTAAATTCATTTAAAATTAATATAAAATCCGAAATATTAATTTATCAACTTACAAATTTATCTAAAAATCCAACAACATCATTTATGCCCAAATAGACTAATAAATAAATTTTAAAACCATTTTATAGCTATTTACACCGAGATTCACCTTTTTATCCTAATCCCGAATATTTAATTATTATTTTTCCATTAATCAAATTCAACCAGAATTGCTATAATTAAAAATTATAGCTTATTCTATTGATTGAACCTGAATCCATTCATTCCAACATCAATTAAGAATCCACATTAAACATTTAAAACGAATTAAATGTCCAAAAATCTAGCAGCCAAAATCTGGGATGTTACAGTTTTATAAATGTTTTAGGATATAGTGAGGGGAAAACCCGATTCGCTAAGCGGCGTGGTCTCACTAGATATCTAAATGGTTTGAGATGGTAAATTATTATTCATACCAGGCTTTATGTCTGACTCAAAGTTTTTGTTTTCCCCTTAAACTATCGGGTACTCAATTGATTTTGAGTAGGTTGAGAGTTAAGGTTTGTAGGTGTTTTTTTAGAAGAATAAAAGCTTCCGAGGACGTGTAGGAGGCAATATGTTATTAGAGTTCTTTTATTTCCGCTATACTTTGTTTGTAAAGGTAAATTGTTTTTGCCTATCTATATACTCTGATCTACCAAGGGGGCATCTTCATATGTCACACTTGGCGTATTTTCTAATAATAATATGTTATCTGAACGTGGTCTGCGAATTGAGATTATGAAATCAATTTAGAATATTTTGAAATGGAATGTGGAATTTGTGTGCTGTTTAAATTTTTTCATATTCTTATGTTTCTATGTATCAATGTACCTAATTTCACCGTATTTGGTCGCCGTGGATTAATAAATATGGATAACTGCAGAATCCGTAGCCGTTAGTTTTGGGCCTCCAAGTAGACGGATGTTACAGGGTCCGTAAAAATGTCCCTTGGTTCAAATACCAGATAACACTTGTCACCTTAAGATCATTACATGAGTCAAGCTGTACAACTACTATAACATTCTCACCTTGGTCACTTAAGTATTTTTTTCATCTAAGACTTGAGTTCTATAAGTTTTGAACACTTGCAATACACGAATATAGATATCTGATCCATATTCAATCACATATTAATGTTGTATAGCGAACAATCGCTTCTGTAATATATGAAATCTTAATGAAATTGGTTCATTCAATATTAGCAGGTAAACCATAATGTGAGATCATGCATTCAATACGATCAATTACAATAAAGATCTTATTTTGTTAGACATCGAACTAGACCAACAACAACAAGATGGGCCTATGAATTCGATTACTAAAATAT
Source organism: Allium fistulosum (assembly GCA_030737815.1). Classification (NCBI taxonomy): domain Eukaryota; kingdom Viridiplantae; phylum Streptophyta; class Magnoliopsida; order Asparagales; family Amaryllidaceae; genus Allium; species Allium fistulosum. Next base: position 1,016,982,369 of record CM060907.1, read on the forward strand.
CGGTTTGATTAGTTTATGTAATGTGAAACTTATTTACGGATGACTATGCAACAACCTGTACCTTAATGGGCCCATATTTCAACAAAAATCAAAACCCAAGTCCATCAAAGCACAGATTATTGCATTTGGTACCTGCAAATAAGCATGAGCATCATCAGAGATTGATAGAAATCTAAACTCACAGCGGAAACAAGAATAGGATAAGAATACTGACCATGACTACTACCTTGAAACTAATGGTATTCCTTGAATAGCAGATTGTCACATCAGCATCAAGCATGAGAGAAAGAAGACTTCTCCAACAACAAAGCACATCCAGCTCCAGTGGCTTGTACCTCTAATTCTATCCTATAGGCTGTAACGAGGAGGGGTCAGAACAATGTTCTGGTGATTGGAAATATAAACTGTCCATAACATAAACTTATACCGATTGGTTTCCATTTAATTGTTATGTTCGTTAAGATTAGCAATTCTAATCTAACCTTGCCTTGCACACACAATTACATACTTACCCCTTCCCAAGGTACGGAATACTAATGAAGCCTTATCAACCACCCAAACCCTTTAGCCACTTAGTACTTCTAAATATGAAGCCCGCTTCTATAATACTTTTGAAAAGAGAAATAGGCAGATTCTGCCATTTAAGACCTTAATCAAGGTAGACCCCATCATTTAAGACCTATTCACAAGGTGGTTTCTGAACAATGTTGTCAATGGTTGGTGGGTCCTAGCTACAAGACCTCTAACTGCTATTTAAGGCTTCTAACGTTTAAAATAAAATACTGTTATAACAAAATACTTTTATAACTCGATGTTTCAACAAGTTTATCCTCGTTCCTACAGACTCTGGTAGTGCGTTGATCAGGCGCAAAACTAGAATTCTCCAGGTACTTAGTAGACTTGTTTCAACACCCAGTGAAAATACTGGAAAACTTTTAAAAACAGATATGGAAAGTACAATCCAAACAAAAACAAACAAACAAATCATGGATTGCAGATACACAATGGTTACGCCTGGGTCCCCCAGGAAACATCCGTACCTTTTAAGCATTCACTGCCTTGCGAATTTCACCATGATAACAAAACGGTGGACTGCAGGATACATAAAAATGGTTACGCCTGGATCCCCCAGGAAACATCCATACCCCTTAAGCAATCTCTGCCTTGCGGATTACGCCACTAACACGACCATAGATCGCAGATACACAATGGTTACGCCTGGATCCCCCAGGAAACATCCGTACCTTTTAAGCAATCACTGCCTTGCGAATTACGCTATGCAGTCGAGTTCGTAAGACCATGGGTAACGCCATGGAATTCGAAGGACACTCGAGTATCATATCCGGAAAACCAAAATTCAGAGAGAATAATATCGATAGAATGAATCCAAGATGTGGCCACAAATCGGATATCAAGCAGAAGGCACTTTCCATATCTTTACTTCGAAAATATGTATCATATAGTACCTTTTCAAATCACTTTCAAATATCGTACTTATATAAAATCCATTATATATAAGATTTAATTTTCAGATCAAATACTTTTCCAAAATCAAAAGTATATCAAATCATACTTATATAGACTTTAATTATATAAGATTTCACTTTTCAAATTGAGTACCCTTTTCAAATCCATAGTTTTTGAATCAATTTCATACTCATACAAATCAATTTTATATAAGTTCGATAACTCCCAAATCAAGTATTTAGTAGCACAAGGTTCTCAAATTTCAATTTTTTTCAATATCAGTTCAATTTCAAAATCTTATATAATTTCACCAAATTATTTCTTCTCAAATTAAATAACTTTAGTTTCAAAGTTTCCAAAATATTAGATTTAGAAAATAAATCCAAATTTCCAAATCAATATAATTTAAGTCAACCAATTCATTTCCAAAATCAAATGTTTTCAAAATCATCTTATACTTACATAAGGTCCATCTTATATAAGGATCAAATCTTTACAAAATAAATTTCGCTGTATGAAGAGCCATATGGGATTGGATATCTTTGCTTTTATAGGTTATATATCTTTGTAATTTAAATTTAAAGTTTTCTTTTAGTAAGCAAAGATATTCTAACCTGACAGCTTTCAATTTCAGCGTCAAAATATATCAATGATATTAGAATATACGATGTACATACGTCATCATTTCGCAAAATCACATTTGATCGCTCGCTCGATCACACAAGTTCGCTTTCGAACTAGTGTCCATTCGACTTCCCTAATGCGGACTTCGATATGGTTTCTCGACTAGAAGCCATCAGTCTCCTTGCATAGCCATATACTATGATAGAGAATTCTAGAATTTAGCCCAAAATCCATATCAAATATTCGCCATCAAGAATCGAATGAAAAATCCTAACACGAAATGGTGTAATTCACCTCGAACTTGTGTACTCAAACTTGGATCAGATTAATTATGCAAATAAAACAGCATACGTACAACTTATATATTTATTCCAACTTGTTAAATATATAGTTCCATAAAGATGTTACTAAGTTAAAACATTTAAACTAAATTTTATTCAAAATATTTTGAAGACCAAATTATTTTCAAAACATTTCAAATCTAAATTTCATATTAGAAAAATTGAAAATTGCCTTATTCATTTTCTTAACAAACAGTTTCAACTTATTTAAATCATATTACTACATACTTTAACATTCATACCAACTTATATACTTTATACTTTTCAAAATTCTTAGCTTTTGAAAAGTTAACCTTGATTTGGAAGTGCTCGAACCTTCAAAATAGTTGAAGAAATCATTTTCAAATTCAAGAGTTGGAAATCAGCAGCAAATTAGTAAATCAATTTTAATAGATAGGGTTATATCAAATCCAAAACTCGAGGGCTGAACACCGGCTCATTTTATATCGTTTCAAATACATTTACATATATCTTTCGAATATCAAATCATACTTTAAAATTTTGAAATCAAAATTGGTTTCGCAAAATCACTCGCGTAGCGATGCTACTAAAGTGGCCTATCCCTCACTCTGAAACTCGAAAATCAATGTCGATGATGCATGCACTCATCAATGAAATTATTTTCCAGTGACATAAGTGAGTTCTGGACTTCTATTTTCTCAAACTTCTTTTTGAAATTTCTTCGAAATCATTCGAAACTCATTAAAATCATTTGAAACATTTCTTATTTGGAAAATACTTTTAAATCATATTATTATTATATATTTCAAAATCTTAAAACCAGTTACAAAATACCGGAGTTCAATTCTCGAATTTCAAATTTAAAATCCTTTAGTTATAAATCATTTTTAGATAGATCAAATTTCTTATATAATTTTTTTTTCAAAATCCTTTCGAAAACCTCAAATTCTTATTTTAAAAGGGTATATAATCCTTATCGAAAACATTTCAATTTTATATATAGAATAAAATCATACTTATCAAAATAATAATTTCGGTTTAGAAAACAATTTCTAGAATACAAAACCCGATTTTCAAAGGATGATTTGAGAATGGATTTCAACAAAGATAGAGATTCAAATTAGAGGAACTCTAATCAAATAAAATTTCTGATTCGAAGATAGGCTTGAAAGAAGATGAGATAATTAACTTACAAAATAGGAGATGGATATACTTATACAAGTCGTGGGCGACCTTAACCGGGTCAACCGTGACTTCAGGAACAAGATCGATGCAGAATTTCAAGAAAAACCAACATTCGATCGCAAGAGATAGCGGTATCTAAACCAAAGATATATAAATCTCCGGTGCATCAATGCCAATTGTAAAGGAGTTCCACCCCTTTACAAATCATCCAAAGATTGGCGGGATCGCCTATTCTTATAGAGATCATTCGAAGTGGAGTTATGGGATACTCCAGAATCAAAAGAATACAATTAGGGAGAGACAAGAATGAATTTTGGAACCGCAAGGAACGTTCCAAAGTTCAAAGGAAATCGAGTCAAAAGGAAGAAATTCAAACTCGAACGAAAGTGATTCTGTAAATAAATTTACTATATATGCTAGGTTTTGCCTAGAGCCAAAGCTCTGATACCAACTGTAACATCCCGCTATTTTGGACCATTCAAATCGACAATAAATCCACACATGTCTGACTTGAATAATTCAAAATATCATATTGTTAATTTAAATTTGGCAAAACTCAGCATATGCAGTAAATAAATCAATCACAGAATCACAGACACAGAGTAATACAATAATACGCAGCGGAATAGATAAAATAGTAGTTCGTGAAGCTACTATATAAACATCAGAGTTAGAAATAAAATACAGCAGAATATCTCAAATGCAGTGAAGTCTCCAGTACAACAGATGACTTCTCTGAACAAATCAACTAGAAGAGCTGAAAGCTGAGGCGATAGTTGGATCTCCAAAGGAAGCTCCAAACTCCAAGGGTGAGTCTCAAATGCTGTATCGCTCGGTCTGACCCGAGCGTAAAGGAAAACACAAAACACTCGAGTCAGAACTAAAATTCTTATGCAAACTAAATCAAAATTTGATGTAATAAGGTATGCAAATAACTACATTTTTGAAGGTTCAAATTTCTGGAAATGTTATTGTTTCCATATTTAAAAATACAATAGATTTCACAATAGATCCATTCTAGTAACTTACAAATTTACAGAACAATTCTCAATTAAATTTCATAGTTCAAGAGATTTGATTTATAAAAATGTTTCAAAGTTTCAACATTCAATTTTATGGAAACTTCCCAATGTTTCAAAATTTAATTTTGGAGACTTTCAAATAAGGTAACGACAGTTAATTTCCCAAAATCATTTTTATGGTTCAAATGGTAAGTCTAAACATACTAGTTTTTTTTCTCTCATGTAAATACATGAAATTCATCCGTTTTATATCTTTATTCAGTGCTCAAATAATCAATATGAAAATTTATATGATTACAATAAACTATAGGGTGATAACAAGGATATATCAAAATAAATGAACAAATACACATTCAATCACAATAGCATCCATCACATCATACAATCAACATTCAAATCAATCAATTCAACAAATCAACCAATTCAATAACATGTCATAGTAATTATTAGTCATAACATATTGGAATTTAGCTATTCAAACTAAATACCAATAAAAATTCCAAACCAACAATCAAAACTTTATCACTATATGACCTGGTTTAACTTGCAATAAAATTTTAGTATTGCGTGAGTGGGTTTAAACACTCACCTTATGGATTTCCGTTTCTTAGTCGGGTTTGGATCCGCTACTACTTCCTCCTATTGATTTATTTCCTTGTTATTTTAATCTTCTTCTTTTTTTTTACAGAATTTTTTTGGAAGAGACAGAGAAGTTTGTATAGGTCTGAATTTGAAGAAAAGGATTTGGAAAAAGAAGAATGTTTGGAAAAGAAGAAAAAAAAATTCAAGGAAGATGAAGAATTGAAAAAAGAAAACGAAGCTAAAAAAAAGAAGCTTTAAAAGAAGAAGAAGATTTGAAGAATAAGAATAAGAAAAAGCTTTGAAAGAAAAAAAAAGAGAAGAAGGAGATTTGAAGAAGAAGAAAAAAATGAAGAAGGAAGAAAATGAAGAGTGGGAAAAAAATGAGATGGAAGTTTGTTTGGAGAAATGAAGCTACAAAAGATGAGATTTGAAAAATGAAACGAGGCTACAGAAATGACGATGGAAACAAATGAAAAGCTAATAGAGTATATATAAACAAACTAGGAATTGAAATAAAGTAAAAATATGAATAGTCTTAAAATGGTAGTATTGAAAGAGGTGAAGTAAAGGAATAAATATATCAATAAAGATAAAAATAAATCTTCCGTTTTAAATATGAAGTTTCAGGAGAAAGAATTGCCAATGAAAGGAAGCTACAAGAACTAATGATGCATAAGTAAAATAAACTTCAGAAACGGAGAATAGTAAATGCTAATTAGATGGCATGAATATTAATTTGATGTTCACATTAAAAACGGAAAAATAGAAAAGAAATGAAAAAACTTCAGGTAAAGCATTTGGAAAGAGCAAACGAATAAAGGAGAAACAAATGAAAAGAATGAGGCAATTATTAATTAGAAATAAATCAAATGAGGTTATTACTAATTAATAAGAAACGAATGAGTAGGCTAATAATTAAATGGATGCACAAGTGGAGACTACGTTAAGAACTTGAAAACGGAAGAGAGAGAATGGAGGTGATAATAATGTAAAGCAAATGAAGAGACCACATATAACCTATAAACAAACCTTTGGGGGTCCAAATTCCAAAACTCACTCCAATTAATTCATATCAATAAACCCAAATATACACATATTTACATAATTTAATTTCATATTAAAACATTCGTTTTATGTCAATATATTTGCATACTACATTAACACAATCAATCAATTAACAATCAATCAATCAATTAATCAACCAATCAATCTATATTTTTATTTACGTTACTCAAACCAATTTCATTATTTAATGAATATATATCTATCTGTGCACTATAAAAATGATTTACTTTACTTTTCTAATGACTATAACGGTCACATTAATGCAACCAATTTACAAGTTTAAACCATATATAAAATGTAAAAAAAATATATATATGAACTTATGTAATTAATGTACAACTGTTAATAAAAGGTAATTTCTAATTGATTCCACAATATTTACAAAACCATGAATCCTCTGATATACTTAAAAGTTTGAATATTAATGTGTGTGTGTGTGTCTGTATTATTCTAAAATTCAATTTTTTTTCCAAAATCATTCTTGCTTAAAATGAAAGTTTATTTTTATACGTCTCAAAACATGCAACAATTAATAACAAAAGAAATGAATGGACCATGTACATTGCACAACCTTTTTGAAATTCAATTTGTGAAACGTAACCAAATTAACTTCATTAACTCAAATAATATTCAAATTTGTATGCATTTAGTTTTTTTTATCTATGCATAATAAATAAAATTACTTACTATAAAATGAAAACGTTCAATTTGGTTTTCCCAAAATGATCTTTTATTTCCATTAAAACATCAATCCTGTTTAACACAAAAGGTGCGTTTCTTTTATTAAATCTATTAATTGCAATCAACGTTTTCTTCCCTTCTAATTGAAATATTTCAATTACATTAATTACAATTACTTATAAAGTTAAATTTCAAAACAGTCAACTAAAATGGATGAAAAATCGAATAATTGTTTCCTTTAGTCATTTAAACACGTTTATAAATTTGTTGTTTATACAGCAGAGCTATAAATAACTTACTTAAATAAATTATTTTTCTACTCTTGTAATCCATCTATATGCTAAAACACAGTTCAAATACACATATTTACTTCCTTTAAATCAATCATCCTATTCTTTATTTTAATGAAATTAAACCTACATTCACAAATGAAACATCCATTTTATTTGTTATAAATGTTCTTTTCATTAAACCGACTTTCCTTATATTTTCACAAAACATAAGCTACGTTTAATTACACCTATTAATTTACAGTTTGGTGTCCTCTCTATCATTAATTGAAATTATTCAATTACATTATTTTCAATTGTTTACAAGGGTGAATTTCAAAATGGAAAAAAATAAAGGTAATGGGAAATAAAACAATTATTTCCTATCAAACAGTGATTGAAACATATTTATGCACTATTGGATACAAACAGAAATTATACATTTCTTACCAAATAATAGTTTCTCATCTCTGCAATCAATCTTTCAGCTACCAAACATTTCAAATAAATAAACTTATGATTCTTTTTTTTAATAAAGAAACATTTATTATTTCTTATTAACATTTATTATTCCAATCAACTGGAAATTTACATTCAAACAATTACAAATATCATTCAAACCAATATTATTAAAATACACACTAACATTTTTTATCATCCTTATATTGTTGCAAACATATGACATTAATAGAAATTTTAATTAAGCTCATAATTTGTATTAAAATCAAATTTGTATAAATAAAATCTTAAATTTTTTTATTCCTAACAATTTTATTCAAAAAATCTTATTTAATTTACTACTTTTAAATGTTTAAAAATACGGGTCGTTACAGAGGTGGACCCTTCAGCCACTTAAGACCTCAAACCAGAAGCGAACCCTTATGGAGATATCCATCATCGCTCCTAATTCCAAATTTGGACCATTTAATACTTTCCTACTAAGAAAGCAAGCCTAATCTCTCACGTTGTCGCGGGTCCTAGGATTAGTGATATCTCACATCAGTAGTAAGTACACCTTACTACTGGTAGGCTCAAAGTGAAGGACAGTCTTCCATCGAGTGACTCTACTAACCTCGCATCACTAACATACTAAGTCCATTTAACAATCCAAAGTCTTTACTTATATTATCATAGGTAGAAAATGGACTTAGCTTACTAATTCCCTTTTTATGTAAGGAAATAAGATTTACCTTAAATATTTATCTACCCATAAATCCTCGTTTAATGTTCATGAAAGTCAATTTGTCCATAAAGTCCTAACAGACATTTCCTAAGACATTTATGTATGATTACTAATTTCAAATTGGCAACCTTTCATATTTATTCCATTTTTATTAATTCAACTTCTTTATTTATCAGTCCTATTAATCCATTTACCCTATCAAAATTTTGCAACTCCTATATTTATTACCATTTATTTCCAATTTGTTGGAGTTACAACCTTTTAAATTCTTTCTCATTTATTAATTATCTAAACGCGAATATTACATGCAAGCATCGTTATTAGATTTTTATTTAATTATTATAAGTGCAGTAAATTACGTACAAATATTTACTTTTATCAATTATGTTCTAGTTATATATCTCCACTAGAATATTCTTTTCAATGTTAAATTATTGGAATCATATCTAAATAAATTATCCACTATACACTACGCCATAGATTGCATACTGCAACACCCAAGAAGTGATGCAGGAAGTGCCAAAAAATGTTGCTGTAGGCTAAAAAAGGTCAAAGGCAAAACTTTCTCGGTGATGCATTTTGCTGCGTTGCCCTAGAGTCAAATGCAACATCTTTGCGGCCCTAGGGCAACATCGGTTCTGTTGTTGCCACAAGTACCAAATTTACTAAAAAGTGGGCCCCACAATCTAGGCCCCAACATGTGGGCCCACATTGTGGGGCCCACTAATTCTGTGGCCCACCTTTACGGAACCCTGTTGTGGGGCCCATATTCATTAATCTATGGTAACACTTTTACCATCCAATGGCAACACTTTGCCAGTTTATTACCACATTTAACATCACATACTGCAACATTATATCATATCTATGGCAACACCTTTTGCAATTTAAATTGGAAATGTACTGCAACATTATATCATATCTATGGCAACATTATACTGCAACATTATATCATATCTAATGGCAACATTACACTACAACAAAGAACTTTTCATTTCAGAATAACCAGCAACACAAGTTTTACTTAGTCAAGTACAAAATAACAAACATACTTAAAAACATAGCCAGTGTATTCATAGTTACAGCCAATACATACTAAATTCTACTTATTAACAGTACATTCATATTTGCGAGCCTCCAGTGTCATCAGTGCCATCAGTGCCTCTAGTGCCTCCAGTGCCATCACTGTAGACGGTCGCACAAAGATCCCCAACATCAATTTACATGTCAGGGTTTGCTTCGCCTAATTTCTTAAGCACCCATGTCAAGTTCTCCCGAACTTTTTGGTTCACCATTTATTTCCCATTTGTTGGAGTTACAACCTTTTAAATTCTTTCTCATTTATTAATCTAAACACGAATATTACATGCAAGCATCGTTATTAGATTTTTATTTAATTATTATAAGTGCAGTAAATTACGTACAAATATTTACTTTTATCAAATATGTTCTAGTTATATATCTTCACTAGAATATTCTTTTCAATGTTAAATTATTGGAATCATATCTAAATAAATTATCCACTATATAATTTATATAAATTAGTCCAAAAGATTTAAGTTTAAAATACAAAAGATTACATCGTTTGAAATTACAAGGAATAATCGGTTCTCTTTATTACTAAAATAAACAGCGTAAATTACAATGAATTCATACTTTATACATCTCTTTCTATTTGCATTTATTCCTTGTTAGATCAAACACTGTATTTTTCTAAAAGGGAAAGAAATCAAACTAATTTACAAATATTAAGCGAATGTAAATTCCAAAAATTCCAAACATAGAAAAGTTTACATTCCAATAAGATTAGGGTAATAATCCAAATTTATAACATTATTATACAACCTATTTTAGATCTAAAATAAATTTCATTCAAATCAATATTCTAAATTCATACTTTTGGGACTGATTTCCAGATCAGGTTGTAAACAATGCTAAAACAATCATAAATAAGAATATGTAGGCGATATTTATTATATTCAAATCATATTCAATTCATTTCCTACAGCTCATATACAATTATCCAATTAGGCATAAAAATCAAATAAACACCAATGGGAAAAATTTCATACTATAACAATCTATAAAATTTCCCACGCACCTTTTAAAAGCGTCCAAATCTCTAGACCTAAAGTAGAACCTTTGATTCATCTCTGAATCCTTTTTAATCCCATAGATATGTATAAACTGGTATATACATACTTTAGAATTACAGATCTAAGAAGAGATTTGGGATTGGGAGAGAAAATAGATACAAATATATAAATATATAAATTATCTCAAATACGCATATGGTTGATTCTCTTCTCTTTTCCTTTTTATTAGATTTCTACTCTTCTCCGATTTGTATGAATATAGATACAAATATCTTATCTTTATAATTTAGAAAGAATGCGGAGAAGAAGAAATGGCAAAGCTTCGCTACTGCCTCCATAAAAATATGAGAAGAGAAGGGAGGGCTAGGCCTAAATTTGTAGACGCTAGAATCAACCAGAGCAGTGCAAGTTAAAATATTAAATTTGGGTCGTTGTGGCCTAAGGTTATTGTAGCCGTAAGGTCGCCACCGGTCGACCGTCTTTGGATCACTAGTCGATCGCTGGGGGTCGGCCGTCCCCAATAACAGGTCGGCCTATGGGCCCAGGTAATTAATATAAAAACGTTAATCTTTCTTATTTAGTTATTTTCATTTCAAATTCGTTTTTCGTTCGTAAATTATTTGTTTGGACTTCGATCGCAAAACTCCAAATAGGAATGTTGCTTAGAATTTCACTACGAACGCAATGGTACAAGTTTCGTTATCAAATTCCATCGTTTGCACAAAGTCCATTTTTGGAGCCTAATTAATTAACTTACTAACTAATTAAATAACTAACGCTAAATTATGGGGAGTTACATTCTCCCCCCTTAAAAAGAATTTCGTCCTCGAAATTTCATCAATGACTAAGTCAAGGTTTTGGCTCCTAATAATCCTAAACTATACAACCAATTTTGCAACCAAACGAGCATAAGTGCATAGTGTATTACTGTATCACGACACAGAAAATATGTATGCTGAATGATTCTAAATTGGATCATCCTATATGAATGCATTTCTTTTGAAAACATTTCTTAAAACATAATGCTAACAACCTACATATACACTAGCAGTTCTACATGTATGCAGCTTTTTGAAAAATCTTTTCAACTAAAACCCCAATACTCCTACAAATAGAAGTATGAAATGGCTAATTTTGCATCCACTTCCTACCATCCAATAATCTAACGCACTGAAAAAATCGCTTCCTAAAAATTAATCCTATGCTAGAAAAAGGAATTTAGGCGAAGAATTTAACATTCTTACCACACTATAATCTTCCTATTACAATAGTACAGTGGAAATTTCCTCGCTACTCGAGATTTACTCCAAATTTTCCACGTACAAAATGCATAAGGAGGCTTATTTTCAAGCTCTTAAATGGAATTAAATCTAAAAATAGACTTGCACGTGTAGTCGACAAGGTATGTGTAACGACCCGTAATTTTTAACGATTTTAATAATGTAATTTACTGAATTATTCTTGAATATAAACAATAAAATTTAACAATGAAAATTTGATAATTGGAATGGGTCTATTAAGACATAGCAGATGGCAAATTTTCATTGGAAAATATGAAAGTTTATTCTGTTGTGTAATTTTCAATTTCAATTTATAATTAGTTACTTTGATGAAAATAAATTGTTTTCGAAATCTGAATATTTTTATACAATAAATTTGTAAATCATTTTCTGAGTGAAACGTCGTAATTTGTTTCGCCAAATATGAACGGCTATTACTCCGTTTATCTTATTTCCGGCATTTTAGCAGCATTTTCGACAACGAAAATCGAATTCTGATAGGATGATCGTATCGCTCATATCTGTGTACCATTCTGTTCGTCGCGTCGTGCTGATCTCCGCAATATATTCATTTGTGTATTTTGACGTCCGGTACGTGTCGAAATCTGTGAAACGATTTCTATATCGGTTCTGCATTTGGGCATTTGGGTTCTTGTGTCTATTCGATTGTTCCCCGTGTAATCTAACAGATACTTGCTTTCAATTATCTCCTGAAATTCAACGATTGGCATTTTCTATTCCCACTGCACATTATTTATTTTTGGTCCGTTCATTTTCTTCACATCTTTGCTCTTCGTTCTGACTGTTGCTTTTGAAATGAAAATAAATACATAAAGTTAATATATATGTTTGGATCTGAACAGCTTGCTCTATCTCGTGCCTGTAATCATGCGGCCTCACCCACTAGTCACTCACATTTTCCTCCCCAGCAGCCGTTCGACCTCGTCATTTCCTCTCCACGTACTAACACCACCATACGCATTTTCCACTGGCTTCCTGAAATGACAATTGTAATATGCTGTTAAATTTGAACTGTTAATTATTTAATTGCTGTATATGATATGCCATTATCTGTAACTATTCACCTATGACATCTGACACCATAACCTGTTATTTATATTATAATTAAATTTGTTACTGATGATATATGCCCGTTGTTGATGTGTTATGTTATTATCACATTTGTTCTCACTCTGCAAGTTCCCTATTAGTTTAGAATTCCCTATGGGTTGAAATGATACATACCTGAACGATATTATAGATTAGGGGAAAATCGTTATGGGTTGAAATGATAAACCCAACCGATTTTCATTGATTTTGAAATTTTGGGATTGCTGGTTGAAATGATATACACCCGTAAATATTAAATTATTGCGGATTGAAATGATAAATATCTGTATCACTTGACCATAGGATAGAAAATTATATACGGACACCGTTGGTCTATTTTGGAAAATGATTGCCAAAGTTTTTTTTTTTGCAAGTTAAGCGGGGTTAAACTGGCCCCCTACCAGGTTTATTAAAGAAAGACGAAAATACAGGGACGAGAAACAAAACCACAAAAGAAAACAAGAAAGCAAAAAACACGACAGCATAGGGAAAACAGACGAAAGAACACAAAAGAAAGAAAGAAGGAGAAAAAAAGAAAAGCTACGGAATCCAAGGAACAAACTGATTGTCGAGAAAACCGTGCTTGCTGTCATGCATCCCCTTAAATATTTCATTCTTCAACACAGCCCAAACCCTATCCTTGCTACTGCACTTCCCTTCGAAAACCCTCAAATTTCTTTCGTTCCAGATGACCTTTAGAAGCTTTTTAAGAATGAAGAAAAAGTATAATTTATGTTCATCCTTCCATCCAATCGCATGCTCAATAAGCAACCATTGATTGAGATTGTGAGAGAGCATCATCCCCTGCATACAACTTAATAACTTGGTCCATAAATGAAGAACATAAGGACAATTAAAGAATAAGTGGTCTACACTCTCACAATGCTGATCACACAGCTCACAAAAAGGTTGAACAGGCATACCAAAAAGAACAAGTTTATCTCTTGTCATCAGGGCATTGTTTATAACCTTCCAGAGGATTAAATTATCACCACCACTTGACACAGCAGACCAAGTGACATGATTCCACTTGCAATCAGACATTACATCCAGACCAAGCAAGGCACTATACACACCACTAACAGAATGAGCCCGATCATTCCACAGCACTGTGTCTTGCTCAGAATGGACAAAGGTACAAGAATCATAAAGCCTCCAAAATGCATGGACAAATTGATTACTAGAGAAAGGAACCACTAGCTTACCATGAGCAATATGATCAACAGCAAGAGCATTACCTCCAATGCCCGATTGTTGCTTCTGCTGAAATGTGAAGAGATGATCAAGCACGATTCCCTTTCCAAGCCATGGCACTGACCAAAACTTGCAGACACTAGCTTCAGCCAGTTTAAATTGAACAAATGGTTTGAATGTGTGCCTGAGCTTAAGAATACTCCTCCATATCCAACTGCAGGAGAGCGGAACCTCCATAAGCCAGAAGTTTTTGGTCCCAATGTTGTACCTGATGGTCCATTTCACCCATAAAGTGTCATGCTTGAGTAACAACGCATTAATGTGTTGACTGTAAGCGGCCTTGTTCCAAACTTCAATACTATGCAGTCCCAGACCACCTTTGCACTTCGGCTTCTCAAAGGAAGAGAAAGAACCAGGCAGAACTTTCCTCGTGTGTATTGTACCAAACCAAAAAAATCTTAACATCGCACGTCTAACCATTTTCAAAAGCCGACAAGGAAGAATGAACACCCTGGCCCAGTAAACCATTAAAGAGAAGCTCACAGATTGAACAAGAACCAACCTACCAGCTTGAGTCAAGAACTTGTTAGCCCAACAATCCATGGCACCAGTGATTTTTTCATACAACGGCAGGCAGTTAGCATGAGTAACTCTGGAGGAGCAAAGAGGCAGCCCAAGATAATACATATCAGAAGCCATAGACTGCATACCAGCAAAAGAGGAGAGGCTGGATTCCTGATGGCTAGTAATCCCAGCGAATAAAATGCTAGATTTGTTGAAGTTCAGCTTAAGACCAGATATCCTGTAGAATATGTGAAGCACACTTTTAATACAATCAATAGATTGCAGGTTAGGTTTTGTGAAAATCATGATGTCATCTGCAAAGAGAAGAGATGTTATTTGCAGTTCCTTGCATTTAGGGTGGTAGTGTATGTGCTTATTTTGAAAGTGAGGCCTTAACAAACAGGTGAAGACCTCCATGACCAAGATGAAAAGATAGGAAGATAGTGGATCCCCCGGCCTTATTCCCTTCTTTGAAGTAAAGTTGCTTGAGCTAGCACCATTGATTATCAGCGAGAAGGTGGGTGTAGAGACACACTCGTACACCCAAGCAACAAAGACTTTAGGAAAGCCCATCAACGACATAATCCTAACTATTGACTTCCACTGTATCGAGTCATAAGCTTTCATCAAATCCAGCTTTAACATGGCATGCGGCGAAATATTCACATGGTTGTATCCATTAAGGAGCTCATGAGCTAGCATTATGTTATCAAGAATGTTTCTATTCGGCAGGAAAGCCACTTGATTGTTGGATATGATTCTTTGCAAAACAGAGACAAGCCTCGTTGCAATAATCATAGAAATGCACTTATAAACCACGTTGCAGCAAGAGATAGGCCTGAATGAGGAAACAGAAGAGGCTTGCTTGCTCTTGGGGATGAGCACCAAATTAGTAGCATTCGCAGATTTCAACATCTTGAACTTGTTAAAGAAGTTGTGCACAACCAAGGTAAACTGGCAACCCACAGTTTCCCAGCTAGAAGTATAAAAGACCACATTGAAACCATCAGGACCACCAGAGGAGCACTTATTCATAGCAAATAGAGTATTCTTAATTTCAGCATCAGTTACTTTGACAGCCATACAATTAGCTTCATCAAGAGTTAATTTGGGAAGAGTTATCGCAGACAAGAGATTCAGCTCCGGTTCAAAATTGCTCATATTTCCAAAGAGGTTAGAGTAAAACGTGAGAAATGCCTTTTCAACTGTTTCAGGGGTAGTGTTCAAAATACCTGCTTCATCAATGATGGAAGAGATGTTGTTTGTTGAGTGCTTGTCTTTCAGGGAGGCATGAAAATACTTCGTATTCCTATCACCATCAGCAGCCCATTTGATCCGAAGCTGTTGCTTCCTCATATCACATTCTTTAGAAAGAGCAAGATAGAGATCACTAAATAGGACAGCTTCCCTTTGAGCCATGTCAGCATCATTTGGATGAGCCATCATAAGAACCTGAGCTTCCTTAAGCTGCTCCATAAGCTTGGTTGATTATAGATTGCCATTCCCATACTTCGCTTTAGACCAAGTCCTTAAGCACTCCTTCCTTGCTTTCAATTTCCTGCAAAAAACATACATAGGATTTCCATAGTACTTATGTGACCAAGCATTTTTAATTATATTATTATACTCAGGGTCATTGACCCAAGCATTATAGAATTTAAACCCCCTTTTAACTCCAATAGGCTTCTTCCCAGTGGTTAGGATAGGAGGAGAGTGGTCAGAAAGGATTGGGTGGGGAAGATGAGTGGAGAGAGAAGGCCAGGTAGAAAGGGCTTTGAAGTTAGAGAAGGAGTGATCAATGTTGGAGAAAATACGTGTACCATTTCTCGACCTATTGTTCCAGGAGAAGAGAGCACCATTCCTGCGGATAGGAATTAGAGATGAATCAAAAACAGCAGAGTTTAATGGAAGGATATCATTAGGCACAAGGGAGATACCCCCTTGCTTGTTAGTCAAGGAGAGACAACAATTGAAGTCTCCAAGAATGACCCAAGGATGAGTTTCTTGCCTAAGCGCAGGAATAAGCTGGAGAACATTCAGCCTAGATGAGGGGGAGTTATGAGCGTAAATAAAGGTGATGTAGAAGGAAGAGGAAGAATTATGGTATTTAGCATGATAATGCATTAATTGAGGGGTGGATAGAATAAGCTCAAGAGAAAGTTGAGCAGGGTTATGTAATACCAAAATATGACCGTAGCTCGCTTCAAGAAGGTTATGAGACAGCAGCCAAGACGGATTAATGTACTTAGCAGCGGAAATAGTCAGAGGAAGATTCAATTTGGTTTCAAGAATAGCAAAAATTGAAAGCTGATGTTCGTTAATTAAGTGCTTAACCTGATCAAGTTTGAGGAAATTATGGGATCCTCTGATATTCCATGCTCCAATATTGTGTGACATAATTAAACTATGTATGGAGATCCCCTTCTTTCATGCTCCTAGTAATAGGAGAATTAATTCTATTATGACTTGGATTTAGCATCCTGTTTTTCTTAACCCTCTTGCCTTTGTCAATTGTAGTAGATTGGCATGGGTTCGAAGTTTGTTCAATAGGAGGTGATTTCCAACCAGGAATGGATCCCAGATAAACATACGGATGACTTGAAGATGTATTGGCAGGAAGAGGAGGAGAAGGAGAGGTCGGGGAGGCAGTAGGGAATGAGGAAGATTGTATCACTAAATCGAAAATTTGAGCTTGCATAGTGTTACGGAATACCTCCTCATGAATGTCTTGGGATATGATGGCTTTGGAACGAATTGAAGATAAAGTGAGAAGTTTGGTGGGACTGATTTCAGTTTGCTGAACTAACATGTGATCATTTGTACGCAGTTGAGAATCAAGGACATGCACAAATCGGTTTACACTCTCCTCCCCCTGATACTAGGTTCTTTGCATTACTTCAGCAGATGCAATAATCAAATCTTGATCATTTTCATTAGAAAGAAGAGGTGGAACTGAATTGTGATTGCTAATGCAGATATCAAGTTGGGGAGTTGCCATAGATTTAGAATTGATATTTGCACGATTTTGAGTATCAGTGACATGCACAGGCTGTATTCCACTGTCTTGAAAATGATTCTGAGAACTAAGTTTAGCTTCAGCAGAAAAATTGGACTGTACGTGACCAAGTCCCTTAGTTAAATTACCACAAGACGCCGAGGCAATCAAACCAGGTATACTACTGTCAAAAACAACAGTATGCTCACCTAAAATAACAGCAGTGTCATCATATTCCTCGTTTTGTATATCATTTAACACATCAAATCTGTTTTGTAATAAAGTATTGCCTTGGTCATTGACAGTATCACCATTAACCACAGGTATTTCATTACCACATGTTCCATCAATATAAATTTTATCTTTTTGCAGCTGCAATACTTTTAAGGTAGCCACCTCATTATCAACTTTGGCTTTTGCAATTGTAACTTGCTCTTTCAAATTATTTCCAATTCCATCCTTAGCTTTCCTGTTGACAACTCTCCGCCAAGCCCGATTGATCTTACTTGCTTGCTTTCCATCCCTCTGCTCATATATAAACTCATCTTGATTTTTCGTTTTTAACACCTCCTTCGCCTCCTTCTTATCCTTTTCTCCAACTGCTTTTAAACATACATCAATCACGTGACCAAATTCTTTACAGAGGGGACAAATTTCAGGCTTTCAAAGGTAGCCGACCTTCACCATTTGCATTGATCCATCAATTAACTTTACAGGAAACTCATCAACCAAATCTTGATTAGGAGTGACATCAACCAAACACTTAGCATAACGTATTCTCTCCATTTTATCAGTGGAAGAGTCAAGACAGAGCAGCCTACCAATTCTTGACGCAAGCCAATTAATGCCAAGATGAGACCACACGTACAGAGGAATATTCGATATTCTAATCCAAACAGGCACTGATTTTATGGTGCTACAACTGTTGCCAATGTAAGGATCCCATGCCTTGATAATGAATATCTTGTTCCTAAGGAAAATTGGGTCGGCTTCAACTATTTTCCTTCTATCCTCAGCACAGGAAAGATGGAACAGGAACAAGATACCATCAGACTTTATTTTAATTTCTCCTTTTAGTTTCCATAGCTTCTTAAGGTGGTTGATAACTGTCAAATATGAGAGAGGCTTGTCAAGGAAAAATCCTACCAACCAATCTTCCCAAACAGCATTCCCAGCTTCAATAACTTCTGGGAGGTACCATAGGTAGACCATCAAACGCTAGCGGGATTTGAACAGGAGCGTAATGACCAGCATTACGAGGTTTGTTTTTGAAAAGCGAGGACCAAGGAAGAGAAGAGGGGTCTGAGTGGAGACAGGAGGAAGATTGGATAGGGGGTGGGGGAGGGACCGACGGAGGCAAGGATATAATTGAGGTGGGTAAGATGGCCAAGCTAAGAGAAGGAGAGGGAACAGATGAAAGAGAGGGAATGGTAGGTTGAAATGACAGGGCATGGTGCCAAAGTTTGAAAGGAAATATATGTATTTTATTAAATATTGACTTTTAAATTATAATATAAAGAATTTATTTTTATATATGTATAAAAAATTAGATTTTAAAATAATATGTTTTGGAAATTTTAATTTATAAGTTAGTTTTGGAAAATATAAATTTTAAGATTTTACTTATAATTTTATTATTTTAAAAGTATATAAAATAAGATTTAATACAAAATACATTTAATAATAAGATTTAATTTAATTTAATTGGTTTATAATATGTTTAAGTATTTATTTAAATTTATATTAATATTTTAAAAATAGATTTTTATAACTTTAATAATAAAGTTGGGGAAGATAAAGTAATGTTGACTAAGAATTTAAATTGGTTAATAATTGAATTTAAATAAGAATTTAATTGAACTCATTGATTTTGAGATTTTGAAAGGTATGATTTATAACTTGATTTGATGAAAAGTGATTAAATGAATATTCTCAACTTTAACTAAAATTGAGACTGAATATTTAATATTGATTTAAATTTATAAATTAAGATTTTATTTAATTGTATTAAAATGATTAAGTGAATATTTCCCAATTTGAATAAAATTAAAGTTAAATGTTGAAATATAAATGAAACTTATATTTGAAAATGTTTGAATATTTAACTTTGAATCTTATTGGACTTGAAATGATAGTCCAAACCTGGATTTGAAATCGATAAAAATTGAAATGGTTTATTGAGAATTTGAATTGAATCTTTAACCTTTTTAAATTGAAAGTGTTGAACATGGATTGATTTAAATTGAATTTTGGAATTTAAGTTGATTTGAATCGATTTGTGGAATTGGATGAAACAATTCTAATTTGGAAACTATTTCGGTATAATCTATTTAGATAAATATAAACTATTTTAATTTACAACCATTTTAATATATAAATTATTTTAATATATAAACTATTTTAATTTATAACTATTTTAATATATATACTATTTTCAACATCTAAACTGTTTAAGTTGGAAGTATTATGATTTCAAAAGTGTTATGATTTCAAAAGTGTTATAAATTTTAAAGTGTTACGATTCTGGAAATGAATATTATTTAAAGTGAATAATGATATCGAATTGATATGGTTGTGAAATGAATATGATATTTTGATATGAAGTATGAACTATTTGAAATGAAATAACCACGGTGTGAAATAAGCGTTTGGTTGTTAAAGAGACTGGGATCGGATATTGTCATACTCTCCGCCAATACCGAAAACCACTTTAACAACCATGTACGTGGTGGAGATTCCAGAACGAAGTAGGATGGTTTGGCGATGATTCTATATGAGGTTTTAGTGCAGCCCTGACTCCCGTGAGTCAGCTTAATGTGGCTAAAACAGGAGCTATACCGGGCCAAGTGAGGTCGCACCTCCGATCGGGCACATTTCTTCGATACCATTCTATTACTTTGTGATTTGATTTGGGTGCACCTTTGATTTGGGAGTGTGTCTCGAGGTGGGCGGTAGTAGCCGCTATGCGTTACCACCAGTCCGGGAGTGCAAACGGTATTTCTACCCGGGCATTTCCTCGCGTACCTTGTCACATGCCCTATCGCGCCTTCTACGAGTTTGTTTTGTGCCGTACCTATGGGGTGTCCTCTGGGTAAACCACCTGTTTGGTGGAGCCTATGGCATTGTATAGACTACGGGAATATATAAAATGTGTTAAGGGAGATATGGGTAATGCCTTAACGCTATTTTAATACTTTACTTTACTATGGACATTATTATAATAGCGTATATTACTACATAGTAGATAGTTCCACGAATCCTTAAAGGATGGAAATCCCAAACATTCTTTAAGTTACTTGTATTTCAGTTGACATTTCACTTGAGTTAAATTTACTGGTATAAGAATGTTAATCCTAACTCGAGTGTTTTGTGTTTTGCTTTATGCTCGGGTCAGACTGAGTGTCACAGCATTTGAGACTCACCTTTGGAGCTTGGAGTTTTGCTTGAAGATATATCTCTATCTATTCAGATTCTCAGTTTGTTCCAGTTGTTATATTCAGACTTATCGCTGACTTTTGTATTGACACTCATATGTATTTGATATCTCTGTTGTATTTTGTTTCAAACTTTGTTGTTTATATAGTAGCTTCATGAACTACTATTTATCTATTCCGCTGCTTATTGTTGTAATACTCTGTGTTTGTGATTCTGTAATTGATTTATTTACCGTATATGCTAACTTTTGCCAAATATAAATTAACAATATGTTGTTTTGAGCAATTCAAGTCCGATATGTGCGGATGCGAATGGTTCGAAATAGCGGGTCGTTACAACTGGTATCAGAGCTCTGGTTTAGGCAAAACTTAGCATATAGAGTAAATTTAATTACAGAATCACCTTCGTTCGAGCTTGAGTTTTCCTCCTTGACTCTGGTTTCCTTTGAATTTTGGAACTTTCCCCTTTGTTCTAAAATCCATTCTTGTCCTTTCCTGTTCATGTTCTTCTAGATACTGGAGCATCCCCATAGCTCTACTTCCGTTGAATTCTGTAATAAATTGATCTCATCTTGCCACCACTATTGGCAATTTTATCCGTATCTGTGACTAATCCCATCAGCGGTTCTGCCAACCTTAGTATGATTTGTAAAGTGGTGATACTCTTTTACTATAGGCGTCGATTAACCGGAGATTTATACGTCCTCAGTTTGAATGCTGTTATTTCTTGCAAAGCCCGAACCGTTTCTCTAGTAGACGACAAGGGTAATTCTTTTATGATCAAATGTCGAGTGCCTCTGGATTAAGTAGGCAGTTCTTGTTAGTCCATGAGTTGATGGTTTTGATGACAACAACCTTAGAATAAGATTATAAAATATAAATACTAACATTATAGTTTAGATATATATATGTATATGCAGGATTTAACCATGCAGGTACCAAGAATGAAGACTGTACAGTATAGAGATTCAAGATATCAAGATTGAAGACTCATGAGTATCAAGAATATCAAGATTATCAAGAGTTTAAGATTTCAAGATAAGTATTGAGTCTAGAATTATGTTAAAACTTCACAATAGCACTAAAATCTTCACTCCATTTTTCTTTTTGGATGGAACCCATTTCTACCTTTTTAGTGGCTTACAAACCCACGACAAGTAGCTTACAAACCTACGACAAGTGGCTTACAAACCCACGAACATCCTGGTTTTGTACAAGTTCTCGAGTCCTGTCATGATGAGATATTCTACAGGAAGAAGCTTGCAAAACTACTTCAAAATGATTTTCAAAAACTACTTCGGAATGATTTTCAAAATTTTTTTCAAAATGTTTTAGCCTTAAAAATTATCTTTTTAAATGATTTTCAAAAAGATGTTTTAGCCTTAAATATTCTTGTTTTTAAACTTTGGTTATTTTAAACTATCTTTTAATTATAATATATTTATACTTTAATTTAAATATAAAATTATAGTAAAATATTATATATATTATTCTTTATATTCATCTATGTATTTTATCTATAATCAAGTATATTTATAAAGTTTAAAATAGTTTTAATATAAGATAAAGGATATTTTCAAAGAAAATCAAAACATCAAAAATTGCTTTGGGATGTCGACATGCCTATGGTGACCATGTAGACATGGTGACAGTTGAGTTTAAAATTTAAATTTGAAAAGAAGTGTCTATTCTCCATAACTCTTCACGAATGGACATGACTGTCGTTCTTCTATAAATAGGGGTTAGTTTCAACGAATTTTTAATCAGTTTTTCTGGTTTTTTCACTCCTCTTCTTCTTCCACATTTTCTTAATCAAAATTCTATCATTACTCTGCCAAAATCAACATTGAATCTAACTAGATTATCTCTGGTTTGATTCTCTATTAATATCTCAACAAGATCTAAGTGCTATTCAGAGTTATTGGCTTCTTTGTAATCTATCTAGCGAGAAAAGGTGTGATTGTAACCTTGGAAATCAATCAAGCGAGAAAAGGTGTGATTGTAGCCTTGGAAATCAATTGGGTGAACTTGTTGCCCCGGAAATCAAGCATCTCTACCCAAAGGATTGTTATTCTGGAGGGTGTACCTCGTAGCCTTGAAACCGAGGGTTGTAATTGTTGAATTGCTTTTGAAAGGAAATCCATACTTGATTGTGCGGGACTAGATGTAGGGTAACCCTGTAACGACCCGCCATTTTGGACCATTCGCGTCCAATATAAGTGTATAGGTAGACACTCATGCCGGAGTTGAATTGCTCAAAATACCGCGTTGTTAATTTAAATTTGGCAAAACTGAACATATACAGTAAATAAATAACCACAGATCACAGACACAGAGTAATAAGTGCAGCGGAAATAAAAGAGATAGTAGTTCATGAAGCTACTATATGAATATATAAAATACATCAGAGTTAAACCAGATACAACGGAAGAGTAATATGATACATCAGATACAAATCAGAATACATCACTGGAATCATCGAATATCTGAAAGCTGGATAGATAGCTGGATCTCCAAGCGAAGCTCCAACTCCAAAGGTGAGTCTCGAAAGCTGAACCACTCAGTCTGACCCGAGCGTAAAGCAAAAACACAAGACACTCGAGTCAGGATTAACATTCTTATATTAATAAATCCAACTCAAGTGAAATATCAATTGAAATACAAGTAACTCAAAGGATGTTTGGAATAACCATCCTTTAAGGATCCGTTAAACTATCTACTATGTAGTAATGTACGCTAAGTAGATAATGTCTATCAGTAATATATAAAGATATCAAAATAGCGTTAAGTCATGGTCCATTCCACCCTTAACACGTTTTTATTCCCAAAAGCATATACAAGACCGTAGTTTCCCCGAAACCGGAAGTCACCAGAGGGCAATCCATATACTCAAGGTACAAAACAAATTCGTAGTGGTCGCGCATAAATGGAATACAAGTATGACAAGGCACATGAGGCTATACCCAAGGTAGTGATACTACCGTTCGCCTGATCCGGACTGGTGAGAACGCAACGCCGCAGCGCCCGCAACACCGTGAAACAACACTCCCAAAATCAAGGGTGCACCAATCGACAACAAGTATAAGTAGTTCGAAGAAGTGTGTCCACTTGAGGTAGCTAATCCTCCATTGGCCCGGCACAGCTCCTGTTTTAGTCATTTCCAATTTGACACAAGTGTCAAGGCTATCCATTATCGTTCTCTTTCTTCAGTCAACACGTACATCATTCCAACCACTTCATTCTGGATCAACACTCCGCGAATGTTAGTTATTAAAGTGGTTTCGGTTTAGATAGAGAGTATATCCATTACCGATCCCGGTCTCTTTAATAACTTTCGTAATTATTACACCGATTGGTCGTTTATATTTCAAAAACCAAATCAATTTCAATTCAATTAGAATTCGTAAATCAACATTTCATTTGTCTTTCAAAACCAATTTCCAATAATTTATGTTTCAAAACATTCAATTTACCATTTCAAGATCTTATAATTCAATTTCAATTTCCTTTAAAACAATTCAAATATTGATTCAAGTTCGTATATAAGATTCATTCCGAAATTATTTAAATTAATTTAATTTATCATTCAAATCAATTTAACTTCATTTATCGATTTTATTCAATATTCATTAAGTAAATTTTGCCATTCGAAACAATTTCTATTAAATTTCCAATTTATTAAATCCATTATTTAAATTCAACTTCATTATATCAAAACTTACAAATTGAATTAAATTAAATTCATCAACCAAATTCTTAAAATTTCAAGTCTTACATTTATTTCTATAAATCACATTTTATTTCTTGTTAAAGAAATTCAATTCACTTATTTACTTACTTAAATATTTTCCAAACTTAATTTATATAGAAACTCAATTTCAATTATTACGAAGTAAAATTCACTTATTCAAAAATTCAATTTTTCTTATTAAAGAATTCAACTCAATTTAATCACTAAATAATTCAATCTTATTTAATTATTAAATAATTCAAAACTTAATTATTAAATCATTTCAAAGTTTGATAATTTCAAACTTAATTATAATTTCAAACTTAATTATTAAATCATTTCAAAGTTAATTCAATCATTTCTCAAATCAAACAACATTCGTTCATCAATTACATTGTTAATATTTTGTTTCAGATTATTAAATATTAACATTTTCCTTTCATTAAAATCCAAATTTCAACTTCGTTTCAAAACCATATTATTTATTCAAATAAAATCTTCGATTTATTTTCAAATCAAATTATTGACCAATCGGTTTTTTATTTAATTCTCTTTCCTAGGTCAAAGTTCAATTTGGGTATTTATCATTTCAACCCGATTCCAATTCAATTCAAAATCAAAACATACAAAGGGAACTTGCAGTGTGATAACTGGGATGGTGTCAAAGTAAATAAACAAGCAATAGCAATAATCAATAACAATCCAATAATCAATTCAAATAATCCCGAAATAACCGTATTAATTCGCATTGTTATTTGTATGAATTAATATAATTATTTCTAGAATCTACACTATCATTTCATGTAGATTAAAGATTATTACATTACGGTTTTCACTTGTCATTCAATTTAAAATTTCATACATCATCAATTTAACAACATACATTCAGTGGTTCAAGGTGTAATTAAACAAATCATACGTGTCAATAAATTTAACAGTTAAAGGGGTCATATTATACAAATGTCATTTAATCAAATTTAACTTTTAACTATTCTATATCAAGTTCAATTGCATACTACTTATCAATTTAACATTAACAATTTAACGTCCAATATAAACATCAACAATCAATCAATTATCAGCCAAACTATGTTATCATCGCATAAATAATTAACAGATAATGGTGTCAAATGTCACAGGTGAACTGATACAGGCAATAACATATATAACAGTGTAATTAACTAACAGCAGTATATTTCAATTGCCGTTTCAATTGAAATCAAATTTAATAAATAAAGAACGTTAATCGTGAGTGAGTGCTCACCTTTCGAGGTTAAAGAGAACCAGAGATGACCCAGATTCGCACACCGATACGAACACTGAAATTGAATTACGAATCCAAAGCAATGCTAGATGACATGATTTGATGAAGAAATCAGTCACGATGGACAAAGCTGGTAAAGAGGGATTTGACGAAATCAAAACGAATTAGCTGGATAGATGGATAATATATTTGAAAAAAGAAAGATACATATATTAAGGTCAACATATATTTAAGATAGTATATATATTTGTTTTTTTTTTCAAATCAATAACTTAACTTCAATCAAAATAAAAATCGATATATGCATGTAAACAAAATTCACCTATATATTGAAACCAGAATATACTTATTCACCCGCCACACACATACATATATAACATATGCGGAAAGAAACTCTAAAATAGATATATTCATATTATCATACCCTTAAGCACAAATAAACTTACAGCCTAACCCACTCTGCATACACTTATATATAGAACAACAAAATCAATATATCAATACTTCCGTATATACGAAACAAGCAATACAAAATAGCATTTAAAATAATGTTTATATATATACACTTTGAAATCAAATAACACTTGTATAAACCTTTGTAACTTATATATCTATAATATGGAAACTATATAGGCTAAAATCGGTGGCCTGATATGAATATATACTCAACTACCTAATATAACATACAGTACCCTATATCCTTTAAAACAAGCAGACTGGTTTATCAACAACATTAAAATATGGTAGGTAATGCTGCTTCCCTTTATATAACATATATATTATACTTTTAAGCATATATACTATTGAAATCGAGAATACTGTACACAAATATACACAATTGTAAACAATATATTATATAAAATCATGTTTTATAAACACGGTATATTAACTGTACAGTGTATATATATATAAATAAACCAACACCAACACTTCTACCAACATTACCCAGTATACTTTAAATAAGACTAGTACAGCTGCTTTGCAATAATACCTTCCATACAACTATATATACAACTAGCCCTACAGAGTTTAAAACAAATCAATATATAAACTAATATAATTTAAGTCAAAACTTTATAAAATATGACACGTATCATAAATATGAAATCTATACTTATATAAACTTGATATATATATGCTAATGTACAAGCTGCGACTGTTATAAAATCAGAAAGCATAAATACATATATATAAATAAAACAACTATTTATAAAGTATACATATACTAACCAAAATATAAAGTTTGAATGATGGTGGCTCGGCCACATGATGATGTTTGACAAAAGCTTCAGGAAGGCTCGGCGGGACGACAGAGGAGGAAGAGAATGGGCGGCTGGTGAGGCTCGGGTTCGTGGTGCTCATGCGGTGGAGGGTTGAGCTCGGGAAAACTGCGGGGAGGAGTAGCATGTGGCGCCTGACTGTTAGGGGTGGAGCAAAGAGCAGAGGTGGAGATGCGTGCTGCTGTACATGGGAGGGTGGCTGTGGTATCGAGTACGAGGTGGAGTGGGGAAGAGGACGGACACAGTTTTGGCTGCTATGGATGCTCTCGGTGGTGGACGTGAGTGAATGGGTGGTCGGGTGTTGCGGGCTCGGCATGGGAAATGAACGGCATGCAGGCGGGGTCGTTCGGCTGTGGATGGGAACGTGGGTTTCAGGTGGTGGTTGATTCACTTGCGTGCGAGGCTACGAGTGGAGAGAGAGGGAGCGGAAGGGCGAATCTCATGAGGTGGTGGCAGCACAGTGGAAGTCTTCAGATATTAAAAGGCTAAATATTTTTCATAGCCGAAGAAGGGAAAAGAAAGGAAGAGCAAGGAGAGGAGTTAGATAGATGAGCAGGCTTATCTAAAGTAACAAGCAACCGAAAAGATGAACAGGCAATAGGTAAAAATATATACAAATGCTTTGTTTCCTATGCCATAAATTTTCTTGAAGTAATAGGTATTGATTTCTAAATTTATTAATAGCTTGGAATATGAAAGTTTTTGTACGTGGATTCAGGAAAGTAATAATAGCAAAACGGCTGTTTGATTTGAACCAGTAAATAACTGAATAGAAACTAGGGAGTCTAAAAGTTTAAAACGTGTACCAAAACAAATAACCGTTCTACAAATTTCATCATGTACCGGACAACGGAATTGACAAATAAGTGTACTACAGAGATCAACACGATGAGACGATCAAAACGGTATATAAATATCAGCGGTTTGATTGAATTATAAAATTCGAATTTTTAATAGCGGAAAATGCAAGAAAACGCTGAAAAATAAGATCGACGGAGCCAAAGATGTCCGAATTTGGAAAAACGACAAACTGACATCTTGCTCAGAAGATGGTTTAGAATTTTTCTATGTAAAAATGTTTAGGTTTCGGAAACATTTTATTTTCATCGCTTTTTAACTGATTAAATTGAAGTAAATTTACGCGCGAAATAAACTTTCATATTTTCGGATGAAAATTTACCAGTTGCTATGTTTAACTAGACGTATTCCAAATATAAATTTTTATTTCAAAATTTTATCGTTTAAAATTTCACAAAATTTCAACTAATTATATTATTAAAACAGTTGAAATTTACGGGTCGTTACACTCTCCCCCACTCAAAACTTTTCGTCCCCGAAAAGGAACGAGGTAGGAGAATAGAAACAACCAGAAAGAAAACAGATTTGAAATACAAAATAACAATTAATTTAAATCATATAAATTCGAATTTAAATTAATTGATATTCAATAATTGATTTAATCCATTTGATTTCACTAAAATCAATCTCAACTATTTCTAAATTCATTATCTTACTATCCAATTATCTTAAATTTACAATTTCTAAAACCATAAATTTGAATAGTCTTTTATTATAATCATATTTTTTCAGCAATTTTACATTCTTCCTTATTCCAAATTCTTATTAAGTTTATTTTACTTAATATATCTTATTACATATATTTAAACCATATACATTAATTTAACCATGTAAATTTATATTTTAAATTAATTTATATTCATTAATTGATTTCAAATTCAAGGTATTTCCATAAGTTGATCTAATTCCAATTTATTAATTCTTTCGAAACAAATTTATTAATTATTAACTGAGTTTACTTATTATTCTATCTAACTCTATTAACATCTTTATAATCAAAATTTAGTGTATAACATTTATTATAAACACTCAAATTTTATTTATAAATTCAATTTATTATATATATTATCCAATTACATATTCAACTTCTGGATGATTTAGGTAAGTTGTATTATAATGCAGTTGAACAATATACAAATAAAATTTTCCCAATTCAATTATTCAAGTTTAAATATTTATTCCAAATTTTGGTTTTATTTATAATTAAAATCATCCTTTAACAAAATTTAAGAATTAGATTTCCGATTAACTTTAAACAATTTAGAGATATATATAATATATTTATATCCAATCAAATTTAAATTTTAAAATAAGATACTTATATATATAAATCAAATTATACTGAAGAAATTCAAATCAAAATATTATTTTTTCTCAAAACAAAACCGTAGCAAAGCTACAGAATGGTTTCTCCACTTCGAAACTCGAAAATGAATATCGATGATGCGGCCGCCATCACCGAAATTATTTTCCAGCGACAATGAGAAGAGCACTGATTTCAACATTTAAAAATTCTTTGAAAACGATTTCTATTCGAAAATACTTTCAATACTATATACTTTAAAATTTTAAAACCAAAGTTCAAAATCACCGGACACTAATAAATTCTCAAATTTCTGAATTAGATTCATTTCAATTTCCAATCAATTTATAACCAAGTTTTATAAATTCATTTATTTATATTATGTAATAGTCAATGATTTATAAAGCAATAAATGAAAATTAAATTTTAACATTTCGAACAACCGATTCATTAACATTTTATTTCAGAAAAATTTAGACTTATATATAATATAATCATACAAAACTATTTTATTTACCAAATTTGAAAACAATATTGTGTTAGTTTGCTCTGCTCAAGCGTTTTGGAAATCCTATCGATAGCGTTGATCAGACGAATCGATCGAAGACCCAAATCAACATCAACAACTCAAACAACACAATATATTTTAAAACATTTTTAAGATTAATTTACAGATACACTTCCTCGCTTGACGATACAAGAATGGATTTTAAAGCAAGGATAGAGATTCAAATTTGATGGACTCAAATCAAAGAGAATTTTGATTCGAAAAATAAGTTTGAAACAGTAGATAAGATAATTCAATTACCACAATCAGGAGATGGATGAGTTCATTTAATTCACGGGCAACCTTAACCGGTCGTCCGTAACTTCAAGAATAGGATCGATGCTGAATTCCGAGGTAAATCAACACTCGATCTCAAGAGATGGAATTCAGGTATAGCAGATAATAGATAGCATCGTACACCGAGGATATAGAAATCTCCGATAAATCGATGCCTATTATAAAGGAGTTTACTCCTTTACGAATTATTCGAAGATTGGCGAGACCGCCGATCTATTATAGATATCATTCAAAATGGAGTTATGGGGTGCTCCAGAATTTGAAAGGAGACAAATAGTGAGGGACACGAATGAAATTTGGAACCGTAGGGAACGTTCCAAAATTCAAAGAATCGAATCGAAAGGAAGAGATTGAAACTCGAATGAGAGTGATTCTGTAAATACATTTACCCTATATGTTGAGTTTTGCCTAGAGCTACCAAAGCTCTGATACCAACTGTAACGACCCGCCATTTTGGACCATTCGCGTCCAATATAAGTGTATAGGTAGACACTCATGCCGGAGTTGAATTGCTCAAAATACCGCGTTGTTAATTTAAATTTGGCAAAACTGAACATATACAGTAAATAAATAACCACAGATCACAGACACAGAGTAATAAGTGCAGCGGAAATAAAAGAGATAGTAGTTCATGAAGCTACTATATGAATATATAAAATACATCAGAGTTAAACCAGATACAACGGAAGAGTAATATGATACATCAGATACAAATCAGAATACATCACTGGAATCATCGAATATCTGAAAGCTGGATAGATAGCTGGATCTCCAAGCGAAGCTCCAACTCCAAAGGTGAGTCTCGAAAGCTGAACCACCCAGTCTGACCCGAGCGTAAAGCAAAAACACAAGACACTCGAGTCAGGATTAACATTCTTATATTAATAAATCCAACTCAAGTGAAATAGCAATTGAAATACAAGTAACTCCAAGAATGTTTGGAATAACCATCCTTTAAGGATCCGTTAAACTATCTACTATGTAGTAATGTACGCTAAGTAGATAATGTCTATCAGTAATATATAAAGATATCAAAATAGCGTTAAGTCATGGCCCATTCCACCCTTAACACATTTTTATTCCCAAAAGCATATACAAGACCGTAGTTTCCCCAAAACCGGAAGTCACCAAAGGGAAATCCATATACTCAAGGTACAAAACAAATTCGTAGTGGTCGCGCATAAATGGAATACAAGTATGACAAGGCACATGAGGCTATACCCAAGGTAGTGATACTACCGTTCGCCTGATCCGGACTGGTGAGAACGCAACGCCGCAGCGCCCGCAACACCGTGAAACAACACTCCCAAAATCAAGGGTGCACCAATCGACAACAAGTATAAGTAGTTCGAAGAAGTGTGTCCACTTGAGGTAGCTAATCCTCCATTGGCCCGGCACAGCTCCTGTTTTAGTCATTTCCAATTTGACACAAGTGTCAAGGCTATCCATTATCGTTCTCTTTCTTCAGTCAACACGTACATCATTCCAACCACTTCATTCTGGATCAACACTCCGCGAATGTTAGTTATTAAAGTGGTTTCGGTTCAGATAGAGAGTATATCCATTACCGATCCCGGTCTCTTTAATAACTTTCGTAATTATTACACCGATTGGTCGTTTATATTTCAAAAACCAAATCAATTTCAATTCAATTAGAATTCGTAAATCAACATTTCATTTGTCTTTCAAAACCAATTTCCAATAATTTATGTTTCAAAACATTCAATTTACCATTTCAAGATCTTATAATTCAATTTCAATTTCCTTTAAAACAATTCAAATATTGATTCAAGTTCGTATATAAGATTCATTCCGAAATTATTTAAATTAATTTAATTTATCATTCAAATCAATTTAACTTCATTTATCGATTTTATTCAATATTCATTAAGTAAATTTTGCCATTCGAAACAATTTCTATTAAATTTCCAATTTATTAAATCCATTATTTAAATTCAACTTCATTATATCAAAACTTACAAATTGAATTAAATTAAATTCATCAACCAAATTCTTAAAATTTCAAGTCTTACATTTATTTCTATAAATCACATTTTATTTCTTGTTAAAGAAATTCAATTCACTTATTTACTTACTTAAATATTTTCCAAACTTAATTTATATAGAAACTCAATTTCAATTATTACGAAGTAAAATTCACTTATTCAAAAATTCAATTTTTCTTATTAAAGAATTCAATTCAATTTAATCACTAAATAATTCAATCTTATTTAATTATTAAATAATTCAAAACTTAATTATTAAATCATTTCAAAGTTTGATAATTTCAAACTTAATTATAATTTCAAACTTAATTATTAAATCATTTCAAAGTTAATTCAATCATTTCTCAAATCAAACAACATTCGTTCATCAATTACATTGTTAATATTTTGTTTCAGATTATTAAATATTAACATTTTCCTTTCATTAAAATTCAAATTTCAACTTCGTTTCAAAACCATATTATTTATTCAAATAAAATCTTCGATTTATTTTCAAATCAAATTATTGACCAATCGGGTTTTTATTTAATTCTCTTTCCTAGGTCAAAGTTCAATTTGGGTATTTATCATTTCAACCCGATTCCAATTCAATTCAAAATCAAAACATACAAAGGGAACTTGCAGTGTGATAACTGGGATGGTGTCAAAGTAAATAAACAAGCAATAGCAATAATCAATAACAATCCAATAATCAATTCAAATAATCCCGAAATAACCGTATTAATTCGCATTGTTATTTGTACGAATTAATATAATTATTTCTAGAATCTACACTATCATTTCATGTAGATTAAAGATTATTACATTACGGTTTTCACTTGTCATTCAATTTAAAATTTCATACATCATCAATTTAACAACATACATTCAGTGGTTCAAGGTGTAATTAAACAAATCATACGTGTCAATAAATTTAACAGTTAAAGGGGTCATATTATACAAATGTCATTTAATCAAATTTAACTTTTAACTATCCTATATCAAGTTCAATTGCATACTACTTATCAATTTAACATTAACAATTTAACATCCAATATAAACATCAACAATCAATCAATTATCAGCCAAACTATGTTATCATCGCATAAATAATTAACAGATAATGGTGTCAAATGTCACAGGTGAACTGATACAGGCAATAACATATATAACAGTGTAATTAACTAACAGCAGTATATTTCAATTGTCGTTTCAATTGAAATCAAATTTAATAAATAAAGAACGTTAATCGTGAGTGAGTGCTCACCTTTCGAGGTTAAAGAGAACCAGAGATGACCCAGATTCGCACACCGATACGAACACTGAAATTGAAATACGAATCCAAAGCAATGCTAGATGACACGATTTGATGAAGAAATCAGTCACGATGGACAAAGCTGGTAAAGAGGGATTTGACGAAATCAAAACGAATTAGCTGGATAGATGGATAATATATTTGAAAAAAGAAAGATACATATATTAAGGTCAACATATATTTAAGATAGTATATATATTTGTTTTTTTTTTCAAATCAATAACTTAACTTCAATCAAAATAAAAATCCATATATGCATGTAAACAAAATTCACCTATATATTGAAACCAGAATATACTTATTCACCCGCCACACACATACATATATAACATATGCGGAAAGAAACTCTAAAATAGATATATTCATATTATCATACCCTTAAGCACAAATAAACTTACAGCCTAACCCACTCTGCATACACTTATATATAGAACAACAAAATCAATATATCAATACTTCCGTATATACGAAACAAGCAATACAAAATAGCATTTAAAATAATGTTTATATATATACACTTTGAAATCAAATAACACTTGTATAAACCTTTGTAACTTATATATCTATAATATGGAAACTATATAGGCTAAAATCGGTGGCCTGATATGAATATATACTCAACTACCTAATATAATATACAGTACCCTATATCCTTTAAAACAAGCAGACTGGTTTATCAACAACATTAAAATATGGTAGGTAATGCTGCTTCCCTTTATATAACATATATATTATACTTTTAAGCATATATACTATTGAAATCGAGAATACTGTACACAAATATACACAATTGTAAACAATATATTATATAAAATCATGTTTTATAAACACGGTATATTAACTGTACAGTGTATATATATATAAATAAACCAACACCAACACTTCTACCAACATTACCCAGTATACTTTAAATAAGACTAGTACAGCTGCTTTGCAATAATACCTTCCATACAACTATATATACAACTAGCCCTACAGAGTTTAAAACAAATCAATATATAAACTAATATAATTTAAGTCAAAACTTTATAAAATATGACACGTATCATAAATATGAAATCTATACTTATATAAACTTGATATATATATGCTAATGTACAAGCTGCGACTGTTATAAAATCAGAAAGCATAAATACATATATATAAATAAAACAACTATTTATAAAGTATACATATACTAACCAAAATATAAAGTTTGAATGATGGTGGCTCGGCCACATGATGATGTTTGACAAAAGCTTCAGGAAGGCTCGGCGGGACGACAGAGGAGGAAGAGAATGGGCGGCTGGTGAGGCTCGGGTTCGTGGTGCTCACGCGGTGGAGGGTTGAGCTCGGGAAAACTGCGGGGAGGAGTAGCATGTGGCGCCTGACTGTTAGGGGTGGAGCAAAGAGCAGAGGTGGAGATGCGTGCTGCTGTACATGGGAGGGTGGCTGTGGTATCGAGTACGAGGTGGAGTGGGGAAGTGGACGGACACAGTTTTGGCTGCTATGGATGCTCTCGGTGGTGGACGTGAGTGAATGGGTGGTCGGGTGTTGCGGGCTCGGCATGGGAAATGAACGGCATGCAGGCGGGGTCGTTCGGCTGTGGATGGGAACGTGGGTTTCAGGTGGTGGTTGATTCACTTGCGTGCGAGGCTACGAGTGGAGAGAGAGGGAGCGGAAGGGCGAATCTCATGAGGTGGTGGCAGCACAGTGGAAGTCTTCAGATATTAAAAGGCTAAATATTTTTCATAGCCGAAGAAGGGAAAAGAAAGGAAGAGCAAGGAGAGGAGTTAGATAGATGAGCAGGCTTATCTAAAGTAACAAGCAACCGAAAAGATGAACATGCAATAGGTAAAAATATATACAAATTCTTTGTTTCCTATGCCATAAATTTTCTTGAAGTAATAGGTATTGATTTCTAAATTTATTAATAGCTTGGAATATGAAAGTTTTTGTACGTGGATTCAGGAAAGTAATAATAGCAAAACGGCTGTTTGATTTGAACCAGTAAATAACTGAATAGAAACTAGGGAGTCTAAAAGTTTAAAACGTGTACCAAAACAAATAACCGTTCTACAAATTTCATCATGTACCGGACAACGGAATTGACAAATAAGTGTACTACAGAGATCAACACGATGAGACGATCAAAACGGTATATAAATATCAGCGGTTTGATTGAATTATAAAATTCGAATTTTTAATAGCGGAAAATGCAAGAAAACGCTGAAAAATAAGATCGACGGAGCCAAAGATGTCCGAATTTGGAAAAACGACAAACTGACATCTTGCTCAGAAGATGATTTAGAATTTTTCTATGTAAAAATGTTTAGGTTTCGGAAACATTTTATTTTCATCGCTTTTTAACTGATTAAATTGAAGTAAATTTACGCGCGAAATAAACTTTCATATTTTCGGATGAAAATTTACCAGTTGCTATGTTTAACTAGACGTATTCCAAATATAAATTTTTATTTCAAAATTTTATCGTTTAAAATTTCACAAAATTTCAACTAATTATATTATTAAAACAGTTGAAATTTACGGGTCGTTACAAACCCCGAACCAGTATAAAATCCGGTGTGTTCTTTCCTTTACTGCATTTACTTAATTTCTGCATCTGTGTTTGTTTCTGTGATTATACCTGTGTCTGAATATTGCATACATTTGTGTTCAAATTAACATAAACTCAAAAAGATTTAGTAATTTCTTAAAAACACTATTCACCCCCCCTCTAGTGTTATTCCTAGCCTTAAGATCCGTAATCCGCATTCCTCTCATATGGTATCAGAGCGAGGTTTTCAAAAGTTTCATAATCTGATTTTTAAAAAAGTTTTTTTAAATGGCTATGTTCAAGAAATTTGTTAATGCATGTTTAGAAATATTCAGATCATCATTGTCTCTTGAGTCTGCATATAATCAATATTCAAATACATGTTGTCTACTAAGATTGTTTGATGTGCAGGAATCATGCTTTATGGGAGTTGATGAATCAATCCCGAACAAACAAACTGTTCAGATCAAAAAGAACAAATGGATACTCGATAGTGGATGTTCTAGGCACATGACTGGGAATCCAGATATGCTGAATGATATAATATACAAAGACGGAGGACTAGTTAACTTTGGAGACAATTCAAAAGGTTATGTGATCGGCATCGGCAAAGTCGGTAACTCTGAAACTCCTATTATTACTAATGTTTTGCTAGTTAAGAATCTGAAGCACAATCTGCTAAGTATAAGTCAACTATGCGATAAAGGATATAAAATTAAATTTGAAAAAGATAAGTGTCACATTGAAGATAATAATTCAACCATAATATTTGAGGGAATTAGGAAAAAGAATATTTATATTCTTAGTATGAAAATTTCAAATGATAACTTATGTCTTTTGGCAAATGCAAGTGACCCTTGGATTTGGCATAAGAGATTTGGGCATTTGAATTTCAAACTTCTATCTAGACTGTCAAAACATGATCTAGTAAGAGGTCTCCCTAAAATGAATTTTAAAGTAGATAGTCTATGTGATGCATGCCAACTAGGAAAACTTAGAAAAAGTTCCTTTAAATTGAAAGATATGATTTCAACTTCAAAACCTCTTGAATTACTTCATCTTGATTTATTTGGTCAATCTCAAATTCAATCAATAAATCACAGTAAATATGTTTTTGTAACTGTAGATGATTATTAGATTTACATGGACAATATTTTTGAAACATAAAAGTGATACTTTTGAATGTTTTAAATTTTTTTCAAAAAGGGTTCAAAATCAATTTTCTCAAAAAATTATAACCATCCGTAGTGATCACGGTGGTGAATTCGAAAATGAAAAGTTTGAAGAATTCTGTAATAAAAAGGGAATAATTCACAATTTTTCATTTCCAAGAACTCCACAACAAAACGGAGTAGTAGAACGTAAAAATAGGACGATTCAAGAGTGTGCGAGAACTATGCTTTCTGATAGTAATTTACCAAAGTATTTTTGGGCAGAAGCAGTTGCTACCGCCTGTTATATTTTAAATAGAATTTTAATTAGACCTTTAACTGATAAGACATCTTATGAACTTATTTTCTCAAAGAAGCCTAAGGTATCTTATTTTAGAATTTTTGGAAGTAAATGTTTTATATTAAATACAAAAGATAACTTAGATAAATTTGATCCTAAATCCGACAAAGGTATCTTTATCGGATACTCTAAGAGAAGTAAAGCATACAGAGTATTTAATTTAAGAACTAATACCATCGAAGAAACAATGCATGTTTCATTTGATGAAAATTTCAAAAATTTTGAAGAAATAAATGATGAAGAGGATTTAATCATTCAAAACCAAGAATCAACTGAAACTAATAATGAATTAAATCATTCTAATAAAAGGATTAAACTTTTAAAAGATCACCCTATAGAAAATATACTTGGAAATATGCAATCTGTTGTTAAAACTAGAAACCAACTAAGTCAAATGAGTAATGTAGCTTTTATATCAACTATTGAACCAAAAAATCCAGAAGAAGCATAAACTGATGATTCATGGATTTTGGCTATGCAAGAAGAATTAAACCAATTCACTAGAAATGATGTTTGGGAACTTGTTCCTAGACCTGAAAATAAAACAATAATTGGAACTAAATGGGTTTATAAAAATAAAATGAATGAACAAGGAGAGGTTGTTAGAAATAAAGCCCGGTTAGTCGTTCAAGGTTATTGTCAAGAAGAAGGAATAGATTTTGATGAAACCTTTTCCCCCGTAGCAAGATTAGAAGCTATTAGGATTCTACTTGCTTTCGAAAATCATAATAATTTCCAATTATTTCAAATGGATGTTAAAAGTGCATTTTTAAATGGTTTTGTAAAAGAAGAAGTATTTGTTAAACAACCACCAATTTTTGAAAATGATAAATTTCCAAATCATGTTTACAAACTTAAGAAAGCTCTATATGGTCTAAAGCAAGCTCCTAGAGCCTGGTATGATATACTAAGATCTTACTTGTTACAATCTAATTTTGAAATAGGTAAAGTAGATAATACTCTTTTTATTAAACGAAATAAAAATGATATTCAACTAGTACAAGTCTACGTAGATGATATCATTTTTGGATCAACTAATTTTGAAATGAATAAAGAATTCTCTGAAATAATGACAAAAGAGTTTGAGATGAGTCATATGGGTGAATTAAACTTCTTTTTAGGATTACAAATAAAACAATTAGATAATGGTATCTTTATTAGTCAAGAAAAATATGCTAAAGACCTAGTTAGTAAATTTGGTTTGACTACTGCGAGTGGAAAACCCACTCCCATGGCAACCAATGAGTACCTTAGTAAAGAAGATCTCTTGAAAGATGTAGATCAAAAATCATATAGAGGAATGATTGGATCACTACTCTATATCACTACGAGTAGACCAGATATCATGCATAGTGTCTGTCTCTGTGCAAGGTATCAATCTCAACCTAAAGAAACTCACTTAAAAGCTGTAAAACGTATTATAAGATATGTTAAACACACCCTTGATTATGGCTTATTTTATCCTAAAAATGATTCGTTTGACTTAATATCTTACTGTGATGCTGATTATGCTAGTTGTAAATCAGACCGAAAAAGTACAAGTGGAACTTGTCACTTTTTAGGGCATTCTCTGATTTCCTGGTTTAGTAAAAAGCAAAACACAGTTTCTTTATCAACAACTGAAGCAGAGTATATTTCTGCTGCTTTGGCTTGTTCTCAAGTAATATATATGCAACAAACTTTAAAAGATTTTGGTTTAAATATCTCAAAATCACCAATTTATTGTGATAATACTAGTGCAATAAATTTATCCAAAAATACTACTCAACATGCTCAAACTAAACATATTGATACCAGACACCATTTTCTCAGAGATAATATAAGTAGAGAAGTAATTACTCTCGATTATATCAATTCTGAAAATCAAATTGCTGATATCTTAACAAAACCCTTAAATGAATCTACATTTACTAAATTAAGAAGAGAATTAGGTATTTGTTCATTAACTGAAATATAAAATATAAATAACAAGTATAATTAATTCAAAATAAATTAAATAGGCAAAATTTCAAGGACCATGTCGACATCCCCCCTAGACCCATGTCGACATATAACGTTTTTTTTAAATTTCTTTTCCCACCAAAATTTAAATAAGTGGTTATAAATTTCTCTTATTTCGAAATTTTTCTTCATTCTCTCTGTTTTCTCTCTGTCCTATCTTCTGAGTTCAATTTATCAATGGCCTCCTCTTCCAAATCAAACTTAAAATCATCCTTTTTGTTTCCATCGCCTACTTCTGGTCCGTGTCAACAATCAACACTCGCTCGTGTAACGAAAATAGAGGATTCTTTGAAAGATACCCTTTAGTTAAATGACTGAAATCCAAGTGATGCAACTTCGAATGGCCAAAGAACCAGAGAGGTAAGGCAAAATCCTTAGGAATTTGCAAAAATTTCTTATGGATAATCATGCTAACCCAATCTTGATTGATGAGGACTCTTCAGGTGATCATGAACAAGAGGAAAGTTAAGAAGAATAAGAAGAACCAATAGAAGAAGAGCATGCAGAAGACAACGACAAAGTCGTTTGCGTTGGCGAAGTGTGCTTTGACAAAGATGGAAATCTTGTCGAACTACGTGGAAATTTCTGTTTCCACTATCCAAATTGTTCGGTTCATAGATCTCCTATGTTCAAAGACACACATTAGTTTCTTCTCTTTCTTTTCTATTTGTTTTTTTTACGATCTCTACGAAAATGTAAATATAAACAAATATATAATTAATAAATAATGTGTGTTCTTATATATGTTCTATTAAAACTATTATTATAGATTCTTAGTTAGGAGAGTTTGTAATTTAGAACTAAGTTTTAGGTTTACAAGTAAGTATTGATGATAACACTATCATCATATATGATACTAGACTAAGAGTTTTATAGTTTGAAGTTAGTTTGTTTTTGTTGATGACAAAGGGGGAGAAATATAAAATAGGAGAGTTAGGCATAGATTAAGGGGGAGTTATTAGATTTAGGGGGAGTCAATAGGATAGAAGTAATATTTTATAAACAAAGGTTGTCATCATCAAAAAGGGGGAGATTGTTAGTCCATGAGTTGATGGTTTTGATGACAACAACCTTAGAATAAGATTATAAAATATAAATACTAACATTATAGTTTAGATATATATATATATGTATATGCAGGATTTAACCATGCAGGTACCAAGAATGAAGACTGTACAGTATCGAGATTCAAGATATCAAGATTGAAGACTCATGAGTATCAAGAATATCAAGATTATCAAGAGTTTAAGATTTCAAGATAAGTAAGAATAGTTGAAATTGAATTTTAGTGAAATCAACTTAACTGAAGATGAGTGAGGTCGAATTGATTAAACAAATAAGTTAAATAAAATAAATTTTGTTTTGAAAAGAAATTTTGTAACAAATATTAATAAATTAAAACAAACCAAATTGAATGAAAATAGCTTGAATTGAAAATCAACAAAATATGAATACAATGAATATTTATTGATTTAATAAAATGGATTGAAACCTAATTAGTGGAATATAAATCAATTTATATGGTTTTGAATTAATTGTTGTATTTTGTGTTTCAATCTATCTTTTCTTTCGGGTTGCTAATATTCTCCTATCTCGTTCCTTTTCGAGGACGAAAAGTTTTGAATAGGGGAGAGTGTAACGACCCATAATTTTTAACGATTTTAATAATGTAATTTACTGAGTTTTTCTTGAAAATAAACAATAAAATTTAACAATGAAAATTTGATAATTAGAATGCGTCTATTAAAACATAGCAGATGGCAGATTTTCGTTTCGAGGTGGGCGGTAGTAGCCGCTATGCGTTACCACCAATCCGAGAGTGCAAAAAATATTTCTACCCTGGCATTGCCTCGCGTGCCTTGTCACATGCCCTATCGCGCCTTCTACAAGTTTGTTTTGTACCGTACTTATGGGGTGTCCTCTGGGTAAACCACCTGTTTGGTGGAGCGTATGG
This sequence comes from Allium fistulosum, assembly GCA_030737815.1. Lineage (NCBI taxonomy): Eukaryota > Viridiplantae > Streptophyta > Magnoliopsida > Asparagales > Amaryllidaceae > Allium > Allium fistulosum. The sequence continues at coordinate 1,017,024,004 of CM060907.1, forward strand.
CATTGTATAGACTACAGGAATATATAAAATGTGTTAAGGGGGATATGGGTAACGCCTTAATGCTATTTTAATAGTTTACTTTACTATGGACATTATTATAATAGCGTATATTACTACATAGTAGATAGTTCCACGGATCCTTAAAGGATGGAAATCCCAAACATTCTTTAAGTTACTTGTATTTCAGTTGACATTTCACTTGAGTTAAATTTACTGGTATAAGAATGTTAATCCTGACTCGAGTGTTTTGTGTTTTGCTTTATGCTCGGGTCAGACTAAGTGTCACAGCATTTGAGACTCACCTTTGGAGCTTGGAGTTTTGCTTGAAGATATATCTCTATCTATTCAGATTCTCAGTTTGTTCTGGTTGTTTTATTCAGACTTATCACTGACTTTTGTATTGACACTCATATGTATTTGATATCTCTGTTGTATTTTGTCTCAAACTTTGTTGTTTTATATAGTAGCTTCATGAACTACTATTTATCTATTCCGCTGCTTATTGTTGTAATACTTTGTGTCTGTGATTCTGTGATTGATTTATTTACCGTATATGCTAAGTTTTGCCAAATATAAATTAACAATTTGTTGTTTTGAGCAATTCAAGTCCGACATGTGCGGATGCGAATGGTTCGAAACAGCGGGTCGTTACAGTATGAAAATAGAAATTCCAAGGGTAAAACATCTTTTCCCTTGTTATCGCTTGTATTTATCGCATTGTCGACCCTAATGCACGGCTAAATTCACAAATTCTAACTCTATTTGTTTTTCCTACATCTAACATGTGGCCTTCAAAATCAAATATTTCACAAAAATCTTTCTCATTTTTCAAATTTGCACGTCGTTTGGAAAATAAAATCCCAAAATATTTAAATGCACATTTTCCTTGAAATCAAATTTCAAACAAAACCTCTAAAAATAATTTAAGAGTAAAAAATAAGTAAAACACGAAATCTTTTTTTTTCAAAAGTGAACTTTTCAAATTAAGGGGAATTTTTTTAAAATCTTTTCCTTCTAATTTTTTTTGATAAATCAAGCCACATTTTCAACATGGTCGGAAGTAGGTTATGCACTAAATGCATAAACCAAATTACAAAATTCTACAGCTAATCTTTTTCCCAAAAACTTGATATTTTATTTTAAAATGTCAACACGTCTATTATTCAAAAAAAAAGCTTTTAAGGAACATGAGCAATTCCCCATGATATTGAAATAACTTTATCATATCCTTTGCTAAAATTGCCAACTATTCTAAACTTCCAGTCTTATTGCATTTACTGTTAGTTAAGTGTCTTTATGAGATTCCAATATTTATATTGTTTCTTTACTATGCATATATAAGAACGGTTCGCATGTCCAGAAACAGTAACATAGTGAATAAATAGGAACTCATAATATCGTTCATGCCTTTTGACAAGAGACAATTAACAGTTTTACAATCCAAAAAACCCTAAAAGAAAAGAACAAATACTGGAAGGGACTCAATGGATTTCATCGATGGTTTACCTTGATCAAGAAAGGGAAATGAAAGCTTTTAGGTCATCATAGATCGGTTAACCAATAGCGCGCACTTTATCCCTATAAAGCCAACACGAACTACTGCAAGCCTTGTAGAAATATATATGAGGGAAATTGCTCAATTGCATGGTGTCTTTAGTAGCATATTCAGTGATCGAGACCCAATCTTTACCAATAAGTTCGGGGAGGCATTGCAGACAACTTTGGGAAGGAAGCTACATAAGCACCGCATATCACCTCTTGATCGATGGGCAAACTGAAAGGGTAAATCGAGTGTTGGAAGGTCTTCTAAGAGCTTGTATCTTAGATTTAGGAGGTTCATGGGAATAATACCTTCATCTGATAGAATTTTCTTATAATAACAGTTATCATTCTAGTATTGGCATGGCCCCATACGAAGCTTTATATGGTCGTCACTGTAGAACCCTAGTATGTTGGATCGAGATCGGAGATCGGTTGGTACTAGGTCCTCACATGATATTAAGAAAAGGTTGATATGATTAGAAATAAGACAAGAGAAGCCCATAGCAGGCAAAAGAGTTACGCGGATAGGGGGCATATAAATTTGGAATTCTCAGTTAGAGATTATGTATTCTTGAAAGTTTCTCCATTGATAGGAGTGGTAATATTTGGTCAGGCAGGGAAGTTAACACCTCGATTTATTGGACATTTTCCCATTCTTGAGCGGATTAGCCCATTAGCTTATAGTGTGGAATTTCTTGAAAGGTTGTTTGGTGTGCACAATAGTTTTCTCGTATCTCACCTACGAAAATACGTGCATGACCAAAGAAAATTATAGAAACAGTTGCCCATGAAAATTTACAACTTGACCTAATTTGGCAGTTATCAGGCGATCAATGCAAATCGTAGGTCACGTGTTGAATATGCAATGTATTTGTTATTGTACTATTTTATTTTTCACATAATTAAATAAATATTTGCTGAATAAAATAAATAATACAGAATTTAAATTCAAACAGATATTTTATTCAAACAAATATTTATTTCAATTTTGAATAGTACAAATTTGAGCTCTCACTATATATATACAAATTTCAATTACATCACAATTTATCATTTACATTAGCACCTCACTACATATCACTCATTCACTCGTATTTATCTTCAACTCCATTCCAGATTGAATCTAGCATCTGAGCAATCTGCAAAATAAACAGTAACGCAGTAAAATTGAAAAGAAAATATTTTTTGCAGTGTACAATAAAATGATTTTTGAAAATATTATTTGCCTCAGTTATTTGGGTTGTTCGTTATCATTTAAATTTGAATTCATCAAAAGGCCGTGCACACCGATATACACTTGATAAAGGTACAAGGACAATTGAGCACAAGGTCAAACCCAATCAAAAGCCGGGTTTAACTCAAGTGCAATACAAATAAAGTCAAGACATGAACACAAGGTCAAACCCGAGTTATAAGCTGGATTCAACACAGGTGCAATCCAAATGTACACATGAATGCTATGATCAAAGACAACAAATCAACCATGATTTGGGTCGAATCAGTATACAACCAGACTACAATTACAAAGGCCACGCAAGCTACATACAGTCACAATTCAAGGCAGCACCACGATCAGATCGTTTTCCAAGTTCAACAGAGGTGGCAACATGCACATGACTCAAGACTTTCAAAGTTCAGGTGAACCAAATAAAGCAGTGGACACAAAGAACCAACAGACTATGCAACATAAAGATGGAGACAGTGAATATATACATGCGTGAACATATACATACATACATACATACATATATATATAGTAGTATAACATGAACATATATGTGAAGTGAAACCAGAGGCAACAGCAAGCCAATGATCAAACAAAATGAAACCAGACTCCATAAGCACACACATATATACACACATAACTGTATGTATGTATACAAGTGGAAACCAATGCAAACTACTAAACCTAGAAATGATGATTGGAAACACAGTGCACATCAACCCAATGCAAACTAGAAATGACTCAAAGCAATGCAATGAACAGAGGCAATACTCGAGTACAAATAAAGACATATATAGGTGCATCGAATCACACAGCAGCTCGAATGAGCAACTGCACAAGACTAGTCAACTTGAAAGTAATATCAAAGGCAACAAAGGTCAGGCAACAGGACAACACAACAGTATGGAAGTGAAGACTACAAGTGCAAAGCAACAATGAAGCAACCAGACCAGAAACATGAATAACACATCATACATATATACATATGCAAGTACATAAGTGAATGTACAACTTCAAGTTCACATATATAACAACAATGCAGACATAGTTCAGAACTACTCCAGACAGAATGAAACCACATATATACATACATAAATGTATGTACACAAGTGGACATTCACTGCAACACTAACTAGACCAGAGGCAACTCCAAGAAGACTGTACATGGACCAAACCAGAATCAAATTGCTAAGACGAGACCAACATATAAAACATGAATATATACATGAGTGAACATATATATGTATGCAGTGAATTCAGAGACAACAGCATATAAATGGTCAAACTACAGAACAGTTGTTATGAACCAGTCAGAAAACATCATAAGGATGCAATCAAAAATCAATGGGTGAATTCACAGAGCAAAAATTGAAACCAAGTCAAGTAGCAGTTTCGAACAAAGACAGAGGTGTCTTAAATATCATCACATAATCAAAGTAACCAAAGTCAACAGGGAATGAAGAACGAAATTAATGTCAAGCCAAAAATCAAAGCCTTGATGACCAAGGAATCGAGCCATGATAATCAAGTAAACACAACACGTACGAATTGAACTAGTCAGACAACATCACCAACACTCAATTACAAATCGGCGGCAGAGCAAATTCACATGAAGAATTCAAACATTATATACGAACGAAATTATAGGGGATCAAACCCAATTTAACCATATCATCATCGGCATTTTCAAGGCATTCGAGTTCAATAAAAATCATAGAGTCAAGTTTCAATTTAAGTTCAAAATCAACAACTTGAATCAAAGTTGAGCACAATCGAAATCAAAAAGGAATTTCACGACCATTTTTTTTCAACCAAGTGAAGGCGCTCGACAATTTTGAAGCAGTCGAGAAATCAATTAAAGAAAGCGAATGAAGCATCATTCATTCTACAACTAAAAGCGGCGGCTTTAAAGAATACCACGAACCCTAATTTTGTGAAAGAGGAACGAGAAGCAGCCATTTTTTCAAAGAAAAAGGAACAGGCCGAATAATAGAAAAGAAAAGGAAGATTTACTTTTATTTTTATTTTGGGCCTGTTTTCTCTAATTTGGGCTATAGTTTATAAATTAGGGCTTTGTGTTATTTTTAATTGTTTTTTGTAATTTACTTTTAAACGTTTTCTAGTCGTGTGACTAGGGGACAAACTACGGTGGTGTAGTTCGAGAATTCGCAACTCAGTGGCTGAGTTATGGCAAGGTTTTGAGCGTAGAGTTAGGTTAGTCGGTAGCGGGTGTCGTGAGTTTACGTGTGTAAGCGTCTAACTACTTAATTACTAGTAGAAAGCTTGGGGGCAGCACATTGGCAGATTTTTCCGAAGCTGGGTAAATCTACGTGTTCTATTTTCTGCTTTTTATATTCTGTGCTGCTATTATTCTGATGTGATCTGTGTTGAAATTATTTTATTCTTCCGCATTAAATTTTTATAATTATTAGCGTCACCCTATTCACCCCCCTCTAGGGTGAAATCGATCATACATCACGATGAGAAGCGATTAAGGAGGAAGGTTGTAAGGTTGGTTAAAGTCCAATGAAGTGGTGATGCAGCAGAATGCACATGGGAAACAGAAGATATAATGCAGAAAGCATATCCTGAGTTTAGGATTGATACATAGCTATATGTTGTATCGAAGTAATGGACTCACTTACCTGTGGTGTAGTCACTTGTTATATCTTATATATATATCATCTTGTTATATATATATATATATATATATTTTTGAGTTATCTTCTTCTTATCCTTAATTTCAAGTACAAAATTCTTTTAAGAGAGGAAGTATGTAAAGGCCCGTAAATTCATCACTTTAGAAAAAATTTCAAATATTCAAAAATGAGTTTTAAACATAAACAATAATGTTTTAAATAATAAATAATATCGGTAATCTTATGTTAAAGAAATATATATAAAAGAAAATATACGCTTTGGAGAATATCGAAAAAATAACCACAAATCCTTTTATCAATACAGTTCTTCGGCTATCCGACATCATGCACTGGTATGGATACATACACTTAGTTTTGATTTTGAACTCAAATATGAAATAAAATAATTTATTTATTTTTAAAAAATTAAATGTATTATGACATCATCAGGATGGTCATTGTAGTTCATAATTGATTTAATTGATATTTAATGATTTAATAATTATTATAATGATTGGAATAAGGATTTTAAATGATTATGATTCATTTAAGATAATTATAACGTTATAATGAATCAATTATAATAGTTATATATATATATATATCTATTTGATTTGAAAATATAAGGAAAAATTGATATCGCTTCATCGGTATAATAGCAATTTCTGAAAAACTTGTTATTATTTATTTATATGGCTTTATAATTCAAATTTGATCATTTTAATTTATTTATAATGATTGGAAATTAATTTTTAAACTCCATTTACAAATATATGTATATTAACTAAAATGTAAAAATGTGACTGGAAATCGAAATTGGAATTTGTAACGATTCGACGCATATAAATTATGCGACGTTGTAAGGATATTTAAGGTACATAAACACACACACACATGTCCATATATAGATACATGTGCACATGCACATAAATATACAAGAATTCACATATATAAACATATACATATAAATATATATACATAAAAATATCCAAGATATTATCTCCTTTTCTTAATTCTTAAGCTAACCCAAAGTGAACACTAACCAACAAAGTACAAGCACATGGCCTTGTCTATGATGGAAGGGACTTGGACCGTACATAACAAGGAGGGAGGTGATGATGGTGGTGCACGTGGGTGGTGATGTAGGAGGTGATATAGAATGAAAAATCTAAGATATTTTTCTCCTCCTCTTCACCTATAAATACCACCACTCTCCCCTTCATTTTCATTCACTTTCTCCTTCCATTTCCTAAGCTTTCTCTCTTCTTTTCATGTATTACAACCTAAAAGAAATAATGCCAAAATATTTCTCCAAATAAATTTAATTATAATATACATACATACATATATAGATACACACACACACACTCTTAAGCACCTCAAAACCATTCCAGAACTCCCCTCTTACTCTCTACTATCCATGGCTTCCACTTCTTCCATCAAAGGTCGAGCCCTCCTCTTCTCTAACCCTAGGCCGTGAGCTCCTCTAGCCATCCCAAGGCTAGGCCGAGCCACCTAGAAGTAATAGTGCAAGGGATCGTGAGCTTTAATTTCTGATTAGCAAAGCTGTAGCTGTTTTTCCAATCAAAACCAAAGTGAGAAACTCCTAAACTATAGTTATATATATTTTTGGATGATATATGTTTGGATATGATTTTTAATGATGGTTTTTAATATGGTTGTTGAATATATATACAAGTCACATTAATACACGTCGATAAGAACAAAGAAAACCACTTTCCTTCAATGAATGAAATGGTGTATATGGGGTGTTTAAACCTATTAAAAATGATTTAATATGATTTAAAAATGTTTTATAAACATTTAAAAGCATTTTAGCAAAGTTTAAATGAATATTGAAAATTGAGTCAAAAATAGGCGCGTCGTGTAACGGTAGTTCGCGATATCGCGCAGTAAAAGTCAAACGAATATATAGAATGTAATATAGCTCAGAATTCTTTGAGATAAGAATTTTCCAAACTATTATATCCATAGTTTTCAAAAAAATAAAGAAAATCAAGATTTGGGTAAGTAGATTTTGAAATATGAATAAAATAAGTTTTCAAAAAAAATCGCGGTTTTGCACTTCGGAATCCTTAAAAAGATTTCTTTAAATGTGATACTTTTAAATTGTTTAAAAATATGAAATAAATTATAAAAAAATATTTTAAAATGCTTTAAAAGTGATTTGAGTTATAAAAATGAATTTCCAAATAATAGAAAAGCCGTTTTGATCAATACAGCTTAAAAAGCACCATTTGCAGCACTTTTCGCACCGTTTTTCTATAACTTTTGAAATATAGTTTTAAACACAACCATTCTTTTCCAAATATTTTGTAAATGTTTTTAAATGATCAATAAAGTATTTTAAAGGTGATTTGAATGATTTATAAATTATTTCATAGTGGTTAAATAAATAATAAAAAGTTAATTAAGTATGTTAAAAGATTTAAAGTCGATCAAATAACTTGACCACCTTATAGGTGACAGAGAGATAGTGTCTAGGCTTGAGTTTGAAAAACTAGTTTCCTGCTCTCCTGTGCTATCCGGACTGGCCTGACGGAAGGGATAGTAAATTTGATTTAATCGGATCAAAATTTTCCAAAATATAAAGGATATAATTTTCCAAAATATAAAGGATATAATTTTCCAAATATAAATAACTTGGATTTTATGGAGATAAACTCCTTATACTTGGTGTTAAATTCAGAAGATGGAACTCGTAATATTCGTGGGATTTAAAAGCCGATTTTTTCATTATTCCTCCATAGTACTTGTTGAATACGAAAATTGATATTGAGTAGAATAAGAAGATTACTATGGATTCTTCTCACTTAATATTTACTGGTTTTGGATTAACATCCTGGATAACATGGTTTTAACTCAATCAAAATTTTGATTTTGAATTAATAAATCTTTGTTAAGATTTAAATAAATAAGATTTCAAAGAGAGGTTTAATGATTCTTTATATACTGGAAAGAGATGCTTTAAAGATATGTATCTCTTAAAGATATTTTTGATAAAAAGGAAGTAATAAATCAAAAGAATAATTCTCTATTTAACATTTCTTTTATCGATGATTGGTTCGAAGGAACCGAGGTCGAATTTGGGTGATTCCTATCCAAAGACCACTTCGAACCAATTTACGTGTTCGAAAATAAAAGATATGGGATGATATGATTTGGAAGATGGAATGTAGGGCTGCTTATCACTGACCCTCGAGGGAAATTTCCCATATCATATCTATATGACAGTAGTTCTTCATTTGAGATCTTCGATGCAATGACTCCTCGCTACTAATCCTAAGGGTAATCCTCAATAGGATGTGGCAGGGGAGTTCCTTCAGTTTGTTATGTTCCTGGACAACTTATATGGACAAATGTCCGACTTTGCATTTCTAATTACATAAATTGATCTCTATGAATGTATCATTTGTTTGGTGGCGGAGAAGGCAACTTCTCTTAGCTTAACACCCTTTCCTGAGATGTACGAGCCCAGGATTTATACGTTTGTATAAATCAGTTATGTCATTGTGGAATGACAGTGTGGCATTCAAAGTGGAATTTGCTATGTGAAAGGCAATCGCTACCTCAGGCCTCATCATCCGGTAATGGCTTAAACAGGATACGCCGTAGGCTATGTGGTTCGCAACCATTAGGGTATGGTCATCACCTTTTTAGATTACTCTCTATATGTCGAGTGTGTGGCGTATGCTATAGGATCTCGGATAGGTTAGTTATGACCGAAGTGGTGACATATTCGGTTTCTATCCAGGCCATGTTTAAGTGCCAAACAGGGATAGACCAGTCTTGCCAAATGCAGAGGATTGTTTGGGTATCCTAGGTACATTCCTCTAGAGATGTACTATATGGAAAATAGTCCCTTACCTACCTTTGCATGGAAATCCACTCAGTGCCTTCGGACTTAGTTGTAAACCTATTATGCCGTCAAATTTAACCAATGTAACAATTTCGGCTAAGATTCATAAGTTTATTTGAAAAGTATTTTCAGAAGAATGTCATTAAAAATAATATTCCTAGATTTTGCGTATCTAATTTTATGGTTATCACAAGGTAAAACCTCATCAGGTGTTTATGTGCGGCGTGGTTTTATGAGACACCCTTTGTTTTCAAATATCTGTATTTTGAGTTTCTCACACCAGTCCCATGACTTACCCGAATTTCATTTTTCTTTTCCCTTAAACTCTGGGTGCCTTATGTTTCCGGGCAGCCAAGTAGTTAGCTAATTAGGAGCATTTTGGTGTGAAGCATGGAGCATTTTGGATCTTTTTGTTAAATTATCCATCACTTTACGTTGTGTCTGTATTATGTATAAGTATCTACCAGCACCTATAGGATTGGTCGTTATAACTATCCTAGCTAGGTCGGTACTTGCTATGACTCTGATATCTCATTTTGAGAGTGATTGTATGTACTATCTATATGATTTCAAGTTGTTTAATACGATGTGAGATTCCATTATTGTTCTATCTCTATCTTTATTATATTTTACCCCATGATAATCTGCCTCTCCGATACTTGGATTTGGGACACGTGAATACCAAGGATGTATTAATGTCTATTTCTGGGGATCGAGGAGGTGGGCGTCTCACCAATACTAGCATAAGTGGTCTTTCGCACCATGGGATAAATGCGGTCATAACTTTCTGCCTAAGAGATGACGTTGTGCCGAATGACGCACATAATCAGACGCGCAGTCGAGCGTAGATTATCCATATTCTAGACACCGACATTTCAGGGAAAGATCTGCTGCAAAAATCTTTTAGTTGGTCACTTCAAAATCATCCAAATCCGTGTCCTTCGCGGAGGCCTCCAAAATCTCAACTAGATCATCATTAGTCAGCTCAATCAAGATACCATTCATCTTCGAACGAATCAAACTATCACCTCTATCGAAAAGGCAAATGTAGCATGAGTAACATTCCCACTCAAAAATCTTGAAGCAAACGATCAATGCAAATCCTACCACACCGAATAGCTCTTCTAGCCCAAAAAATGCGAAAACTTCTGCTCATTTCAGTCCAGCTAAGTGGTCTCTTAAGGGTTAAGACCATAATGGTGTGAGGAAAAACCGACAGTGCAGAAAGGTGTCATGGGCTAAGAGCTGGTCGGAGGAAGGAAATAAGGTTTAGATCTGGAGTGGTAGTGGAGCGAGATCCAACGTGCAAAACCAGCACGAGGAGGAGGCGAGACTGATGCCGTTGGGGAAAAACGGCGTCGCCTAGGGAAGGAATGGAAGAGGGAGGCTGATACTTAGATGAAGAGGATGATGGAGATTGGGTTCGACTTGTTGAGGAAGGAGGAATGAAAGAAGGCAACTGGGGGAATTTGAATACGACTTTAATAGTCCCATTCAAGGTTCAAGTTGTGCCAAAACTCATTAACTAGTGACTATTCTAGGTTTACTGCTAAGTGGTCAACCGTTAGACAGGCTTTGGTCATTAATTGAACCTATACCCAATTAGGATCGGATTAAATAATAATAATCAGTTCGCGCAATCTCCTTCAATTCGACACGATCCGAAAAATTCCTATCCTCATCAGGGCAGTGTCAAAGACTACTATTTAGTCCCAAACCATGCACCAGCAATTCAAAGTAGCCCCAACAATACTATGGCGACCAACAACAATTTCAAACGCCCAAAAATATTCCAACTGCTATTTCCAGCCTACTTCGCACGGAAATATATCTTCCAATAGTCGGTGGGTACGACAACACTTCAAACTACATACCCCAATAAAATTGAATGTCGTTCCTGTTTTGTCCATACCTTAAAGAGAGAAAATATAAAAACCTCGATTTTATAAATAGGAAAATCACTATGCAAAATATATGCTCCTTTATACTTTTTTCTAAATAATAGAAACCATTTCATACCAAAATTTCCTTAAAAAGTCAAACTTATATATATAAATATTTCAGGGTTTCCAAAAACCTTCTTTTAAAAATACAAATTGCCCAAATTGGAAAACTATTTTCTTGCCAAAAATTAATCTCAAGACTTTACTGATATATACATAAAAATATTTAAAGATTTCGAAAATTAATCTTTTATAAACCAAGAATTTCTTAGTATGACCAACTTAGTGCTATACATGTTTCTTTGAAAATTAAAATTTCAAAACTTTCCCGAAACAAAATTTCCAAAATAAATCTTTAAGAAAAGAAATCCTTTGAAAACCCTTTTTCCAAAATCTAAGGCATTTCCAAAACATACTTATAAAAGTTCTCTTATAGGTTTTAGACTAAGGGTTTGACATTAATTATTCAAATAAAAATCCGATTTGCCATCTAAGGGGTGATCAATGAATGCACCATAGAAAAACTTGCTTCCCGACAATTGCGACATAAAGACTCTAATTTCCCATCCATTTGGAATAATTGTGTGTCTCCGACTGGAACTCAAAATCCAAAATCACAAGGTAGCTAGAATCTACCATCAAATCAAACACCTCCAGTCTCTGGGATTCAACCATATGTCGTACTTATGCTTAGCGTTTTACGCATCGCCAGCACTCCGTGGGGTACTTTGGAGTCGGCGTGAAAATCTTAGCTTTAAGATATTTCCAACCCACAGTTACTTTACCCATTCCTTCACAGTGGAACTACAACTACTTCTATAGTCGAAATTCTTAAAATCTAGCGTAAACATAAAATATTACTAGAGAGGAAAGTACAAATACGTTCTCTCAATTTATTATAATTCCTCTGATCTACTAACTTAGGCTCTGATACCAAATGTAACAACCTGTGTCTTAATGGGCCTAAATTTCGACAAAAATCGAAACTCAAATCCATCAAAGCATAGATTATTGGATTTGGTACATACAAATAAACATAAGCATTATCAAAGATTGATAGAAATCTAAACTCACAACGAAAACAATAATAGGATAAGCATACTGGCTATGACTACTACCTTGGAAGTAATGATATTCCCTGGATAGTAGATTTTCACATCAGCATTGAGCATGAGACAAAGAAGACTTCTCTAACAATAAAGCACATCCAGCTCAGTGACCCGTTCCTCTAAATTCTATCCCATGGGTTGTAATGAGGAGGGAGTCAGAACAATGTTCTGGTGAGTGGAAATAAAAACTGTCCATAACATAAACTTATACCAATTGGTTTCCATTTAATTGTTATGTCCATTAAAGTTGGCAATTCTAATCTAAGCTTGCCTTGTACACACGATTACAACTTACCCTTTCCCAAGGTACGAAATACTAATGAATCCTTATCAACCACCCAATACTTCCAAACCCATTAGCCACTTAGTACTTCTATATATGAAGTGGACTTCTATAATACTTTTAAAAAGAGAAATAGGCAGACTCTTCCATTTAAGACCTTAATCAAGGTAGACCCCATCGTTTAAGACCTATTCCTAAGGTGGTTTCCTAACAATGTTGTCAATGGTCGGTGGGTCCTAGCTACAAAACTCTAACCAATATTTAAGGCTTCCGACATTTAATTTCCAACTATTACCGCATCTATCGTCGATAAAATCGTAGCCATGTAATAAACAATACCCAAGCCACTTAATACCTTTTATTGGAAAATAGGCAGACTCTGGTAATTTAAGACCTTAGTTAAGGCAGGCTACATCATTTAAGACCTATTCCTAAGGCGTGCTACTAAATGGTACTATTGTTATTACAGCCTTAGAAATGTGAGAGACTATACCCAAGCCACTTAATATTCCAAGTGGAAAATAGGCAGATTCTGGTCATTTAAGACCTTAATTTAGGTAGACCCCATCGTTTAAGACCTATTTCCAGAAGCATGATCCTCACTGGTGCTATCTAGTCGTCATTGCTTGGAAATCTCATTGGACTACTTAATACTTCTTTTATAGGAAAGAGGAGGACCCTACAGTTCACTTATGACCCCAAACCTAAAGCGAACCCTTCTCGAAATATCCACTATCACTCTTTAATTATAAATATGACATCTCATTAGGTTTCTTCTTTCGATAGGGAGGTGGACCCTTCAGCCACTTAAGACCTCAACACTGAAGTAAACCCTTTTTTAGAGACATCCTTATTTATTTATTTGTAATCTCACTAGGTTACTTAATACTTCCATTTTGGAGAGAGGCGGACTCTTCATCCACCTAAGACCTCAAATTAGAAGCGAACCCCTATAGAGATATCCCTCACCGCTTCTATTTACAAATTTGGACCATTTAATACTTTCCTATTAAGAAAGCAAGCCCAATCTCTCACATTGTCATGGGTCCTAGGATTAGTGATATCTCACATCAGTATTAAGTACATCGGACTACCGGTAGCCTCAGAGTGAATGGCAGTCTTCCGTCGAGTGAGTCTACTGACCTTGCCTCACTAACCTACTAAGTCCAATTAACAATGCTAAGTCTTTACTTATATTATCTTAGGTAGACATTGGACTTAGCTTACTAATTCCCTTCTTATTTAAGGTAATAAGATTTACCTTAAATATTTATCTACCCATAAATCCTCGTTTAATGCTCATACATGCCAATTTGCCCATAAAATCCTAACGGACATTTCCTAAGACATATATGTATTATACTAATTTCAAATTAGTAACTTTTATATCTATTCCATTTTTATTAATTCAACTTCTTTATTTATCAGCTCTATTAATCCATTTACCCTATCAATTTATTGCAACTCCCATATTTATACCATTTATTTCTCATGTATTGGAGTTGCAACCTTTTAAATTCTTTCTCATTAATTAATTATCCTAAATGCAAATATTATATGCAAGCGTCGTTATTATCTTTTTATTTAATATTATACGCATAGTAAATTATGTACAAATATTTACTTTTATCAAATATGTTATAGTTATATATCTTCACTAGAATAATCTTTTCCATGTTAAATTATAGGAATCATATCTAAAAAGATTGTTTGCTATAATTTCTATAAATTAGTCCCAAAAAAAGATTTAACTTTAAATATAAAAGATTACATCGTTTGAAATTACAAGAAATAATCATTTCTTTTTATTACTGAAATTGACAGTGTAAACTACATGGATTCATACTTTACACATCTCTTTCTCTTTCTATTTGCATATATTCCTTGTTAGATCAAACACTGTAAGGAAAAGAAATCAAACTAATTTACAAATATTAAGCGGATCTAAATTCCAACAATTCCAAACATAGAAAAATTTACATTCCAATAAGATTAGGGTAATAATCCAAATTTGTAAATTGTTATACAACCTATTTCAGATCTGGAATAAATTTCATTGAAATCAATATTCTAAATTCATACTTTTGGGATTGATTTTCAGATCAGGTTGTAAATAATGCTAAATCAATTCAGAAACAAGAATATGCAGGTGATATTATTATATTCAAATCATATTCAATTTGTTGCCTACAACTTATATATAATTATCCAATTAGGCATAAAATCAATACACACCTAAGGGATAGTTTTCATATTATCTCAATCTATAAACTTTTCCACTCACCTTTTAAAAACAATCCAAATCTCCAGATCTGAAGTAGAATCTTTGATTCATCTCCAAATCCTTTTTAATCTAAGAGATATGTATAAAAGAGTATGTACATACATTAATATTATAGATAAGAGAAGAGATTTGATATTGGGAGGGAAAATAGATACAAATATACAGATATATAAATTACCTCAAATATGCATATAGTTGATTCTCTTCTCTTATCCTTTTTATTAGATTTCTACTCTTCTCCGATTTGTATGAATATTGATACAAATATCTTATCCTTATAATTTAGAAAGAAAGTAGAGAAGAAGAAAGCAAAGCTTCGCTACTGCCTCTATAAAAATATGAAAAGAGAAAGGCCTGAATTTATAGGCACAAGAATCAACCAGAACCGTGCAATTTAAAATATTAAATCCGAGTCGTTACGGCCTAGGGTTATTGTAGCCGCTAGGTCACCATCTATTTACCACCTTTGGGTCACTGGTCGATAATTTGGGGTCGACCTGTGGGCCCGGGCTATTAATATAAAAACGTTAGTTTTTCTTATTTAATTATTTTCGTTCCAAATTCAATTTTCATCTGTAACTTCTTGGTTTGGACTCCGATCGTAAAACTCCAAATATGAAAGTTGCTTAGAATTTCGCCATGAACGCAATGGTGCAAGTTTCGTGATCAAATTCCATCATTTGCATAAATTCCATTTTCGGAGCCTAATTAATTAACTTGCTAACTAATTAAATAACTTACGCCAAATTATGAGGTGTTACAGACAAAATGCATTTTTATAAAGAGTTTGGTGCAGTCTTATAGGAAGGGTTTCCTCTGAATGGTTTGTCCTTTTGGAAAGGAAAGAAAATGTATGAGAGTGGATGTTGCATAGGCACAGTTGGGCTGAAGAGAGTGAATGGTCACCTCTGCTTGATGGAAAGACATAAGAAACGAGAATTGTGTAAAATACTAATGAACACTTAATATTGAATGAGAAATGTGATTTCTATTGCAATTTTTTTTCATATAGAAAATTGTTTTCTATAAGAGTTATTTATTTAAGTCCATGATATTTGACCTAAAACTCATGACGGTAACTTGTTACCGACGGAATTGGGCCAGTCTGCAGCGGGTGAAAATGGAAGATTACAAAATAAATCCTTTAATTGGATCTTAGAAGGCCATGAAGTCTAATGTTTGTACTAGATCTAATCTAGTCGCTTTAAATGAAATCGTATTTTGTTTAATTTTCTCGATTTAATTAATTAATGTATGCGAATTAATTTAACATTTATATGTTTTGAGTATATCAATATATACTTATATATATATAATTATAATATGCAACATAGCAAGGTATACATGGTTTATATTTACATAAATAGATATTGGGAATTATATCCACTATGTAAACGTTGGTCATTTATATATGTGTTAATTGCCTCAAAATATTATTTAATATATTTACAAATTATATAAATATCCCAATAAGGTTGGCTTAGTTAGTTAGTAGTTTGGACTGCGTAATTAAAGGTCATGAGTTCGATCCCTGAGATCAACATTGTTAGCATTTTTTTGAGAGAAATGAGTGATCCTTTATTCGAAAAGGATATCGCTTATGTATTTTATTCTACACTTAAAAATATAGCTGTTAGTATGCTTAATAGGTAGTGATACCCACCCTGTACAATATTAAAAAAAACTCCCAATCCTAAAAAACTAAGGTCCACAATAAAATAAAACAACAAAACACTATATTTCACTAAAAATGATAAGATTTCAACTCATCAAATCGACTAAATCCCTCTTGACCGTGAACATATCTATATCTGCAATAAAGACTAGAAAAAAGTGTAAGACCAAAACGTATATATGTATATAAATATATTCATACACACACACATATAATAATAAAATAAGCAATAGAATGAATATTGTACAAGAAACAGTAACCAATGTCATGTACAAGAAAAAAGTAACATGTAGATCACATGAGGAACTATACCTACCAATATCTCAAACAAACTTATAGGCTATTACATAAATGACTTCAATTAGTTAAACCTTGAAAGTAAGACTATGACTCCTTAACATCATAAATTTTGCATTTGTTAGCATTAGTGAACCATGTTTAAAAAATATAAACATAAATATAAAATTTTAAATTATTTATTCATAAAAAAATATAAATAAAGTAAAATCTAATTTTAAACAAGTCAATAAGTTTTAAATTCAAAATTTGTATTTAAAATATCTAATTAAGATTACTTAAACATTTCAAAATTTAAAACTTAATCTTCAAAATATCAGTTAAAATAACTTCAATTAAACGTAAATATTCATATTTATATAAAATTAATAGCTGAAATTAAATTTGGATATATTTTTAATTTATTTATATTTATATTTATTTTTTAGTCTATCCACTCAAAATACATAACACTGTTTTAACATGTATAAACTATATATATATATATATATGTACATATATATAATAAAATAAATATTTTAAAATTGTATAAATATGCAAAATATTATTTGACCATTAATTTTTTTTTAAATCCAAAAGATAATTTTGATATATATATATATATATATATATATCGTAACATTATAGATATACAATGTAATAATTAATCATTAATATATATATATATATATATATAATTAAATAAAAATAAATTTTGGCTTGTTTTTATGTAATCAATTGACTTTTTTTAAATAATTTAATATATTTATATGTATTTTTAAATATAATTTAAATGAATTTTAGGTTTAAAATAAATAAATAATCATTAAAATTTGCTAAATTATTTATAATCCTTAGAAAATTGTAATATATATTGAAGTGTATGTATATATAGCCAAATTATAACATATTTGATTTCTAAATTTGTATTAAATAATTTATTTTATGTGAAATTGTTGTTTAATGTGATCTAATGCATTTATAATTAAAGGGAAATATTAAAACATGTATAAAATCAATATAAATGTAAGTAGATAGCATATATTATGAATGTACAATTCATCTAAAGAGAACGATGCCTTATACTCACACCATGATCTATCGGTCTCCAAGATCTCCTAGATTTGCACTACTGTAGATAATAATCGATGCGTCACCACCAAATATAGTTGTAGTTCCTTGTGTTTATGACATATTAGGTCAACCATTGCTAGTTTGGGGAGAGTATATGTTCGGCCATGACAAGGAAGAAAGTGGAAAGTGAGTTGGTAAAAGCATCATACAAAACAATGAGATTTGGTCTGGAAATTATAGGGGAATTTAAGATCAAGTCTTCCAAAAATATCACCTACTAATTCAAAATTAGACCAACATCACTCCCCTACTTTTACCTCTTCTTTGGCCACCCCATATTTTTTTTATAATGGACCAAGTAAATACTAGTGCCCGTTTGTAATTAATTCTTTTTAAATCAAATTTAAGCGTACCTTGATGTTGTATATCGATAAGTACATATATAACTTTTATATACACACCAAACTAATAGCATCCAAAAAATTTCTAGAGGCTACCATATTTACTAAATACAGATAAGAATTAAAACAAAAATTAATATTTCATAATTATTAATTTATTTAACTAAGTTATAACTATTATAAACTAATTAAATTGGGTAGTGTATCGTAGACTTGATAAATTCGGTTATGCGACTCACATGTGTTAACTCAATCAGCGGTTTAAGTTTGAACAATTCAAATATTGACGTTAATATGTCACCTTCGCTAGTGGTATGATAGTTTGAGAGAACTCGTCACCTTTATATCTTACTAGTAAAATTCAATTTTACACTTTAAGCAGTACCTTTTAGCAACGATTATTTACACCAATTCTCTTCGTCAACACTTTATCACTTTAGGATTTATGGATTTGGTTTTGTTCAAAATTCCAATATCATCCATACTCTACTTGGTTGACCATAAATAATTCCTTGGTTCAATAATAACGTTTACTATTAACCGTACTACTCTGAATAGAGACTTTGACTTTGAGTTGACTATAGTTGACCGTGATATTAACCTCATACAACTAAGGAGACAAATTCTCTATTGAATAGTGTTTCACTTCGAATGCTTCAACTCAGACCCAATTATAGTCTATCGATGGTCGCTATTCCATGACTTAACTATAATCAAAGTGAAGTTCCACATTGAAGCTTAATAGTATTCTCAAGTTGAGAGAACCATGCAACATTGTCACTTAATTATTTCATGTTTATCCTAGTTTTTATTAACCAACGGGAAAGCCTTGGATGAGTCATTCCATAACACCAAATAACTATGTGTACGTTACCCCTTTTGCCCCCAAAAAGCCATGACTAAAACACTGCTCAAAATTTGGATAGCCTTAAGTACTCTGGTCTCAATGAACGTATCGATATCCTTTCTCGAAACATCTTGACCACGAATATTCTAAATAATTTGTTATCATATATTGTGATAATTTTCTCATGATTACAACTCCTTATAATTATTATCACATAATATATCATATAAGGATTTTATAATTAATATACTTCAAATTAATTACTTAATTAATTATATCACTATATAAAAAAGTACATAATAGAAAACAAATACCTCTATTACGAAGAAGATTGGTTATAGCATTAGATATAGGTAGGAAATCATGAATTTCTCCTAGGTTATACCCCTAACTCTCTTAATCTCCCATATGCACTTTGGGTCAGTTATGGAATCTTAATGTCATTTCTCTGATTTGTTTTTTAAAACTGATTAAGCTAGTCCCTTAGTAAACATATATGTTATATTTTCTATAGTATCTACTTTGCTAATCAACACCCCTCCATCGCTGATAAACTGACTTTACGATGTAGTGCTTTCGAAGTACGTGTCTTGATCGCCGGTGATCCCTAGATTCTTTCACGATCAATATAGCGGCCTTATTTTCATAAAAGAATTTCATTGGATTCTCAACATTTGGAATCACTCCTACCTTAGTTTTAAATTTGTGCGCATACACACACATAGATATATTATAACTTTTATTGCGGGGCATATTCATGGAAATGTACATAGCCTATTGGCTGAACCAGTGACAATTTTATTTGGAACTTTTGTAACTTAAATCTTTGTACCTAAGGTTTGAACATAAATTTAGGATTGACATACTACACTCAATGTCACTTTATGAACTTTGAGTCTGAACGCTCCTTCATAAGGAGTTCATTGTTTCTATAAACAATTCTCTAGTATTTCGTAAATACTTAAGAATACTATTAAGTCTTCATTACCATTTAGCTATCTTAATGCGGGTTTGATATTCACTCAATGTACCAAGTGCATAAGAGAAATGTGATATAGTAAACAACATAGCATACATGGTAATTCCTATTGTCAATGCATAAGGAATTCATCTCATAAGCTCCATGTTAAACATTTTAATATGGTGTCTATGCATATTGTTTGGTACATCCCAACAATCTTTTATACCGACTATAAAAGATGTCACTCTCAAATGCTATGTCAAGGATTAAACAAATAAACTATGACTAATTTTAACATGGGAACATAATTAATAGTTAGCAGCATGTTATTTACTTTAAGCTTTGGAAATATATTTGTACCTTTAATATTCTTTCTCATAGACACATGTTTTCTCTGCATTTTGATTGAAAATCAAATTGTTTGATTTCTCTATTAAAATATTTGCTCAATGCTGATGCTTGTCGAATGATATTTTCGTATCAGTTCTTGGTCTTATTCGAACCCCACAAACTCAATTATCACTTCCAATGCCAACGTAAATGTCCAAAAAATAAAAATCATACCAGGAGATAATTCTAAGTAAAATGAAAATTAACTTAAGCACATTGAATCATGAATATGTTACGTCAATTTTAGATTTTGAAATTTATGGTGTTATTCTCATCAATGTTGCTTACTACATTCCAAATACATTGATCTTCTTATTGAAGACACAATTATGGTGGATGGATCATATCCCTTGAGTAGAACTATCAAAATCTTATTTTGACAATGTACTTGGAATCCATTGTGAATTTGCGCATCGTGCCATATAGCAGGGTTAATACTCTTTACGGCTTACTGACAACTAAAGAAATTTTTTTCTTGCCGTCGGTAAGAAACTCATATTTTCTCTTTAATGTGTGAAATTTTTTATACACACTCTAATGTGTTATATCCATTCAGGCATGGTTGATTTCATTTCATCTAACAGGTCGAGCTGGTCTGCTGAGACCGTAAGGAGGATGGGAAACTGGCAAGAGCTGAGGGTATGCCCTATTGGGTGAGATGAGATAGACTTCAGGTTGTAGGTAGCGGTATCGAAGTTGGATCAATGATGGGCCACCCTTGAGATGTCCCAAGCTATGTCGATTAGGAGATAATCGAGGGAGAGATGCTTGAGTAGTGGGCTGGCCTAGAGCTGGGTTGTAAGCGGGCCGAAGAAAGGGTCGGTCGACTAATGAGAGATGGGTCAAGCTGGGCTTGTGGCTTGTCTTGACGACCGAGCTGATCGCTGAGGCAGCTGCATCGGTAGGCCCGGCCAGTAAAAGCCTTGACGAGCATTTGAGCAAAGCAGTCGATGCAAGCCTATGTTAGATTTAGGTTGTCATACTACATAGGAAACCCGGTTGACTTGCCCCCAATTGTGGCTAGCCTACGAGTTGACCAAGACTTAGTCGGCCTGGACTGAACTGGGCCAAGCTAGGATACTTTGATTAGTCTTCCTTCTTACTTACAGAAAAATTGAGTAACATTTTTCTCCTTAAGTCCATGCCCATGAGCGAGCGTGGGCTTGTAAAATCTTGAGGACTCCAACGATTGATGGTTTTGTCATCCAACTAATGCACTACACATGTGGCATTGTACATTGGCTGCGGTAATTGTGCTTTTCAAAATATGGCTGGGATGTGTCGTTTTTCCTATTTGCATGGTGTGATACAACACTTATCTGTCTTGACCAATTGAGATCCTTTTTCCCTTTTTGATCATAACGGCTGCGATTGAATGGAGAGATATATAAATACCCCCTCTTCTTCTCCTTTGAACTCATGGAGCTTTTTCCATGTAATTTCTTTAGAACTCTACACGGTTTTCCATTGGTCAAAATGGTTAACTTCACCTTCCTCTTCTTCTCTCATCACTCTTGAGCGCTTTGATTTTTATTAAATATAGTTGGGATTAAAAGGAAAGAGGCAGCTCTTTGGGTGCCCAACCTTGTTTGTCGATTGCAATTCGAACCGCTGCTTGGATTTTTGCTTCTTGGGTTGGATCTTGCCTTTGGCTTAAACCCATTCCCGTTGGCTTGGACCCATTCCCTTTGGCTATCTTTTCGATGATGATCAAACAATAGTCTTGAACTAATGATCCAGGTGAAGCTGGGGAGGTTCCTTGCTTTGATGATATGACATCTGCGACCTCAGGTTGGTTTGGATGTTTCCATACCTTGTTGGAAAGAGCAGCAGCTGTTGTCTCTACCTCTTTTTCCATGGCCAAAGCCTTAGTCTGCTCCGTGGTGTGGTTGTCTGGAAGCATTTTAGTGTATTTTGCATGTTCAAGGTGGAAGGATTCGAAGAAGGTAGCACACCCCCTTTTCTTCAAAAAATTCTTGATCCGTTGAGTGATGGGGGAGTGCCATTGGTCAGCACAACAAGGTGCATTATGGGCGATAATAAGAATGCAAGTCGACATGCCGTGGAATTATGTTGTTGGTGTGCTTCTTCCTCTCTCTCCTTTTCTTCTTCTCAACTAGTTAGCGACTGAAAATCTTTGTAAGCCTAGCGGGGCAGGCATTGTATCCATGCTGTAACACCCCATAAAATTAACGATAATTAATAAATAATTAATGGGGCTCTAAAAATGAAATTTGAGAAAATGTTGGAATTTGGCCATGAAACATGCACCATTGTGTTCGTGGCGATTTTTCGAGTAACTTTTATATTAGGAGTCTCACGATCGGAGCTCAAACGAAAAAGTTATCAGTGCTTGAAATTTCTGAAGCAAAAATAATTAAAAATGAAAAAGGAAATAAGTAATATTAAAATGGGACCCCACCAGTCAATCCTCTTATTGGGTTTGTCGACTGCCAGTGGTCGAACGCCTATAGGGGAGTGGTCGATCAATTCAAATGTGGTGGCTAGGGTTTGAACCTTGGCTAACGGCCCGATTTAATTATTTTAATCTAATAGTTACGATTGATTCGTATGTCTATAAACAAAAGCCTAACCCCTCACTTCTCTTCTCATATTTTCTTATTCAAGTAGTGAAGTCTTGCATTTCTCTTCTCCGCTACTTCTAAAAGTTATAAAATATTATATATAAATAAATAATTAGAGAAGGGTAGAAAATAAAAGAGAAGAAGAGAAGGAGAAAATCAATATTGCAGATAAAGGTAATTTTTATAATTTAAAATCTATATTTCACTTAATCCTAAATCTCTTCTTAGGTCTGTAATTCTAATAGTATATATACGCCTTGCTATATATATATATATTTGGATTAGAAAGAAAAAGGAATCAAGTGAAGGAATGGTTTTAGATTTAGAGATTTGGAAAGCTTAAAAGGTAAGTGGAAAATTATATAATTTATTTATAACATTGAAATTTATATCATTGGATTATATTTAATTATTATGCCTAAATAAGATCTGATGAATTACAAGCTTAAAACAATATAGGATTAGCTCCTACATATTTGATATAATATTTAATTGGAATAGAAATAGTATATACAATCTAATTTGGAAATTTCAATTCAATTCCAAATATTTATTATTGTAGAAAGTTTGTTTATTCCAGATCTAAAATTGGGTTGTAAGTTAGGTTGCCCTAATTGACTTCGAATGTGAATTTCTATGTTTTGGTTTATTTGGTGCGGACGTGTAATTTCCATAAATTAACAATTCCAAAATATGTATAAAAGCACATCATTTGAATTAACAAGGGTAATATTAAAAAAGGAAAGAGATGTGTAAGATATGGATATTCTTTTTCATAGTTTACTCTGTCTATTTTAATAAAAGAAAAGAAATAATTCCTTATAATTTCATACGATGCAAAGACCTCACTTTTGGTCAATTTATGGAAAGCTATAATGGTAATCCTTTTTGAAAAGGTGGCTCTCATAAATTAAAACATGGAAAAGAATATTCTAATTTAGAAATTAATAGTTAGAATTATAAATAAATAAACATGTATAACCGCGCTTAACCTTCAAAAATAAAAATATATAAATAGCATAATTTACGACGATATTCGTATTAGTTATTAACAGCATAGTAATTATAGGACTAGGATTTATGGACATTAAATACAGATTTAATGGGCAATAAATTTGTAGTTAATAGAGAGTTAAAAAGGAACTAAATGGGAACTGATTAGAGAATTTAATACTACATTTATTGGAAAACTGAATAGGCATAATAAATGGATTTTTAAATTGGTAAATAGATTAAATGAATTAAATAAGGATTGGTTAAAGATTGTCCAATTTTGACATCAATGACCAACTATTACGGGTAATTGATATTTATTAGACATTTGAAGAAAACTGAAGCTTAAGCGTATAAATTAGGAATGGTTGCGTAGCGAACAAGTAAGTATTGATTACTATTAAATATATGTAGAAGGCAATATAATTTCATAGTAGGAAATTATATAGTTTTAATTTTATGTTTAGAACGAGCATGAATTAGTGGGCCTAGCCAAGCACTTTGGCTTTGGGTGATAGGCTTGGTTTAGTGAGTTGGGATGCGAAGTTAGTAGAGTTACACAACAGAAGATCGTCATTTACCTGGAGGCTACCGGCAGTTATGTATACTTACTACCGACGTGAGAAATTTCCAACCATAGGACCCATTGGAAAGAGATATGCATTGCAGATAGGTAGAGGAAAATATAACGAGGGTTCTCCTCAGATTTGACGTATTAAATGACCCGGTACTTTTAAGAAAAGAGGGTCTGCTTTATATCCAATAAGGGGTAGTAAGTAACCAAAAGGGGCATTTTCCTTAACTTACTTATGTTAGTCTAAAAGGGATGTTGGCTATGGAAGGTCGTTGGGCTATGTCAGTATTTTAGTATCAGTATTTACCAGTAGATCTGGCATATAGGCTATGACCACCAACAATCACGAGCGAGCGATAATAAAGACTTGGGTTATGTCATGATGGATTTCACTTCCTTCTAGTGTAGAATCCATACAGAAGACGCACAAACCTCAAGTTGAAAGACTTAGGTGAAACTTTAGTTATCGAAGGTAGGCTAGTTAATCCTTAGATGAGTCTTTAAGTTGCGTTAATATTACAAAAATTAAACTAAATATTATATTATAGAGCCATATAAAAGGGTCAGCGGTCTCTGTAGCTAGAACCGATTGACTAACATTGATGTTGCTAAGGGACCACTTTGGGGACTTAAGGTAGTAAATGGAAGATGGGTCTACCTTCTCCTTATTTAAGAAGAATTAAGCGGTAGGGGTTTTGGATAGATATGTTTATATATATAGGCATATATATATAGAAGGTTAGGTTAGGAATATTGTACGTGCACATAAGATTAAACGGATTAGTAGAAGTAATAGACATAACACTTAAATGGAATCCAATTGGCATAAATCAATAGTATGGGTAAAATATGTAATTTTCCAATCACCATAACGTTGTTTTGACTCCCCCTCCTCATAACTACCCACATGTTAGGTTTGGAAGGACGGGATACTGAGCAAGATAGAACTGTAGACGATGAAATTTTCTTGTTCATGCTCAACGTTGATAATGCAACTAATATCCAAAGAATGATATTCTGAGGTTGCAGCCTTAGTTAATACGCATATTCTATTATATTTCTCAATTCTGCTGTGAGTTTCTATTAATCACTCTTTGATATGCTTGTGTTTATTACAGGCTACGAAAACCAATGATCCATATCTTAATGGACTTAGATTTCAATTTAGTTGAAATTTAGGCCCACTAAGGTGCGGGTTGTTACATTTGGTATTAGAGCATAGGTTAGTTGATTATAGGAATTATGATATGCTGAGAGAACGTATTTTTATTTTTACTTATATATACGTCTAACTCTATAAACTCTGACTATAGAAGTAGTTGCGACCATATTCCGAAAGGATGGACGAAGCAACTATGAGTTGGGCTAATAAATAGAGTTAAATTTATACTCCTACCCCAATTACCCCATATCATAAGGAGTGGACTAAGAAGAGCATGAAAACGACATATAGAAGAATCTCGGAGGCTAGATGATATTTGACTCATTTGTTAGGTTTGGACTACCTTATGATTGTGGATTTTGATGGATTGCTAATTGAAGATGCACATTTCATCCAAACAAATAGAAAGTAAGAAATTATATGTTACAAGCATCGAGAAACAAGTTATGAAGCAGGAGTGAAGAAAGTTCATGCAAGAAGGTGTACACTAATCACCACAAGAAGATAAGCTGAATTTTTAAAGGAGATGAGTTAAGGATGAGTTGGGAAGAAGGAATGTCCTAAAGATAGAGTAATAATAGTCCATTTCTAAGTCCAACCCCATGGGGAAAAAATTGATAAAAAGGTTTTTGAGAATTCCTTGAAATATTTTGAATGAGTTTTTCAAAGGATTTGTTGGGAAGTTGTTTTGGAAAAGCAAGGAAATTCTGAAATTCGTAATTTGAAACTTTGTTGAGTTAAAAAAGGGTTATTGATTTTTGGTAAAAAGGGTTTTTGATTTTTGAAGTTCTCAGTTTAAAATTGGTTGAGTAAAAAGTTTTCGATTTAAAGATTTTTGGTAAAAGGATATTTCATTTTTAAAATAAATGTAAAATAGAGCGTAGGCTTGGGTTGATGATTTTTTCTATTGTGTAAATTTGAAATTTCCATTTTAAAATTCTTTTTAAAAGGTGGATAAATAGAAATGGTACTTGATTCAAATGATAGAAATAGCATTAGGAATATATATATATAAGATTAGTAATATAGTTAGAAATAATACAGTAGAAAAATAATAGGAATAAGATAAGAAGAATGGATAAATTCCATGAATATGTATAATTGCACATATACTTTAGATAGATACTTAGATAGATGTTGTAATTAAGGATATCTTTTAGAAGTCCCCCTCTTTTGCTATGAAAATTTCTGTCAAAGGTGGAAGCGAAGATATCATGAGTATAGGATAATAATATGGTGAAAGTTGTCCTTGTCTACTCCACTTTTTTCACTATTTAAAGCTATAGAAGTTGTTTTTGTAAGAAATGGTTTGGTATGATAATTAAGTTTTTGAATGTTTTTAGTTAAAAATCCTACCTTTAAAAGAAATATATCTTTGTTGTAAAAGTTCCTTAAAAAGTAAAATTATTAGAAAAGGGACAATTTTCATGGTTCTTTTTTGGAATTAATTAAATTTTGAATTTGATAAAATGGTTTCTAAGTTTATATTTTTAAAGGTAAAGGTTTTGGATTAGGTACTTCATGATTATGAAATCTAGTGAGAACCAAACCAAATTTTTAACATGGAGTAGATAGTGATCACTACCTAGGTAAGACGATATAAAGTTTTTAGGCTATGAATAAAATCGCTACAAATGCTTGTAGCGTAGCAATAAGGAATCGTCGTTGAATATAAGGAATATTGGTATGAAACTAGGAATATTTTATTAGAGATGAGTGTAAGCCATGAGAAAAATCCACAAAGGAATGGTGAAGGGTACCGAAGTACAATTTTGCGAGTTCTATGGTATACTCGCATGAGGGATCAAGGATGTAGAGGAAGTAAATACCAAAGTTTGAGGATACTGTTAAGAGATTTTGATTTAGAGAAGATAATAAAATGGTAGGAGAAGAAAGTAGCGAGTGTCAAAAACACGTGAAGGACATTAGTTGACTCAAAGCTGAAGAAGGCAAGATAAGTGGTAGGGAAGTTATTCCACCAAACAAAAACTTTTGGATGGCTTATTCTAAATATGCATAGTACCCATTGCAGTGTGAGGATGCACAATTTATCCTATAATTCAGTATGATAGTTGAAGTAATGGATGGACCTCATTTATTAGAAGCCAAAAAGGAGAGTTAAGGAAGGTGGGTGATGGTGGAATGTCATACTAGGAATGTCCATCTTAATTAATATGGACTGTTAGAGCCATAACATTATTAACACTAGTTAACGATGAATGGTAGCTTCTGCAAAATTTTCTCTTAGGGTCTTTAGGATGTAAGCGCTAGTTGTCTCCCTTAGTTTATTAGAAAAGCGTATGATATGCCATGAGGTATGTTCCTATTTTATTACTGTGTTGATTTGATGGATGAGATTAAACCACTATATAAATATAAATACAGTGGAAAACCGTGTAAATAATATCTCATAAGGGCACTTAACTAGCGATAAAAATGTAGGTAAGACTGGAAATTTATAAAATAAATTAGGAAATTAAGGTAGCGACTAGAAGTTAAATACTTAGATCACAAAACTTTAGAATTTTGGAAAAAATAAATTTTAGCAAGCAAAATAAATTTTAGGTTGCTTGCATCATATTTTCAAAATATTTTTAAAAGAATGCATTCATATAGGCGGCACCGATTTAGAGTCATTCTGCATACATGTCTAAATGTTATAATACACCATGCACTTGTAGACGTTTGGCTGTAAAATTTATTGTACACTAGTTGGTTGGATAGCTTAGATCGGTTGCATGCTATATTGCATGATTCAACCCTTAGGGAATTTCAAGGACGGAATTCCTTTAAGGGGGAAAATGTAACACCCCATAAAATTAACGATAATTAATAAATAATTAATAAGGCTCCAAAATTGAAATTTGAGCAAACATTGGAATTTGGCCATGAAACTTGCACCATTTTGTTCATGGCGATTTTCTGAGCAACTTCAATATTAGGAGTTTCACGATTGGAGCTCAAATGGAAAAACTATTAGCGTTTGAAGGTTTTCAAAGCGAAAATAATTAAAAACGTAAAAGGAAATTGATAACATTAAATATGGGGCCCACCGGTCGATCCCTACGTTGGACCGTGGACCGCTAGCGGTCGACTACTCCCTTATAGACAAGCAGTCGGTCGGTTCGAAAATGGAGCTAGGGTTTGAACCTTGGCGAACAACCGAAATTTAATTATTTTAATTTAACGGTTATGATTGATTTGTGTGCCTGTAAAAAAGGCCTAACTCATCATTTCTCTTCTCATATTTTCTTAACCAAGCAGTGAAACTCTTCCATTTTCTCTTCTCTACAACTTCTAAAAATCATAAAATATAAATATATAATCAGAGAAGGGTAGAAAATAAAAGAGAAGAAGAAAAGGAGAGAATTAATACTGCAGAAAAAGGTAATTTTTATAATTATAAATCTATATTCCCCCGAATCCCAAATCTCTTCTCAGATATGTAATTCTAATAATATGTATATATCTTGTTATACATATTCTTTTGGATTAGAATGGAAATGGAGTCATGTAAAGGAATGGATTCAGATTTGGAGATTTGGAAAGCTTAAAAGGTGAGTGGAAAATTATATAATTTATTTATAATATTAAAATTTATATCGTTGGACTTTATTTACTTATTATGCTTAAATAAGATCTGATGAATTGTAGTCTTAAAAGAAATGTAGAGGATTATGGCCTACACATTCAATAAATAAGTAACTAGAATAGAAATAGTATGTACAACCTAATTTGGAAACTTGAATTTAGTCCCAAATATTTATTATTGTAGAGTGTTTGCTTATTCCAGATCTATAATCAGGTTGTAAATTAGGTTGCTCTAGTTGACTTGAAATGTGAATTTTTATGTTTGGATTTATTTAGAGCGGGTTCCGTGTAATTTTCATAAATTATCCAATTCCAAAATATGTATAAAAGCACGTCGTTCGAACTAACAAGGGATATACTGAAAAGGGAATCAGAGGTAAGATATGGATATTCTTTTTCTTAGTACACACTATCTATATCAATAAAATAAAAGAAATAATTCCTTATAATTTCAAATGTAGCAATCTTACTTTTGGTTAATTTATGGAAAGTTATAATGGTAATCATTTTTGAAAAGGCAGCTCTGATATTTTAAAACATGGAAAGGAATGTTTAAGTTTAGAAATTAATAGTTAGAGTTATAAATAAATAAATAAACACGTATAACAGCGCTTAAGTTCAAACATAAAAATATATAATAGCGTAATTTACGAGGATATTCGTATTAGTTATTAACAACTTAGTAATTGTAGGACTAGGATTTTTGGACACTAATTACAGATTTAATGGGCAATAAATTTGTAATCAAAAGAGAGATAAAAAGGAATTAAATGTGGACTGATTAGGGAATTTAATATGGCATTTGTGGGGAAACAGAATAGGCATAATAGATGGATTTTAACATTGGTAAATAGATTAAATGAATTAACCGAGGATTGATGAGAGATTGTCCAATTTTGACATTAATCACCAAATATATGGCTAACTTATGTTTATTGGACATTAGAAGGAAACCAAAGCTTGAGCCCATAAATTAGGAATAATTACGTAGCGAACAAGTAAGTATTAATACTATTAAATATACATAGAAGGCAATATAATTTTCATAGTAGGAAATTATATAGCTTTAAATATACGTTTAGAGTGAGTGTGTATTAGTGGGCCTAGCCCAACACTTAGGCATTGGATGGTAGATTTGGTTTAGTGGGTTAGGATGCAAGGTTAGTAGAGTAACGCAACATAAGTCAGCCCTTTAACTAGAGGCTACCAACAGTTGTGTATACTTACTACTGATGTGAGACATCTCCAACCATAGGACCCATGGGAAAGAGATATGCGTTGCAGATAGGTAGGGGAAAATATATTGAGGGTTCGCCTCAGATTTGAAGTATTAAATGGCCTAGTACTTTTAAGAAAATGGGGTCTGCTTCATATCCAATAAAAGGTAATATGTAACCGAAAGGGGCATTTTCCTTGACTTACTTAAGTTAGTCTAAATAGGATGTCAACCATGGAAGGTCGACGGGCTATGTCAGTATTTTTAGTACTGGTATTTAGTAGTAGGTCTGACATATAGGCTATGACGACCAGCGATTTCGAGCGAGCGGTAGCAAAAACTTAGGTTATGCCCTGACGAATTTCTTTTTATACTAGTGTAAAATCTGTATAGAAGACGCACAAACTTCAAGGTAGCCCTTAGATGAGTGTTTGAGTTACGTTAGTAGTACGACAATTAAGCTATATATTATATTATAGAGTCGTATATAGAGGTCATCGGCCTTTGTAGATAGAATCGACAGATTAGCGTTGACATTATGGAGGGCCCACTTCAGGTACTCGAGGTAGTAAATGACCGATGGGTATCTTCCTTCCTTTTTAAGAAGTATTAAGTGGCCAAGGTTTTGGGTAGATAGGTTTATATATATATATATATATAAATATAAATATATATATATATCTGTGTGTGTGTGTGTGTGTTTATAGGCCTATATATATAATGATACCTTGTAGAAGGTTAGGTTAGGCATATCATATGTGCACATAAGATTAAACATATTAGTAGCAAGTAATAGACATAACACTTAAATTGAAACCAATTGGTATAAAATAATGGTATAGGTAACGTATGTAATATTTCAATCAACGGAACGTTGTTCTGACCCCTCTCCTCATAACAACCCACATATTAGGTTTAGAAGGACTAGATACTCAAGCAAGACAGGAACTCTAGATGATGAAATCTTCTTATTCATGCTCGGAACTGGCAAGGCAATTAAATAACCAAGGAATGATATTCTGAGGTAGCAACCTCAGTCAATACGTATGTTCTATTATATTTCTCAATTCCATTATGAGTTTATATTAATCGCTCTCTGATATGCTTATTTTTAATACAGGTTACCAAAACCAAAAATTCATACCCTAATAGACTTAGATTCTGATTTAGTCGAAATTCGAGTCCATTAAGGTGCAGATTTTTACACCCGCATTCTTTTAAACCGAATACGAACATATCATTTTATTGTTAACTTGTTGTCTATGAAACTAGTTATTGTCTTAGATTATTTGCTTGTGACTAGTAGGGTAGCATATATTGGATAGCTAGCAAAGTCCTTCTTAGACAGCTAGCAAAGTCCATTGCACTAGGTTAACCAATCTGGTTTAGCTGATAGCCTGAGTCGGTCAATGGCCTCGGAAGTGAGCGTTGACCTATCAAACTAGTCATTTGTTAGGTACCGAGGCCTGGTAAATGATAGTTATGCTTCACTTTGCTACTTTGTTGATGGGCAGTCCCGACGTGGACCTAAGCCCTGAGTGGCTCGAGGATCTCTTGGGTGACACGCGACTAGGAGGAGTTCCTGCATTATTTTTAGAAATATATTCATGTTTAAGACATGCTAAGTAGTAATATTGCCAGGCAATGGGACGAACCCAAGCATTGATAATAGCCAAGTGTTGGCCAGGTACCAAGTGGTAGGTGGCATTGGCGTTGAGTAGGAGCACTTGTTGGCCCATGGGCTCTCCTGGGTCATATATAGAGTGACGAAGAAGCCCGACTCGAAGCGAAGCGTATGGGGACTCGAGGGTTCTCCTGGATGACACGTCGCCTGTCATTAGATAACTGTAGGTCCTAGCTTGAACTAGTGCGCATTGCTGGCTCAATCACTCTTATATAAGGTTGTAATATAATAGTGAGATGTGCGGCAGGCGCCATCATTCACAATAATTTAGTAGATAGAAATTGTAAAAAGTGAATTTATCTATGCATCGCTCTGCTATTAGGCGGTCCTAACATGAACCTAAGCACTAAGTGGCTTGAAGGTTCTCCAGGGTGACACTTTGTAATAAGTAGTGACAGGCGATCTAGGCTCAAACCTAAGCACTGAGGGGCTTAAAGGTTCTCCAGGGTTACACGTGAAATAAGAAGTGACAGGCAGTGCGGACCCGAACCAAAGCATTGAGGGCATTGAAGTTTCTCCAAGGTGACACGCTGTAATAAGGAGCTACAGGAGGTCCCGGCTCAAACCTAAGCCTAAAGAGGCTTGAAGTTTCTCCAGGGTGACACATTGCAATAAGGAGCTGGGCGCGACTTAGTTCTATGCAGGCACACTACGGATGCCGGACTGAGCACCGATCCTGACAATAGTGTCCCATCAGGTATGGAGGATGAGTAGCATTACAAGCGATGGTTATTGCGGCTACATATTCGATCTCGATACATCTCGACACGAAGGGGAGAGACATCTCACCTAAACTCATGGGCAATGGGTAGTCCTCGAGCAATAATTGAATGCACGGTGATTCAATCTTGCTGGATAGATTGGTACTCCGCAATAAGGAAATGAATTCTCAGTAATCTACCCTTATGGATAGCCGACCATACAGAAAGGAAGCGGAACCTCGTGCAATCCTGAGCGGCAAAGGACGGCGGTACCTAAACATGGTAATGACGACATGATAACTCATCCTCATTAGATAGCTTTGGTGAAGGTGCTGACGATGCAGGCTCTGCGGTCTTCGACATCTTCTTCACAAGAGGTTAAAGGCTTGGAAGTGAGCTTAAGAAAGGCACTAGCGATGGAGTCTGGGCATCTTAACACATGTTCTAACAACCTACACTTCCCTACACACCAATCCAAGGCTTTGGATGACTTTCGGACGCGCTTCATGCTGAGAAATACAAGCTGTTGGGTTTTTAAAACATTATAGAGCATAATTGTAA
Source organism: Allium fistulosum (assembly GCA_030737815.1). Lineage (NCBI taxonomy): Eukaryota > Viridiplantae > Streptophyta > Magnoliopsida > Asparagales > Amaryllidaceae > Allium > Allium fistulosum. The sequence continues at coordinate 1,017,057,600 of CM060907.1, forward strand.
GGGTAAATTTTAGGACATTCTACATTTTTAGATCTCATAGCGGAAGGAATTAAAAATATAAGTACTAAAAATAGATATTGTAGATAAACAGTCTCCACAATAGTTAATTGTCATATACACTATTTTCAAGTACAATATAAGTTTGATAGGCATTTAATACAGTAAATAAATACACGAGGAACAATGAAGAATAAAGAAACTTCAACTTTTAGCTCCTTTCTCCACGTATTATTTCCAATCGTCTTCTAACCTATCATTTGTGATGGGCGAAAATTGAAAAGAAAGGAATGGGTCAGACGAAAGTTTGGTGAATGAGTACATGTTTAATATATATTGATAATGTACAATTGACTTTAATTTTACCCTATGTGACCTACGGTGTTCTACAAGTGTCCACGTACTCCTAGGGTCCTTTACCTAGGGGTTTTTATTCAGCATGCACCTACACTACAACTTATGCAGGCTCCTACGAGGATCAAACTACGAATCGAACCTCAATAACTAACGATCGGCTACCACTCCTAAAGCTACACAATATGAAAACACCGCTACTAGAGCTACTCGAGAAGGAAACACCGCTACTAGAACTACTCGATATGGAAACTGCCACTAGGCTATATGATATAGAAACATCGCCACTAGACTACATGACATAGAAACACTTCCATTAGATTACATGATATAGAACATCGCCACTAAGCTACATGATATAGAACACCGCCATTAGGCTACATGATATAGAAACACGGCCACTAGGCTACATGATATAGAACACCGCCAGTAGGCTACATGAAATAGAAACATTGCCACTAGGCTTCTTAATATAGAACACTGCCACCAAACTACATAAGAATAAATTTGCCAAAACCTATGACTATACGTAACCCAACTATGCATCGACCATAGTGTATGCAACTTATTGCATATGCTAGGATCCATTAACAACACAGTATCATGCTGCGTCAGAATCATGAGTACTAAGGAATTCATTGTGTCAGACCCATGTACTTCATTAAGCATCAGTCAGTGATGCGCGTCCAACGTATAACATCCTATGAATGCCAATTGTGATAGAAACGCCCCCTTATTGGGTAAAGTGCATTTACTGATGCAGCGCAACCCATAATTTTCCAAGGCCTAAGTCATCCACGACATAACGAAGCTGAAGTAGAAGTTTTAGGTCATCCACGACCTAACGAAGCGGATGTAAGTCGTCCACGACTTAACAAGAACAACAAAGGGGAGCAACAGATTCAAGGCGCGTCGGAGCATGTTAGGTCGCGTACGACTTATATGGAACGACCTAACAAAAGACTAGAACAAGGCGCTGAAGCGAGTTATACGGAGGAAGAAAACCAACGACTTAAGATAAGTCGTCTACGACCTACGACTTAGTTAAGTCGTCTGAAATCCTTAAGTCATGAACGGGGTTAAGTCGTTTTAAATCCTTAAGTCGTGAACTGGGTTAAGTCGTTGAAGTCTTATTCCCTAAGTCGTCCATGTTATAAGTCGCATGAAGAAGTTCTGAAGCCGAGAGTCTTAAGTCGTAAGTCGTATGTGTCGGATGTTTTAGGTCGTTCTTTTATAGGTCGTGTGCGTTGTATCTTAGGTCGCAGGCTTGTCATTCTGTGTTGTAACTTGTACTTGTTAAGTCGCTAACGACTTATGATAGGTCGTATACGACCTAAGTGTTGTAAATTTGTGATGTTGTGTGGGTTGTAATACAAGTGCTTGAGTCGTGGATTGTTGAGTTGTTGCCGACCTAAGTTGGGTCGTAAGTCGTGAACGACTTAAGGGTTTGGATTGTAAAACGCTATAAATAGGCGTGAGTTGTACATTTGAAGGTTAGTTGATTTGAATAAAAACTTTTTTTTTGTTAGCTTTGTGCTTTCACCAAATTGGTAGTCGAGTGTAATCTCCTATCTCCACTTTCGGTTAATCGAGTGCGCTCGATTCAACAATTGCTGAAGCCGATTCACGGTATCTAGTGCGCTAGATCAACGTACGAAGAATCGCAGATCTTTAAACACGGTATAGTGCGCTATCAACGTGTTTGGGATAGCTAGAATTCGGCATCTTCGGATCAATGAATTTGGGCCGTTCGGTATTCTTCATTCCATCGATCGTCACTTTCACCGTATCATCATTTTGTTATTTCCGCTGCTGCACCATTTGGTATCAGAGCTTGTTTTAGCCGATCATAGCTAAATCGAGTCTTGGAGCCGAGAATTTGAAGTTTGAAGTATTGTTTTGTACGATCTTGAGCTAGGCCGTGAGCATGTTGAAGTGTTCATCTTTGTTTTGAAGTGTTGAAGATCGAATTTGTATCAATCGGAGAAGCTTGTTGTTCATAGTGTTCATCGCAAATTTGCAACAAGAGAGAAGATTTTGATCCATATCACTTTGGATCTAAGTTCGAAAGGTGTTTGAAATTTGGAGTTGGAGCCGAGAGTAGATTGAAAGTGTATCATTTGGTATCATTTGATCATTTGTTTGTTCAAGGCCGAAAGTCAAAGTTTTGAAGAATCAACCATGCCGCCGAGAAGAGCTAATCGTCACCAAAATGTAGAAGCTTTGTATAGAAGAGAAGAAGCTGATGAGATGGAGCAAAGAATTAATGAAAACTTTAGTGAGAAACTTAATGAAGGAATTGGATGATTAGAGAAGATGATGTTAGAGATGAATCAAAATCGGAGAAGGGTTTCACCTGAATCCAACCATGGGGGAAGTAGAGTCTCACCACATTCCAATCGAGAAAGAAGTGTTGATGATGATCAAAGACGTGGGAGGAATGTGAATGATCGAGAACGGAGGAATGTAGATAGAAGGGATGTTGGTGGAAGACGTGATGGTAGTAGAGATGTTGGTGGTCAGGATCGACATCGATATACATCGGATTTTGAAGAAGAGTATGATGGTGGTAGTGGACGAGGACGAGGACGAGGACAAGGAAGAATTCAGTCGGAGTATGATCACAAGTGGGAATCTGGAATGAAAACTGAAATACCAGAATTCAAGGAAGGTATGCAAGCCGAAGAATTTCTTGATTGGATAACTTATGTTGAGGAAATATTTGACTTCAAGGAGGTTCCGGAGGATCGTAAAGTGAAGTTGGTTGCTACTAGGTTGAGGGGGAGAGCTATGGCGTGGTGGCAGCAAACCAAACTTACTAGAGAGCGGATGGGAAAGTCAAAAATTGTTGCTTGGGAAAAGATGAAGAAACTGATGAAGGCTACATTCTTGCCCTATAATTACCAATCACTAATGTATCAGAGATTACAGAACTTGAGGTAAGGAACGAAGACGGTTGCTGATTATGCTGATGAGTTCTACCAACTAATTGCTTGAAATGATATCATGGAGAGAGAAGAATAATTGACTACGAGGTTTGTTGGTGGACTTAGAGCACAGATCCAAGATATGGTGAACATGTTCGACCCCAAATCTGTGGCCGAAGCACATCAAAAGGCGTTGGCTTGGGAGAAACAAGGGAGACGTGGGGGAGGTGTGTTTCCAAGTTTTACGGGGCAGAACAAAGGAGCGGGTAGTAGTTCTAATCTTCCTAAAGCATCGACTAAGCCGGTTGTTCATGAAGTGGCTAAACCTAAAGTCAATACCAATTTCAAATGCTATAATTGCCAGGAAATGGGTCATAAGAGCAGCGAATGTCCAAAACCGAAGAAGAGAACTATGATTGTTGAAGTGGAGGATGAGGATGTCGAAGAAGATCTCAATTCACAGCGTGATGAGGAAGAAGAAGTGTCGGGAGACGAGGGATGTAATCTGATGCTACGAAGATCTTGTTTAACACCGAAGCAGGAGGAAGAGTTGAGTTGGGTGAGAAGCAAAATTTTCCAGTCAACATGCACTATTTTGGGAAAGATCTGTAAATTTGTCATTGATGCTGGGAGTTGTGATAATATCATTTCAACGGAAGCTGTGAGAAATTTGAAACTGAAAACGGAAAAACATCCTAGTCCATATAAACTTGCTTGGTTGAGGAAGGGAGGAGAAGTAAAGGTAGAGAGGCGAGCTCATGTTCCATTTTCTATTGGAAAGAAATACAAGGATGAGATTTGGTGTGACGTAGTTGACATGGATGTTTGCCATTTGCTGTTGGGAAGGCCGTGGCAGTACGATCGTGAAGTACAGCATAATGGTCGAACGAATAGTTACAGTTTCCTGTTCGAAGGCACGAAGATCACATTAGTTCCGTAGAAGCGACAGCAGAATGAGAATAAGCTGGAGGAGATTGAGGAATTGAAAACTTTGTTGACATTAAAGGAGTTCGTGGAAGAGATAGATGAGAGTCCTAAAGTTTTTATGTTGATTGGGCATGAAAGCAGTGAAGTTACTGAAGTTCCAGAGGAAGTGAAACAAGTTTTGGAGGAATTCAATGATGTGTTTCCAGAGGAGTTACCGAAGGAGTTACCACCGCTTAGAGACATACAGCATCAGATTGACTTGGTGCCAGGTGCTGCATTGCCTCATAGACCACACTATCGGATGAGTCCGAGGGAACACGAAGAGTTAAGGAGACAGGTGGAGGAATTACTGGAACAAGGGCGAGTTCAGGAAAGTTTGAGTCCTTGTGCAGTGCCAGCTTTGTTGGTACCAAAGAAGGATGGAACATGGAGGATGTGCATGGATAGTAGAGCATTGAACAAGATAACGGTCAGATACAGATTTCCGATGCCGAGGCTTGATGATCTGTTAGATCAAATCAGTGGGTCAGTAATCTTTTCTAAGATTGACTTGAAGAGCGGTTATCATCAAATACGAATTAGACCAGGGGACGAATGGAAGACAGTATTCAAGACGAGGGAAGGATTGTACGAATGGCTGGTTATGCCGTTTGGTCTATCGAATGCACCAAGTACCTTCATGAGGGTGATGAACCAAATTTTTAGGCCGTACATTGGAAAATTTGTGGTAGTTTACTTTGATGATATTCTGATCTACAGTGCTAGTACGGAAGAGCATGTTCAACATTTGAGGAAAGTGTTAATTATTCTTCGTGAAGAACAATTCTACGCTGCTACGAAGAAGTGTGTTTTTATGGCGAGGAGTGTTTTATTTCTGGGGTATGTTGTATCGAAAGAAGGAATACAGGTGGACCAAAGTAAAGTTGAAGCTATCAGAGATTGGCCGCAATCCAAGACGATAACGAAAGTTCGTAGTTTTCACGGGTTGGCTTCATTTTATCGGAGGTTTATTCCACACTTTAGTAGTGTGATGGCGCCTATGACGGATTGTATGAAGGGTAAACAGTTTGCATGGACGGAGGAAGCAGGGGTTGCTTTTGAACGAATCAAAGAACTTTTGACGTCAGTGCCAATTTTAGCATTACCAGATTTTCAGTTATTGTTTGAACTACATACTGATGCATCCAAGGTTGGCATTGGAGGGGTGTTGAGTCAGAGGGGACGTCCTATTGCATATTTCAGTGAGAAGTTATCAGGAGCAAAGATGAGATACAGACTACAGTACATATGATATGGAGTTTTATGCTATCGTGCAAGCCGTGAAACACTGGAGACATTACTTGTTTCATAAAGAATTTGTTTTATATACTGATCATGAAGCGTTGAAGCATATGCAGGGACATGACAAGATTGCAGCAAGGCATGCTTCGTGGATTGCATACTTACAACAATTTACATTTGTGGTGAAGCATAAATCGGGAATCACGAATCGGGTAGCAGATGCATTAAGTCGAAGGAATCATCTGTTGACTACAATGAAGGTTGAAGTGACAGGGTTTGATGTGTTGCCAGAATTATTTGTCGATGATCTTTACTTTGCAAAGTTTGTTGATGAAGTCAAGGAGGGGAAGATGGATGAGTTTGTAATGGTGGATGGTTTTCTTTTTAAAGGAAATCGATTATGTATACCGGAGTGCAGCTTACGTATGAAGATTTTAAAGGAGTTACATGAGGAAGGTCATGTGGGAAGAGACCGTAAATTACAATTGATTTCACAGTCATATTTTTGGCCTTCAATGAGGAAAGAAGTGGAAAGGTTTGTGGAGCGATGTCATATCTGTCAGGTGTCAAAAGGAACTGCGACCAATGCTGGATTATATATGCCGTTACCTGTACCAACTAAGCCTTGGGTTGATGTGAGTATGGATTTTGTTTTGGGGTTACCGCGAACTCAAAGGGGGAACGATTCCATTTATGTGGTGGTTGACCGATTTTCGAAAATGGCACATTTTATTGCTTGTAAGAAGACGGCGGATGCTGTTCATGTTGCTCAGTTATTTTTCAAAGAAATATATCGACTTCATGGATTGCCAGAATATATTGTGTCGGATAGGGATACTCATTTTCTGAGTCATTTTTGGCTAAGTTTGTGGAAGATGGTCGGAACAAAGCTGAATTTTAGTAGCGCTTACCATCCACAAACTGATGGGCAAACGGAAGTGGTTAATAGATCATTGGGGAATTTGTTGCGATGTCTTGTGAAGGACAATCTGAAGAGTTGGGACATGAAGTTATGCCAAGCAGAGTTTGCACATAATCATGCAGTGAATCGTAGTATGGGTTTCAGTCCATTCCAGATTGTATATTCAAGTTTGCCAAGGGGACCGTTGGACTTAATGGTAGTACCACAACCGAAGGGGACGGTAAAACGAGCTGTAGATTTTGTTGATGGGTTGACTGAATGTCATAAAATCGTTCAGGAACGATTGGAGAAGGCAAATGAGAAGTATAAAAGATCCGCAGACTTGAAACAAAGAAATGTTGAGTTTAATGAAGGAGATTTGGTATATGCCGTGTTAACAAAGGACCGTTTTCCAGTGGGTGCTTATAACAAGTTGAAAGCCAGAAAAATTAGTCCTGTAGAAGTCGTGAAACGAATTAATGAAAATGCTTATAAGTTGAAGCTGCCGGAGGATGTGTACACGTCTGACGTATTCAATGTTAAGCATCTCGTACCTTATCATGGGGATAAACAATCCGATGGGGAAGAGCTTACAAATTCGAGGACGAATTTTTCTCAACCTGGGAAGGATGATGCAGCGCAACCCATAATTTTCCAAGGCCTAAGTCGTCCACGACATAACGAAGCTGAAGTAGAAGTTTTAGGTCATCCACGACCTAATGAAGCGGATGTAAGTCGTCCACGACTTAACAAGAATAACAAAGGGGAGCAACAGATTCAAGGCGCGTCGGAGCATGTTAGGTCGCGTACGACTTATATGGAACGACCTAACGAAAGACTAGAACAAGGCGGTGAAGCGAGTTATACGGAGGAAGAAAACCAACGACTTAAGATAAGTCGTATACGACCTACGACTTAGTTAAGTCGTCTGAAATCCTTAAGTCGTGAACGGGGTTAAGTCGTCTGAAATCCTTAAGTCGTGAACTGGGTTAAGTCGTTAAAGTCTTATTCCCTAAGTCGTCCATGTTATAAGTCGCATGAAGAAGTTATGAAGCCGAGAGTCTTAAGTCGTAAGTCGTATGTGTCGGATGTTTTAGGTCGTTCTTTTATAGGTCGTGTGCGTTGTATCTTAGGTCGCAGGCTTGTCATTCTGTGTTGTAACTTGTACTTGTTAAGTCGCTAACGACTTATGATAGGTCGTATGCGACCTAAGTGTTGTAAATTTGTGATGTTGTGTGGGTTGTAATACAAGTGCTTGAGTCGTGGATTGTTGAGTTGTTGCCGACCTAAGTTGGGTCGTAAGTCGTGAACGACTTAAGGGTCTGGATTGTAAAATGCTATAAATAGGCGTGAGTTGTACATTCGAAGGTTAGTTGATTTGAATAAAAACTTTTGTTTTGTTAGCTTTGTGCTTTCACCAAATTGGTAGTCGAGTGTAATCTCCTATGTCCACTTTCGGTTAATCGAGTGCGCTCGATTCAACGATTGCTGAAGCCGATTCACGGTATCTAGTGCGCTAGATCAACGTACGAAGAATCACAGATCTTTAAACACGGTATAGTAAGCTATCAACGTGTTTGGGATAGCTAGAATTCGGCATCTTCGGGTCAACGAATTTGGGCCGTTCGGTATTCTTCATTCCATCGATCGTCACTTTCACCGTATCATCATTTTGTTATTTTCGCTGCTACACCATTTACCAAACCCCACAATGTCCTAACGTCATCACATAGGGAAGTGGCTTCCTTACTATTCCTAACACACACACACACATGTATACAATATACGTATGCACATCATTGGCAAATTATATTAATTTTATTTCTAACTTGGGATTTAGGCCGAGGTCCAGGTCACACATTTCAGTCTTTTACCGTCGATCGCTACACCCTATTGGCCGACTGATTGCGGTCGACCACGCAGAGTGAATGGTCGACCAATCGCAGTGTTAAATTTAGGGTTTTCTACTATAATGATTCATTTTTTAATGTGTTAATTCCGTCAATTCAATTTGATTACACAGTGAACCCTAAGCAATCACAATGACCGGTCTTTGCAATTTACCCAACTTTATATTTATTTCAACTTCATAGATTTTTATAGTTTACATATAATAATTTAATTTAGGGTAAATCGATTTTAAGGGTTTCAATTCAATAACAAGAGGGTTTTAACTTGGGTTAATATGAGATTACAAATTTATACCATTTCCATTTTCTAATTCAACTTCAGATTTAAACAATTTGGGGTTTGCAATTTAACACGAACATCCGAGATCAAATAGAATAGGTTAAAATTAACTGTAATAATCAACTTATTAAACTTGTTCCTACTCACATCGAATCCAAGCTCTAACTCTATATTCCATCATAGAATCGTCACCCATTAGCTTGCCCCTTCCTTGATCTGATCTATTGTTGCTCTCTTACTTTGATTTTAATTTATTTTCGAAAGAAAGTTTATAAGTGGAAAGAAGAAATTTTGGCAGAGTTTCAATACTGTAAATTTTCTAATAAAATTAGGGTTAGCTTAGGTGTTAATTTATTAGGGTTAGAGATTGATTTGGAGTACTGGATTTAGCCTAGGAAATCTTTATTTTCATCCTAGACACACATTAATTACTTGGCAACAAAGAAAAATAGTCGGTTCAATCGTCTCCGTCCAAATTTATGCTCCAGTTCCACGAAAATTCACGTCAACGGTCGACCACCAATAGGGATCGGTTGATCCTTACCAGTCAACCGTTGAACCCCAAGGGTCGACCGCTAAACCCCAAGGGTCGATCGCTTATAGTGTTAATTTTGATAAGTTTTTATTTGTAAATTTATTTTGTTTTCGAACTTTCAAATTTCCGTAACTTCTCCGTCTAACTTTGATTTTGTGTTATATATGCAAATTGTCCAGAAAATCGATATGAATGCGATGGTGTAAGTTTTGTATTCAAATTCGAATGTTTGTAAAAATTTCATTTTAGCCCATGCTTTATTTAAATTCAATCTTTTTATTAAATTTTTCCCTAAATTTTCAAGGCGTTACACAAGTGGACAGGCATCTGGCTACTTTCAGATGCTGTTGAGGGCGAAGACATATGAGAGAACTATTTGGCAACCTATTAGGGGGCTACTATGGGCATTAATAAGAGTGCCAAGTCTCTAGGATTTCTATGAGGGGGTGCTCGACAGTTGGCCAAGATTGCTAGGAGGGTTACCCTGCCCTCGGTTTTTTCCATGAAACGGACTGACCATGATGTCATTCTGGAGGTAAATCTCTTAGCGGTTAGGCACGACCCTCACACAGGGCGCATGCATGGTTGTCATAATTTGGTTAAAAGTAGCGGCAATGTAAGGAGATGAATAGGCGCACACGGTGATGGAAAATGACACGAAGCCAAACCGAGACAGTTGGGGAATCTTCTAGGTGATTGGAGGAGGTAGTGGAACACTACTATCATTGCTACTGCAATGTTGGATGCAAGGTACCAACCGTGGAAAGAGCGTGCACCTGAGGCTGCTATCAACAATATCGGAGGTTCGCCCTCCTTCTAGGGCCAAAATGTTGACAGTATTTTTTATCAACATCAGAGTTATGATAACGCATTGTGAAGACAAAGGTTACTTGCTAATCACTAGGCTTAATGATGGAAAAATAAGGGGAAATGAGCATTTAAAGGTAAATGACACAAAAGGTGAAGTGGTTTGGTAAAGTTGCCTATGTCCGCGGCGAATTTCTCTTACAATATGGTTCTCTTACATTTATAAGGAATTACAAAAGAATAATAGGAAAATAAAATGCACCTAAGACTAATGGAGCTACTAATCTCATAGAGTTGCTGTATCAGGAGATTTGAGTGGTAGATTACGAGTTCCAAGCTTTCGGCTCCCAATTAGGTTGACGAACTAGGTCACCAACCAAATAACCAACCGGATCACCAACCAGGCAACCAATCCCTTTAAAGTTGCCATGCATGGGGTTCTTATGGTAGCTGAACTAATGTTTGGACGGCTAAGATTGTGCCTTGAAATACACAAGAAGCGGGCCTAACCATTGATCAATCTAAATAGACTTGATGAGAAATAACTAGCGAAAGAAAAGGAATGCGTGATTGAGGTGAATTTCAATTGGAGAACTGTACCAGAGGCATGCTAGTCCATGCTTTGCATTAAATGTGCTTGTACTTACAGTATGCCTGTGGATAGTGGAACATGCTTCTTGTTAAAAGTAGGTATACCTGCCTATACCTCTTGTCGCTTTGGTCTCGCCGGACTGGGTGAGACGGGATGGACTATAGGTCGTAGGTGGAAGTATCGAAGCTTGATCAATGACGGGCCACCTTGCGATAAAGACTATGTCGGTCGGGTAATAGCTGGAGGAGAGATGCTTGAGCAAGCATGTTGGCCTGGTGCTATGTTTTAAGCGGGCTGAAGAGAGAGTCGGTTGGTCAATGAGAGAAAGTCGAGCTAGGCTTGTGTCTTGTCTTGATGGGTGAGCTGGTAGCTGAGGCTACTATATGGGAAGGCTTGACCAGTAGAATGCTTGATGTGCACTTGAGAAGAGGAGTCGATGCGGGCTAAGGCTGGGTTTGGGTTATCATCATACATAGGCAACCTAGTTGACCTACCCCTAAACTTAGCTGGCTTATAAGCTGACCTGGACCCAAACGGCACAGACTGGATTGGGCCAAGCAAAGATACCTCATTTAGTCTGCCTTCTAACTTACAAAGAAATTGAGCAACAATTCTAATCTCATCTTAACCTTGAGTTTTCTCAACAAATTGAAAGCGATTATTCACTCGTACGAAGCATTTCACGATGGCCTAAGTATAGTGCATGTACCTTCAGTTTGCTCAAAAAATATGTGCATGTATCTTACCTTTCTAGTCAATATATCAATAGTACTACACATAACATCCCTAACTTGAGTTTTCTCAACAATTAAAGAGTACGCAAGTAATCTATTAATGTATAAATGGTAGATGACAGCTTTATATTAGAGATTCAAAATCTTTAATGTATACATTTATTTGAGTGATATCGAATTACCCTCATGATTCAAATGTCGAACACATCAAAAATCACGGTATATGGATAATACCTATGAATTTATCCTTTAAACCTAAATCGGGTTTCTTATAGTTCCACTTATATTTATACATTCATATTATATATGTTTAATTTATTCATAACTATTTATAATTTAATTAACTTATCCAATATTCTTATGTATATTTTTAATTAAATCATATTTAATAAATTTAAATTTATTATTCATTCTAATTTGATCAAAATTCCGTTATCCAATAGAGCTTTTACTTGGAGTAATAATAGGGAGTCTCCCTCCTTAGCTCTCTTAGATAGATTTTTCGTTAACGATGAAATTGAGGATAAATTTCCTATCTGTAGAGTGTCAGGTTTACCTTACACCCTTTCAGATCATTGTCCCATTATCCTTTCTTGCTACCGTCATAGAATTATTAGTAGATCTTTTAAATTTGAAAAAATGTGGCTTCTAGAACCATGTTTTTCAAATTTAATCATTAATAAATGGTCGTCCATGAGTTATTATAGTTTTAAGTATAGTGATAATTCTGCTAAAGCTTTTGTGCTCAAACTTAGAAAACTTAGGATTTTTCTTAAAATTTGGAATAAAAATATTTTTGGTAATATTAAAATTAAAAAAGAAAACATTCTTAATGAGATGCTTAATCTAAATAAGATTGAAGAAACTAGACATTTAAGTTTAGGTGAGAGAAATGTTCTTAATAACTTAAAAGTAGAACTTAATTCTATTCTTGAAAAAGAGGAAGTTATGTGGAAACAAAGATAAAAAATTCAATGGATCAATGAGGGTGATAATAATACCAAATTTTTTCATAATATAGCCAACAGTAGAAAATGTAGTAATACAATTAATTCCATTTTAGTTAATAATGTGGAATTAGTTGATCAACGTGATCTCAATAATGCTTTCACAGAATATTATAAAGATAATTTTGGCCATAAAAATAAGCATAGAGTTAGAGTTAGATGGAATGATCTTTATCCGTCTGTCTCTAATATTAATCTTTCTGAATTAGATGTTCCTTTTACTGAAGAGGAAATCCGAAAAGCCATTTTTGATTTACCAGGTGATAAATCTCCGGGCCCGGATGGATTTCCTATTTTCTTTTATAAAACTTTTTGGGAAATTTTAAAATTTGACTTAATTAGTTTATTTAATGAATTTTACAAAGGAAATCTCCAATTAGGTAGATTTAATTTTGCTAATGTTATTTTACTACATAAAAAAGTTGGTGCTAATACTTTAAAAGATTTTAGACCCATTTCATTAATTAATTGCTCTGTTAAAATTATTTCTAAAGTTTTAGCTAATAGACTTAGTTTAAAAATGAATGATCTAATTGACTGTTCTCAATCTGCTTTCATTAAAGGAAGAAATATCACAGATGGTGTAGCAGTAGTTCAAGAATACATCAATTTTTGTTGTAAGAATAATATTACTTGTGCTATTTTAAAATTAGATTTTGCTAAGGCTTTTGATTCGGTTGATTGGGATTTTCTTATAGATATTTTCCATGCCAGAGGCTTTAGTAATAGATGGATTAACTGGATCATGAACTTGCTTAAAACTGGAAACTCTAGTATTATGGTTAATGGTATTTTAGGTAATAAAATTCAATCCAAGAGAGGTTTAAGGAAAGGAGACCCTTTATCGCCCCTTCTGTTTAATTTAGCAGCTGATGTCTTTTCTAAGATTATCAAAAATGCTATTAACAATAATCTTTTAGGTATTATTGGTAATGATAATTCAAGTTTTGGTTTATCAGTCCTTCAATTTGCAGATGACACTTTGCTTTTTTCTTCTCATCTTCCTAGACACATAATTGCTCTTAAGTTTATTCTATATAGTTTTGAACTTTTATCGGGTTTAAAAATAAATTTTGATAAAAGTTCTGTTTTAATTTTAAACGATTTGGAAAAAGTTGAAAATTTAGTTGCAAATACATTAAATTGTAAAACTATGAATTTTCCATTTGACTATCTTGGTTTTGTTATAAGACCTTCTAAACTTAAACACGATGATTGGTTAATTATCGTAGATAAAATCAAAAATAGGATTACAAACTGGAATGGGAGATTTTTATCTAGAGCAGGTAGACTGGTTTTAATTAATTCTGTTTTATCAGCTCTCCCTATTTATTGGATGTCTATGCATCTTTTTCCTGATTGGGTGATTGATAAAATAGATAGAATTAGAAGAGATTACCTTTGGAGTGGTGAAAATTCAAATAGTAGCATCAAATGTTTAGTAAATTGGGAAGCTGTTTGTAAGTCCAAAAAGGATGGTGGTTTAGGAGTCATTAATCTTCGTAATATGAACTTGTCTCTTCTTGGTAAATGGTTATGGAAATTCAGAGATACCAATGATAATGCCTTCTGGAAGGAGATTATTTCTAAATATTACTACAATGGTAGTAACAATTTCTATTATATTAGTCCTTCGATTACTCGTAAGCAATCTCATTTTTGGAAATCCATTTTAAATTGTAGTGAGATTTTTAACTTAGGTGTTAATATTATCGTTCACTCTGGTAATAATACATCCTTTTGGCATGATAGTTGGATTTCAGCCACTCCTCTTAGGAATGAGTTCAAAGATTTGTATGATATTTGCAACTTTAAATATGCATTTATATATGATGTTTTTAATTCTGAAAATGATCCTCCTTGGATTTTTAGTTTTAACAGAATTTTAGTAGGTTCAACCCTTAGACAGCTTAATTTGCTTTATGCTATATTAAATCTTTATAATATTGACAATGAGAATGATTATATTAGCTGGGAGTGGGATAAGAGCAAGAAATATTCTACAAATTCCTTTTACAAATTCATTAACTTTTCAGGTGCTACTGATAATTGTTTTAAATTTATCTGGAAGACTAACGCTCCTCCAAAATCTAAAATTCACATGTGGCTTATTATTCATGGTAAATTAAATACAATAGAATTTTTAAAAATAAAAAATATTCACATTGATAACAAATGTTATTTTTGTAATACTCATTTAGAAGATATTAATCATATTTACTACGAATGCATGGGTACTCATTTTATTCTTATGAATACCCTCAATATTTTTGAGTATAAAATTAGTTCTAGAATTACTGATTGCTTTTTCTATTGGAATTCTTTTAGACTTAAGTTTAATAAGGATAATAGATACTTGCTTGATACTCTTTTCACCATATCTAGTTGGTATATTTGGTTTGAGAGAAATCAAAGAATTTTTAATAATAACTATATTAGCTATAATAATTTGATTTTTTTAATTTCCTCTTTTTGATTAAATTGGGTCTCAAATCCTAATTATAAATTAGCCAAAAATATTTGTTTTAAGGAATACCTTAACAAGGTTAATAATAATATTTTCAAACATAACATTAATAATTTTGTCTTTAATAATAATTATATTAATGCCTTTTCTAATTTAAATGATGTTTACATGATGCGTACTAATTTTCTTCCTTTCTTAGGTCCTTAAAGTTGTTTTTTGTTAGGTTTTGTTTTTTTCTCGTTTACCTTTTTCTGTTTGGGTCTTATTTCCTTTACTTTTTAGTATTGTTAGTTTTTTATACTAGTTTATATTTGCTGTATTTTTCTCATTCGATTTTTCTCGCATATATGTATATAAATTCTATTTATATACATATATGTGTTTCATACTTATTATTTTTCCTAGTTTTGTTTCAGGTTTGGATTAGATAGGTTGCTAGTTTATCTCTTCAGCAGGATTGCTAGCATCTTTTGGAGTGCAGGATTGCTTTTCTCAGGAGTTCTGATGGCGTCAGGCATTTCTTTCAGTTATTCTGTGTCTTCAGATTTCATAGAGTTTCTATTCTGATGGTGCTGGTTTTATGATTCTCCGGATTTTGTAGATGGTTTAGTTTTTTAGGTACCTCTAACACCTTATTATCGGGAGGTGGCCTTGCCGGAGCTTGATATTAGGGTGTAATGGGCGGTGGCTTTGCCGGAGCTCATTATTGGGGTAACCGTTTCTTTATTTGGTTCTGGTTCATGGACTTGTCACCTGCCAGGCATGTTGGGAGCACCATTTTATGTGTTTTATACATAGCTTCATGTGTGCTCTCCTCTTTTATTAGAGGATCACAAATTTCTCTCAAAAAAAAATTTTAATTTATTAATTTAATTAAAAAATTAATTTTTTTCGAAATTAAAATTTTTGTTTTAGTTTATTCTGTTGATCCTAACCAATTTTAAGATGAATATTAACTATAACATTTATAGCGCTATACACATATATCATTACATATATGTATGTAATTACTAATTAGCATTTAGTTAATTTATTTATTAAATAAATATTTTATTTAATTAAATATTTTTAAAAAATTCAAAAATTTTGTTTAAAATTTACATTAAATAGTTATATATATATATATTAAACATGTATAAACTATTTATATGTATATATATCATAAAATAAATATTTTAAAATTATATATATGTAAAATACTACTCGGCCAGTAAAAAAATTAAATTCAAAACCTAATTTTAATAAATGTATATATATAATAACATAAAAGATATACATTATATTATTTAATAATTAATATATAATATAATTAAATTTTGGTAGAATTTTTTTGCTTAATCGGCCGAAATTTATTTTGAAATAATTTAATATATTTAAATTATATTTTTGGATATGATTAAATAAATTTTTCGATTTTGTACTTAATAAATAATCATAAAAACAATTAAAATTACATATAATTCTTAAAAAATTATGACATATATTATAGTGTATATATGGACGAATTATAATATTTATATACATATTTGATTTTTAACTGTTTATTAAATAAATTGTTGTTTAATGAGTTCTAAAGTGTTTATAATTAAGGAGAGACATTAACATATATATAAAATCGCTATAAATATAAATAGATATCATATATTATGAATATATAATTTACCTAAAGAGATTAATGCCTTAGATTCACAGCTTGATCTATCGGTCTTCTAGATCAGCACCACTATTTTTAAAGATCGAGGCGACGCTACTAAATATGGTTGTAGTTCCTTGTATTTATGATATAAGGGTTCATCCGTTACTAGTTTGAGGAGAGAATATGTTCGGCCTTGAACTGGAAGAAAGAGGCCAGAGAGTTGGCAAAAGCATAAAAAATAATGAGATTTAGCATTGCATTTATTAGGGAATTTGGAGATGAAGTCTCTATAAATATCTCCTACTAATTAAAAATTAGATCCACGTCTATCTCCATCTTATACATCTTCTTGGCCAGCTCTTACTTGTCTCATAATAGACTAATTAAATACCAAAGCTCATTTGTAATTAATTCTATCTAAATAAATTTTAAATGTATGTCAATATCATATATCAATAAACACATATATAACTTTTATACACACACACACACAATTAATTACTAATAGCACCTAGAACATTTCCAAAGGCTACCCCATTTACTAAACATATTCCATATAAGAATTACAACAAAAATTAATATTTCATAAATATTAATTTATTTAATTTATTTATCACTACTATAAACCAATTAAATTGGATGGTATGTCGAAGACTTGATAAATTCAGTTATGGGACTCACGGGTGTAAAGTCAGTCAATAATCAATGTTTGAAAAATACAAATACTAACATTCACATGTCATCTTAGTTAGTGGTGTGATAGTTTGATAGAATTCATTTCCTGTATATCTCATTGGTAAAATCCAATTTTACAATTTAAGCGGTACCTTTTAGCAATGATTATTTACACCAGTTCTTCTCGTTGACACTATATCACTTTAGGATTTATGGAATTTGGTTTTCCATAAACAAAGTCCTTAGTTCAATAGTCACATTTATTATTAACCTTACTTCTCTGAAAAGAGATTTTGACTTTGAGTTGGTTATAGTTGACTATGATACTAACCTTCATAAAATTAAGGAGACAAATACTCTATTGAATAGTGTTTCACTTCCAATACTTCAACTCAGACCCAATTATAGTTGCTTAATGGTCGCTATGCCATGATTTAACGTTAATAAAAGTGGAGTATCCCCATTAAAGCTTAATAGTGTTGTTAAGTCGTGAGAAATGTGTAGCATCATCACTTCGAGGTCACCTGTTAAACCTAGTTGTTATTAACCAATAGGAAACTATCGGACGAGTCATTATATAGTTATCTAATAACTATGAGTGTGTGATCCCTTGGTTCCTCTAAAATATTAGCCAAAATTTGGAGAGCGATACGTACTTTGATCTCAATGCATGTATCGATATCCTTTCTCCAAACATCTTGACCAATAATATTTAAAATAATATATTATTATATATTGCGATAATTTTTCACGATTACAACTCCTTGTGATTATTATCACATAACATATCATTTAAGGACATTCTAATTAATATACTTCAAATTAATTTTATCACTATATAACAAAGTATATAATAAAAAATAAATACTTTTATTATGAATAAGATTGGTTAAAGAGCTATATATATGTAACAAACTACATAACAGACCCTAGGGCATACCCTAAATCTTTTAGTTATAGTGCATGAAATAAAATCCCATAACATGTAATTGAATGGAACCTCGGATTTCTTGAGCTATCAGTAATGGACAAATCAGAGGGAGCATATCATATGACACTTATTAGTGGACACATCAAGTTATGAGAGATAGTCTTTGTTTACCAAGTACTATTTGTGAAATAATAACATTTTTCAGTATTGACTTAAAGTACATATAGTTTTATTTTAATATAAATATTATGAATATTCATTGTAAGAATAATCTATTATAATAGTGGTAATTGTTTTCATAACATAAGTGATGCATTGGTTATAGAAAATACAAAATTATATAATACTTTACAGCTATTTTGGAATTATGAATGAAGCTATGTCTTTGAGAACTAATATTTTAATCAAATAATTATGAATCATGTGATACTGGAGAATTCTATCTAAAACAATTAAGGGTAAAGCACCCATTCAGTGGAAGCGACAAAAGAGTTAGTGAACTCTTTAGATTAATACGTATAGATATTTATAATCGAAGGTCTAATAATACCAAAATGGGTCCACTTCTAAATTAATTTTGCAAATGAATTATTATAGACATGAACATGTATATTTGACATATAAGTAATGTATCTATCATAATTCATAGAACATTAAACGAAAACAGAAAATATAATATGCAAAAGTAATTAAAAGAATTTGATTTAATCGAATAACTGAATGTATTGGAAGAACTTCCAAAAGTACCTAAAAAAATAAGATACAATCTTAAAGTCACTCCTCCGTATGATAAGTAATGATATGTCGATAAGGAAGAATCGGGCATTAGTGGGCAAAGTAAGACTGATATTGAGTGATGTTGTGTTAACTTCTTTTTGTAAGAACATGAAATTAAGAGTAAGTACATAAATTTAATTTAATTTCATTCAAAGCATGATTTATGAGATCATACAAGGTAAGAGTTGATAAGAAACCCATATATATCCCATGTCAAGGAGTTGACGGGTTGTGTGAGTCGAGAGGCTATACGTAATATTTACTCATGAATGATCTTGTGTGGACCACCCAAAGGAGTTTTCTTTTGGAAATTATTGGTAATGAAATGGATCTGAATACGATCCAAACATAAAACTGATTATGAGAGATGAAATAAAATTAACCAAGCTTAAATGGATACGATACATTAGAATGTCTAATAAGAATTCTCATACATTAAAGAGAAACTATGAATTTTGTATATTAATGTCAAGAAAAGAGTTTACTTAGTTGTTAATAAACCATAAAGAATATAGACTCTGCCATATGGAACGATGTGCAAATTTAGAATGGATTCCAAGTACATTATCAAAATATGATTTTGATGGTTGTACCAAAAGGGGTATGATCCATCGACCACAGACGTATCTTCAAGAAGAAGACCAATGTAATTGGAATGTAGTAACCAACATAGATGAGAATAACATCATAAATTTCAGTTATTGAAATTAATGTAATAGATTCATCAATTAATAGGCTTATGTTATCTGAATTTTACTTGCAAAATTATCGTGTGGTACGATTTTGAGTTTTGGGACATTTATGTTGAAACAAAATTCTATAGTATCTACAAATACATCATACAATAGTGTATGCCCTCCTTAAGGTGTTTGTCTTCTATTATCTACTACTACTTAACTCTGCTTAACTTAAGTGTCCATTAACCTAATATGACGACCCCCATACAACACTGATACTAAATATAAATGTATAGTGCGTTGTGGAGGTACCTGATCGATATAGGATGGTAGCCAAGGGTGGAAGTAAAGATAATTTAAACAAATAAACTAAAGGACATCTTAGAGCGAATTGACAAAATATAATAATCAACTGGATGCAAAACAGGCGAGACATAATATAACTAAGTGAACCAGAATAAGCAGAGTACATAGGTTCAACATAGTTGTATAAAACAAAAACAATAGAGTTTATACATCCCAATCTTCAAAATAAACTCTATAACTGTCCCTAAAGCAATATAAGTACCGAATAAGCTCCATAGTACTGCATGGTGGAAGATAAGCAGTGGCAAGCTCCAAAGTTTTATATATGAATGCGTTGCCTCCTACTCACACTCTGTATAGCTCCATACGCTATACAAACCTGTTGTCCCTAATCTACCCATTTAAGAGTACCCAAGATAATAAGAAGCAAAGCATAAAAACTCGGATCAAACAATTGTCTGGTATGAGCGATACATCTTCTCAAAAATACTACAAAAATCGTATATAGTAAATAGAGGCACAGGGTATAAGTAGCCATATTTGACCTGTGCCTGTATCCAAAGAGTCAGCACATAAACATAGTATATGCTAAACTACTATCACAAGCAAAATCTATGGGGTATATGGTTATCACATAGCATACCAAGCACATAACAAACATAGAAACCATCACACAGCCTTGCATTTCACTCAAGTGCTTCAGATATATGATATATCTTACAAATGCTCAACTCATTACCCACGTAGATGGCTAGGAAGTGGACACATGTAGACGTCCAACAATATGGGTACCCACTACCCTAGGTACACAAAGACTACATGTCCCACTAATAAGCATCACAACCTTAGAGTTATCCATTGATCCCTTAGCATGTGTACTGATAGTAGAATTACCCCTGAAGATGCGCAACTCATGCCTACATAGATGGCTAAGGATCGGACACACGCAGACGTCTAACAATATAGGTACACGCAGACTACCGTGGGTACACACAAACTACCCTATCCCACTAACGAGCATCATAACCTCATTTCTACTCCATAAGCTATCATGTAGTACTCATCCTCTTGGTCCATCACTAGATGCCGTAGTCACTCGCCACATCAAGTCGTCATCATTGAAACACCTCTGGATACCTATCGTAAGTCATAGAGCCATCATACCAAAGTTCTAAAATCGTTGTCGCCGTGTCGAACCGATATGCTATCGCTTCACTAGTCGCTACATGAAATCCAAGGCCATCCTTGGTTGTTTGGATTTGTCTACTTTAGTCCACGTCACCCACAAGACCCTCAGAACAAGTCACAAAGAAATCCCAAAGTGCCTCCTCGCCATGAAAATTCTCAAATCTCAAGTTTGTACCTGGTATATACTAGGTCAAACCCGAAGCAACCACTGAAGAAACCTGAAAAAACCCTCCATCTGACTTGAAGTAACTCCAAAACATCGAACCCAATTTCTTGCTTATGTGCCGACCTAATGCAACCCCCTTCATTCATCGAGCATGACAGGAAGCACCCACCGGACCACATTTCTTGCTCGGCCATCGTATGATAGCACTACTAGAAAATATTTGATGTACGGTCCTTCCCTATGCTGACCCGAAGCAACACCCGAGCAAACTTCTCACTAGACCGAAGTACGACTCCAAGCATCACCGGGCAGAATGCTGTAGTTGCTCTAATTTTCAATTTCATGTTGATTTCACTGTTATGCTTCGTTTTTCGCCCCACATGCATTCCATACACATCGATGCAACTCCCAACATCCTAGAGTCTATCTATCAAAGTCCGATTTCATGGTTCCTACCTCTAACTCTCTCGGATGAGGGTTTTCAACTATTCAAACATACACAAACACATAACACACACATCAAACATCATACAAGCATGCAAAACATACAACCAATCAATCCAGTCATTATATAATGTGTCTACAATATGGTCTAGCATCAATCAAGGGATTCACACATCCATATAATATGATTGGAACACCAAATGACTTTATTCATGTTTTTATTATATGTGGGTTTTAAAAAAGCAATAAACTTAATTTTCACTTTAAAAATGGATCCAAAACAAGTTAAAACCTATAAATACATATATAATGAGGTGAGAGATGATAAATCACTCACCAAACCCTCCAAAATCCAAGTTTTTCAAATCTAGGCCAATCTAAAAATAAACAGTAAAGCTCCAATTTTTCTTTCCTATATATATATATATATGAAGATCTCTAACTAATCCCATTCTTTATCTATCCTTAATTAATTATTTAAAGGAGAAAAGAGAAAGTTTTGGGTGAAGAATAAGTTAATGGAGGCTCAGATTTATTAGGAAGATGGTGAAAATTATTTGGAGATGCTAATTTCAACCAATATAACTACTAAACTTGAAATGGGTTATTGGGCCTCTCTCAAGTCTCACTAATTACTCACTAAGTTGCTCCAAAGACTACCAAACTTTAAACAATCATATCCTATAGCCAAAAAGTCCAAATTGCTATTATGACCACTCTATGAAAAGGGAAACCATTATATCTTTCAAATGAAATTTGTCATGGATGCTAATTTATCTTCTATCGAAACGTATTGCCATTACATTTTTTCAAGGATAATATTGTTCGATAAAATTGTTAGTACCTTAGGTATTGGTTTTGATGATAACAACTATAGGACATTATATAAAATATAGATACTAATGTTTTATCAAGATATATATAGTATGTAGTGCAGGATATTAGTTAGGTATTGATTAAGACGACTATACAGTATCAAGATGTTGATATCAAGAGTAGATTCAATATGCTGATATAAAGTTTCAGGAGTTCAAGAATGAAGACTCATGAGTATTGAAGAGTTCAAGATTTCAAGATATTCCAGATAAGTTATAGAGTCATATAATTTATGTTAAAAGCTTGATAGCACTTTTCTAATCTTCTCGTCTTCCCTAATTTTGTTTTAAAATTGTTTGTCAAATATTCTATTTTTAAAAATAATCTCTTCAAAATATTTCCCAAAATGATTTTCAAATCTCTTATACTTATTAAGATATTATTTTAATGTTTTTAAGTTTAGATATATTGAATATTTGTTTATACTTTAATAATTTATAATTATATTGATTTTATATATATTATTTATATTATATTGACTATTCTTATTAAAATCTTTCAAAATTATTTTATAAAGTTTTACTAAATTATATTTTGATTAAAATTTGTATAAAATATATTTAAATTATTCTACAAAGTACCAAATTATTTTATAAAGCAACGAATTTTCAAAATATGTTTTATAAAGTATTTTTCAATTTTGTGAAGGATATGTCGACATATCCAAATTCCATATATCGACATAATAGCCGTAAATTTCAAAATTCAAATTTTGAATGGAAGTGTCTTTTCGCGAATAGACATGACCGTTGTTTTCCTATATATACCAGACTTCCAAACGAATTTTTATTTACTACTTTCTTATTTTTCTCTCCTCTTTTCATTCTCTTGAATTATAAAACAATTTCTATCAAAACTCTGCCAAAATTCAACTAGAATCAAATTCATTCATTACTAGTTTGATTCTCTTTCATATACTCTCTGATTTTTCCCATCTCTCTCAAGATCAAGTGTTATTCAAGAGTTATAGGATCGATTGTAATCAAGATCTAAGATTTGAGTCTGTAAACTCTATCAAATCATACTCTTATACTCTCTGGTGTGCTTGGTATCCCTAAAATCCAAGTAGGTGTGATTGTATCCTAGTTAAGTCAATTAGGTGTGCTTAGAAGCCCGTAAATCTAGTGGGTGTGCTTGTGGCCTGGAAATTAAGTGGCTCTACCCAAAGGCCGAGATTCTGGAGGGTGTGGCTTGTAGCCTTGAAATCGAGGTTGTATTTGCATTTACTAGTTGAAAAGAAATCTGTAAAAGGAATTAAGTAGGACTGGATATAGGGTAACTCCGAACCAATCCTCGTATGTTCTTTCCTTTTTACTTCTACAACATTTACTTTTATCCGTACTTTGATTCTATGATTGTTTCTATGATTATTAATTCCATCATTCCAAGTAAAATCTTAAAGAATTTGAATAATATTTATATAATCCATTAAACACTATTCATCCCCTACCCCTCTAGTGTTAATTTAGCCTTAAAATCCCTATTCCGTCGATTTACAAAAATTTCTTGGATAAAAAATGTCATTACCCAACATCCTCCAAAATTATAGCGATATATGATCCAATATGAATTTAAAAATAATATTTTAGGACCCTCCGATACGTAAAATATAGGTTGTTACACCTAAGCTCTTATACAAATTGTAACATCCCTCACTTCAACACCCAAATATGGAACTATAATGTGCTGCAGTCACATTGAAATCATTTTTTGGCGACCGAGATGAGATCGGTTATATTAAACAACTTAAGTAAATAGAGCAGATCTAACTAACATAAAATACATCATTGCAGATTAGGTTTAGCATATTTGGTTCTCATGTCATGCCCATACAGGGGCCAAAAATATGATACGACATAGTCAATAGTGTCGTACCCAATGAATGAAGATGATGACATAGACACTTAATACAGTGGAAATAAAACATGAATATAACACCTAAGCCACCTGCTTTACCTTGAGCTTGGCTTATTCGCCCATCCCCAAAAGCTACCTGTCTATGCCCATAAACTCGGCCTATTCAAATGAGTACCGGAAGGTTTGTAGGGAAAACAAGAATAAAAACACAGATCAAACGTTAAGTGTAGTATGAGTAACATATTACCCTAAACAAGAAGATAGTAAGATTGTTCTACTATTATGCATAATGGGTTTTCTCCCTTACTATATCAAAGCAATAAATTTTTGATTTACAATTAAACCTAAGCCATAGGTCCATTATTACGTATTTAAACAATACTTGAAGCCATGACCGAAAGCAATCTCTCAGTTTGTTTCACACGGAAATATAATAGTACTACAACATAACTGAAATACCCTAGTCTTGACTACTACTATAGACTTATGCCTTCTGCTAAAGATAGGTTTAAGTCTCACCCTTTGGCTACCACCTATGCCTTGTGCCTGCATAGTTACTAAGTTCCAACAAATACACAATTTGTCTCAATTTCCACTTAGGCAGTATAAGATATCTATTGCAATTTGGCTACCACTCCTGGCCTTACGGCTACTTCGTTTTTGTATTTCAGTAGCCACTCTAGGCTTTACATTGACGACGTCATATTTCAATTGTCATTCTAGGCCTTACACCTACTTCATTCTTAGTTTCTTAACCTCCACTCTCAACCTCATGTCTTCCACCATTACCTTGGTCACCAGTCTAGGCCTTATACCAACTGCTTTCCCTATCCGGACTGTTGCCACTCTAGGACTTAAACGACGCTTTCAGTTTCGACTGCCGCATTAGGCCTTACACTTTCACTTTCATGCTTCAGTTGCCACTACCGTATTAACACCTACTTCGTTCTTAGTTAGCACACTAGGCCTTACATCTACGCTTTTGGTCTCTTGACTCCACTTCAGGCCTTATGTTGCCACCCGAACATGTTACCTATCCATTCACTATTAGGATTTTTACTTAATTTTTCATTAACCTAACATTTAGGATAACCACATTTCGATTAACAATTCTACTTATTACATGGTTTTCAATGTCCTCGGTACAAAATTCGACCATCTTAAGCCTCATCAAAAATTCTCTTCCGGAAACCAATCAGCTTCAGTTTCAATATCTTGCCAAAAGCTACATTGCCTTGGACAATACTATCTCTTGGTCTCACCTAGGGAAGCCCGCCCTATTAGATCCTGTCGACAACTATAAATTTCCATACACACACACTGCTATTATATATGCAGGAATATATACAAGGAGACAAGACGATCAACATTGGAACCGAGCTTATATATTGAAGACAAAAATGTTAGTTGTATATTTTAGTTACTTTAGATATTTATGTACAATCTCCTATATAATGATTTCACACACACATATATTGCTATGAAAGTTTTGTTTTCATAAAAAATATTTTAAATTTTTTAAGAAACTAATATTTTTAAAAGCAATTTAAATTTAAAAGGCTAAAAACAAACAAACATAAAAAAGTGTATTTTAGTCGTTTGAAATTTTATTTCAAACGTCTGAAATGCGCGTATTTTGTACTCGTTTGATTTTGCTTTTCTCTGTATATTTTCAGCCATCTGAATTTTAAAATCAGCCTGCTGACCTGGACGAAGTGAAGTGTCTCTTCACATAAATTTGAATTTTGGAGAGTCACCTTCTTCCTAAAGGGTTGCAATTCTTCTAATGGCTATAACCTTTCAACTAGAACTATTCACCACTATGAATAGAGTTGAAATCCATGCTATTATATACCCAATTATTTTACTACTCTCTTATTCTTGTGGGTTACAAAGACTTTCAACTATCTACTTCCCAAATCATCACATTCAAATCATCATTTCAAGGAGATTACAGGAAGGATGTACGTTATCGACTAATTAGTGTTATTCAAAAGCACACACAGTCAAACTTTTTTTTACTACCATTTATAGTCCAATTCCTATTGAGATCTTCAATCGCGAAGTCCTATTCGATAGCTTAGACAGTTATAATACATATTCCTCCGGGTTAAGTGAGGATGTTGTTTAAATCCGAAAGGAGTCCGGGATTGGACGTAGAATGGAAAGTTCGAACCAATATAAAAATTTCTGGTGCACTTTACCACTCTGCATTTTTATTCCGAATAAGTTATAAATTAGATAAATATTCATATTACTCGATCCCTATTATATTTTTTTCATACCCTAGTTAAACTTTGGTAATTTTTGAGATTTAATCTTTAAAATTTTGAAATCACCTCTACTGCGCATAATTCCTCCTTAACTGTTGACTGTTTTCGACCTTTGATAAATACCTTCAGTTTACTGACCTTAGCTTCAAACTTGGTTTTTCTTAACATTCCTATTTATGTCTTTATACTTAAGGTTTCAGTTTAATTATATTTTGGTTCGGCTCTACCTCCATGGGCACTACCTTATGGTACACATCAGGAATCATTTCTATACACCTGCCACTAACTTTCCATGTGTCGACTTCTAATCTATTTGACTTAGTCCATAATGACCATTACTTAGTACTTTACCGATGTGTTAGACATAAAAAGTGGACTTGGTTTATTGGCCTAGTAAAAAATAATGGATTTAATTAAATTGTCTTCCGACAACTATTACTTGCCTTCCGACTCCCTATTATAACCATTTGGTCACACTTATTTTCTTTTGAAAATTACTTAACTTTTTTAGAGTGATCGGTAGTAAATTTAATCTTGATTTGTTTCTACATCTTTCCTTAAACTTCTCAATTTCTAACCATCTTCCATATTGTACGTCCCTCAATAATTCCTAAAAATTTATTTTCTTATTATGGGAAAAGTTTTATAAATCAAAACCCACTCCTAACAATATGTTTCTATCATCATAATATATTCTCAAGTTCTAAGACTGTAACGACCCTAATTCTGACTAATATTATTCAGAATATTTAATTAGATACATTAAATAAAATAATGTAAAGGGATATGGAAATTGGGATTTGATAATTAAGTTTACGTAGTGTCTTGGTTAATAAATCAATTAGAGAAATAAAAGGTTAGGATAAGAAGGAGAAAATGATAAGGGCAAAAGGGGAATAGCCTTCATTCCTACCCCTAAACACTTCTATTATCATTTCCTTCATTCATTTTCACACATACATATTACATATACAAAGAGGGCCACTATAGCTAAAAAAGATCAAGATGAAAATCTAAGGAGAGCAAGAAGGAAGCTAGGAGTAATCAAATCAAAACAAATCTCAATCTTCTTAATCCAAATCAAGGTGAATAATGAATATACATCTCACGTTTTTGATTTGTTTCGGTTTTAAGTGTAATCCCATTTCTTTTGCAAGTACTACACCATGTTTTAGTAGTTTGAATGATTATATGCTTGTTGGCGATTTTCTAGAATTTAAATATGAAATTTAATGATAAGTTTGAGTTGGAAAATCTATCATATGATACCCAAATGACTTGAGATTTTGATATAATGTCAGAAATATCATTTTAGAAGTCGATTTTTAATTTCATAAATTTCCAAACAAGTATGGATTTTATTAGAATTTTTAAGTGGAGAAATTGGTTAATTTTGGGTTTTAATTATTAAAAATAATTAAAAAAAGTTTTTGGCCTGAAATTTTTATACATCAAAGAGTATGGTCGATTTGATTTATTTTGATTTTGGGGATTTTTCCTAAGTGTTTAAGTGAGATAAATAAATTATTTGAGCTACAGGGGCTTAATTGTTTTATTTAGATGTTAAGATATGGGGTTAAAGCGTAAAATGTTCCATTGGTTCAATTTGTTAAGTGTAGCAGCTTTTCAGTAAAGGAAGTGATACAATTGTGCTATCCAATAAGATTTTGACAAATTATAGAGGTTTGGTGAAAAGTAATATCTTTTTATAATAAATTGACAGTTTTCAAGTTAATTACCATTCTACCATGTCGACATCAGCTATGTAGAGCCACATCTCACCACACTTCATCGTCGTCGACACAGAATAAACCAATATGCATGATTTCAATGAGTTTGGCATGAAGTGGATTGGGTTGAACCTCATCGACGCCGAGGTAATATAGATAAAGAGAAAGGACTCGACACGGGCATGTTGATGCTTATACATGCCACATTCTATACAAAGAGGCATATAGCCACTTATGTTCTACAGGATCGCCAACTTTATAACCTCAATATTGATCTGTTTTGTTAATAACTCCAAGTTTTTGCCTCGTCGTCCCAATGGTTGTCGGCTTAGCCCTGCCGTTTTAACTTGTCATCGAGTCTAACCCTTGCCGCTTCTTAACCAGTCATTGAGCTTAACCCATAATTCTTTTAGCTATGTTGACATCATTGATATCGATGCCACACCTATTCACATTTATTTATACCCTCGAGAAGGCTTTGATGCCGAGAATTTGAGTGTTAATGAAGTTTAACCTTTTATAACTTTACAATATGGCTTTTGAAGTTATAACTTCGACATCATCCCCATATATTTTCAAATAAAAGACTTCGACATGCTTTATAATGGGCAAAGATTTTTAATGGCGATGATGTCGCAGAGTTCTATAGTTGTAAAGGTTTTACATAGTTTTGGCCTTGTAGCCTAAGTTTTGAGACGGTCGAAGACCCTAATGATTTTGAGTTTCATCAACAATGTTTTGTTAAGTATGTATCATGGCATAAGTATTTTGAGTAAAGTAAAGGACAAATATTTCCTTGTTTTAAAAATGATTTCAAGGGTTGGATAATTTACAAAGTTTTTGTTTTTAAGGAAATATGGATAGGGTAGTTAACCCAGAATTTTACTAAAAGAATGACTCGGAAATTCGAAAACCATATGGGACTAGTGTGGGGTCGCGCCTTATACTTTAGCTATTAGCCCCTAGCTAATATAAGTCTAAAATTCCAGTGTGTAGGTCTTTGTCATGGGTAAGACTAAAATAAGGTTACACAAAAAGGAATACACAAAGTAAAGATAGGTTATTGGTGAGCCCGCAAAACCATTAGGATTAGTTTATTCTAGAAGTAGTAAGTTACGAACAGACCATCTAGTTTTTCTCTAATGGCAAGTTAGAACATTTATTATGTCTGGTAGACCCGAGTCGGCCATAGGTTTATAGTTAGCCTAATAAAACTATGATGTGGGACAGATAGTCCACAGATTACCTATTTTGTATGCGTACATGTTATTGTATGTTGTTTATTATAACCAGTTTAGTTGCAAGATTTTGATTGCAAAAGATATGCTTTTAAAGGATATTAGTAAGAGGAAACCCGTTCCGCTAGGCGGTGTGGTCTCACTTAATATCGATAAATCAAGATGTCATATCATTATTCACACTAGGCTTTATGTCTGACTTGAAGTTTATGTTTTCCCCTTAAACTCTCGGGTGCTCAAAATTTAATTTGAGTAGGTTGAAGTTAAGGTTTCAGGTTTAGTAGGTTTTGGCGAGTAAAGCATCCGAAGACGTGCAAGAGGCAATTCTAGCTATGTAGGAGATTATCTATTTATCTATTCCACTATGATTGAATGTTAGACATAATGGCAGATGTGATAACTGTCTATTTAGTAACTCTGATCATCTAAGGGGGTATCTTTATATGTCGCACTTGGCATATTTTGTAATAATTATATTTATCTAAACCTAGGCAGCGTTATGTGATTATGTACTGAATATGAAATGATGATTTGAAATGTAATAAGAAAAGTTGTTTTGAAATCGTGTTTGAAATATTTCATATTCTTATGCTTATAATATTATGGATACCATCAACATTACGGCATTTTGTCATTATAAATTAATACTATAGATGACTGCAGCATCTGTAGTGATTTATTTTGGACCTCAAAATGGGGGATGTTACAACTTGGCATCGAAGTGTAGGTTTATGTAAAACTTAAAAGAATTTGAACCTAAAAGATTTTTAAAACATATTCCAAATGAATAAGAGAATAAGATTGGGGTATGGGATAACGCTATAGTAACGTATCTATATTTTCTATATATAAGTGTACGCTTTATCTCTATTCTCTCATCTCTCTTAGACCATTCTTCTGTGTCTTACTAAGGTTCAAATGAAGATTTAAAGGAAAGTAAGATATGAAGGCAGGAAATGAAAGAGTAAATCTCGGTGGAGGAAGCACCACAACAAATGGAAACGCCAGATCGAATACTAGAAGGTATCTGGGTCGGGCACAAGCTGCTAATGTAGGTGCTGGAACACCGCAGGCTGATATGGGGGCTGTGTATTAGTTCTTCATCAACATGATGCAATCAGGAGTTGCTACTGGACTTGTAGGTTGAAATTGTGGAGGAGTGAATCAGGAAGCTCCGGGTGTCAACAACTATGTTGTGCTGAGTAGGGATTATGCAAGGCTTAGAAGAAAGCCATTTATTGGAACTGAGAATGCAATTGAAGTAGAGAATTGGTTGCTTCATTGCGAGAGGATTTTCACTGATCTTCGACCGAATGATGAGCAGAAGAGAAGATTGATGTCCAGACAACTGTAAAGATCTGCGTTGTACTGGTGGAATAGTGTTAATGTTAGAGTAGCGGAGGAAACCTTAACTTGGGTAGAATTTAGGAGAAGGTTTCAAGAGAGGTTTATGTCGAAAATCGCTAAGTCTACCCTATTGAGAAAGTTTGCTGATTTCGTGCAAGGAGATATGATGGTGCTGGAGTATGCTACAAGATTTGAGGAGTTGTCCCGGTATCGTTATGCTACAGTTGATACGGTAATTAAGAGGAATGAGAAGTTCATTCGGGAAATGAGACCTGAGCTTGCTAGGGCAACTTTACCACATCTCAGGGATTTATGTGATGTAGTTGTTGAAATGGATTGAAGGAATGAAGATATGCTTGCTTTCTTCGGTAGTAACAAAGTAGTGGAGGCTCAAGGTGGGTAGAATTAGAAGAGGAAGTTCATTTACAAGGAGGGAGTTTAGAAGAGTGGAGCTGCAAAGAAAGGAAAATCTAAGGTTATCTGCTATAAGTATGATAAGAAAGGGCAATTCACAAATTAATGTCATTCTGGAGATGGAAAGAAAGTGATTGGAAGGAAGAATATCAAGTGCTTCAACTGTGATAAGATCAGTCATTATAAGAACCAGTGCAAGGAACCAGCTAAAGCTAAGAAGGGCAAAGTGTTTACATTGGAACCAGCTACCTCGAGACCAACAGCCGAGGAGAAAGGAAATGCTGTGATGGGAGGTACGCTTTTGATTCATGGTATACCTGTTAGAGTTCTATTTGATACTGGTGCATCACATTCTTTTATATCTCATTGTTTGGTAGGTACGCTTAACCTAAAACTCTTGGAATGAATGTGACCGGTTAGAGTTTGAATTGTTAGGTCATATATTTGCTTGCGGCTTGCATGTGTTTGATTTCTTGGGCTTTGAAATTATTTTAGGTATGGATTGGTTAAGTAAGTATGATGCTAGGATACTTTGCCATGCTAGGAAAATATCACTAAAACACCCTAGTAATAGTGATCGAAATATATATTCTATAAAAAACTCGAGTTTTCATGTTTATGCTTTATTGGGTGTAATGGAGGAGGAAGAGTTGAATCAAGTTTTTGTTGTGAGAAAATTTATAGACGTCTTTGAACTGGTGACAGGACTACCTTCAGAATGAGCTATTGAATTTCAAATAAATCTTGTACCAGGAGATGAACCCGTTAGTAGACTGCCAAGTAGGCTGACACCTACTGATATGAAGGAATTAAAGGAGTAATTGGTGGATTTAGAAGGGAAAAGTTTTATTAGACCAAGTAGTTCGCCATGGGGAGTAGCCGTAGTGTTTGTTAAGAAACCAGACAGATTGTTAAGATTGTGTATCGATTATCATAAACTAAATGAGAAGACGATAAAGAATCGATATCCACTACCAAGGCTTGATGATTTGTTCGACCAGTTGGTTGGAGCCAAAGTGTTTTCTCAATTGGATTTGGCAACAGGGTTCCATCAACTAAGAGTGGCAGAGGATAGTATTTCTTTGACGGCATTTAGAACCAGATATTGATCATATGAGTGGTTGATAATGCCATTCGGATTGACTAATGTGCCAGTCTTCTTTGTAGACTTAATGAATAGGATCTTCTAAGAGCATTATAATTTTGTGTTAGTGTTTATAGACGACATTTTGATATATTCTAAGGATGAAAAGATCATAAATTTCATCTAAGGATAGTGCTTGAGACACTGAGGCAACATCAGTTAAAAGCATAGTTTTCAATGTGTCATTTTTGGAAGTAGGAGGTGAAGTTTTTTGGTTATGTAGTCTCAGGAAAAAGATTGGCAGTAGATCCAACTAAGATCGAGGCAGTTAATAATTGGAAGAGACCCGAGATAGTGACCGAGATAAAGAGTTTTCTTGGACTAGCTGGCTATTACTGGAGATTTATTAAGGATTTCTCGTGGATATCAGCACTAATGACTAAGCTAATAAGGAAGGACTGAAGTATGTTTAGACCGATAAATATGAGGAGGCATTCCAGAAGTTGAAACATTTATTAACCAATGTGTCGGTGTTAGTTATTCCAAATGGGAATCAAGATTTAGTAGTTATACCGATGCATGTGGAACTGAATTAGGAGCTGTGTTAATGTAGAGGGGTAAAGTAATTGCCTACGCTTCTTGACTGCTCAGACCACATGAAGTCAGATATTTGATGCATGACTTAGGGTTAGTTGCAATAGTTTTTCCATTGAAGGTGTGGAGACACTATCTTTTGGGAGAGAGATTTGAGTTATTTATGGATCACAAATCGTTAAGAAACTTATTCTCTAATAAGGAGTTGAATATAAGATAGTAGAGATGGTTAGAATTTATAGCTACTTATGATTTTGGAATTGAGTACACACCGGGGAAAGGAAATAGAGTAGCAGATGCGCTTAGTAGAAGGCATCAGAATGCAGTGTTAGCAATGATAGCTGAGTGGAAATATTTAGAAGCATTGAATACATGTGGTATGAACTAAGATCTACGACAAGTTCGAGCCGAGAACCGCCATGTTGTCATGTTTAGAAGTTCGACCAATAATGATTGAAAGGATTACTTCTAAGCAAGGAGATGATATATTACTAGATGAATGGATCAGAAGGTTAAAGAGTGGAACCAAGATTGATGATTTAAAGGATTTCAGTCTTGACAAATGGGTGGTTGTGAAAGAAGGAAAGGTTATGTGTTCCAGATATTGAAGATCTAAGGAAGGAAGTCGTAAAGAATGTCATCCATCAAAGTTTACTATTCATCCTGGAGGATCTAAGATGTATCAGGATATGAAGAGTAGTTTCTTTTAGGAAGGTATGAAGAAGGATGTTGGCTTATGGGTAAAGAAATGTTCGAATTATCAGAAAGTAAAAGCCATGCATCAGAAGTCAAGTGGATTGCTTCAGCCTTTAGATATTTAGTTTGGAAGTGGGATTCTATATCTATGGATTTCATAGACGGGTCGCAAAGGTCAAATAGAGGAAATGAAAGTATTTGGGTTATAGTGGGCAGATTGACTAAGAGTGCACACTTTATACCCGTTAAGTCAACTAGAACGACACCAGTTTTAGCTTAGTTATTCATGAAGAATATAGTTAGACTGCATGGATTCCTAGTAGTATAGTCAATGATAGAGATTCCTTGTTCACTAGTGAGTTCTGGAAGAGTCTATAGGATGTTTTAAGTACCAAGCTCAACATGAGTACCGCTTACTATCTACAGATGGATGGGAAAATGGAAAGAGTTAACAAAGTCTTGGAGGATTTGTTAAGAGCTTGGATACTAGATTTTGGAGGATTATGGGAAGACCATCTACACTTGGTCGAGTTTTCGTATAACAATAATTATCGGACTAGTATAAGGATGGCACCGTTTGAAGCTTTGTATCGAAGGCCATGCAAATCTCCCGTATGTTAGTTAGACATCAGAGATAGATTAGTTTTTGGTCCGGATTTAGTAAGAGAACCCACAGAAAAGATTGAGTTAATTCAGGTTAGACTGAAGGAAGTTCAGTCAAGGTAGAAAAGTTATGCAAATAAGAGACAAAAGACTTAGAGTTCTCAATCGGAGATCATTTTTTCATTAAGATATCATCGATTAAGGGTGTAATAAGATTCAGGAAGTCAGGGAAATTGGCACCTAGATTTTTTGGACCATTTCCTATTATAGAGAGGATCGGGAAACTCGCTTATAGGATAGAGTTACCAACTAGTTTGGTAGACGTTCATAAAGTTTTACATATTTCTCATCTAAGGAAGTGTGTTCGAGATCCAGAAACTACTATTACCCTGATAGCATTAGAAGAATTAGTAGTGGAACCGGACATGACTACCGTTTGACAGCTAGTTCGCATAGTGGCTATGGATGAGAAGAAGTTAAGAAACAAGACAGTCAGATTAGCAAACGTCCAGTGGAGTGGGGACATGAGAGACTGTCTTGGGAAATGGAGAGCAGGATTAGAGACACTTATCCTGACTTGTTTGATGGTATGTTTTACCTTTATGTTTGATTGTTGTGTACATTATCGTAATTTCGAGGATGAAATTCTTTAAGGAGGAGAGTCTTTAATGACCCTAATTTTGACTAACATTATTTAGAATATTTAATTAGATACATTAAATAACATAATATAAAAGGATAAGAAAATTGAGATTTGGTAATTAAGTTTAGGTCGTGCCTTATTTAATAAACCAATCAGAGAAATAAAAGGTTAGGATAAGGAGGAAAACGATAAGGGAAAAATGGGATTATCATGTTAGAACCTTGAATTTTGATGTTTTGATTGTGACAACTATATAAGTAAATATTATATGAACTAACCATATTTGCAAGAGAAGATACTATTTTACTAGACAAATAATCTAACGGATTGTAAACCAGATTTCAAAAAGAAGCTTCAATAATATATTTTGTCTATAGTTTAAGTCTTGTAGTGAATTCATGTTAAAATCTCTCTGAAGTGGTATATGCACGCATACGCGGTTTAAAATCTTTCAAATCATAGTTTATATGCTAAGTTTTTTAGTAACCTAGTTCATATACAAAAACTATTTTGAAAAATCTTTGATATGGCAAAAAAAACAGGCAATCCAGCCAACTGAATCATATAGTTCGGTCGACTGAATGCCTGTGCACGTGCACAACTACACTTGAATATTCAGACGGCTGAGGTTGATGTTTCAGCCGGTTGAATTGCATTTTTTTTGCACTATTTTATTTCTGATTCAATTTTTAAGCGATTCAGCTAGTTGAATTATTCCACTCAAACAACCGAATCTTCATAAAGGTTATATTTTGAAAAGACACTTCATTTCAGTGAATAGAAACAACTCTTGATTCAAGAGTTGCTTCCATATTCTTTCATGGCTACTTTTCACGAATGATTGCAACTCTTAATCACTATATATAGCCATGAAATCAATTGTTTTAATCACTGAATTTTGATTCTAATTCTCATTCTTATTGTCTAAACAATCTTGCCATTTGCATTCCATATTTTCATGCTAATCACTTGCTCATTCAATCAAACTTCATTAGTGATTAAATAAACTTCCTATCTTCACAAATTACACGATATACCACAAAGGAGAAGATTATAGGAATGGTGTATGTTATTGACTTATCAGTGCTACTCAAGAGCATATTCAGTCAGAAGTAATTTTACTATTTGTATTAGAAGTATTGTCGGTTGCTCAGACGGTTGAAGTCCTATTATGTTGCTTAAGCGGTAGAAGTCCTGTTTGGTTGCTCAGGCGGTGTAATACTTGTTCCTCCAGGTCAAATGAGGGTTTATAGTGGAATTCCAGATGGAGTCTGGGAGTGGACGTAGAACGGGAAGTTCGAACCAGTATAAGAATATCCGGTGTCATTTATATTATTATTTACCTTTATATTTATATTTCGCACTAGTAGATAACTTAGTCAATATTCCATATTATACGATCCTTAGTCACTTTCATATCATTCCTACCCCTTAAAACCTTCTATTGTCATTTCCTTTATTCATTTACAGACATATAGACTAAATGTCAAAGAGGCGGGCCATAGCTAGAAGAAATCAAGAGGAAAAGCCATGGAAAGCAAGTAGGAAGCTAGGAGTAATCAAATCAAAACAAATCTCAATCTTTTTAATCCAAATCAAGGTGAATAATGAATATACATCTCACATTTTTGATTTGTTTCGCTTTTAAGTGTAACCTCATTTCTTTTGCAAGTATTATGCATGTTTTAGTAGTTTGAATGATTATATGCTTGTTGGTGATTTTCTAGAATTTAAATATGAAATTTAATGATATGTTTGAGTTGGATAACCTATCATATGATACCCAAATGACTTGAGATTTTGATATGATGTTAGAAATATCATTCTAGAAGTGGGGTTTTTAATTTCATAATTTTCCAAGCAAGTATGGATTTTATTTGAATTTTCTAAGTGGAAAAAATTGTTAATTTGGGTTTTAATTATTAAAAATAATTAAAATAAGTTTTTGGCCTTAAAATTTATATATGTAGAGGAGTATGGTTAATTTGTTTTATTTTGATTTTTGGGGATTTTTCCTAAGTGTTATGTAAGATAAATAAATTATTTGAGTTAGAGGGGCTTAATTGTTTTAATGAGATATTAAGATATGGGGTTAAAGCGTAAAATGTTTTGATGGTTCAATTTATTAAGTGCGGCAGTTTTTCAGTAAAGGAAGTGATAAAGTTGTGCTATCCAATAAGGTTCTGACAAATTATAGAGATTTAATGAAAAGTGATATATTTTTATAATAAATTGGCAGTTTTCAAGTTAATTACCATTCTTCCATGTCGACGTCGGCCATGTCGAGCCACATCTCATCACACTTCATCGTTATCGATGTGGAACAAACCAATATGCATGATGTCAATGAGCTTGGCATGAAGTGGATTGGGTTTGAACCTCGTTGAGGCAAAGGTAATAAAGCTAAAGAGAAAGGACTCGACACGGGTATGTCGATGCTTATACATGCAGAATTTTATACCAAAAGACATATTGCCGCTTATGTTCTATAGGATTACCAGCTTTTATAACCTCAATATCGATCTGTTTTGTTTATAACTCCGAGTTTTTGCCTTGCCATTGGTTATCGAGCTTAGCCCCAGCCGTTTTAACTTGTCATCAAGTCAACCCTTGCTGCTTCTTAACCAATCATCAAGCTTAACCCATAATGCTTTTAGCTACATCGACATCATTGATATCAATGCTGCACCTATTCCAAATTATTTATACCCTCGAGAAGGCTTTAATGCCAAGAATTTGAGTGTGACCGAAGTTTAACCTTTTATAACTTTACAATATGACTTATGAAGTTATGACTTTGACATCATTCCCATATATATATTCAAATAAAGGACTTCGACATGCTTTATAATGGGCAAAGATTTTTAATGGCGATGACGTCGTCGAATTTTATAGTTGTAAAGGTTTTACATAGTTTTGGCCTTGTGGCCTAAGTTTTGAGAGTTTCGAAGACCTTAACGATTTTGAGTTTCATCAACAATGTTTTGTAAAGCATATATCATGGCAAAAGTATTTTGAGTAAAGTAAAGGACTAATGTTTCCTTATTTTAAGAATGATTCCAAAGGTTAAATCATTTACAATGATTTTGTTTTTAACAAAATATGGATAGGGTAGTTAACCCAGAATTTTACTAAAAGAATGACTCGGAGATTAGAAAACCAGATAGGACTAGTGTAGGGTAGCACCCTATACTTTAGCTAGTAGCTCCTAGCTAATATAAGTCCAAAATTCCAGTGTGTAGCGCTTTGTCATGGGTAAGACTAAAAGAAGGTTACACACAGAAAGGAATATACATAGTAGAGATAGGTTATTGGTGAGTTTGCAAAACCATTAAGATCAGTTGATTCTAAAAGTAGTAAGTTACGGATAGACCATCCAGTTTTTCTCTAACATCAAATTAGAACATTTATTATGTTTGGTAGGCCCCAGTCGGCCATAGGTTTATAGTTAGCCTGATAAAACTATGATGTGGGATAGATGGTCCACTGATTACCTATTTTGTATGCGTACATGTTATTGTATATTGTTTATTATAACTAGTTTGGTTGTAGGATTTTGATTGAAAAAGATATGCTTTTAAAGGATATTAGTGAGGGGAAACCCATTCCGCTAGGCGGCGTGGTCTCAGTTAATATCGATAAATCAAGATGTCATATTATTATCCACACTAGGCTTTATGTCTGACTCGAAGTTTATGTTTTCCCCTAAAACTCTTCGGTGCTCAAAATTTAATTTGAGTAGGTTGAGAGTTAAATTTTTTAGGTTTATTAAGTTTTAGCAAATAAAGCATCCGAAGACATGCAGGAGGTAGATCTAGCTATGTAGGAGATTATCTATTTATCTATTCCACTGTGATTGAATGTTGTATGTAATGGTAGATGTTTGCGCCAAAATTGGTCACAAACCCCGAATGTTGTGAAAGCACCAGTGTATGAATATAAACCAACAATATTCACACACAAATCTAAAATCTAAGCAAACAGAGTATCACAATTCAGAAATAATAAAAATATAAACACGAGATTTATAGTGGTTCGGCGATCTTGCCTACATCCACTCTGAAGTTGATGATTTTATTGATGTTCACTTGATGATTACAATTTCTTCTGATGTAGTACAACTGATTATATGATTATAATCTGAATCTAAGGAAGCAGTGGTGATTCTGAGTAGATATGGCAGAGTCTGGGCGCTCTTTAGCTCCTAAAATTGTCCGACCCCTTTTCTGAATGACTAGGGGCTCTATTTATAGGTGTAGGAGGCTGATATTTCGCCTAAACTGAGGGGAGACCAGTTCTGGTACGTCAGGGGGCCCACATGCCCGCTTTCTGGAAATCCGGGCCCACCTTGGGATCGATTCGAAGCTATGCTCGAATCGATCAAGAAATTGTCCAATCGAGCTGAAATTTGGCGTGAACATTCTTCAACATGTGCTCAAGCTACTGTGAAAATTTCATGGCATTTGGACTTGTGGAACTCGAGTTATGATTGATTCAATATTGCATTTCTGGTGATCTTGATCACTTCGAATCGATCCCTTCGACTCGATAGGGTCGAATCGATGGTTGATGCACGCGAGTGATGACGTAGCACGCGCATTCTTCGGGTTGACCCGGTCGTTTCTCCGAGTTTTACTGGGTCGTTCCCGCGTTTCTCGTTTCTTTGATTTAGGGGATTCGAACGTAGGCTCCTTCGAATCGATTATGCTACGCTATATCCACTCGATTCGAAGTCACTCCTGCAGGATGGATTCGAAGTGTGATGGACTCGGGGTGAAGTAGCATTATGGATTCGACGTGACTTGTCTGAATCGATTCGTAGCGCCCTGACTCGATGGATTCGAATGGTATCCTTTCTAATCGATTCGAAGCAGAGAAGTTTGATGGAGTCGAACAAAGACTGTCTCGTGGATACGAAGCCTGGTTACCTGATGGATTCGAACGCAAGCTCCTTCTATGGATTCGAACATATGACTGTCTACTCCAAATTGCATCGATGATATCTTGAGCGTACGAACTCGGATTGACTTGAGATTTGGAATGCTGGCTCTTATGGCTTTGCCTGACGTGTCTTATCAATTGTAGCCCGATCCGGACTCGGACAAACTTCATTGATATCCATGGTGGAACAGTGTATGACTGATCTCTAGGACGGACCGTCATTTGTTTTCCAGTCAACTTTTTGGTGTCACGGCCTTGCCAAAAGGCGGGATAACATTTGCCCCCCAAAACATGCCTTGCGGTAGGGAGGCGTGTTTTATAGTTTCATAAGCTGGATGTTCATATCCTGTTGATGACCTGCAAAGAAATTGATAGTTTTATCTGATCAAAATGACGATCGTTCGGGATCGTATGTCATTTGAGGTGATATGTGACCGTTCGCGGTCGAATGTCGGTCATGGCGAATGCCGAAATGGGACCGTTCGTGGCCGGATACCGTTCGTGGCAAATGAGGAAATGGGACCATTCACGGTCGGATGTCATTCTAGACGAGTTGTGACCGTTCGCGGTCGGGTGTGATTCTAGACAGATTACGACTGTTCGAATTCGGATGTCGTTCTAGACGGATTGTGATCGTTCGCGATCGAGTGTCATACGAGGGAAAATTTGATCGTTCGCGATCGGGTGCCGCACGAGGCAAATGGTGACCGTTCGAGGTCGGGTGTCGTTCGAGGCTAATGGTGACCGTTCGAGGTCGGGTGCCGTTCGAGGCAAATGGTGACCGTTCGGGGTCGGGTGTCGTTCGAGGCTAATGGTGACCGTTCGAGGTCGGGTGTCGTTCGAGGCTAATGGTGACCGTTCGAGGTCAGGTGCCGTTCGAGGCTAATGGTGACTGTTCGAGGTCGGGTGCCGTTCGAGGCTAATGGTGACCGTTCATGGTCGGGTGCCGTTCGGGGCGAATTGTGATCGTTCGCGATCGGGTGCCGTTCGAGGCGAATGGTGACCGTTCGAGGTCGGGTGCCGTACGAGGCAAATTGTGAAATGGGACCGTTAACGGTCGGATGCCGTTCGTGGCGATTTGTGACCGTTCGTGGTCGGGTGCCGTTCGAGGCGAATTGAGTGTGCCCGGGGAGGGACTTAGTATCATCAATACCAGGTTTCACGTTCGGGTGAATTCCCGGATTGTTTGTTGCAACGATTTATCGCCGTCTCAGAGCATGCCTAGGGACCTTTCGCGATCCCGTACATGTGTAAGTGGTTTAGCCGTTATGAAATCACAAGTAGCATTTTCTCATTTGAAAATAAGTCTTTAGCAGAAATGTTAAACAGGATTAAGTTCAAATGTTCAAATCAAGATGAAACAAAAGCAAAGCAAGGATGTCAAAGTGTAAACTCCCACAACGATAGGGTTAGTAGTCATTCAGAGCATGCCTATGGACCGTTCGTGATCTCGCACATGTGTAAATGACTTACCCGTGTTGGTGACAGGTTTACGACTTGTTCATCGTTATTTCAATTAATTGATAACAAGAACAGGGACGTCAAAGTGCAAACACCTACAGTGATGCGATTTATAGTCCTATCAGAGCATGCCTGAGGATCGTTCGCGGTCCTGTACATGTGTAAATAGACTTAATCGCATTGGTGTAGTGTTTGCTACTAATTCGTCATTACCCCAATCAATTGATGATAAGTTGATGCCTCCGATCTACACCCCGAGTTCACGAGGGTAGCCTGGAATATGTTCTTCTGGATGAGTATTCTACTCCAGGTCGGATCAACACGCTCCTGGGTGTGTGCCCCCCAGCTCCGGTGCTACGCCAGATGGTCCTGCTCCGTTCTGGATTCCGGTTGCTCCCTGATTTTGCGCTCCAAGTTGCCCAATCTGTTGAAGCAAGTTCTGTATCATTCCTTCTTGTCTTCTCATCATTGCCTCTATCTCGTCCCTGGTGACGAAGACTGAAGCTTGGTTTGCTCCTGAGGAAGCCTCTTGGCTTCCTTCGTGCTGACTTCTCTCAGCTCTTTGCCTTCTACTTGTTTGTCGAGTCATTGTCTTTCAAATTTTCAAATCTTGTGTAGCGGGTGCTAGTCCTTCTCAGTGAAAGCACCAAAGTGTTTGCGCCAAAATTGGTCACAAACCCCAAATGTTGTGAAAGCACCAGTGTATGAATATAAATCAACAATATTCACACACAAATCTAAAATCTAAGCAAACAGAGTATCACAATTCAGAAATAATGAACATAAACACGAGATTTATAGTGGTTCGGCGATCTTGCCTACGTCCACTCAGAAGTTGATGATTTTATTGATGTTCACTTGATGATTACAATTTCTTCTGATGTAGTACAACTGATTATATGATTATAATCTGAATCTAAGGAAGCAGTGGTGATTCTGAGTAGATCTGGCAGAGTCTGGGTGCTCTTTAGCTCCTAAAATTGTCTGACCCCTTTTCTAAATGACCAGGGGCTCTATTTATAGGTGTAGGAGGCTGATATTTCACCTAAACTGAGGGGAGACTAGTTCTGGTACGTCAGGGGGCCCACATGCCCGCTTTCTGGAAATCCGAGCCCACCTTGGGATCGATTCGAAGCTATGCTCGAATCGATCAAGAAATTGTCCAATCGAGCTGAAATTTGGCGTGAACATTCTTCAACATGTGCTCAAGCTACTGTGAAAATTTCATGGCATTTGGACTTGTGGAACTCGAGTTATGATCGATTCAATATTGCATTTCTGGTGATCTTGATCACTTCGAATCGATCCCTTCGACTCGATAGGGTCGAATCGATGGTTGA
This sequence comes from Allium fistulosum, assembly GCA_030737815.1. Taxonomy (NCBI): domain Eukaryota; kingdom Viridiplantae; phylum Streptophyta; class Magnoliopsida; order Asparagales; family Amaryllidaceae; genus Allium; species Allium fistulosum. Next base: position 1,017,100,216 of record CM060907.1, read on the forward strand.
TGCGCGCGAGTGATGACGTAGCACGCGCATTCTTCGGGTTGACCCGGTCGTTTCTCCGAGTTTTACTGGGTCGTTCCCGCGTTTCTCGTTTCTTTGATTTAGTGGATTCGAACGTAGGCTCCTTCGAATCGATTATGCTATGCTATATCCACTCGATTCGAAGTCACTCCTGTAGAATGGATTCGAAGTGTGATGGATTCGGGGTGAAGTAGCATTATGGATTCGATGTGACTTGTCTGAATCGATTCGTAGCGCTCTGACTCGATGGATTCAAATGGTATCCTTTCTAATCGATTCGAAGCAGAGAAGTTCGATGGAGTCGAACAAAGACTGTCTCGTGGATACGAAGCCTGGTTACTTGATGGATTCGAACGCAAGCTCCTTCTATGGATTCGAACATATGACTGTCTACTCCAAATTGCATCGATGATATCTTGAGCGTACGAACTCGAATTGACTTGAGATTTGGAATGCTGGCTCTTATGGCTTTGCCTGACGTGTCTTATCAATTGTAGCCCGATCCGGACTCGGACAAAATTCATTGATATCCATGGTGGAACAGTGTATGACTGATCTCTAGGATGGACCGTCATTTGTTTTCCAGTCAACTTTTTGGTGTCACGGCCTTGCTAAAAGGCGGGATAACAGTAGATGTTATAACTGTCTATTTAGTAACTTTGATCATCCAAGGAGACATCTTCATATGTTGCTCTTGGCGTATTTTGTAATAATTATATTTATCTGAACCTTGGCAATGGGATTATGTACTTAATATGAAATGCTGATTTGAAATTTAATGAAAAAAGTTGTTTTGAAATCGTTTTTGAAATATTTCATATTCTTATGCTTGTGATATTATGGATACCATTAACATTACCGCATTTTGTCATCGGAAATTAATACTTTAGATGACTACAGCATATGTAGCGGTTAGTTTCGAGCCTCAAAATGGGGGATGTTGCAAAGACTTAAAGGAAGAATGAAAAATAATCAATATTAGCTTGGCCATGAGACATTTTAGAAAAGAAAGAAGGATAAAGGATTATATTACTCACCTAAGCCATTAGTTTTCGTTGATTTAGAATCTTTAAATTTTCCTTAATCTCTTTCATTTTCTTCTTTTCTCCTATTAAATGACGGTTGGCTAGTGTTTGTTTTATTTTGATTTGAAGAAAATGAAAAGTGAGGTAGAGGATGCATGTGTGGTACTTATACAACATAGATTTTGGGCATTCTTACCATATTCTTTTTGTTTGTTTCCCTCTTTATGAATACTCTCTTTTCAAATATTATTTAGTTGGCCCTAATGACCGCATCTAATTATTTCCCATTTATCTTGGATTTTAAATTATGGCTTTTATAGTATTACTTGATTCACATACGTGTAATGGGAAAATAAATGACCCATGAATACTTACATTAATTATTTTAATTCTTTTATCCTTATAATTAATTCCATAATTATTACTTATTAATTTATGAGGTGTTACATACGGACCACCGGATATAGTATTTATCACCAATGCATGGGTCCGCATCCTCAAACCATCTCCATTAATCCAAACGCATGGGTTGCATCTCTTAGAATCAACAATATTTTCCAAGAAGTTTTTCCTCATCGGTAGCCTCTCCCAGGGCAGGTCTTTGTATCTTACCATACCTTGTGTCGCAATGTATATATTCTCGATGTAGTCACCAACTCCATGTATTTTCCTCCAACATTGTTGTTCTTTCATTTACTATCATTTCCATTATTAGCGTTCATGTTGTTACCATCCCACTTAACAGCCATATTAATATTTACGACATTGCTCGGTCCAGCCTGAATGCTAGTGCCCAACACCTTCTTCAACTCTTCCTCTTCCAAGCGCATAACTAATTAGCCTTTTTCTAAAAATATTTTAAAGCTGTTGGCTTTTTCATAGTCAACCATCTACCTAAATCTGTTCCCTTATCCACACCTTCCACTATAGCGATTAATTCCATATCGCCCCTAGGATTCTCTACATCCGTCACTACAACGTTGAACCTCTTTAAATAGCTTTTCAAAGATTTCAAAGTCCATGATGGATGTTGGCTAATGACATTTCATCCTTAGGTTGTACCGAGTGGATTCAGAAATTTTTCATAAATTTGTTACTCAATTGATCATATGATGAGATGGATCCAGGTTCCAACCTACAAAACCACATCTTGCCTACCTAACTAGAAACAAGGGAAAACACCTACATTTAACATCATCGTCGGCACCATCCATATGCTATTTGTACTTCAACAAGTGCTACATTGGTATGTTAACCCATTATAACTAGGCATTGTTCGCATGACGAACTTCATAGTGTATTTAGTAACTCTAATCTCTATGGTGAACTACTAGTAGTGATTTCTTGACTATTATCCTATTGTTGATTCTACTAAAGCAATCGCTGGATTATTTCAGTTAGTAACTTATTGTAACACCCCTAATTTTAAATAGCTTTATTCAAGAAATTTAATTCGATAAATTAAATAGAATAATGTGGAGACTAGAGTGATAAGGGAATTGAGATTTCAAAACTAATTTGGGACGTACCTTAACTAAATGGATTTATAAAAATGGTTTATAAGTTAAATACTTAGGAGAATAAGGCAAGGGTAATATGAGAATAGCTGAACCCAATAACCCGTAAAACCCTTAAAACCTTTTCATTCTCATTACATTCCTACAAAAACAAAAACATAAACCAAAGGAAAACAAGGCCGACCATAACCCTACGAAGAAGAAGAGCAAAATCCAATTAGAAGCTAAGATTCAAGCTATGAAGATAAAAACAAGAACAAATCACAAGTTCCTTATCCAAACAAGGTGAATAATGATCTAAACCATCTCATATAAGTTTTCTTAAATGTTTTAATTCAGGTTTAAGGTTTAAAATCGTATGATTGGATGAATGATGATATGTTTTGATTTAAATGCCATGTTATAATTGAAACAAGGATTTTTGTGGGATAATATATTTCGATTTTAAGGTTAAAATCATGAAAATTGATTTTCGAATGCCATGATGTTTGAATAAGTTATGTAAAACATTATTTTGGAGATGGATTTAAATCCTCATAATATACCAAGCTATGGATAATTTATTTTGAATTTTGAATGAAAGAAATAGATAATTTTGGGTTTAAATTATTTAAAGCAATCAAGTATTGTTTTCGGGTCTAAAAATTTATATATGTTAGGATTTTTCCTAAGTGTTTTACCATGGTTATTAAATTATTTAAGTTAGAGGACTTAAATGTTTTAAATGTTTTATTAAAGGGAAGGGCTTATTTGTTATAATGATTTCATTTTTTTATAGTTGAATTCGGCAACCTTTAGAAAAGAATTTTTATAAAGAATTGGCAACTAATCATATTTTGACAAATTAGGTATGTTAGGTAAAAAGGAATTACTTTGAAAGGCATAAAAACAAATTTTATTTCGAATTACAACTTCGCTACTTCAATTTTCTTGATTCCGTCACCATACTTCCGCTAATGTCCTTTCCCACCCATTTGAAACCAATGCACATGGTATCAAGCAATTGATACGTAGTGTATTGGAGAAAGACGGAAGGGACTGTGTCAAAGGCATGCTTTCGAATGGGTTGAAGTCATTTTTATAAGCTTTCGAATCAATCCAACTTGCCTTTGTTTTTAAAAGAAGCTTTAGAAATAGTTGTCGCTTTTGAACCTATTCGATACCTAGCTGCCGCATTCATATCTTTCGAATCAGTTAGAGGCTACTTTTCTTTGTATTATTCGAAAGGGAATCTTTCGTCCTTTTAAATTTTAAAGTCGCTTCTTCATTGCTTTCGAAAGGGTTGTTTTAGCCACTTTTAATAAGAGTTTCGGAGGTAATGGTTTCGAGGGGTTGATTTTGAAGCTATCCACTTCCCTAATTCTTTTATTTGAGATCAATGCTTTCGAAAGGGTTACATTCACTTCTGTTCTCTTTGACCCCATAGTTATACTAAATGTTAAATCCAATGGTTTCAAAGTTATGTTTCCACAAACTCTTACTTGAGCCCAATGCTTTCAAAGGGTATGCTGTAAGCATTTCGAAAGGTATATTTTTAAGTATTTCAGAAGGTATATTTTTCAATGTTTTCAAAGGAATGGTTCCAAGTATTCGAAAGATATGTTGGATGGTTTCAAAAGAGAACATCTAAGGTTTTAAGTATTGATACAAAGGATATAGTTGAAAGCCTTAGTTTTCAAATTTGAGAACCCAATCTCATTTTTAAAGTAAATACATGGCAATATGAAAGAGTTTTGAAATGTCATTTAACTATGGAATTTTTGAGGTAGCTTTCCTTAATAAAGATAGTGGGTTAAGGCTATTAATTATATTTCATTAAAAAAAATTATTACAAGGAATTTAACCATGGAGGTTTATATTGTTATGTTATTCAATCAGTTATCATTAATGCTTTTGTAACTATATTCAATTCATTTATAACCCATAACTGCATCTTGGGGTAAGGGCAGAATAACAGGCTAGGTTGGCCCAGTAGTGAATGTGTATATATTGAATTTAACTCTTATGTGAGTAGAATTGCATCCAGAAGGTCAGACAGACTAGAATATAGGATGCCCAAGACTGATCAAAGGATTATTGGTAGATTGGATTTTAGTAAGCCTATAAAAACTATGTTATGGAAATTGTTATTGGCAGGGGCCTATAGGTTCTTAGTGGTCCCATGAAAACTATGTCTAGAATAAGTTATTGAGAGAGATCAATAGGTTCATAGACAGCCCATGAAAACAATGACATGAGAGATGTTATTGGTGGAAATCAATAGGTTCATAGTGATCCCATGAAAACTATGATTGGATGATAGTATTGGTAGAAACCAATAGGTGCATAGTGATTCCATGAATACTAGGAAAGTGGATAGGAAATCCATAAAGAATTGAACATGTTATTAGTCAGCTCATGAAAACTAATAGGTTAATAGTGAACCTAGAAACTATAACTTGAGACAGATAGTCAGGTAAATGGGGATGGGAAATCTAGAGCATATTGCATGTTTGCATATCATCATGATACATTTTATTATGTTATCTCTTAAACATTATGGATGCAGGTGCACAGTATGTGGTTATTATAAGTTGGGTTAAGATACTAGTGAGGGGAAAACCCATTCTGCTAAGAGGCGTGGTCTCACTAGATATCTATATGGTTTGAGATGGTAGGATATTATTCACACCAGACTTTTTGCCGACTCGAAGTTTATGTTTTCCCCTTAAACTCTCTGATGCTTAATTTATTTTGAGTAGTTTGAGAGTTAAGGTTTTCAGATTCTCCTTTAGACGAATAGGCTTCCGAAGACGTGCAGGAGGCAAGCTAGTTATTAGGAGTTCTTTCTGTTCGATTCCACTGTGTTTTTGGATGCAATAGCCAAGTTGTATAGTGCCTATATTTAGACTCTGATCAACCAAGAGGGCATCTTCATATGTCGCTCTTGGCGTATTTTGTAATAAATTGTATTTTCTTTGAACATGGCTTGCGTATGGGATTATGTAATGAATCTGAAATGAAATGAGAAATTTGTTTTAAATTGAGTTTAATTTTTTTTCATATTCATGTGTTTCTGGTATATCATTGTATTTAACGTTACCGTATTTGGTCACTGAGAATTAATAACTATGGATGACTACATCATCCATAGTGGTTAGTTTTGGGCCTCCAAATGGGGGATGTTACATGTTGGTATTAGAGCATAAATTTACGTAAATTTAAAAGAAATTTGAACCTAAAATATTTTCAAAACATAACCCAATGAATCAGAGAATGAGATTGGGGTTTGGGTTAAAGCTATAGTAACGTACTTGCATTTGTTATATATATATATAAGTATATATTAACCTCTCTCTTAGACCGTTCTTCCGTATCATACTAATGCTCATATGCAAATATAAGAGAAAGGAAGATATGGAGGCAGGAAATGGAACAGGAAATCTAGGTGGAGGAAGCACCACAACTAATGGAAATGCTCGACCCAATACTAGAAGGAATCTCGATCGATGGGCAAATGCTAATCCAAACGCAAATGCCAATGTAGGTGTTGTAACCCCACCAGTAGATATGGGGAGGATGTATCAGTTCTTCATCAATCTGATGCAAGCTAGAGCAGCTGCAGGAGTAGCTGGAGGAAATGCTGTGAATGGTGGAGGGGCTAATCCTGTGGCCCCAGTTGCAATAACTATCCCAAGCTATGCAGGGATTATACCGGTCTTGGTAGGAAGTCGTTTTTTGGAACAGAGGATGCTATTGAAGTAGAAAACTGGTTATTGCACTGTGAAAGAATTTTCGTTGACTTGGGATTAGATGATGAGTAGAAGAGGAGATTGCTTCACGACAGTTGCAGGGAGCACCACTTTATTGGTGGAATGGTATTATTGTGGGAGTTCCCAAGGAAGTGCTGACTTGGGCAGAGTTTCGAAGGAGATTCGAAGAGAGGTTCTTGTTTGAAGTTGCTAAATTGGTATTGTTGAGAAAGTTCATCTACTTAGTGCATGGTGAAATGTCAATGATTGAGTATGCTACAAAGTTTGATGAGTTGTCCAGATATGGATAAGCTACCTTGGCACCATCATTAAAAGGCACGAGATATTTATTTGAGGGTTAAGACTTGAGATTGCCATGGCGATTATGCCACACCTCCGTGACCCAAGTACAGTTGTAGTGTAGATGGCAATCAGGAATGAAGAGATGCTTTATACTTTTAGGAAAGATAAGCATGTTGAAACCTAGGATTCTCGGGGCAAGAAGAGGAAATTCTTTAAGAAGAAAGGAGCTTAGAAAAGAGGAGTCGCGAAGAAAGGGAAGGCCGATGTAGTTTGCTACAAGTGCGACAAGAAAGGACTTTATGCTTATGAATGTCGAACTGGAAAAGGGAAAAAGGTTGCAGATAGGAAAGGAGTGAAGTGCTTCAATTGTGACAAGATTGGACGCTACAAGAATCAGTGTCCAGAACAAGTCAGAGCGGACAAGAGAAATGTTATTGCTTTGGAACCATCATCTTCTAGACCAACTGCTACTGCGAAGGAAAAGACTGTGATGGAGGGTACGCTTTTGATTCATAGTATACCCATTAGGGTACTATTGATACCGGTGCATCGCATTCACTTACATCTCAGTGTTTGATAGATAAATTATGTTTAGAACCCTCATACCTTGTTACTTCCTTAAGGGTTGCGAATCCGACTGGAGGGTATGTAACTCTGGGGATAAGATGTAATCAGTTAGAACTTGATTTTTTAGTTCATAAGTTTGCATGTTGTTTGTACGTTTTTTATTTCGTAGGCTTCGGGATCGTTTTGGATATGGATTGGTTAGATAAATATGATGCTAGCATATTTTACCAAAATAGGAAAATATCGCTAAGACATCCTAATAGTCATGACCAAATTATATACTCGGTGGAGAAGTCAGACTCAAGTGCTTGGGCTTTGCTGAATGCAATGTAAGTAGAAGAAGAGTTGAATCATGTTTTGGTAGCGAGAGAGTTTGCAGATATTTTTGAGCCAGTCACGGGACTACCACCGAAGCGAGCCATAGAGTTTCGGGTAGATCTTATGCTAGAAGCAGAACCTGTAAGTAGACCACCTAGCAGGAAGACACCTACTGAGATAAAGGAATTGAAGATGTAGTTAGTGGATTTAGGAGGAAAGAATTTTATTAGACCAAGCAGTTTTCCTTGGAAGCGGCCGCGGTGTTCGTGAAGAAACCGGATGGGTCGTTAAGGATGTGTCTCGACCATTGTAAGTTGAATGAGAAGCCGATCAAGAATAGGTATCCTTTGTCGAGAATTGATGATTTATTTGATCATTTGAGTGGAGCCAGAGTATTTTCCCAATTGTATTTAGCGATAGGTTTCCATCAGCTAAGAGTGGTAGATTACAATATTCTGTTGATGGCGTTTCGAACTAGGTATGGTTTGTACGAGTGGTTAGTGATGCCATTCGGGTTAACGAATGCGCCAGCTTTCTTCATGGATTTGATGAACCAAGTTTTCTGAGAGCACTTGGATAGGTTCGTATTGGTATTCATTGTTGAAATTTTAATATACTCTAAGGATGAAAGAGAGCATGAAGTTCACCTTAGAGTAGTGCTTGGGATGCTGAGGCAGCACCAACTGAAAGCGAAGTTTTCAAAGTGTCATTTATGGAAGGAAGAAGTTAAGTTTCTTGGTCACGTGGTTTTAGAGAAGGGTTTTTCAGTTGATCTGGATAAGATCGAAGTTGTTGACAATTGGAAGACACCAGAGATGGTGAGTAAGATTAGAAGTTTCCTTGGGCTTGCTGGTTACTACCGGAGGATTACTGAGGATTTCTCGTGGATAGCGGTGCCTTTGACTAACCAGGAAGGATGTGAAGTTTTCTTGGTCTGGCAAATGTGAGGAAGCGTTACTTAAGTTAAAGCATTTATTGACCAATGCACCCGTGTTAGTATTTCCAGATGGGAATCAAGGATTAGTAGTGTCTACCGATGACTGTGGAACTGGATTAGGAGCTGTGTTGATGCAAAAAGGTAAGGATATCGCCTACGCTTCTTGACAGCTAAGACCCCATGAAGTGAGATACCCTACTCATGATTTAGAGTTGGCTGCGGTAATCTTCGCATTGAAAATATGGAGACACTATCTCTTGGGAGAGAGATTCAAGTTATATACCGATCTTAAGTCCTTAAGATACCTATTCTTTCAGAAGGAGTTAAATATGAGACAACAGAGGTGGCTGGAGTTTTTAGCAGCTTATGACTTTGGTATAGAGTACACGCCGAGGAATGTTAACAAGGTTGCGGATGCACTTAGCAGGAAACATCAGAATGTGGTGTCAGCTATGTTAATGGAATGGAAGGACCAAGAGGCTTTGACTACTTGCACTATGCAGTTAAGATCGACTGCTAGTTCTAGTCAGAGCACTGCCATATTATCCTTCTTGGAAGTTCGAACAGTTCTGATCGAAAGGATTGCTTCTAAGTAGAAAGAGGATCCACTGTTAGCCAAGAAGATTAAAAGGCTTGAGATTGGATTGGAGATTGATGATTTAAAAGATTTTAGCCTTTACCAGAGGAGATGGTTGAGAAAGAGCTGACGGTTGTGTGTTCCGAATGTTGGCGACTTAAGGAGAGAAGTTCTTAGGGAATGTCATCGATCAAAATTTACGATTCATCCTAGAGGAACCAAGATGTATCAAAACATGAAAAGGAGTTTCTACTAGGAAGGTATGAAGAAGGATGTTGGCTTGTGGGTAAGGCAGTGTGTGAACTGTCAACAAGTGAAGGCCGAACATCAGAAGCCGAGTGGGTTGCTTTAACCTTTGGAGATACCATGTTGGAAATTAGATTCGATATCCATGGATTTTATAGACAGGTTGCTAAGGCCGAATCGAGGAAATGAAATTATATGGTCATAGTGGACAGGTTGACTAAGAGTTCCCATTTCATTCCAGTTAAGTCAACCAGGACGGCACCTGTTTTAGCTAAGTTTTTCATGAAGAACATAGTTAGACTACATGGGATTCCTAGTAGTATAATAAGTGATGGAGATACTTTGTTTACTAGTGAGTTTTGGAAGAGTCTACAAGATGTGTTAGGTACCAAGCTCAAGATGAGTATGGCTTATCACCCTCAGACAGACGGGCAGACAGAGAGAGTCAACAAGGTACTCAAGGATTTGTTAAGAGCTTGTGTACTAGATTTATATGGGTCATGATAAGACCATCTATACTTAGTTGAGTTTTCCTATAATAACATTTATCAGACTAGTATAGGAATGACGCCTTTCGAAAATTTGTATGGAAGACTATGTAAGTCACTAGCATGTTGGTTGGAAACTGGAGAAAGATTAGTCTTAGGTCCAGATCTGGTAAGAGATGCAACAAAGAGATTGAGTTGATCTGAGGTAGGATGAAGGAAGCTCAGTTTAGACAAAAGAGTTACGAAGATAAGAGACATAAGGATCTAGATTTCTCAGTTGGAGATAGGGTTTTCATTAAGGTATCACCGATGAAGGGTGTGGTGCGATTCGGAAAATCAGGGAAATTTGCACCAAGATATGTTGGACTATTCTCAGTTATAGACAAAATCGAAAAGCTCGCATACAGAATAGAGTTGCCGAGCAGTTTGGCAGGTGTCCATAATGTGTTTCATGTGTCTCATCTTCGTAAGTATGTGCATAATCAAGAGACTGCCATTCCTCCGACTGCATTGGAAGACTTAATAGTAGAACCGGAATTGACTTTTGTTTGACAATCAGTTTGGATTGTAGCAAGAGATGAGAAGAGGTTAAGAAACAAGATAGTCAAGTTGGTGAAAGTTCAGTGGAGCGACAATTAGAAGGACTGTACTTGGGAGACCGAAGACAATAATTAGAGATACTTATCCTGATCTATTATAAGGGTATGTTCTATATCTGTTATATATATAGACTGTACGCTAGTCAGGTAGGATAGTGTGGTAGTTAGGAGATGTTACAGATGATTGCTATGCTTAGTATTTAGTCCTTGCTAAATTTTGAAGATGAAATTCTTTAAGGAGGGGAGCCTGTAACACCCCTAATCTTAAATAGCATTATTCAAAAGATTTAATTAGATAATTTAAATAGAATAATGTAGAGACTAGAGAGATAAGGGAATTGAGATTTGAAAACTAATTTGGGTCGTGCCTTAACTAAATGGATGTATAAAAATGGTTTATAAGTAAAATACTTTAGAGAATAAGGCAAGGTTAATATGGGAATAGCCAAACCTCATAACCCCTAAAACCTATACATCATTTTCATTCTCATTACATTCTTACAAAAACAAAAACATAAAGAAAAGAAAAACAAGGCCGGCCATAACCCTAAGAAGAAGAAGAGAAAAATCCAAAGAAGCTAAGATTTAAGCTAGGAAGATTAAAGCTAGAACAAATCTCAAGTTCCTTATCCAAACAATGTGAATAATGATCTAAAACATCTCATATAAGTTTTCTTGAATGTTTTAATTCGGGTTTAAGGTTTAAAATCATATGACTGAATGAATGATGATATGCTTTGATTTATATGTCATGTTATAATTTAAGCAAGGATTTTGTGGGATAATATAATTAGATTTTAAGGATAAAATCATGCAAATTGATTTCCGAATGCCTTGATGTTTGAACATGTTATGTAGAACATTATTTTGGAGATGAGTTTAAATTCTCAGAGTATTCCACGCTATGGATAATTTATAATGAATTTTGAAAGGAAGAATAGATAATTTTGGGTTTAAATTATTTAAGGCAATCGAGTATTGTTTTCGGGTCTAAAAATTTATATATGTTCGAAAACATATTAAAAGTGAATAATTGTATTTTCTGGGGATTTTTCTTAGGTGTTTTACTATGGTTATTAAATTATTTAAGTTAGAGGACTTAAATGTTTTAAATGTTTTGTTAGGGGGAAGGGCTTATTTGTTAAAATGATTTCATTTGTTAATTGTTGAATTTGACAGCATTTAGAAAAGAATTTTTATAAAGAATTAGCAACCAATCATATTTTGACAAATTAGGCAAGTTAGGTAAAAAGGAATTACTTTGAAATGCATAAAAATCAGTTTTGTTTCGAATTACAACTTTGCCACTTCTATTTGCATGCTTCCATCACCATACTTCCGCTAATAACCTTTTGCACCCATTCGAAACCAATGCACATGGTATCAAGCAATTGATACATAGTGTATTGGAGAAAGGCAGAAGGGACTGTGTCGAAGGCATACTTTCGAAGGGGTTGAAGCCATTTTTACAAGCTTTCGAATCAATCCAACTTGCCTTTATTTTTAAAAGAAGCTTTCGAAATAGTTGCCGCTTTTGAACTTATTCGATGCCTAGCTGCCGCATTCATACCTTTCGAATCAGTTAGAGGTCGCTTTTCTTTATAGTATTCGAAAGGGAAGCTTTCATCCTTTTAAATTTTAAAGTTGCTTCCTCAATGCTTTCGAAAGGGTTGTTTTAGCTACTTTTAATAAGAGTTTCGGAGGCAATGGTTTCGAAAGGTTAGTTCAAAAGCTATCCTCTTCCCAATTCTTTTATTTGAGATCAATGTTTTTAAAAAGGTTACTTTTGCTTTTGTTCTCTTTGAGCTTATAGTTATACTAAATGTTAAACCTAATGGTTTCGAAAGGAATACTTTTAAATGGTTTCGAAGCTATGTTTCCACAAACTCTTACTTGAACCCAATGCTTTCGAAGGGTATGCTGTAAGCATTTCGAAAGGTATATTTTTAAGTATTTTGAAAGGTATATTTTATGTGTTTCGAAAGGAATGGTTCCAAGTATTCGAAAGATAGGTTGGATGGTTTCGAAAGAGAACATCTATGGTTTTAAGTAATGATACAAAGAATATAGTTGAAAGCCTTAGTTTTCAAATTTGAGAACCCAATCTCATTTTTAAAGTAAATACATGGCAATATGAAAGAGTTTTGAAATGGCATTTAACTATGGAATTTTTAGGAAGCTCTCGTTGATAAAGATAATGGATTAAGGGTATTAACCATATTTCATTAGAAAAATGATTACAAGAAATTTAACCATGGAGGTTTATATTGTTGTGTTATTTGATTAGTTATCATTAATACTTGTGTAACTATATTCAATTCATTTATAACCCATAACTGCATCTTGGGGTAAGGGTAAAATAACAGGCTAGGTTGGCCCAGTAGTGAATGTGTATGTATTGAATTTAACTCCTATGTGAGTAGAATTGCATCTAGGAGGTCAGACATACCAGAATATAGGATGCCCAAGACTGATCAAAGGATTATTAGTAGACAGGTTTCTAGTAAGCCCATAAAAACCATGTTAAGGAAATTTTTATTGGCAGGGGCCTATAGGTTCTTAGTGATAATGAAAACTATGTATGGAATAAGTTATTGAGAGAGATCAATAGGTTCGTAGACAACCCATGAATACTATAACATGAGAGATGTTATTGGTGGAAACTAATAGGTTCATACTGATCTCATGAAAACTATGATTGGATGATAGTATTGGTAGAAACCAATAGGTTCATAGTGATCCCATGAAAACTGTGAAAGTGGATAGGAAATCTATAAAGAATTGAACAGGTTATTAGTCAACCCATGAAAACTAATAGGTTATTAGTGACCCTAGAAACCATAACTTAAGACAGATAGTCAGGTAAACGAGGATGGGAAATCCAGAGCATATTGCATGTTTGCATATCATCATGATACATTTTATTATGTTATGTCTTAACCATTGTGGATGCAGGTGCACAGTATATGGTTATTATAAATTGGGTTAAGATTCTAGTGTGGGGGAAATCTGTTCCGCCAAGCGGTGTGGTCTCACTAGATATCTATATGGTTCGAGATGGTAGGTTATTATTCGCACCAAACTTTTTGTCTGACTCGAAGTTTATGTTTTCCCTTTAAACTCACGGGACCTTAATTGAGTTTGAGTGGTTTGAAAGTTAAGGTTTTCAGGTTCTCCTTTCGATGAATAAGTTTCCGAACATGTGCAAGAGGCAAGCTAGCTATTAGGAGCTCTTTCTGTTTGATTCCGCTGTGTTATTGGATGCAATGACAAAGTTGTTTAGTGCCTATATTTAGACTCTGATCAACCAAGGGGGCATCTTCATATGTTGCTCTTGGCGTATTTTGTAATAAATTGCACTTTCTCTGAACGTGGCTTACGTATGAGATTATGTAATGAATCTGATATGAATTGGGAAATTTGTTTTCAATTGAGTTTAATTTTTTTTTTCATATTCATGTGTTTCTGTTATATCAATGTATCTAACATTACCCCATTTGGTTGCCGAAAATTAATAACTATGGATGACTGCAGCATCCGTAACGGTTAGTTTTGGGCCTCCAAATGTGGGATGTTACATTTATCATTTCCTTTATTTCTTTATGAACGTGCATGCCATCATGTGTTCGACTCCGTGAACTATCACGGCTAGCGAGATGACGCCTGAGTATCCCTAACACTAAAGAGTCAATTCATGCAGATATCCTCCAGTGTCGATTCAGACTACATCTTATATGATTATTTTTATCAGTATTAGCTCTAGTTTCTTTATCCTAAGGACTCACAACCCTACCTCTGTCATCATTATCATGCTTAGTGACAACGCCGTCATCTTTATGATCCCTTGATGGATTGTTACATGATGGTTCGGTATCGACCCATCGGTTAATTGGAGCTTTTGCCCCAACTTGTCTCTTTAGTCTCCTACATTCTTCTTCACCCTCTTCTCGAGCCTTTTCCTTTCCAAACCTATGTCGATTTGAAGAACTTTCCTCACTCAACTCGAATGAAGAATCCCTCCTATCATCGCAATATTCATATGGGATCCCTCTCCTTGACAGGGCTACACCATCAAATCTTCTTGATATCTTCCATGATGACTTGTTGAGACAATTGCAGCTTCATATTCACGTCAGCCATCATCTTGTCCAATTAATGTTTCATTAATGTCTTTGGTTGAGACTATGTTACTTCCTTATTCTCTTCATGATCTAACTCAGTTGGTTCTTCTTCAGTCACGACCCCACTCGTAGTCTTTTTCAAACCCATTTTATTGGATCCAGTTGGAGATTTTATGCAAATCCTAGTAGCAATCAAAGATGCGGTTTAGATATTCAAATTTCTCGATGAAAGCACCAAAATATTTTAGCCTTTGAAATGAGCTAACACCTTAGAATAATAGAATGTAAAGTAAAATGAAAATATAATAAGAAAAGAGAAGAAATGTTTACAGTGGTTCAGCAAATGGTTGGCATTCGTTCACTTTATAGTGCCTATTGATATTCCTTACTATTACAACCAAAGTTCTTTGAGAAATCCGTGACTCAAAGATCAAGTCTAATTTTGCGGGCGTTTCCTTAGCAAAAAAGTCAAAAGTCATTTTCCAAGTGGTGAAGTTTTGCCACTTATAGTTGAATTTATACTTTAGTATCGCGAGATCTCATTTAGAATCGTTATACATTCAGATTCGAGAAGATAAAAGGAAGAACATGTCAAAATAGACCAAAATCATAGATTTGATGGACCGATCTCTATGGATTGGTACTGATCCATGGCTTTGGTCCAAAGTTGACTTTTTCTCCATGTTTGCTTAAGTTTTTTTCTTCTGGTCTTCACGGAAAATTATAAATGGTATTGATCCATCATCTATCTTACATTTTCTTTTTTATCTTCAAAATAGCAAGCAGATCCATAGTACAATTGTTTTAGGGGCAATTTTGGCAATTTGATGGATCGGTATACCCGTGATGTTGGTCAAAATCCTCAACTTATTCTTTGACAAGGCCATGATTCATCCCTTTCTTATTTCGTGGTGCAGTTCAATCGAAGTGTCGTTTGGGTTAAACAGCACATAACATTACCAATGCACTGCATGTAGTCTAATCCGAACTCATGTAAAGAAAATATTGAAATAGAATCAAGCATATTATGCGTCCTCTTCGTGGATATCTTTCTAACCATCATAACACTAGTGAATTGGGTATTTACGTGCGAATTTGACTCTTCCCACGATATCAACAAAATGTTTATGGCTACATCATCTAATCATTCTAAGGTATTCACAATCCACGGGGAAAGTCGCTTGAATTCATATGGTTGAGATCGATCAACAATCCCATAAAAAGTACTTGTTTATCATCGATTAATAAAAATCCAATTATAGTATATGACTATTATGTCGCTCATATTGATCAATTCCAAGAAGGAGTCAAAAGGACTTAACACATTTTAGCAAAATTCTTTTACATCCGTGAACTCAAAAAGAATTGAGAAACTTAAATAGTAAGCTTGGTTGATCATATTAATGAATTATTTAAATACAAAAGCATTGTTTGCATCGAAATTTAATTAATTCACTGTTTTTGACATGCAAAGCTCTTGTTTCCTGGAGATTTGACCAGGAAACTTAGTACTCGACATCTCTATCGTTCGGCACAACTGGTTCGGTCAGCGTCTCGCTACGGCCGGCATCCATGAAGCATTCGGCATCCAGGTGGCGTTCAGTGTCAAGATACGCTTGGTATCTCGGAAGCGCTCGGCATTCGGAAGCGTTCGACATCGAGAGACGTTCGACAGGGTATAACGTTCGGCATGTACGAACGTTGGGCATGGCAGAATTATTCGTCATAAACTATTGTTCGGCCTAACTATTGTTCGGCCTAAATATCGTTCGGCCAGAGTATCGTCCAGCCTAAGTTTTGTTCGGCATTCAGTCGTTCAGCACAAATACACTGGATCGGCCTCCAGTATCGTTCGGCACAAACGCTTCCCACGACATTTAAGGTGTTCGGCCTCGCTTCCGTTCGGCGTGAGAAGATCGTTCGACATTCACGCCTTGTTCGGCATTCAGCGTTCGGCATCTATGGATCGGCATATGGAGACCACTCCATTTGGGCCGAGGTATTCAGCTACCAGGTCCACCAGGGAAGTCCAACCCATCTTTGTCTATAAATAGAGAGGTAGGGGCACAGTGAAAATGGACCTTTTTTCGAGAACACTGGGGAGACTCTGTCGCTTTCGAGACTCATCCTCTTTACTTAGCAATTATATTCAAGTATTTGTCTACGGATTGTATCTGTAATCAATCATCAAGTAAAGCAATAAAGTTTAACCTCAAAGTGGACGTAGGCAATTACGCTGAACCACTATAAATCCGGTGTTCTTACTTTCTGCATTCAAATTAGCATATTCTTCCTTGTTTAAATTTACCTTCATCACTTATATCTCTACACAATCTTTCTCAACGAGGTTAGTGACCAATTTTGGTGCTAACACTTTGGTGCTTTCACTGAGAATTGAATTCTCAGACCTCAAGGATCTGCTTTGAAGCTACTGGATTGAATAAATCCCCCAAAGAAGATCCGATTCATTCGTAGGACGTCCGTTGATTCTACTCAGAGTTCATACCTATAGCTCTACAATGGCAAGACCACGTACCAGATCAGCCTCTCATAATGTGGACGCCCATGAGACTGCTAGCGTACAAAAAACAGGGCCTAGCAATCGGCAACCAATTCTAGGTGCAGGGACTACCGCCCAGGACCAAATGCCGGTTGTCACCAGAATAGAGTTCAACGACTTGATGAGAGAACTCAGGGAAAGCAGGAGACAACTCGGAGAACAAATGCAAGCCAACGCCAACCTCATGGTACAACTCACTCAACAACAGCATCAAAATGCTGGGTGTAATCCCGCTCCTTATTCTTCATCCGACAGCTCAACTTCGTCCGATGAACCTCCCAGGCGTAGACGCCGTAAGACTGAAACTACGCAGGCAGGTGCTGCTGTCCAAACAGCTGGAGACCGTGAATGGGCAGGAGCTGGAAACTTAGGAGTTGGAGCGCAGGTGGAGGCTGGAGGCCCAGATCATCAAAATGCCAATGATGTCGAACCTCAAGATGCACATTTGGCAGATCGCCAGCAGAGGAGGCATCTGCCTGATCAATCACGTAGAACAGACTCCAACCTTCCACCTTCCATACAAACACCAGACCTGACAGCCATGATCAGACAATTGATGAAAGAGAATCAAGGTTTATCAAATGATGACTGGGGAGTGTCAAGAAGTTATACTCCATTCACAGACATTGTTCTACAGGCAACGTACCCCAGAAAGTTTAGTATGCCAACTATCCCGGCATATGAAGGAAAGACTGATCCCAGACAGCATGTCATGAGGTACGAATGGATGATGGATTCAGCTAGAGCAAATGATGCAACCAAGTGTAGGTGCTTTCCAATAACTCTATCTGGGATCGCGACCATGTGGTTCACCCGACTTCCTCCGCGGTCCATATCCAGTTTCGAGGAGTTGGCGAAGAAGTTTATAGAACAGTTCAGGATACACACTACTCGTCCAAAGGACGTGATGTCTCTATCAAGTGTAATCCAGGCTCCTGGGGAGTCATTGAAGGAGTATTTACAAAGATTCCATGTTGCGGCAACTGAAGTCAGCAATCCCAATGATCATGCAATTATTATGGCTGTGAAGCGAGGCGTGGATCCGAATTCAGAGTTTGGAGACTGGCTGGCAGGGAAACCTCCGACTACGCTAGATAGTTTTTACTCGAAGGCACATCAGTTCATAAGAAGAGAGGAAGCCAGGTGGGTAAGGCGAGATAAGGCACCGGGGCCTGTCCAGGAATCTGTGAAAAGCAACATTGCTGTGAAGCAGTCCGGGGACAACTCGGGAAAAGTTCAAGTCAATGTCCAAAACAAGCCCGGGCAACCTAAGGAATCCGGAGGAAGAAATCAAGGGAAAAAGAGAGAAGCGGGGAAGTGAAAGCCAAGGATTCCAACATACAACGAGTATACCCCGCTGAATGCGTCTCTTGAGAACATTTACCTATCAACCTGCAATACCTTTCAGTACAGAAAGCCACGTCCAAAGGAGTCAACCGAGGAACAAAAGCGGACTGGAAAATACTGCCGCTTCCATGAGACTTATGGGCACAATACGGAAGAGTGCAGACACCTACACGACGCTATAGAGAAGTTGATCAGGCAAAAAAAGTTACAGGAGTTTGTGAAGGATCCACAGGAAGGAGGACAGGGAACATCCAACCCAGGTCGTGCACCAGCTCCGCGTCATCCCGAGGAGCCTGCCCGGACTGTGGGTAGACTAGTCATAAACATGATCATCGGTGGGCCTCACCCCGTGGATAAGATCTGGCAAGAGATGGAGCGGTATGCTAGTTCCCTGAAGCACGCAGATTTCGAGTGTTGTTCCAACGTAGAGGATGGGACCCCTGCTAAACAGCTGCGCGTGGTGACAGACGATATTGTATTCAGAAGTAGAGATGCTGACCAAATAGAGGCTCCTACCATCGACCCGATGGTCATATCTGCGACAATCGGGCCGGCTTATGTGAAAAGAATTTTGATTGATTGTGGATGTTCTGTCAACATCATCTTCAAGAAGGCTTATGACCAAATGAAGATGGAAACGAAGGATTTGAAACCGTCTAAAGCTCATATACATGGCTTTAATGGCGCAGCGACCGATGCAGTGGGGTATGTTGAGTTACCAGTTGAACTGGGACAAGGCGAGCGTCGGAGGGTGCGAATTCTACCCTTCGTAGTTTTGGATGTGGATTCTCCATACAATGTGTTCTTAGGCCGACCGGCCCTGGCTGAGTTTATGGCAGCATTAGCCCCATGGTGCTTGACTTTGAAGTTCCCGACTGACAAAGGATTAGGTGTTGTTCATGGCGACCAGGCAACCGGTCGTGCATGTTATGTGGCTGAGCTCCGAGAGGCCCAGCGGAGAGAGAAAGTAAAGGTTGCGGACAAGTCCGTCTGCATCTAGAATAACGACAATTGACAAGTAATGCCTGAGCCCAGGCTCGGGCATAATTCTCGGATCTACAGAGACATAGATCCGAGAGACGACGATGAGGAACCCAGGGATGAAAAGGCAGCACCAGTTGAACTAATAATTGACATTTCAGTCAGTCGAGACGATCCATCGCGAGTGCTAAAGATCGGATCACAACTCAGCCATGCAATGACTGAAGACCTTAGTGATTTCCTCCGAGCGAATCTTGATGTTTTCGCTTGGACACATTCTGATATGTGTGGGATTTCTCCCGCTATTATGAGTCATATGTTGAACATAGACCCGAAGTACATCCCAGTTAAACAAAAGAGGAGAGGAATGGACCCGGAGAGGTCCGCTGCTCTTAGAGAGGAGGTGGACAAACTCAAAGCCAATGGATTCATCCGCGACGCCCTCTACCCTAAATGGGTATCAAACCCCATGCCGGTGAAAAAGGCGAACGGGAAATGGAGAACTTGCGTAGACTATTCCGATCTGAACAAAGCGTGCCCCAAGGACAGTTTCCCATTGCCCAGGATCGATCAGTTAGTCGACTCCACTGCAGGACACGAGTTGTTGTCATTCATGGATGCGTACTCGAGATACAATCAGATCCCGATGCATATTCCAAACCAGGAGCACACCAGTTTCGTCACAGACGTTGGGTTGTATTGCTATGTAGTAATGCCTTTCGGATTGAAAAATGCAGGAGCAACCTATCAGCGTTTGGTGAATCGAATGTTCAAAGACCAGATTGGTAGAACAATGGAAGTCTATGTGGATGACATGCTCGTGAAGTCACGACAGTCAAACGACCACATTCGAGACTTAGCAGAGATGTTCGATATACTCAGATATTACGAGATGAAGATCAACCCTCTGAAGTGTTCCTTCAGCGTTGCATCAGGGAAGTTTTTGGGATTCATTGTTAATGCTAGGGGAATTGAAGCTAACCCGAAAAATATTCAAGCTATTCGAGATGTGCAAGCGCTCAGAACTATAAAACAGGTGCAAAGCTTGAATGGAAAGGTGGCTGCGTTGAGTCGATTTATATCCAGAGCCACGGATAAGTACATTCCTTTCTTCGATATAATAAAGAAAGGGAAGAGGAATTTCGAATGGACATCCAACTATGAAGAAGCGTTCCGAGATCTGGTGAGGCATTTAGAGAGTCCTCCAGTACTGTCGAAACCAGTAGACCACGAGATGTTGTATGTATACTAGGCTGTATCCCCGCATGCTATAAGCGCGGCTTTGGTCCGCGATGAGGACTGAGTCCAAAAGCCGGTGTATTACGTTAGCAAACGTTTAAGGGGGGCAGAAAGAAATTATCCTAAAATTGAGAAATTGGCCTATTGCTTGGTGATTGCATCACGTAAGCTGCGTCCATACTTTCAAGCACACTCAGTCAGTGTCTATACCGATCAGCCCTTACGGCAGGTACTCCAACGACCAGAAACTTCTGGAAGGATGTTAAAATGGAATATCGAGTTGAGTCGGTTCAATATTACCTACCTGCCACGAAGAGCCATACAAGGGCAAGCATTAGCAGATTTCATCGCTGAGTTTACTGTATCTGACGAACCAGATAATCACAGTGTCATCCCCCCCCATTCGATGGAAATTGTACACCGATGGGGCATCAAACGACCGTTGCTCCGGGGCTGGTGTAGTTCTCGTAACTCCAAAAAGCCGATCAATTTGTTACGCTTTGAAGCTCAATTTCCCGGCTACGAATAATGAAGCAGAATATGAAGCACTGATTGCTGGCTTAAAACTCATTGGAGAACTCGGGGTTAAATCAGTTGAAATCTTTTATGACTCGCAGTTGGTGGTCTACCAAGTGCGGGGAGATTACCAAGCAAGGGGACAGAAGCTTGCTCCGTACCTTGTTCTGGTTCAGGAACTATTGCCGAACCTCGAACGTTATGACATTTCGCATATCCCGCGTGAACAGAACAAAGAAGCCGACTTATTGGCTAAATTCGCACGCACTGGCGATGCGCAGCAAATGGGATTGTTTCCCGTTGAAACCTTGCATGCTCCAAGCATAGACGCGATGAAAGTTGATTTTGTGTTGGAAACAGGAATCGAAAGGGAGTCATGGATGACCCCATTCAAACTATACCTGATGACCGGGACTTTATCGGAAAAAAGGAGCGAAAGACGACAGGTCATTCGAAAAGCCGCAAGATATGTGATGCAGGATGGAGTAATGTATCGGAAGGGGTTCTCGGTCCCCTTATTACGTTGCATTGCCCATGATGAGACAAAGCGGGTCTTGAAGGAGGTTCACGAAGGAGAATGTGGCGACCATACCGGGGGGCAGACACTAGCAAAAGAGATCCTCCGCTATGGATACTATTGGCCAACTGTAAATCGGGACGCTACAGACTACGTAAGAAAATGTGACAAGTGTCAAAGATATGCGAAAATCCCGAGAGCTCCACCAACAGAACTCACACAAATGGTTAGTCCCTGGCCATTTGCAATCTGGGGAATCGACATAATCGGCTCTTTGCCTATATCCAAAGGTGGTGCAAAATACGCGATAGTTGCAGTCGACTATTTCACAAAATAGGCCGAGGCAGAACCTTTAGACACAATCACCTCTAAGAAGGTCATTAATTTCGTTGTACGAA
Source organism: Allium fistulosum (assembly GCA_030737815.1). Classification (NCBI taxonomy): domain Eukaryota; kingdom Viridiplantae; phylum Streptophyta; class Magnoliopsida; order Asparagales; family Amaryllidaceae; genus Allium; species Allium fistulosum. The sequence continues at coordinate 1,017,122,221 of CM060907.1, forward strand.
ACATTATATGCCGCTTTGGTCTCCCTCGAACCATCATTACGGACAACGAAACGCAGTTTGAAAGCAGAGAGTTCAAAGATTTCTGTTTAAAGTACGGCGTTGAGAAGAAGTTCGCCGCCGTTGCGCATCCGAAAGCTAACGGAAAAGTCGAGGCCGTAAACAAAATAATCAAGTCCATACTGAAGAAGTGTTTGGAAAAAGACGGAGGAAAGTGGGTAGATGAACTCCCAACAGCATTATGGGCTTATAGAACTACCCACAAGTCCGCGACTGGCCACACTCCATTCGCCTTGGCATACGGCTCGGAAGCCGTTATACCCGTGGAACTTGAAGTTCCATCGCATCGAGTGACAAATTATGATCCCAGGACGAATCAGGATCTCTTGTTGGAATCACTGGACTGCATCGACGAAAAACGGGAAGAAGCTGAACTAAGGGCGGTAGCACATAGGCATCGAGTCAAGCGATATTACGACGACAAAGTCCGCCCAAGGATCTTTGATGTGGGTGATGTCGTTTTGAAACGAGTTTTCCCAGTACCATCACGTATGAATCCCAACTGGGAAGGTCCATACGTCGTTGAACGGAAGCTTGGAGAGGGAACATTCAAGCTAGCGACCATTGATGGCGTGACACTCCCCCGAGCGTAGAACAGTGAACATTTGCGACATTATTACATTTAGCCTATTTCTTTTCTGTTTTAGGCACAGTTATTTCCTGTATGTTTTTGTTCCGTTATCACTTAGTTTCTTTTTGACCGTGTAATCAGGCAATTTAGTTGGTTTTCATTAATAAAGGCTTGAAGCCGTCTTTCCCATGAATTACTAATGTTTCTATATCTCATAGTTGGGTGATGAATTGCTGGAGTTACATTATTCTGTATGATGTACGAACTTGTATAACCGACTTCAATCTCCGAGTCCCCTGAGTGCGGACCGGAGTACTCTAAGTCCCCGGAGCGCGGACTAGAGTACAAGCGACTTCAATCTCCGAGTCCCCTGAGTGCAGACCGGAGTACTCTAAGTCAACGCGGACTAGGGTATAAACGATTTCAATCTCCGAGTCCCCTGAGTGCGGACCGGAGTACTCTAAGTCCTCGGAGCCCGGTCTAGAGTATAAACGACTTCAATCTCTGAGTCCCCTAAGTGCGGACCAGAGTACTCTAAGTCCCCGGAGCGCGGACTAGAGTATAAACGACTTCAATCTCCGAGTCCCCTGAGTGCGGACCGGAATATCTAAGTCCCCGGAGCGCGGACTAGAGTACAAATGACTTCAATCTCCGAGTCCCCTGAGTGCGGACCGGAGTACTCTAAGTCCCCGGAGCGTGGAATAGAGTATAAACGATTTCAATCTCCGAGTCCCTTGAGTGCAGACCGAAGTACTCTAAGTCCCCGGAGCGCGGACTAGAGTATAAACGATTTCAATCTCCGTGTCCCCTGAGCGCGGACCGGAGTACTCTAAGTCCCCGGAATGCATACTAGAGTAAAAACGACTTCAATCTCCAAGTCCCCTGAGTGCGGACCGGAGCACTTTAAGTCCCCGGAGCGTGGACTAGAGTATAAACGACTTCAATCTCCGTGTCCCCTGAACGCGGACCGGAGTACTCTAAGTCCCCGGAATGCAGACTAGAGTATAGGTGATTCGAATCTCCGAATCCCCTGAATGCGGATCGAATTACTCTAAATCCCTAGAGCGCGGATTTAGAAAAAATTCTAAGTACCTAAGAATGTGAAACAGGAAATATGCCACTCCAAAGAATGTTCGAACAATGTAAGAATGGATTGGGAAATTATGCAACTCATAAGAACTTGAGTTTCGACCACAGTTATTCAGAAAGCTAAAAAAGCAAAAGTATCGTTCAATTGACAAAGAAACTAAACTTTATTTAATAGTCCAAAATGGGGTTACACAACTATTCCTCCAGAACTTGGAGCCACAAATCTATCTACACAAACTACGGAAACAAAAAAATAAAAGTAGTTACAAGACCTAAGCAAAATCTCGTTGAACGAGAATAGTGGCTATTTCTTTGGTTTTTTCTTCTTTTCTTCCTTTGTTTTCTCAGATAACTCCTCTCCCTCATGCTTCTTCTTGGATTTTTTGCTTGCCAAAGAAGCGGAGTCAGGAGTGGGAGAAGGGACATCCAGCGGTTTGGATTTGCCAGGGAGAATGATTTTCCGAGGTCTATTCCGCGGGTCGGTAAGTTCCAGTATTTGAGGCTCGACCTTGATCTCGACCTTCTTTTTCTCCTCTTCTGCGAGTCGCTCCTTCATGCTCATCTTTGAAGTATGTTCTGAGGCGCCAGTGATCTCGATTTCATCACTCCCTTCAATGGGAGATGAAGTGTCAAACTTATCATCATCGAGCGCCCCGATCACTTGAGCATCAGGGCCGGGAGTTACTCCCGCATGAGCGACATCGCTTGTTTTCCCTGCCTCCTCCTTGGCGTCGTCGCTCCTCGGAGTTGGTTTAGGATCAGAGTGGCCTGCATAAAAACATAAAGAACGAACATTAGGACAAATAACCACTACCAGAAAGTGACAGATCTGTGAACTTCTAAAGAAAGAGTTTTGTACCGGGTTCTGGCTGGCTATCAGTTGTGCGTGGAGTTTCACCCTCTAGAATAGGGGATAGCACATGAACGCCAAGCCCAGGATCTTCCGGATCATAGCCGGCATGCTGCTCAAATGGGTCAAGTGTTGGCCGATCGGCGGATTGAGCAGATGGAGGACCAGCAGAAGGAGGATCTGCAGCCTTAGCCCCAGAAGGACCAGCTTCATCGTCTTTCTCTTTTGATAAGGGGGAGCCTTTACTATAAAGAGCCAAAGCTGCAGATAAGTCCGCTGGCTCATTCCCTCTGAGAAATTCTTTCACCAGAGCCTCCTCATCGAATTCCTCAGTGCCCGACTCGATCTTTCTGATCTTTATTAAAGTCTCTCAGGCCTCAGCTAGAGATTCAAGATAGCCCTCACCTAGGAATGTCAAGTCGCGGTTCATAAGGACGCGGGCGCTGTATTCGGCAATCAGCGGGTCAAACATGCACTTGACCTCTTCTCTACCGACCTCTACAGCTGCTTCGAGGTGAGAGTCAATCTCCTCAGAAGCTTTTCTCTTGCCCTCCTCACGGACTTCGTCTTTCATTATCTCAACCTTAGCAAGTTCATCATCGAGCTTGGTTTTTAAGAGCCGTGTAGCAATAATTTCATCGCAGTATAGCTGGGACTCTTCTTGAGCGGCTATTTTCTCTTCTTTCTCCTTAGTGAATAGCTCTTTCAACTCTCTGACTTGCAGGGCGAGTGCGTCCCTTTCTTTCTGGATAGAGTCTTTTTCTAAGGCAAGGGCTCCACTGCGCTGGACTGCTTCATCAAGTTCCTTTTTATGGGTCGCCTCTAGACGAGTGACGGCCTTGGCAGTGTCTTTTGCACTCTGCTCTGCGGCTTCAAGTTTCGACTTATACGAAGCAAGCTCTTCATCTTGACTCTTGATGATGTCCTTGTCAAAGCCAGCTTCCAACTTTAAACGGTCAATCTCCTGTTGGCGCTCAACAGATACTTCCGAGACTTTTTCGACCAAGTGTACAAATGCGTCATGTTGAACATAGACGTCGTTGTTGCAGGCGATGGCACTCTGCTTGACGTGCCCTAGGATGTGATGAATAATTGGGATGAATTTCAGGCCATCAAAGCAGATTTTTGGGAATTTAGCCTTAAGATCGACCATCTTCTCTGCTATAGTTGGGTCAGCCGCAGTAACAGGGGGAGGAGGCTTTGAAAGTTCTGCTCTCTTCCGATGTTCCCGAGATTGCCGTGTGCTCGACGAACCGGAATGTTGTTCTCGGGAGACATTGGGTTGAGACCCCTTCTGCAAAAGTTTTTCCCTATCTGGCTCAGTTTGAGGAGGGGGATCACGAGAATATGAAGACTGGGAATATGTTTTCTTTCGATAAGACGAATCACGAGGACGGTTGTCTCGATCTTCGTTATCGTCTTTGTCCCTACGCCTACCGGAGCCTGAATCCCATCCCGGATGGTGAAATACAGAAGAACCGTGGAGGCGATCGAACCCGTGGGAGCGCCCCATGTCACCTGCATAGAATAAAAATAACGACGAGTTAGGAAAAATCGGGGTAATGGAAAAAATTGAAGTGCGTGTGTGCGTGTGTGTCTTAGTGTTCCCCCCGATGGACCAGTTCCTTTATCTTTACTGATTGGAGTGTTATCTCCCTGAACCGAGGGTTGAACTCCCGTGTCGCCTCTAGCGGGCGAATGAAACTTAAGGGCTTCTGGATCGTCGAAACCATTGAGAAGATCGTTGGGAATGGTAAGGTTCGACAGGCCCTTTAAAGAACTTTCCATGAGTTGTGAAGAAGCCTCTTTCTCTGGCGGGATGAGCGTAACTTTGGAAGTTCCGCCAACCTTCTCCTTCCGTATCTTATACGTCAATTTCTTTTTCCCCTTCGAAGGGGATGATGACATTTCAATATCATGCACTTCGACCAGCGGGTCCTGAGTAGGACCCACATTCTCGCCTTGTGTTTCAGGAGTTTCACTCTCCTTGATTTTCTCCCCTTCCTGTACATCAGGGATATGGCGTGATGACGATTCAGCTAGTTTTTTCCCTTTAACAAATGCAGGCTTGGGAATGGAGACACCCTCAGGAAGGCTAATCCGGCGACCTCTTGCTAACAGTCCGAATCTCGATAATGACTCAGTCGAAATGAGGGTTCGGATGTCCCATTCCTCGGTAGGAAGAGCTCTAATGGCTTCTACGGTATCAGAGTATCTTCGGCCCTCAGGATTTGGGTTGATACCTGAAAAGATGAAACAAGATGTTAGAAAAAGCATAGCTCCGATAGAGCGCGAATGTCGACTCAGGGAAAAGACTTACTGCCTTCAACCCATCTCCTCGCGAAACCAGGAGGGCAACGCACATATAACCATTCCTGTTTGTACAGGGCAAATTTGCTACATGCACCGGTCAAAATCTGGCATTTGTGGTACGGCTCGAGGAACACAAAGGAGGGGCTATCTTTCCGCTTCTTAATCATATAAATATACCTGATGTCGCCGGAAGTTGGAGGCCTAGAGAAAACGGCCATGAAAAGAAGGTAGGTCCCGTATATGAACGCATGGCCGTTTGGATGTAGCTGCGACGGGGCGATGTCTATGTGTTGCAACACGTCCCGAAGAAATAAATTGAATGGAGGCACACTACCCATCCAGTATATAAACTTATTGCAGGCAGTATATTCGACTGGGGTAGATGAGGACGATCATGCGTTGACGGAACCAACACGTCGGCGAAAGGGATTCCGTGGATGGAGCATATTCTCCGAAGCGCGACTTCGTTAATCTTCGAAGCCTGTGAGTCAATCAGATTATCCAAGAGAATCGATGCCTCCAGGGCATCAGGAGCTAAATTATGAGCGGGGGAAGTCGACGGATTTGAAATTTCCGCGACTTCTTGCTTTGAAGACGGTCCGGGCCTATCTGAGATAGTGGCGGAGCTAGACTTTTTAGACATCTCCAATAAATAGTGAATCTGACAAATCACCTGTGAGAACTATACTTGAAAAATGTTCAACGTTAGAATTAACAACACGAATATTCCCCCCCACATGGTGTGTGAACTAGTGAAATCAATCGTGTATAAGCATTGAAAATTTGAAAGTCATAAGGTTACAGATATAAGACTAAACTTCAAATCATCGCCTTCGAAGACCGTCATCGCTGACCGTCTCCAAAAGCCTGCCTTATGGCGATCAGTCAGTCTAAGTTCGGGTTTATGTCTACTGAGGCTAGGGAGTTAATAGTCCGGATCAGTTTGATATGCTACTATGCTAGAGTCCTTGTCCTTGTTTTGTTATGTAATTAGGCAAGGCAATGGTTGGTTCGGCATTTGTATTGTTCGGCCTAAATGTGGTTCGGCATTTATGTTTGGTCGGCACTGGTGATTGTTCGGCCTAGGTATGGTTCGACATTTGTGACTGTTCGGCAAAGCATCGTTCGGCCAAGATTCTGTTCGGCCGAGACAACGTTCGAATCCTATCTAACTCATGCTCCCTCTATATCCTTCCATTACACTACCCGGCATGTGACCAGTCATGTCGAGCCAAGGTTACGCCGAGCACCAACGCTCGACACACCGTCCTTAACATCAACCTCATTCTCCCCTTCTTCCTCCGTCCACACCGAACAACGAGGATGAATCGTTCGGCAAGTTACGTCAAACCATGTTGATTTGGCATTCTAACCAACTCCTGCTCTTCCTCTATTCTTTCCCTCCAATCTCGTTTGGCATGAGGGATCCATGCCGAACCACAATACACTACCCAACAATTCCCTCGTGCATTCGGCTATGGCCACTTACCTTTCCCTCAACAATACCAGTACCCTAATCGAAGTTCGACGCAACACCGATTGGGTTCTAATTTATGAATTTGAGCTTCGTGCTAAAACCCCTCTATTCGTAGGAAGGATTTAAATAGGGGAGTCGATACCTAGTTATGAGATCGAGACTTGCGAGGATGCCGTATAGGTTGAAGAGGATTGTCGATCTTTAGCGTCAGTTAAATGAGATTGGTTCGTGAGTGCAAAATAGCAGAGGTGTTAGTAAAGAAGAAAAGAAGGTGAGGAAGTCCAGCTTTTATAGGGAAGAAGAAGAAGTCGAAGAGACGATGACCGTTAGAACCGGTCAAAACGAAGTCGTTCGGCATCCGGATGGCGTTCGGCGTCATGATACGCTCGGCATCTCGGAAGCGCTCGGCTTCGGCTGTTCTGTTCGGCACTCACATATCGTTCGGCACACAACACCTCACCTGGTAATTACAAGAAGACATCTCTGAAAGGAACAAGCTAAGGATCAAAGTGAAGCACGGAAGATAAATAATTCAAAGCGTATCACGTTCGGTCATGTGATACACTTTGGGGGGCAAGTGTTTCCTGGAGATTTGACCAGGCAACTTAGTACTCGGCATCTCTATCGTTCGGCTCAACTGGTTCGGTCGGCGTCTCGCTACGGCCAGCATCCATGAAGCATTCGGCATCCAGGTGGCGTTCGGCGTCAAGATACGCTCGGTATCTCGGAAGCGCTTGGCATTCGGAAGCGTTCGGCATTGAGAGACGTTCGGCAGGGTATAATGTTCGGCATGTACGAACGTTCGATATGGTAGAATTGTTCGTCATAAACTATTGTTTGGCCTAACTATTGTTCGGCATAAGTATCGTTCGGCCAAGAGATGGTTCGGCCTTGATAGCGTTCGGCCAGAGTATCGTCCGACCTAAGTTTTGTTCGGCATTCAGTCGTTCTGCACAAATACACTGGATCGGCCTCCAGTATCGTTCGGCACAAACGCTTCCCACGACATTCAAGGTGTTCGGCCTCGCTTCCGTTCAGCTTGATAAGATCGTTCGGCATTCACGCCTTGTTCGGCATCTATGGATCGGCATATGGAGACCACTCCATTTGGGTCGAGGTATTCAGCTACCAGGCCCACCAGGGAAGTCCAACCCATCTTTGTCTATAATAGAGAGGCAGGGGCACAGTGAAAAGGGACCTTTTTTCAAGAACACTGGGGAGACTCTGCCGCTTTCGAGACTCATCCTCTTTACTTAGCAATTATATTCAAGTATTTGGTCTACGGATTGTATCTGTAATCAATCATCAAGTAAAGCAATAAAGTTTAACCTCAAAGTGGACGTAGGCAATTACGCTGAACCACTATAAATCCGGTGTTCTTACTTTCTGCATTCAAATTAGCATATTCTTCCTTGTTTAAATTTACCTTCATCACTTATATATCTACACAATCTTTCTCAACGAGGTTAGTGACCAATTTTCGTGCTAACAGCTCTATAATTGATCGTTAACTGTTTAGATTCTTGATATTTAATAATAAAGTGCTTTAATTACTGTGAAAATTAAAACTGTAGTTTTATTCTTTTAGATTCTATGACTGGGTTGTGGATTGCCACCAACTCACCATTTTAAAACACCGACTTATGCTACGTAAAGACATCGTGCTTTTATTTATTGACCTGCTAAAATGAATTGAACTTCCTTATATACCGTGTACTTCAGTATAATATTTCCATTTGTTATAAACCTCATTAGTTTTAGCTTCTCTTTGCGTAATTGTTTCTTCTCATTCATCTTCCAATAATCTTTCTATATCATATGTGTGTTTGTTTACTCAGTAATAAAACTACTTATATTTATAACAGCAGCTCACAGTATTTCCGTAGTAATTGATAGATCATAGATTATTTCTAACATGCTTCTCTAAAACCACTTAGAGGGAATATCAAATAGACTCATATCGGATTGATCATGTAATATCCTTCTAATTAACTTTTTTTTTGAAAGAAGGTAAAGGGCCAGGCCCATATTACAAAAGAAGGGAATACCAAAAACAGGTAAAACCCGATTCACAAATACAAAACCCTAACTCAATTAGGGTTGCCGACATATTCGCTTATCAAACAAAACTAAATAATGGCGACGAGATATTCTCGAAAGCGAGAAATCAGATCTCCTTTGTCTTCTCCTTTCTACTGCTTTCTCCCCTTTCCCAATACGAAAGACATTGATTAAAATTGCTTCTCATACTACTGTCGGCTTTGATTGTGTTGGTGTAGTTCTTCAAATCTGAGTTTTGGTTCATAGAGCTAAGATTTACAGATCTGGTGTCATCGCGACTCAGATCTGTAGATCTACGGCTATTATCGCCAGCTTCAGGATGTCTGATGGTTTGAAGCTCTTTAGCGCCTTGAGTAAATTGCTGATGAATGCTTAAATCAGTTTGATAGGCCTTCGGATTGAGGAGATAATGTTCGATGTACTTGCTACCAGCCTCTTTGCTCCACAAATCCGCAAGGAAATCAAATTTGGTTTGGTCTTTAACCCTTTTCTTAGATTTCTGAAGAATAATTCTGCTGTCATTCTCTATAATTAGCCATCTTTGCTCTTTGGACAGTTTCGGCTTGTTATGAGTACGATTATTTCTCTCTTTCCATATATGATAAACTGTTGTAGTCAATAATACGTGAGCGAGATCTCTTTCGAGAGATTTTCTTCTAAATTGGTTGTAGATATCCATGATAATCTGATTTAGATCCATGCTGCTTTTATTGTACATGCTCAGCTTAGTTCTAATTTGGCTCCATATGTAATAACTGTAACTGCATTCAAAGAATAAATGAGTAACAGTTTCATTTGTTAAGTTGCATAAGGAACAGAGTGAAAAACCATTTCTCCCCCATTTATTGATTATATCCAAAGTTGGCAATCTGTTTTTAATAGCAAAATATGTACAGATAGCCATCTTAGGATTATTCACCTTGTTCCATATGCACTTATGCCAATCAACAGTAGGTTGCTTGTTTCTAATATGCTCCCAAGTTTTCTTAAAAGAAAACTTACCTTTGATGCTAGCTAACCATTCCCAATAATCACATTCTGCATTAGGATCTAAAGGGATATTAGTAATAATTTTTTTATGAGGATTAGTAATTGGATGAAGATGAGGTTGCCAGTGATTATTTTTAATTATGATATTTACATTAGCATTAGCTTCACCACAAATAACAAGATTATCCCATCCTACCCTATTAATAAAAGAATCATTTTGAAACCAAGGGTCAAACCAAAGACTAGTTTCATTACCAGATTTGAATTTTCTTTGAATTAAAGATTTTCCTAAATCTCTGCATTTTAAAATTTGATTCCAAGTATTGGATTGATTATTTTTTGGTAAAGCTGTCCAAAAATTACCATTTTTGAGATATTTGCATGTCATCCATTTGGTCCATAAAGAATCTCCACTTATAAATCTCCAAAAAAGTTTTAATTGACAAGTTAAACTAAGATCATTAAGATTTCTGATACCAAGCCCACCTTCATTTTTGGGTTTCCATACTTTGTCCCAACTGATTTTATGGTATTTTCCTCTCCAAAGAAATTCAGCACATCTGCTTTCAATTTTTTTAATTGTAGCAATAGGGATGTGGTGTGTTTGAAACCAATATAGAATAATGGCATAAACAACAGTTTTAATTAACTCAATTCTACCAGCAATAGATAGAAGCTTGCATGACCAAGTTTCCATTTTGTTTTGAAGTTTATCTATCAGATAGGAACAATCACTATCTTTGATTTGATTAGCAGATAAAGGAAGGCCTAAATATTTAATAGGAAGATTACCTTCACTTACTTTAAGAACATCCAGAACTTCTTTTTTGTACCTGCAATATTTGCTGAAATATGCCTTTGTTTTAAATTCATTAATTTTAAGACCAGCATATTTATACATATTCTCAAAAACCTCACTAATAGCCTCTGCATTATCTTTGTTAGCTTTAGAGAACAACATAAGATCATCAGCATAAATCAGGTGAGTAATGGATGGTTGTACTCTATTTATTGGAGAAATATTGTTTTTGATAGTTTCAATATCAATAAGAATAGAAAAATATTCCATGGCTAAGGTAAAAAGATAGGGAGAAAGAGGGTCTCCCTGTCTGATACCCATGTTACTCTTGATGAAACCCTCAGGTTTACCTTGAAATAATATAGAGAAGGTGGGTGTATTAATGCATTCAAAAATTAACCTACAAAATTTAGCAGGAAAATTCATGCATTTCATGATATGGATAATAAAATTTCTGTTAACTTTGTCATAAGCTTTTTGGATATCAACTTTGAGACACATTTTATCCTTTTTTTTATAATTGAAATTCCTGACCATTTCATGTGCTAGCAAAGAATTTTCATAAATTAGTCTGCCAGGTATATAAGCGAATTGATTTTCAGAAATTAAAAAGGGGAGAAACAGCTTTATTCTATTACTTAAAATAGTAGCAATGATTTTATAAACAAAATTGCAACAAGATATTGGTCTATAATCTTCAATACAAGTTGGATTTTTGTTTTTTGGAATTAAGGTAATGAAAGTATGATTAAAACTTTTGAGCAATTTACCTTCATTCATAAATTCATTAACTACTTTAGAAATATGATCTTTGATATTATCCCAATGAGTTTTGAAATTTTTTGCATTGAAACCATCTGGACCAGGACTTTTATTATCTCCTGCATTAAAAATAATTTCTTTGATTTCATCTATACTAACATGAGCTAATAAGATGTCAGCAGCATTATCATTTTAACACATTCTTACACACAATATTAGGAAAACTAATTTCATTTGAGTCAGAGAAATATAACTGAGAATAGTAATTAATTGCGTCATTGACAATCTTTTCAAAGTCATTTATGCACTCACCTTTACTGTCAATAATTTTACCTATATTGTTGATATGCTTCCTGCAGCTCATTTTTGCATGAAAAAATTTGGTGCACTCATCTCCCATAGTAAGCCAGTCAACTTTAGCTTTTTGCTTGTGATTGACAGTGTTTATATAAAGTTCTTGAGAAAGCTTAGCTTGATTAAAAAATAATTTATCAATAATATCAGTATTGCCAGGGTTATCATCAACAAGTTTTTGTAAAAATTTCCCTTCCTCCCTTAATTTATTTAAACAGTCATTCTTACTAAAGTTAGCCTTATTCCAGTTTTTTATTTTGTTTTTTGTATTATTAAGAAACATGCTGAACTGGACTTGATAAGAACCATTATTTGAAAAAGTAAAACAATCTTTAATAATATCATTATAATCATTGCTTAAGACCCAACCATTTTTAAATCTAAAAGGAGCAGCTTTAAGATTATTATTATTAGTTTGATTTTGAAAAAAGTTTATCAGTAAAGGGGTATGATCACTTGTATTTTTCTCAATAGAGTAACAACAGAAATTTGGAAAAGAATTACAAAATTTTTCATTAATTAACACTCTATCAAGCTTGCAATGAATATTTTTCTCCTTTCCAGATTTCCAAGTGTATTTATTGCCATTCCTATTAGGTCCAATAAGCCCAGATTCAAGTAAAAATTTATTAATTTTTTCAAGCTTACTGTGGGGGATTTTATTACCACCAAATTTTTCATTAGCATGAAAAACAGTATTAAAGTCACCCAAAATAATCCAAGGGAAAGCATAGCTTTGACTAAGAGCTTTTAATCTATACCATAAACTGTTTCTTTCATTTTCAAAATTACTACCGTATATATTGGTGATTTGAAGGGAAAAACCACCAACATTTTTGAAGTTGCAGTCAATAAATTGAATATCCTTATTGACATTAACCAAATTCCAAATATTAGAGTCCCATATGACAAGGATTCTACCTTTACTACCACACAATCATTATTGTTTATGGATTTCCAGTTATTGGAGAGTTTAAAACAGAATTTATCGGTATTAGTACATCCATCTTGTTTTCAATGAGGGCAACTACTGATGGTTTGTAAATACTGACCATATTTAAAATGTCAGTTTGTTTAGCAGGGGAATTCATACCCCTAACATTCCAGGCCATGATAGTCATAAAAAATAATAAGAGGATAAAGTGATAAAGTGAAAGAATCAGGGTTTCAGATTGAACCTGATACACTGCTACCCTTACCCTTCTTCTTTTTCTCTGATCTTTTAGCTTTAAGTCTTGTGGTCATTTCATTCCAGTCTGGATTGATTGATATGTATTTTTGCCCTAAAGCTTTCTTCTCTTTGTTTGTGCTCTTGTATTTACCAATTGCTTTAGTCTTGGGAATATGTAATTCTGATATATCAAATTGCTTTTCAGATTCCTCCATAACATTATCAGATGTAGATGCAATATAACTTTCTGGGATTTGAATGCGAGAGATGTCAAACTCCTCAGCATTGCGAGGCAAGGTTGAGTGGATGCCAACATTGTCCTTAACTTCTACAGCATTACCAGATGGAGGTTCACTCTCCATGTTATAATCTGGACTCTGGTTGGAACTCAAAGGCAGGATGTTGTTTGTGTCTGTGTCATGATTATTTGTAATTAAACATAACTCTGAAATGGGAGGGATTTCAGAGTTAAAGACCTCTTCGTTACTGATACCCTCCTTTGAGCTGCGATGTGAACTATCTTTTGAATTTTCTTTTATGCTTTCTGTATGATGAACTTCCGAAGCAAGAATCTGGTCATCTTGATCAGTGAGCAAATGAGATGTTGTTTCTTGATTGAAGATGATACCTTTCTGGTTGATTCGATCTTTGTTCTTTTGGATTTTTGATTCTTTTAATGTCTCCTCATTGAGATGCGAATCTTGAAATGTTGTATCTGCATCATTTTCTTGATCAGTGGCTATTTCTTTGTTTTGATTGTGAGATCTGGGTATCCACCTTTGTTCTGAGACACATTGTTCTCTAATGTGTCCAAAGCATTTACAGATACTACACTTCGGTGGTACCCATTCATATTCAATCTTTTGAGTGATGTTTTCTCCATTGTATAATGTAAGATTTATTTCTTGAAGAAGTTCATCATCTGCAGATACCTCCACCAGAAGACGAGCATAATTCAATCTCGTTTTCAAGGTTGTAGCTGCATCCATTTTTATGGGTTTTCCGATAATGCTGGCCATTACACTGAACGCTTCACGATCCCATAATTTGAGATTGACATTGGGTAACTTAACCCATATCGACATCGTACTAAGGAGATCCCTGTCCATTTTCAGGGACTTAGACCATCTTCTCATTATGATGAGCTTTCCATTATAGAAGTATGGGCCATTCTGAATGATTGAATCGCAATCTTGAACTTCTTTGAATTTAACAATAAAGAACTAATTTTCTTTGGTAAAAATTTCAAATTCTTCAACAGGTTTCCATACACGTTGGATGTAAGCTTTGAAAAACGTATAATATGGTTTGGTACCAACAACATAAACCAAAATCGAATTGCTTCAACAATCAATTGCTCTTTTGCAGACAGATTCTTTTATCAAACCAAATTTCTTACTGTTAATTTTGATGGGAGCAATAGTTTCAAGATTGCATTCATCATTATTTGGTTCTTTGGATTGCTCAGAAACGATTTCAGCCCAAGATTTTTGCCCCTGTGCTTTATTCAGAGAGAAATTTGTGGGTTTCCGCAGTTGATACGATTGATTTCTTGTAATAAGAGGAGGGACGGTTGAACTCTGACCATCTGTCTTCTTAGTTTGAGTATTATTGCCCCGCAAATTTCTCTGATACCCAGGCATATAGGGTTGTCGTTTCTTTTGTGATCTTGATTGAACTAATTGAAACCCATCTTTATCAATGATGATTCCATTGCTTGATTCTCTGATGTGAGATTCAGGTGCTCTGTTTAGATGCTTTGAAAAAGAAAGATGAGAAAGATTTCTGTGAGGAGAGAGATTTTCTCCCATGGCTGAGAAAACCCTAAATTTTTTTTATGTGTTATGTTTTATCCGTTTTTCTCTAATTAACTTGAATCTTGACGCTGAAGTATGACAAATCTTTTGCTTTTAATTATAATATATTGCATGCAATGAATGATGAATATTGTTTAATTTAGCTGGATTTGCCAACTTTGTGTGTATCTATAATAAAATCGGCCGTACGTTGTTCACACAAACTCCATAAGCCTCGACATCAATATCACATAAAAGTTGCAGCTTGAAGTTTGATTATCTAATAACAACAAAACTAATAATGTTTTTGGCTCTTGGATAAGCTAACCAATGTTAAACCTTTATTGAAGATGACTCCTGAAACTGTCAAGTGTCGCTTCCTATTTTATCTCACAAAGATACAGTTGTTTTTTTAGATTCAAACAATTGAAAATTTGCATTGATTAAAACGACTTTAGCTTTATTCAAGATTAGTTTATGTGAGTTTGCATTGTCGACAGGCCTCATCGATTTGTGTTTACCTGGAGATTATTTTAACAAAGCTTTAGTCTTTAGGTTACTGCAATTGACAACAAGTTTTTGCTTTTGAAGCTTCTTGTGCCTAGTGGCCAAATTGCCTCTTTACAACAATAAAATATGTGCATGGTTTATGTTCTTTTATGAATTTAATTTGATTGATTATTGGGTATGTATAGTGGATCCTGTTCACGTATTTTTTAAGTTGTTACATGTCAACTTCACCCTATTTAATTTGTGAATACAATGTGCCGATATTAATAATCCGTGGCCAAGAACAATACCTAAATATTTCTATATACACACACGTTGTTATTCATATCCCGGTTCACATAAAAAAAACACTGTATTTAAAATATAACTACAAGAAAGGGAACATTAATGTCAACAAATCCGTCCAAAATTAAAAAGTAACTATGAATCTAGGAAGGCTGACTGTAGATGGTGGATGATATCAGGGTCTTGGATGGATAATGATGCTTTTACGAAAATTCTCACATATTGGCCTAGCATTGAAATCCCCATAGTTTGTCAAGTCGACTATATTTATTTATTTTCTCAAAGAAGAACAATACCATCACATATAGCCATCAACGTTCAACTTGAATTGGCATTTTTTTCATTTCTTAGGAAGCATGGTTCAACCATGTTTCCGAAATGGTGAGAGCTAGGTACATTTGTAGACAAATCCATTTAGAGGTTAGAATTAAAAGTTGAAGCATTTTTTGAATGCTTTGAATTAGAGGTTAGTTAGTTGGTTGGAAAAAAAGAAGAAGGTAATTTTGTGTTTTCTTCATTAGGCTAATGAATATATAATATTTACTAAATAAGTAATAATTAATTATAAATAATTAATAATAATGTTTAATAATTAATATTTAGTAATTAATAATATATACTATACTATTAAAAACGGGTCTTGATCCTCTTCTCTTCTTCATTCTTAACATTGTCTTTTGGATTCTTCCAACTTTCCATGTGGCATCCTTTCACTTTATTTCTTTTATATGTCTTCTTATTTCTCTTTAATTCCAGGAATAAAAAGTCCTCCTCTTCCAACAAGTTCTTTCATAATTTACCCAATCTTCTTTCTTTTCTAAGTTACAAATTATATTCTATTCTCTTCAATCTTGCATAGGTTGGATTTTCTTAGTAAAGTCTGATGTTATTTTTCTTGGATGTTCAAACTTAATTCACCTTTGGGTTTTTTTAATGGTAGCTAATGTTACAAATCAGTTATTTTAATCATACCACTATTATTCATTTCCATTGCTTCTGTTGTAGAGCATGCAAGGTAATTCAACTATTGACTCTGTATGTAAATCTATATATCTATTATATTATATAAAAGATGAGTTCAAATCAATGTGTACTTTCGTTACCACTTTTGTGAAAAATTCATAGCCTGCCACATGTCCAATTGTTCCTATCTATTATTTATTATCCCCTTAATTCAAGTTGTTTCTTTCTTAATTTTATTCATATCCGCCACTTTATTCAGTTAATGCACCCTAATGTTATGCATCCTTCGACTTTCTTTTTTAAATAAAAAAACATCAGTTTATCCACATCTCACAAAATAAACAAATAAAGTAATTTTCTGAAAGTTTATGCAGGTCTTAATCAAGTGAACTTTACTTTGGATTTCTAACCTAGAAATCATTACCCTATCAATGTCGGTCTAAAGGTGCCTAATGTGTGAGCTTTTCTTAATAAAATTTTGGGAAGTTATTGTTGGAAAATAAACTTGATTTATTAGTTTCTAGAGAATTCTTGTATTATGTTTAAAGGGGGTGAGAGTTCTAGAATTATGTTTTCTTTGTAATCAAGTAAAAGTCTTTCTAGAATTATGTTTTCTTTGTAACCAAGTAAAAGTATTTCTAGAATTATATTTTCTTTGTAATCAAGCAAAAGTAATTCTAGAATGATCTATTAGGGACTATAAATAGAGGAGCTCTCCCCTAATTTGTAATCAAGCAATCAAGCAAAGAAAATAATAATAAAGCATTATTTGTGAGAACAAGTTTCTTCTCTTTGTGTGTGAGTTGTGTGGATTAGTGAGAACAAGTTTCTTCTCTCCAGTCTCCAACCTTTTTTAATACATATTCCAACAAAGTGGTATCAGAGTAAGGTTTAGGGATGACTTCCAACAATATGTTGCAACCTCAACTTCCTCGTTTGACGGGAAAGAATTATAATCAATGGAGCATTCAAATGAAGGTCTTGTATGGCTCTCAAGATCTTTGGGAGATTGTTGAAAATGGATATGAAGAACCGGAGAATCAAGCAACACTTTCAACACAACAATTGAATATTTTGAAAGAGATTCGAAAGAAGGACAATAAGGCTCTTTATTTTATCTATCAAGCGGTGGATGAAGCAATTTTTGAAAGGATCTCTTCGGCATCAACATCAAAGGAGGCATGGGACATCCTCAACAAGGCGTACAAAGGTGAAAAAAAGGTAAAGATGGTAAGACTTCAAGCTCTAAGAGGTGAGTTTGATTTACTCAAAATGAAAGAAAGTGAATCGGTGGAGAAATTTTATAATAGAACTATTTCTATTGCTAATCAACTTCGAGTCAATGGTGAAGAAATTTCGGATAAAAGAATTATTGAAAAAATTCTTCGAAGTATGACAAGGAAATTTGAGCATGTTATTGTTGCTATTGAAGAATCAAATGATTTGAATACTTTCTCTCTTGAAGAATTGTTGGGCTCACTACAATCTCATGAGCTTCGCATCAAACAATTTGATTCCTCTCCTTCCGAGCAAGCTTTTCAAATTCGAGACACCAACCGTGGTGGTTTTAGAGGAAGAGGTGGAAGATCAACCCGTGGTAGAGGACAAGGAAGAGGCAAAATTCAAAGTGAAAATTCAAGCCCATCTCAAGGAGGAAGAGGAAGAGGTCGTGGAGGATACAGTGGAAGAGGAAGAGGTAACTCTTATAATATTCAATGTCATTATTGTCATAAATATGGACATATGAAAAAGGATTGTTTTAAAAGAATTAATGATGAAAAAGATAATTCTAATTTTCTACATGAGAATTTGAAGACACAAGATGAAAGTATGCTTCTTGCTTGTAATGTTCAAGAAGCTTCTTTTGATGATATTTGGTATATTGATAGTGGTTGTAGTAACCACATGACCGGAAATAAAAGTTGCTTTGTGAATTTTGATGAAAGTGTCCAACGAGAAGTCAAGACAGGTGATAACAAAAGGCTCATTGTCAAAGGCAGTGGTGATATTCCGTTACGGACAAAGCAAGGTACAAATTCTATTTCTAATGTTTATTATGTTTCCAATCTTAAACACAATCTTTTGAGTGTTGGGCAACTTTTAAAGAAGGGACATAATGTGAATTTCAAAAATGATTTATGTGAGATCAAAGACAAAACTGGTGTTCTTATTGCAAAAGTGAAGATGACACCAACAAAAATGTTTCCGTTGCAAATAAAAAATGAAGCATTTCCATGTTTTGTCAATATTGTTAATGACAAGTCATGGCTTTGGCATCTTCGTTATAATCACTTGAGTTTTAGCACTCTATCCAAGATTTGCAAAGATCATATGGTGAGAGGCATCCCAAATATTAGCAAACAAGATCAAGTATGTGAAAGTTGTGTTTTTGGAAAGCACCATCGAGATCCATTTCCAAAAGAAAAGGCATGGCGAGCAAAGAATCCTTTGGAGCTAGTGCATTCGGATTTATGTGGCCCTATGCGCACAAACTCTCTTGGAGGTAATCGGTATTTTCTCACTTTTATTGATGACTATAGTCGCAAGATGTGGATTTACTTTCTCAAAGAAAAATCTCAAGTATTTGAAGTGTTCAAGAATTTTAAAGCACTTGTGGAGAAGCAAAATGGTTTTTCTATAAAGACACTCCGATCCGATTGTGGTGGAGAATATATGGCGGAAGAATTCGGAAATTTCTTAAAGGATCATGGCATTCATCATCAACTAACGGTCCGCTCAACCCCTCAACAAAATGGGGTGGCCGAAAGAAAGAACCGTATCATCATGGAACTTGTTCGAAGTATGTTGAAGACAAAATGATTGCCTAAAATATTTTGGGCTGAAGCTGTAGCATGTGCATGTTATGTTCTCAACTGTGCAGCAACTAAAAGTGTTCAAGGAAAGACTCCACAAGAAGCATGGAGTGGTCACAAGCCATGTGTCTCCCACTTTCCGAATTTTTGGAAGCATTTGTTACTCTCATGTGCCGGATGAAAAGAGAGGAAAACTTGATGACAAATCTGAAAAGTGCATCTTTGTTGGCTATAGTGAAAGATCCAAGGCATATAAATTATATAACCCCATCACAAAGAAGACTATTATTAGTCGTGATGTAATTTTAAATGAGGAAGAAGCATGGGAATGGAAAAATGTGAAAAAGAGTACAAGTATCTTGCTTGATAATGATGCATTTGAGCCAATTGAAGAAGAAAGATCGACTCCACCTACTCCACCATCTAATTCTCCTCCAAGCTCATCATCTTCAAGTTCAGAATCAACACCCAGAAGGACAAGACCTCTTGCGGAGATTTATCGAGAAACAAGAAGAATTTTAGAAGATGAATTTTTTGATTTTGCTTTATATGCAACTGCGGATCCGGTTGATTTTGAAGAAGCCGCCAAGGAAGACAAATGGAGACAAGCCATGGATCAAGAAATTGATGCAATTGAAAAGAACCAAACATGGGAGTTGGTTGAAGTACCTGAAGGGAAGAAACCCATTGGAGTCAAATGGGTTTACAAGACAAAGTTGAATGCACAAGGTGAAGTTGAAAAACATAAGGCACAATTAGTTGTGAAAGGCTACAAGCAAAAGTATGGTGTTGATTACAAAGAAGTTTTTTGTCCCGTGGCACGTCTTGAAACAATTCGTTTGATAAATTCATTGGCCGCTCAAAATAAGTGGCAAGTTTATCAAATGGATGTTAAATCTTCTTTCTTGAATGGAGTACTACAAGAAGAGGTGTACATTGATCAACCTTCCGGCTATGTGATAAAGGATGAAGAGCATAAAGTCTATTGGTTGAAGAAGGCATTATATGGCCTTAAGCAATCCCCTCGTGCATGGTATAGTCGCATAGATGACTATTTTGTGAAGATGGGATTCAAGAGGTGTCCATTTAAGCATACTCCAAAAGAAAGTCCACTTATATATTGTGATAGCAGCACTCACCGAAAATCCAGTTTTTCATGGGAGGAACAAGCATATAAGAATTAAGTATCATTTCATTCGAGACTTGGTTGGGAAAGGAGAAGTAGTTGTCAAGCATTGCAAGACGCAAGATCAAATTGCCGATATTTTAACGAAGCCTTTGAAGTTGGAGATTTTCAAGGAGTTAAAGAAGAAACTTGGTATGCGTAATAGTTTAGCTCAAAGGGGGGCAAATCAAGTTTAAAGGGGGGTGTTGGAATATAAACTTGATTTATTAGTTTCTAGAGAATTCTTGTATTATGTTTAAAGGGGGGTGATAGTTCTAGAATTATGTTTTCTTTGTAATCAAGTAAAAGTCTTTCTAGAATTATGTTTTCTTTGTAACCAAGTAAAAGTATTTCTAGAATTATGTTTTCTTTGTAATCAAGCAAAAGTAATTCTCGAATGATCTATTAGGGAATATAAATAGAGGAGCTCTCCCCTCATTTGTAATCAAGCAATCGAGCAAAGAAAAAAATAATAAAGCATTATTTGTGAGAACAAGTTTCTTCTCTTTGTGTGTGAGTTGTGTGGATTAGTGAGAACAAGTTTCTTCTCTCTAGTCTCCAACCTTTTTGTAATATATATATTCCAACAGTTATGACATAGGGATTTGGTTAAGAAGGTTCTTGATGAGGCTTTCAATAAGACATTAGAGACTGTAATGCAACTATAGTGGAAATAAGCGAGTCTGGATTTTGGAGTTGCAAAAGACAAAAATTATTGTGTTTGCATGATACAGTGGTTAATAATATGCAGCAGCTGTGGAGCAGGGTGATTGTGTAAGATTCTTAATTATGATGGATGGATGAATATAGCATCTGGATTGCCATCTTTTTTTGAGTTTTACAGAAAAGCTATCATATGTTATTGTTGTTGGGTCTACAATTGCTTCTAAAGAGCAAAGGTACCAAGAATTATTACATAGTTAAATAGAAAAATAAGCAATTTGTTTCCTCAATAAAGAATAAAGAACCAACAAAATGCACCTAGTGGAAATGTTAACAAAAGAGTAAAATGAAATTAACTTGTCCTGGGTGATCATGTGATCTTTACATATTGAGTACCTGTCATCATCTCAGAAATTTATCAATTTCTACTTCGTATTTATGTACAACTAAGACCCATGTTTCCTTAACAAAATACTATGGTGATGGGCAAGTGACAACTGTGGAAGATCAAAAAGAAAACCGATCATTATAAGATTTAAGATTGCAATCATAGTAGTAGAACATGTTATAAACTGTAAAGAAAACAAGGAATTGCAGGTCTAAAATTCACCTGTAAAACAAACAAAATGAAATTTATTAGTTAATCCACAAGTGGATTAACTTAAAAATAATTAGTGGATTAACTTATTAATGTTTAAATGTGGATTAACTTACAAAATATAGGGATAGAAATAAAAGTTTGCTTTCTTTCTTCATATTTTTGGCCCCTCACTTTCCTCTTCTCAACACTACTCCATTCCAATATAAATTTATCAATTGATATCCAGATATTTCAATTTGTTCATGTTATCTCCTTACTTCAAGCACTGAACTATTATATACAGAAAAGTTAGTTAAGACACTTCATTACTGTTTCTCTACTAGTTATTTTTTCTTCCAGGTATATGACATCTTTCAATTAATTGATGATTTAATTAATGTGAGACCATGGCGTTTCATTTATTTTCTACTCCATTTATTTCTATTATATATTATATAAACTTAAAAGTGAGTTTATGAATTTGAACCTTTCTACCACTTTATTCCATTTACGCCCTTCAATTAATTTGATAATTCAATTAATGGTAAAACCAAGGTGTTTCATCTATTTTCTACTCCATTTATTTCTATTATATATTATTATAAACTTAAAAGTGAGTCTATCAATTTGAACCTTCCTACCACTTTATTCCACTTATTCCATGTGTGTGTGTGTGTATTCATTCATGTCTTCCACCTACTATTATATGGAATTTTTTTCTTTTCTATTCTACTATATAAAGAGTTCGATCTCCATAACATATTAATCATTTTTCTCACTTTATTTTAGTAGAAATAGTACATTCTGCTTAATTTACTGTACATGTCTTTCTTTGGCCTAAAATGTTCCATTATTCCACAAAGCACACTAGCAATAACTTAGTAATTAATGACATCTTATATTAATTATATAATAGATAAAATCTTAAAAGCTACACTTATGCACATTTATTTCATTTGATAAATTCATAATAAGTGCTTTATATTTTAACAGTAGTTCTCTTCCTATTCTCTATGTTTGTAGTACAAGTTTTTTTAATTCCTTAGTTATTACTTTTTATCTCCATTTTATTACCCTCCCATTTCACTTTTCACTTTCACATAATGTTATATCTTCCCCTTTTCCCATTTCATATGTATATTGTAACTAAATAAACATATATTCTCAACCTAGGTCAAACTTAGGGTTAATTCTAAACAATTTGATTGAATTCATAATATTTGCTATTTATTCTTTGTTAACTCGCTTTTGGACCAAAGCAGCTTTAACTAGGCTTAAAAGATAGCAACGGAATCAGAATGACTTGAAACTTTGCAAATACACTTAGAAGAGGCTAGGAAGGAACTCAGAAAAGTTTCATGAGAATTTGGCTAAGGAATTTAACTCGAACATGAGTAAAGCCTATAGGTCGGGTCAGACATGTAGATGTCCACCATTTCACCTCTATAACTTCACACCCCATTTGTACTACTCCATTGACTCGCGTTTAAGTGATACTTTAAGGATTTGTTGAGCTATTCTGATGGATTGAAGGGAAGATATTGAATGAAGTATGATCAATAGAATATAGCAGAAATCAACTCAAAGACGATGGAAAAGAGGAATAAACAACTCAATTGGAAGTTAGAAAAAGCATGCAAGTGGGATTGACAAAATTACTCCAAGGTTAATAACTCGGCCCCGACCTATATGCACAGGTCAGACCCAAATTATAACTATGACTCGGGTTGACTTGTGCTTTCTAATGGGAGTCCGTGCTGTCTTCTGGACCTCATTGCTATTGGACTTCTGGCTCCATGTTGTCCGATTCTCTATAAATGCCAACCTATCTGCTACTAGAAAAAGATCTTCTTTCTGCTGGATCTCCTTCAACACTCTTGGACTTGGAGCTTCCATTACACTTTCCTCATTTCTATTCCACTCAAATAACATTTTTAACTCCATTGTAAATCTGGAATCCACTGGATTGTGGTCAGATCGGATCTAACTAGTTGTAATCTAAAGAGAGAATAACTAATAAAATATATTGAAGTGGACATAGGTCAGAGATTACGCCCAACCACTATAAAAGTCTTTATGTGTTCTTGTCTATTTTCTACTTTTTCTTTTACTTTTATCTGAATTGGTGCTTTCATCTGATTTCTGGGTGTTTATCCATCTTTTGGGTTAACATTCTTCTTAAATTTTATATTATTTTATTCACGTTTTGCTGAGACTATGTTTCTACACATTGCTTTCAATGTTACTATTTCCATGGAAAATTTGTTTAAAAACCTACAAAAAAACATTGGCATACTGGATCGATCGAGCTCAATTTAAAGGTTTGGTTTTTATTTTATTAATTGTACTTTCATTTTATTTGAGTTTGAATTTGCTGTTTAAATTCTAGATTCGTTATTTCGGATCTTCGCTCTAAGTGTTGGACATATTTTCTTCTTATTTTTGTTTCAATCTGCAAAATTATGAAAAGTATTTCATCTGTATTTTGCAAGGGATTGTTGGATTAATTAATACATGGCTACCAAGGAATCTTTAGCTATTTCTAAAATCAATAATAGGTAAATTTGGACTAAATTTTCCTATTAAAGTTCTATATCTACATTGACATGCATTTGTTTATTGCTGTTCGGTATGATTGTGAATTTCATTTCCTTTATTCATTTTGTAGAGTAAATGTGATGACCTGCCTTTTCGAGCCTCGAAAATCGACACTACTACATCAATGGTATTCACGTGCTAGCAAATTCAAGTGTCGGAGAGACAGATGATCAGGGGTAAAAGAAAATAAAGATAGAAGATAGAAACACAGATTCTCACATTGCATTGAACAACTTAATTTTTTTACATATAGATAGTACATACAATCACTCTCAAAATGATGTGTCAAAGTTATGGCAAGTACTAACCCAGTCAGAGACAGTTATAACTGCCCATCCCTACACAGGTGCTGGTACATACTTATACAAAATATAGCGGAAATAGAAATGAATAGCAATCTACAGAGGGATCTTATGCTCCATGCTCCAAGCTCCTCCAAAATGCTCCAAGCTAAACTTGACCGCTTGGCTGCTCGGAAAAATAGAGCACCCAGAGTTTAAAGGAAAAGAAAATAAACTGCAGGTCAGTCATGGGACATGTATGAGAAAACTCAAAAGAATGGATACTTTGAAATCCAAGGGTATCTCATAAGATCACGTCACACATAAACCCGGACAGGTTTTACCTTATGATAACCAAAACATTTGCTATGTAATATCAAGGATATTATTTATAATGACATTCTTTGAAAACCCTTTCAAATAACATATTAATCGTAGCCGAAATTGTTACACTAATTAAATTATAGCATACTAGGTTCTACAATAAAAACCATAAAGGCACCTATTGGAGAATGGATTTCCAATAATGACAAGGTAAGGGACTACCTTTCGATAGTACATCTCTAGAGGAATGTACTAAGGCACAACCTCACCGCCCTCTACCAACACAGAACCGATCTACCTCTACCATAGATATTACCGAATATCCCATCACCCCGGTTGTTCCCGACCTATCCGAGGGATCCCAAAGCATACACAACAAACCCAAATATAGAGAAAAATCTAAAAAGGTGATGATCATATCCTAATGGGTGTGACCCACTTAGCCTTGCTGCATCTACCATATTTTTGCTATGATCAATGTGTGAGGCTAGAGGTAATGTTTTACCTTTCTCATGACAAATCTCATTTGAATGCCACATTACCATTTCCGACGACACACAAATTGGTTTCCATAAAAGTACAACCCCTGAGTTCATACGCCTCGAGGAAGGGTGTTACGTATAAAAGGGTTTACCTCCTACACCACCAAACAAAGGTACATTTGTAAAAACCAATGTACGTGGTCATAGAAATACAATGTTAGAAATTCGTCCATACAAGTTGTCTAGGAACAGGACAAACTGAATGTACTCCTACTACATCCTATTTGGGAATCACCCCTAGGATTAGTCGCGGGAAGTCCTTGCATTGAAGTTTTCCAAATCATTGTCTTCAACGTTTCTTCACTTTCGAATGTGTATATTGGTTCGAGGTGGTTTTCAGATAGGAATCACCCAAATCCGATCTCAATCTCTCCGAACTAATTATCGATAGAAAAAGATGTTAAGTATGTGGATGATTAGTGATCATCATTTAATTAATTCATATCTGACAAAATATATTTAGAGATATTTTTTATACCATTTCTTCTTGAAATATACAGATTTATTAAACCTCTTTTTAACTTTGAAATACCAAACCATTTCCTTGAATTACTTAGGAAAATTATGTCCATCTTCTATAATTTCAATCTTAATGGAGATTACTTATTTCCAAAACATATCTTTTACTGGTTAAAAACAATGTTAATTAAGACATCATTTACTGTATACCCAAACCAATTAGTACTAAGTAAAAAGGATTCATTGATTTTAGATTAATTATACTCAATACTAATTTTCATATTCAACATATACTATTTGTCGAATAACGGTGAAATCACCTACTAAATTCACACAGACACTACAAGAATAGCTTGAAATACCGACGACCCTTGGCGATGGCTTTCGATGGCCCAAGTGTGATGGTTTCTGGTGGCTCTCGATGGGCCATCGACGAAGGTCAGAAGCCGTCGAAAATTCGCGTTATCCAGGTCTCGGCCAAGACCTTTCTTCCTCATTCCAACTGAACGAAAAAAGATTTCTAAAATCCCTAAAACCTATTTTTAAGCTTCCAAACCCCAAATTCAAGCTTCCGGATCTTGCACGGCTCCTTAATCACTCTCTATTGCTTCCAATCTTAGGTATAATCTCTAATTTTTGCGAAAACCCTAATTTTTAACCTAAATCTAGATTTGCCTAATTTAATAAATTAGGACCAATTAGTGATTCTAATTGTTTCTAATAGCCTAATGATGGTTTATAGTATCCCATGGAATACATATTTCATTTGTTAGCTTTAAATTGTGAAAAGTAGGTATAATTCACGAATATGTGTATATTTGTAAACCATTAAATATGTGTTATTTTTAGCATTGTCTTGTGTTAATTGGGGTGTTCATGTGTGTGTGTATGTGTTAATCATTATACACACACACATAATAATAATAATTAAATAAATTGTTTTCTATCGAAAACGTCGTAAAAAAATAATTTACATATCTACTATAACATGCTGAATTAACCTTGTTCGATAAAATACACGGAATGTGGTAAATTAATAATTTTTCAAAATATATAAAATTAGTATATTACAACCGTTTACAAACAATAATATATTATATAATAAATAAGAAGTCAAACTGTAAAACTTCCAATTTTTGTATAAACTACTTTTTTATTACGTCCCTTAGAGAGTTTTTGGCCCTGTCCGACAAGTGGTGTACAATATCGTTATATAGATATTCGTTATTATCATAAAAAGGACATTTATATTCATTTGGTACAATACTAGCTAGATTTGTCCCTGTATTAGACAAGTTATAAACACAGTAAACAATTATATTTTGTACAGTATTTGGTTTTAAACGGTTCACTAAATTTCTCCGTCACTTTTCTTTTTTGGTTCCTGTGTACACACATTTGTGTACAATACAGGAAACAAAGGGGAAGTGCTGCCGAAACTTTGTCGAATCGTTTAAAATGAAATAATTTACGAAATGTAATTGTTTACTGTGTTTGTAATGGAAAGTAGGACGACTGACCAGCAAAATAGAGAACTATAAATCAACATTTCAATATTGTATTCTTAAGTTGGGTTAAATTGACGCGTATAAAATTATGTATCAATAAATTGAAAAATAAAATGTCAATTCTTAAAATGGCCAATATTTATTTTTGAATTTGTGACATATTTTTTAAATAGGAAAAATGGTCGATTATTTGGTTGATCGAAGGAGATGGATGTAACAACCTGTATATTTTACGATTGTATATTTAAATGTTTTGTTTAAATATAGAATCATTTATTGAATTTAAAGTCTGAAATGTTACTTTTTGTAAACAGTCGAATCTGGACTCGAGACTACTTCTATTGAGTTCAAAACGACGTTTACAATTTTTTTGAGTATAAACATCGATATGTTTGGAGTTGAGTAGAATTTTGCTATTTTTCTATTTTGGGCTTTGGGTTTGGGTTTCAGCCCACTAACCCAACATAACACCCTAACTCCTCTTCCAACTCCTCTTCATTCATTTTCATTTCCTAACACTTTCAAGCTAAAAGAAAAATGGGGGAGGAGAAAAGAAATCAAAATTCCTAAGCCCTAGTTTACTAGGAAATTCAAATTCAAGCTCTAGAAATCAAAGAGAAGCTTAGGTAAGCATCCTCTTCATCTTCTCCATCTCAATCTCTCTGCAATTTTCAAAAATTCCTAAACCCTAACTTAGGAAATATTGGCGTATGAGCTTAGATTGGAGCTTCTTGAGTTGAAATTGAAGAGGAATTGGTCTTGCTTTGTTTTAGAGCTTCTCATTCATTGTTTTTGGATTTAAAGGTGAGTTCTTGATCTCACATCTATGCCTATACCTTTGATAGTTGTTAGGTATGAATTCCTAACACCTAATTCATGTTCATTTGCTTTTGAATTGAATTGGATTGGTGAATTTTCCAATTTTTGGTATTTTGAAGTCAAAATCAATGATAATCCTACTATTGATGTTTGGACTTATCGTTTGAAGTGTATTGAAGAGCCTATAGGGCTGGGTAGTCGCTTGGCGTAAATCCCTAGCCATCGTCGCTCATCCGATCGCTTCCAATATGATTTGGCCATCATTGGCCTAGGCAAAATCTTGCCCTGAGCTTCAGCTCAGACGTCTGGTAATAGGCTCAGACGTTTGAGGCTACAGAATAAAAATTCCAGTCATTCAGCTCAGACGTCTGAGCTTACTTCCCAGACGTCTGGGCGATCTGGAAGAAAATTTCCTATCTTTCAGCTCAGACGTCTGGGAAGTCTACTAAACACCTGGAGCTTTTTATTTCAGCCAAATTGCCTATTTTGAGTGGATTTCCGTTTTAATCGTTTTTTGGTTAATCTGATTCGATGTTATCACTTATTATCAACTTTGATGACTTCTTTTTTTGGATTTTTGGGAATATCCATTTGATGGAATTGATACCGATTTTTATGGGTTTGATTCACGTCGTCGAATGTGAATTTTTGGTGATTGATTGTTTCTACAATCATTTATGTGATGACAAAGGTTTCTATACTAGTCGTAATTACCCAAACTCTTTCACAAAAATGATTTCAATATTTACTTTTAAATACAAAGCTCGTTTTTAAAACCGTTTTCTAATCTATTAGTATATACAAACTTTTACCTCATTCGTACGATAAATCCAATTAAACGACCTAGCAAAACAAGTGGTATGAAACGCTTGCGTTTATTTCATCGGTTAATTCTTAGACTTGTTCGATTGAATTCTTGTGACAATTTTCGAGTGGAAATCTACAATTTGTTCGTAAATATTTAAGTTAAGCCAGTGGTTATTGGACATGAAGCTAAACTCATTTATTTACTGGCTTAGTGTAATCTACACTTTTTATTGATCAATGGTGATCATTTTATGGTTTAGACTAACGATATGCGATGTCTCTTTGTCCACGTGGGGGACTGTACCTCGTTTTATGGAGCTTCGTCTCATTTTTATAGGCTAGCGACCTATGGTTTTATGGAGTTCGGTTCATCGGGCGTACCGTTATTGTACTACATCGTTGTTCCAGCTTATCAGGTTCATCGGGCATACCGTTATCGTACTACGTCATTGTTCCAACTTATTAGGTTCATCGGGCGTACCGATATTGTACTATGTCGTTGTTCCGAATTACTTGAGTATCTGGTTCCTCGGGCGTACCGTTATTGTACTATGTCGTTGCACCGGCTCTATGGTTAGCGACCATGGGATAGCGTCCCGTTTGTGACATACGTGTTGGTGAGTGTTCATGCTCCCGTTTATGATAGGCCTCCCCCATTTTGTGATTTCTCGATTTCTAATTGATTAATTCTAGAATTTGTGTTTCACCAATTTTTGAGATTTGTATTGATAAGCCCTATCAATATTTGTTGTTTGGTGAATAAACTAAAGAATGTGATATTCTTTTTGGATATTTGACGAGCTTTGAGATATTGTATGATTTTTATTGTTATCGAATGTATACTTGTCACAGTATGGCATTATTGTTATCATACATTTTTGTAGTATATCTTATCCTTTCTCATCTTATATGATATTTATAGCTAGACTGATCTGTTTATTATTTTTCTCCTTAAATAATACTCGGGTCAGACCGAGGTGTTACAGGTGCTTCCACTTGACTTCTTAGCAGGGGCTAGCTTCTGACTTTTGGCTAACTACTTTAGCTTAGTAGTTTTTGCTTTTATACATTTTAGATAGAGACTCCTTGATGTATACATATTCTTTTGCTTAGCACTTGTACCTATTCTTTTGTGATGTAGTGGATCTTTTATGACCATTATTTTGATGTACACTTTTATGTGTTATATTCATATATGTTTCCGCCTTTGTGATACGAATATCTGTGACTAATTTGTGTTATGCTTATTTCTATATTTATTTCCGAAGCCCACATAGCCACTGTGTAGTAGTTTTGAGTTTGTATTTGATATGTCGGATTTCCTCTTGAAATGAAATGCAAGTCCTTCTATCTGACATATCAGTACTCGCACAAAGCAATTACATAGATGGCCGATCCTCAACAGCCTTATTCTTCGTCCTAGTCGACGGCATTACCCCGTAGTGTCCTTGGCTAGTGTGAGTATAGAGGTGGGGCATCACAGCTTGGTATTAGAGCCAAACTTCGGAACAATGTAGAATAATCTAGCAAGGATCATTGTCCTAAGTCTCTCTTAGGAATCATGCCTTAGGATTTAATTCGAGTCATTGGACCCGTTCTATCCTATTTTCTTTTGTGATGCCTTATTTTATCAATCAAGTTTGTTTGATATTCATTCTGAGAATAACCTTTTTCCTCTTCTTTCTTTCTTTCTTAAAGAAGAGAAATGGTTAGACCAGGCCGTCCCAACGCCGGTCAATCCAGTGCTACTCCTCAGGATGGAGTATTCATGTTTGCTCAACAGCTTTTGGATCTTGTAAAGAATGCTCAAGCTGCCGGACCCATTCCTGAGCCTACTCATCCTAAATCCGGGTTTGCATGCTTGTGCATTGATTATACCAATTTGGGTGAAAGGCCATTCAGGGGTTCCAAGAGCGTTATAGAGTTCCAAGCTTGGCTAAGAACATGCGACCGCATCTTTTCTCGCATGAATCTTGTGGATCTATATCGTGTCCAAGTGGCTTCTAGCATGCTCCAGAAGAGAGCATTAGATTGGTATGAGCTTTTGGTTTCTGAAATTATTGAAGCGGATCTTACTTGGGAGCAATTCTGGGAAAGGTTCGAGTTAAAGTTTGTACCGGAAGCTGAAAAAGTAACTTTGGCCCGACGCTTTATTGACCTTGTTCAAGGTGAATCTTCTGTGACGGATTACGTCGCATCTTTTGAATCTCTCTCTAAATATGAGGTCGAGTATATTAATACCCCATTGAAGAAAAATCAGAGGTTTGTCTATGGGTTGAATAAGAATCTCAAAAAGCCTTTACTTCTGAAACTAGAAGTTTCTTTTGATCAGCTTGTTGATATCGCTCTTCGACTTGAAGAGACCGATAAAGAAAGTTATGTTGAAGTTGTGGGTGCCAAACAGAACTTCAACAACAACAACAAGAGACCTATTAAGTTCAAACCTAATCCCAACAAGAAAGGGAAACAAGCAACTTCGGTAGAAAAGACTCCTACCTCTAGTCATGGGCAATGCTACAATTATGGTGCTAAGGACCATTATGCAAATAGGTGCCCAAAACCTCTTTTTTGTCGATATTGCAAAAGTTCGGGTCATCTTTTATCTTCATGCCCCAAACTTCCAAACAAGAAAGAGGGAAAGCTAAATGTTGTGCAAGCTCCTAGTAACACTTCTCTTGGTCAAGGTATTTCTCATTCTGTCCTTGATGGCATTATTATATTTCGTGATCTTCCTATTCGAGTTCTTTTTTATACGGGTGCATCTCACTCTTTTATATCAAAAGAACTTGTTGATGCTTTTTCTTTAAATGTTATGGGCTTGATGACTTCACTGAGAATTGCAAATCCGGCTGGTGGATCCGCAACACTCAGATTATTTTATAAAGATGTCAAGATTATTTTATGTGATTATGCTTTCCGAGCGATTTGCATGTTATGCGCTACTTACGTTTCAGAATGATTTTGGGAATGGATTAGCTTAATCGTTATGAAGCCCATATCCTATGTCCCGAGCGGACTATTCATCTTCGACATCCCCAATCCGTTAAGCAGATTTCTATTGTTCTTAAAGATTCAGATTTCGATTCGGTAGCATCCTTATATTCTCTAAATCCACATGATGACGATAATGATGATGAGGAAGATGTCATTTCCCTCATTCACGTTGTTTGTGAATTTCTCGACATATTTGAGCCTGTTTTAGGATTACCACCTAAGCGAGAAATTGATTTTAGAATTAATCTAATCCCTGAAGCTCTACTTATCACTCGTCCTCCTTATCGTATGTCCAATAAGGAAAATGAAGAGATGCGTAAACAATTATCCGAATTGGAAGGAATGCAGTTTATTCGTTCTAGTTCCTCTCCATGGGGAGCTTCGGCTATTTTTGTGAAGAAATCCGATGGTACACTTAGGTTTTGCATAGACTATCACAAGCTTAATGATCTCACCATCAAGAATAAATATCCCTTACCTCGGATTGATGATCTATTCGATCAACTTTGTGGTGCTAGAGTCTTTTCACAGTTAGACTTAGCAACCGGTTTTCATCAGCTTCGTATTGCAGAGGATAGCATTCCTTTGACATCGTTCCGTACTCGTTATGGATCTTATGAATGGCTTGTTATGCCATTTGGTTTAAGGAATGCTCTAGCTTATTTCGTTGACCTTATAAATCGAGTTTTCAAAGACTTCCTCGATCGATTTGTTCTCATCTTTATAGATGATATTCTTGTTTATTCTAAAACCGAGGAAGAGCATGAAAAACATCTTCGGATTGTGTTGGAAATTCTTAGGAGCAATAAATTGAAAGAAAAATTTTCCAAGTGCCACTTTTGGCAATCTCGTGTTAAATTTTTGGGACATATTATTTTTGAATCCGGAATTTCCGTGGATCCTTCAAAGGTTGAAGCGATTCAAAATTGGAAGAGACCGGAGAGTGTGACGGAAATTCATAGCTTTCTTGGATTGGCGGGTTATTACCGTCGGTTCATAAAAGACTTTTCTAAAATTTCTGTACCTCTTACTAGTTTGACAAAGAAGGGAGTTAAGTACATTTGGTCAGACAAATATGATACTGCTTTTCAGAAGTTAAAAGAACTCCTTTCCTATGCTCCTATTCTTATGATTCCCGATGGGAACCAAGACTTGATTGTTTATACCGATGCTAGTTGTGTCGGTTTGAAAGCCGTTCTTTTGCAAAGGGAATGTGTTATCGCTTATGCTTCTAGGTAATTAAAGCCTACCGAGACTAGATATGCCACTCATGATTTAGAGCTCGCGGCTATTGTTTTCGCCCATAGAATTTGGCGTTATTATCTTTTGGGAGAGAAATTTGTTCTCTATACCGATCATAAATCTTTGAAGTATTTATTTTCTCAAAAGGAACTTAATTTGCGTCAACAACGTTGGCTCGAGTTCCTTGCATCTTATGATCTTGATATTCTCTATACTCCCAGAAAGGGCTCGTGTTGCCGATGCCATTAGTCGTAAGCAACAAGCGGTTGTTTCCATGATGATATTCGAATGGAATGATCTTGAGACTTTATCCACTTGTGAGATTCGAGATCGTGAATCCGATTCATGTTTGTCTCTTGTTTTATGTAGCCTTGAGGCTCATCCTTCTCTTTTAGACCGTATCCTTGAAGCTCAAAAGCAAGATCCCGAATTGGCCCTTCTTAGCCAAAGTTGCAGGGATAAAAATAAGGTTGATGGTTTGAAAGACTTTGATATTGATGCTCGCGGAGGAATTCAAAAATTTGGTAGACTTGTTGTGCCAAATATTATTGATCTTCGTTAAGACATTTTAGAAGATTCTCATCGTTCTAAATTTACCATTCATCCCGGTAGTAGTAAAATGTACGCAAACATGAAGCGACTTTATTATTGGGATGGAATGAAATATGATACTGTTAACTTTATTAAGCGTTGCATGACTTGCCAACTCATAAAGGCCGAGCATCAAAGGCCTGGTGGGTTATTGCAACCTTTAGACATTCCCGTTGGGAAGTGGGATCAAGTCTCCATAGACTTTATTGACGGTCTTCCCCGTTCTCGTTCGGGTCATGATAGCCTATGGGTGATAGTAGACAGACTTACAAAATCCACCCATTTTCTTCCCGTTCAGTCCAATCGGACCGTACCTCTTTTGGCTAAACTCTATGTCAAAGAAATTGTTAAATTGCATGGAGTCCCAACTTCTATTGTTAGTGATCGTGATCCATTATTTACTAGTAGATTTTGGAAAGGTCTTCAAAAAGCTTTGGGAACAAAGCTTAATTTTAGCATCGCTTATCATCCTCAGTCCGATGGACAAACCGAGCATGTGAATCAAACTCTTGAAGATCTTCTTCGTGCATGTGTTCTTGATTTTGGTGGAAGTTGGAAAGATTATATTTCTCTTGTTGAGTTTTCTTATAATAATAGGTTCCAATCTAGTATTGGTATGGCTCCTTTCGAGGCACTCTACGGAAGGCCATGCCGATCTCCTTCGTGTTGGCTTGAAGCCGGTGAGAAGCTGGTTTTAGGTCCATATTTTATTCGTGATGCCACAGAAAAGATTGATCTCATTCGTCATAGGATGAAATAAGCTCAGAATAGACAAAAATCCTATGCTAATAATCAAAGAAGGAATTTAGAATTTTCTGTGGGAGATTTGGTATTTATTCGTGTTTCACCTATGAAGAGTGCTGTGCGTTTCAGTCGATCGGGAAAATTAGCACCTCGATATATTGGTCCATTTCCCATCACCGAACGCATTGGTTCCGTGGCTTATCGCCTTTTATTACCGGCTCAATTTTCTGCTATTCATGACGTATTCCACATCTCTCAACCAAGGTTTTAAATATCGGATTTCGGTCACGTTTCGTATCGGAATTTTTACACAAGTTATCTCGTATCGGGGGAGATCTCGGACGAGATGAGTACATATCGGATGTACATCTCGGATTGACATCTCGGGTCGTATAATGCATCTCGGGAATATCTCGGATGTACTTATGTGTCTAAAATTGATGTGTCAAAAATTTATTTAACGGTTATAACTTTCTTAGTAAAAATAAAAACAGTAACATATTTGATTTACATGGAAAAAGAAATATTTTTAGAAGAGTAGTAGCTTTATTAGCTTAATTGATTTGGTAATGATTTAATAATATCATTTTATTTGAACATAATAAAGAAGTGAAACCTTTCGTTATGACTCATTAAGATAGAAAGTAAAGAATATGTTCAAAAAGTTGGTAATTTATAATTGGATTGAGTAGTTTCCTTTGAATCAATATGAAAATATTTTTTTATGCAAAATAAGAAAAATGTATAATTTTGGGTGAGATCTCGGATTGAGATTTTGATCCATATTTCGGGTGAGATTTGAATATCTCGGACGAGATGAGTGTCGAGGGAGATATGAAGGAGATTTGATGTCTCGTCTCGTTTAAGTGTGAAAAGGAGATCTCGGAGGAGATCTCGGGCGATATATAGGAGATTTAAAACCATGCTCTCAACTATGGAAATGCCTTAGAGATTCCGATTCTATTCTTGAGCCCGGCGTTATTGAAGAAATTGAAGTTTCGCCTAATTTGACTTATGAGCAACATCATATTCATATCATTGCTACGGAGGTTAAACGCCTTCGAAATAAAGATGTTCCTCTTGTGAAAGTTCAATGGTCCTCAAATCCTAAGGATTGCTCTTGGGAATCCAGAGAATTCATCGAGAGAACACATCCGGACTTACTCTCTCGTGCTCTTTAAGGTGAACTTCTCATTTCAAAATTTCTTCTTTTGTGTTGTTCTGCCTTAGTATCGTTGTTACTTTTTATTTTCTTCTTAAGTATTGCGAGGACGCAATTTCTTTAAGGAGTGGAGTCTATAACAACCCGCATATTTTACGATTGTATATTTAAATGTTTTGTTTAAATATAGAATCGTTTGTTGAATTTAAAGTCCGAAATATTACCTTTTGTAAACAGTCGAATCCGGGCTCGAGACTACTTCCATTGAGTTCAAAACTACGTTTACAACTTTTTTGAGTATAAACATCGATATGTTTGGAGTTGAGTAGAATTTTGCTATTTTTCTATTTTGGGCTTTGGGTTTGGGTTTCAACCCACTAACCCAACATAATACCCTAACTCCTCCTCCAAATCCTCTTCATTCATTTTCATTTCCTAACACTTTCAAGCTAAAAGAAAAAAGGGGGAGGAGAAAAGAAATCAAAATTACTAAGCCCTAGTTTACTAGGAAATTCAAATTCAAGCTCTAGAAATCAAAGAGAAGCTTAGGTAAGCATCCTCTTCATCTTCTCCATCTCAATCTCTCTTCAATTTTCAGAAATTCCTAAACCCTAACTTAGGAAATATTTGCTTATGAGCTTAGATTGGAGCTTCTTGAGTTGAAATTGAAGAGGAATTGGTCTTGCTTTGTTTTAGAGCGTCTCATTCGTTGTTTTTGGGTTTAAAGGTGAGTTCTTGAACTCACATCTATGTCTATACCTTTGATAGTTGTTAGGTATGAATTCCTAACACCTAATTCATGTTCATTTGCTTTTGAATTGAATTGGATTGGTGAATTTTCCAATTTTTGGTATTTTGAAGTCAAAATCTGTGATAATCCTACTATGGATGTTTGGACTTATCGTTTGAAGTGTATTGAAGAGCCTATAGGACTGGGTAGTCGCTTGGCGTAAATCCCTAGCCATCGTCGCTCGTTCGATCGCTTTCGATATGATTTGGCCATCGTTGGCCTAGGCAAAATCTTGCCTTGAGCTTCAGCTCAGACGTCTGAGGCTACAGAATAAAAATTCCAGTCTTTCAGCTCAGAAGTCTGAGCTTACTTCCCAGACGTCTGGGCGATCTGGAAGAAATTTTTTGGTCTTTCAGCTCAGACGTCTGGGGGAAGCCTACCAGACGTCTAGAGTTGCTTATTTCAGCCAAATTGCCTATTTTGAGTGGATTTTCGTTTTAATCGATTTTTGGTTGATCCGATTAGATGTTATCACTTATTATCAACTTTGATGACTTCTTTTTCTGGATTATTGGGAATATCCATTTGATGGAATTGATATCGATTTTTATGGTTTTGATTCACGTCGTCGAATGTGAATTTTTGGTGATTGATTGTTTCTACAATCATTTCTGGGTTGACAAAGGTTTCTATACTAGTAGTAAATACCCAAACTCTTTCACAAAATGATTTCAATATTTACTTTTAAATACCAAGCTCGTGTTTAAAACCGTTTTCTAATCTATTAGTATATACAAACTTTTACCTCATTCGTACGAGAAATCCAATTAAACGACTTAGCAAAACAAGTGGTATGAAACGCTTGCGTTTACTTCGTCAGTTAATTCTTAGACTTGTTTGATTGAAATCTTGTGACAATTTTCGAGTGGAAATCTACAATTTGTTCGTAAATATTTAATTTAAGCCAGTGGTTATGGGACATGAAGCTAAACTCATTTATTTACTTGTTTAGTGTAATCTACACTTTTTATTGATCAATGGTGATCATTTTATGGTTTAGACTAGCGATATGCGATGTCTCTTTGTCCACGTGGGGGACTGTACCTCGTTTTATGGAGCTTCGTCTCATTTTTATAGGCTAGCGACCTATGGTTTTATGGAGTTCGGTTCATCAGGCGTACCGTTATTGTACTACGTCGTTGTTCCAGCTTATCAGGTTCATCGGGCGTACCGTTATTGTACTACGTCGTTGTTCCAGTTTATCAGGTTCATCGGGCGTACCGATATTGTACTACGTCGTTGTTCCGAATTACTTGAGTATCTGGTTCCTCGGGCGTACCGTTATTGTACTGTGTCGTTGCACTAGCTCTATGGTTAGCGACCATGTGATAGCGTCCCGTTTGTGATATACGTGTTGGTGAGTTTTCATGCTCCTGTTTATGATAGGCCTCCCCATTTTTGTGATTTCTGGATTTCTAATTGATGAATTCTAGAATTTGTGTTTCACCAATTTTTGAGATTTGTATTGATAAGCCCTATCAATATTTGTGGTTTAGTGAATAAACTAAAGAATGTGATATTCTTTTTGGATATTTGACGAGATTTGAGATATTGTATGATTTTTATTGTTATTGAATGTATACTTGTCAAAGTATGGCATTATTGTTATCATACATTTTTGTGGTATCTCTTATCCTTTCTCATCTTATATGATATTTATAGCTAGACTGATCCATTTATTATTTTTCTCCTTAAATAATACTCGGGTCAGACCGAGGTGTTACAAGTGCTTCCACTTGACTTCTTAGTAGGGGCTAGCTTCTGACTTTTGGCTAACTACTTTAGCTTAGTAGTTTTTGCTTTTATACATTTGAGATAGAGACTCCTTGATGTATACATATTCTTTTGCTTAGCACTTGTTCCTATTCTTTTGTGATGTAGTGGATCTTGTATGACCACTATTTTGATGTACACTTTTATGTGTTATATTCATATCTGTTTCCGCCTTTGTGATATGAATATCTGTGACTGATTTGTGTTATGCTTATTTCTATATTTGTTTCCGAAGCCCACATAGCCATTGTGTAGAAGCTTTGAGTTTGTATTTGATATGTCGGATTTCCTCTTGAAATGAAATGCAAGTCCTTCTATTTGACATATCGGTACTCGCACAAAGCAATTACATAGATGGTCACTCTTCAACAGCCTTATTCTTCGTGCTAGTCGATGGCATTACCCCGTAGTGTCCTTGGCTAGTGTGAGTACAGAGGTGGGGCATCACAATGGATGTATCAAAGAAGGGGACTGAGAGGTTCAATAAAGGAAGATTTTTACAATAGTATAAACGTATTTGTTGAATTCGCTTTAAGTAATAACGGAAACAATGTACAAATTGGATGTCCATGTAGTAGGCATAAACATTTAAAGTATTTGTTACCAGATATTGTGAAAGTTCATTTGTGCAAAAACGGTTTCGTACCGGGGTATTATGTTTGAGATCATCATGGGGAAGTTGTAGCACATACTCCTGCAGAGTCTGAATTAGAGGTGGCTGGTAATGAAATTGTTATGGTGAATCATATAGAAAATATAGTTGAAGATGCAGCACGATCAATGTTCCCTACGGTTGAAGTTGTTGACGACGATGTAAATGTTGAAGAACCATAACTAAAGCAAATATTTTTTACGATTTATTGGATGCTGTTAAGAAACCTCTTTGGGATGGTTGTAAAAGTGGCACTCAGCTATCAGTAACCGCAGAGTACATTGTGATGAAGTCAAAATACAACATCATCGAAGCTGGATTTACAGCTGTTGTACAAGGTGTATAACGACATTTGCCGCCCAATAATTTAATGTGTGAAAATCACTATG
The DNA here is from genome assembly GCA_030737815.1 of Allium fistulosum. Taxonomy (NCBI): domain Eukaryota; kingdom Viridiplantae; phylum Streptophyta; class Magnoliopsida; order Asparagales; family Amaryllidaceae; genus Allium; species Allium fistulosum. Next base: position 1,017,161,165 of record CM060907.1, read on the forward strand.
AAGTTAAAAAACTTATGTCGGCTTTTGGTTTACCATATCAAAAAATAGATACATGTTTGAATGGTTACATGTTGTTTTGGAAAGAGGACATCACTCTTAGGAAGTGTAGAATATGTAACGAGGAAAGGTACAAACCAAGAAAAAAGAAAGGGAAGGAAGTTCCATACAAACGTATGCATTACTTGCCCATCACTCCTAGGCTTCAAAGATTTTACGTATCTTCTGTAACTGCACCTCATATGAGATGGCATGGTGTGAGAGTAAAGGAAGAAGGTACGCTGACACATCCAGCCGATGGAAAAGTATGGAATCATTTTGACAAAACTTATCCCACTTTTGCAGCGGATAGTCGCATGTTAGACTTGGATTATGTACGGATGGTTTTTCACCATTTTCTCAATTTGGTGCTAAATATTCATCTTGGCGCATTATCATCACACCTTATAATTTACCTCTGTGGATGTGTATGAAAACTCCATATATGTTTCTTACTGTTGTCGTTGCTGGCCCCGACGATTCGACACAAGGAATCAATGTTTATTTACAACCGTTGATTGAGGAGTTAAAAACACTGTGGAACGAAGGAGTAGAAACATACGACATTTCAAAGAAAAAAAATCGTATGTTTGCTTCTTTGTTGTGGACTATCAGCGATTTTCCTGCTTATGCAATGCTTTCAGGATGGAGTACATCCAGTCGTCTAGCTTGTCCTTATTGCATGGAAGAAACACGGGTATTTTCTTTATAAATGGTAAGACAATTTCATGGTTTGACTGCCATCGATGTTTTCTGCATGTCAATCATCCCTTCAGAGGGGATAGAAAAAATATTTTGGCTAATAGAGTAGAAACCAAACAACCACCAACGATATGGTCAAGCAAAGACATATATGAACTTGTAAGGGACTATCCAAAGATACATGAAACTGGAGTACAAACTGAAATTGCAGGTAAATCAGCTATTCATAATTGGTGCAAACAAAGTATATTTTGGGAGTTGCCTAATTGGAAAGATCTTCTGCTTTGTTATAATATTGATGTGATGCATAACGAGAAAAATGTATTTGATAATGTTTTTAACAAAATTTTGAATGTCAAGCGAAAGACAAAGGACGATTTAAAATCAAGATGCAATATACAAGAATTATGCAAATGTCCTTAGCTTCATATGAAACCAAGTGACAATAAAAACCCAAAGCGTGTTATGAGTTAGATAATAATCAAGTTAAAGTTGTGTTAATATGGGCGGAAGGATTAAGATTTCCTGATGGGATTTCATCAAACCTTCATAGATGTGTTGACTTTAAAAACGGTAGATTAAGTGGAATGAAAAGCCACGACTGTCACATAATGATGGAAAATTTATTACCCATTGAATTCAAAGAACTATTGCCCTTAAAAGTTTGGAAGGTAATAACGGAACTTAGTCTGTTTTACAAACAGATTTGTTCGCCTACGTTAAAAGTTCAACGTTTACGTAATCTTGAAGAAGATATTCCTATATTTCTCTTCAAATTGGAGAAAATATTTCCACCAGGATTTTTCATGGAGCATTTACCTGTTCATCTCCCATCTGAAGCACGACTTTGAGGTACTGTGCAATACAGATGGATGTATCCATTCGAGAGGTATGAAATATGTTACCTATTAATTTAATTACATTCGGAAGTTAAATTTAATGTAAATTAATTTTTCATAGATGCTTAAATCATCTGAAGAAAAAAGTGAGGCAAAAAGCACAAGTTGAAGGTTCGATCTGTAAATCATACATCGAAGAAGAAGCTTCGTTCTTTTTCTCTCACTATTTTAACGACCATGTGAACATATCGTTTGAAAGTGTTCCACATAATGATGAAGGCAATGAACAAGAGTCCTCTCAAATAATGTTATCTATTTTTAGACCACATGGTCGACCTTCTGGAAAATGTGTAGATGTATGGTTAGACGATAGAGATCTTCATGTAGCACACACTTATATTCTTCTTAATTGTGCTGAGGTTGCACCATTTGTTAGGTAATATGAAATAATAATTCTTGATTTATTCATTTCAATAATGCATGTGCGTGTAGAATTTAATGTAATATTTTATTTATATATGCAGTATTTATGACAGAGAACATCCACGCGGACATCTCAATAAAGAATTTTCTGATTGGTTTTCAAAGTACATTAATGAACCGTGAAATTATGTGGTCGACGAAGGATTGAAACATCTTGCGTTGGGACCAAAAATAATTTTCAACGCATATCCAATATATTTCATCAATGTATATAAATTCAACACTAAAGAATATGGTGCTGAAAAATTAACTAATAATACAGGTGTATTTGTTAAAGGTAGTGATGATCAAGAAAATCACATAAATGATTTTTATGGTGTTTTAACCCAAATTTTGCAACTAGCATTTTCCTCATGACCCGCGAAGGATGTTTTTATGTTTAGATGCAATTGGTTCAGCAATGTTCTAGGTTTTGGAATTAATGTGCATAAGGATTATAATCATATTGAAATAAAGCACACATCCATTATCACAAGTACGATACTTTTGTATCAGCCAAACAAGCATTGCAAGTTTATTACGCTCCTTATCCTTCTCTAAAAAGAGATAAAGCAGATTGGCCAACAATTTTTAAAACAAAGGCAAGATTTACATTTGATGGAAAGAATATTCCAAACGAACAAGTTTATCAGGCAAATCTTGAGCAAAGCAACGAAATAATAATAACAGACGATCGAACTGATTTTGGACCTCTAAATGATGAATCAAACATTTTGGTAGAAGCATTTGAGAGTAGAGAGGAAAATAATTAGAATATGAGACCGAATCTGAGTCAAAAGACGATGAGGATTGATAAAAAATATTATGTTTAATTCTGATGTATTATGCAATTTATGTAATTGATCATGACATTTATTTTGCAAGTTATGTAATTTATGTCATTTATGAAACCGAATCTGCTTATCGTCATTTACGTAATTTATGTAATTTATGCCATTCACGTCATTTATACCATTTATGTCATTTATTTATCAATTTATGTTAAAAATGCTATATTCTGCTTATCATCGGAACATGAGACCCAATCTGAATCAGGTATATTTTGCAATTTATGTACTTTATGTCATTTATGTCATTATTATAAAATATAAGTCATTATTATGTTGTTATTCTCTTATAAAATGATGTGTCTGTGACAGGTATCATGTCGTCCAGAAGGAGGAGTTCATCTCATTCATCCGGAGGCGATGGCAACGGCCCATCCCAGCCGCCACATCGTCCAGCTGTGTATCTGGTGCCTAAAGCGGAGGGGTAAGTATTAAATTTTTTTCAGCATCATAAATAATTTGTGTACAATATAATAATCTATATCATATTTAACACAGAGTGTTCAACCTATAGCCATCATCTGTAGTTCTATCAATCTCTAGAGATTCATATAAGAGTAGGATGACGGCTTGCTGGCCCAAGTGGGATAATATCCCTTCCCACATCATGGAGTGTATATGGCAGGATTTCATTATAAGTATAATCTTCTATTTTCCAGTCTCAATTTTTTTGTCGCTTATTTATTATTCACCTTATATGTTTAATTATTCTTCGCTTGTTTATCTTGAAATGCAAGCCGCAGTCGACGTCTAAGCAAACGACATGCAGCTGGTACGACACTACTGGATGTAGAAGATGTGGAAGAATTAACGGGATTCTATGTCGGCTGTGAAGCATAAAGGGGAGAAGCCGAACTGGATGGGAGCGAGTGTGTGGAAGGGTTGGCTGGCGCACTAGGAGAGTGATGAAGCAAAGGTAAGTGTACTAATCTTCTATTAATTATTTGTGATATGTAAATATCAAAAAATATTTGGTAAGTAAATAATGTATGGTTTATTTAAATATACAGACAGAGTCGCGGAGAAACTCTACAAATAGGAACAGGAATCCTGTCACTCATCGAGGAGGGTCCAAGTCATTTCAACAATATCACCAGGCATTAGTAAATTTATTAACCGTGGATTGTAAATAGTTATTATGCTGTATAATTTTGAATATACAATAACAGTACATAATAATCAATTTCAGGAAGTGGAGGCAAAGGGTCCCGTATCGTACATGGATGTATTTACCCGTACTCATGCAGTCGAGCGTGTAAATCCATACAGGACTATTACATATACATGGCATGACGATAAATCGCTGGAGAGCCATATAAGCATATTTTAGTTTATATACTATTAGTAATTGTTTTAATTATTAAACTATAATGAGTTAAGATATTATGCTATTAATTTCAAATGTATTTTTATTTGTTCATGCAGACACGGTTTATGGAACAAAAGCAGAAACTCCTAGAAGAAACGGGTTGAGACCAACTAACTACGGACGAGAAGGATGTTATTTTTGAGTCAGTCATGGACCCACCTCCACGGAACAGGCGTAACGGTTTTGGCAATCAAGCGGTAATGAATAATATATTTAGTTATAACAATTTAGTAACCTTTGAGTTCTAAAGAACAATTTAGATATAACAGGCGTTACGGAGGAGAGCCAGCTAAAGCAAAGCTCAGATCGATCTAGCAGAGATCGAGGAATTAAGAGCTAGGGTGGCACAGTTGGGGGAGCAAAACCGTCGGCAGGCCATTGAGTTAACACAGCTGCTGGAACATCATTGCTGAGTACATGCAACAGTATGGTGGCCCCTTTCCATCTTCAACCGGTTCCGGAGGTTCTGGAGGTGATTGACAGGAGTAGTAGGTATGTTTTTTTGTTATGCGATATCGTTTATTATTGTTTGATGATACATTGAGATGGTGTGCGGTTGGATACTTTGAGATGTTTTGTTTATTATTTGATGATACATTTGGTGATGGTTAGTTTGACATTTGTGAGTTGTTGATAATGACATTTGAGTTATTGAAGGTGTGAGATAAGTTGGTGTTTCACGGTGTATATATTGTATGATGACATGTATGTATATTATATTAATGAAGTGTTAATTAGTTTGATGCTATGTGAGTTATGGTTGGTTTAATTTTCTTTATGTGATTTGAGTATATTTGTATGATTTGAGATTATATTGAATATCTGAACTCGATATGTGCTTGTGTGTGACTATATTAATTTTGAATTGTGTATGTGAGGCTAGCATGTAACAGAAATATGGAAAAATGCTTCAGGTATTCCGACGGTTTCCGACGGCTGGCGATGGCTTACAGATTAACATTTTCCGATGGCTTTCGACGGCTAGTGGCAGTTTTGTTGCTTCCTCTTGATCGACCATGTGTCTTCGACAGCCGTCTAAAGCCATCGGGTTTTCTATCGGCAGCCATCGATCTTTACCATCAAAATCTTATTTGGAATCTTGTTTAACTTTGTGGAAAAATTTCAAGTCTCTTTTCTTTTATCTTAATAAAATAAGATTCAAGAAAATCAAATCAACTATCCTCTTCGTCCGGCTAGTCCGGATAGTTAGGGGGAGCAAGCAAATGGTTTTTCAAACTCTAGCCTACAGACTGTCTCTTTGTCACCCATAAGGCAGTCAAGTTATTTGATTGACTCTAAACCTTTAAAATACTTCTATGGTTATTTGGAAAACATTACCAAAAGATTCGGTGAGAGATATCCAAGTTTAAATCATTTATTCAAAAAAATTCAAATTCAGTTGTTAAATGGCTAGTGAATAGCGATTTTAAAGCTTTCTAGATCAAAACACTTATTCCATTTTATATTTTTTCCATTTTTATAACTCAAATCCCTTTTAAAGCATTGTAACATATTTATGGAATTTATTTCATATTTTCAAAAATTAAAATTATCAATTTTAAAAGGTTGAAAACTATGGTTTACAAACTGCCAAAACTCGACTATTTTGAAAACTTTATTTGGACCTATCTCAAACTTTATTAAATGAAATCTTGATTTTTCTTCTTCATTTGAAAATTTTAGTTATAAAAGTCTAGAAAATTCTTATTTCAAATAATTTCGAGCTATATTCTATTTTACACATCGATTTAACTTTTACGGTGCGAAATCGCGAATTGCCATTACGCGACTCGCTCAATTTTGATTCATATTCCAAGCTTTTTAAAACTTTACCGAAATACTTTTAAATGTTTATAAAACCATTATGATTCATTTTCAAACCATTTATGATAATATTTCTTATGTTTAGAGAGGTTAATAAGGCTATATACACCTTTATAATTTATATAAAGAAAGCGATTTCTTCATGTAAATTCAACGTGTATTTTTCGTGAATTATTTCTACAACCAAGCAAACATCTCATCGCATCCAAAACATGACGATCAAGCATATGGAACAAGCATGCCAAAACATCTCATATCATTATATAGTTTAGTAAAATAAACTAGCCAAGTAATTCTCACATATATGCTTTCCCGATCTAACTTTTACCGCTACAAAATCGACTATAGCTCCGCTATTTTCATACCGAAGCTTATGAATCCTACCCTGGGACCCTTGGTGTGCTCGACCTTGTACTTAGAGGGTGGAGAGGTGGTGCGGGTCTTGATGAGCTCAGCCAAGTAAGAAGAAAGAAGAGGCGATTACTAACTTGATCTTGAATTTAAAGTGGTATATCTCTATATCTTATGATCATTTCGGTATAACTTTGACTCAATTTTGGAATATTATTAAGAGGAGATAGAGGTCATCATTGTTCCTTAGAAGAAGAAGAGAAGCTTAGGAATTTTGAGAGTGAATGAGTGAATGAATTATGAAGGTATGCCTTGCTATTTATTTGCGAAGATGTGTAAAATATCACAAACATCAGCATAACACCTCACCTCACTCATGTGCTACTCCATCCTCCCCTTTCTTTCGAACGAACCCACCCCCGAGCCCACTTCCCTCCCATGTATTTGTCTTTCCTTGATTGAGTGATGGTGAGTTTTCTTTTTCAAGCTGTATTTTTTTATACATAAGGAGTTTATATGCATATATGTTTAGATATTTCTTTTGGCTTTGATTTGACTAATTGTGATACACATTTATATGTATATGTGCATGTATATGCATGTGTGTGCATGTTCGAACAAGATTGCTACAACTCAAAACTATTTCTGTTTTTCAAATCGTTGTAAATCCGGAATTCGAATTCCGGTTACATTTTCAAATTTTTAATCAAACTATTTATTTATGTAATCAAAACTTGAAAATAAATTTCTTATCACTAAATAATAATTAAAATGAATTATTTATTTTATTGAATATTTAAAACTATTTAAATATTCCAAATTAAAGTTATAAAATTACGGGTCGTTACAACAAAGTTGGTTAGCTAACATAAAAATACCAAAAAATCTTCAATTTTGTATATTCTACTAGAGATAAAGTTTATTTTTTTAATTTTGAGATAGAAGTATATAAGAAAATCAAGTTAGAGAAAATATTATATGTTCTTATTTTTGTTTCAGTGTGTATGGTTAAGAATTTTGTTTCCTTCATATTCTACGGGAGATTATTGGATTTATTAACATATGGATTCCATAGAATCTTATTGTTTTGTAAAATCTATAATAGGTAAAGCTAGATTATTATATTTTGTTCTCAAGAATTTTTCCATCGGCCTTCATCTAATCTTTGTTTGTTTAATTATTAAGATTAAGAATTTCATTTTCTTTATTCATTTTGTTGGACATAATTTTAAATTTACATACCATATTGTAGAAGAAAAAGTATAACTGTGTAAAGGTTTAGTTGTAAATATGTGTTCTATAAACTTAATTTTTTTAAATGCCTACCTAAACTTATTGTGTAATATTTAATATCATCCATCTTAAAGGTTAAATGCATTTTTCTATAGTGGTGTTTCATAGACCAAGAAATGTTCATATGTAGCACACACTTTTCCATTTTTTGCATGGTTAACATTGAATTCTTGGAGATTTACATAATATTATGGTTATAAGTTTTGATTTTGTACAAAATTCGATTGATGTTATATATTATTGAACATTTATTTATTAATAATTTTTGTAAGTAAATTTATGGATTATATATCATTAAGGATTGAAAATTCATTTATTGATAATGTTAACAAGTATATTAACTTCAAATAGAAAGGACCATATCTAAAAGGAATTAAATTAAATTAATTTCATTCAATTTGAATTCAAACTAATTAGCGAGTTTTGACAATAATTTTTCTTCCATAAAAATTCAATTAAATATGAGAATCATATCATAATTTAACATTTAATTTCTAACGGATTAAGATTGATTTTTAGTCTTAATTAATTAAAATATACCATTATTGAATTATGTCATGTGGTTTTTAGTCATATTATTTGCAAATTTTTAAACGAACTAGGATCTTGTTCAAGCAGTTGAAATCATCAAAGTTTGAAATATGCATAGTTGACAAATCGAATTTCTTTTGATGCCTAACATAGTTAAAAAGATGCAAATAAAATTATATATATATATATATATACATTATTACTAGTAATTGAAATTTATTGCCTAATCTATAGCATAAACGCTACTCTATAGGTAATAATTAGAAGGTCAAGTGATTAATTTATCAATCCTAATATATGTTTTCAGTTTGGAAAATAATGTTAGATTTACGCCATGGCATGTTTGCTTTAAACTTAAAGCTTTGGGTTAAAATAATGTCTTTTATAAATTCTATACAAAGTATGCGTGATTTAGTAAATTTGGTAACATATTAATTTTATAGTTTAGTTTTTTTGATATTACAAATGAATAAAATCATATATTTACATCATGTAAATGGAAAATCAATCCATTCAATTAGCATTAAAGAGAATTAATACATAATAAAATTTATAGTTAAAAAATGGAATTAAATCAAAGAGAAATAAACTAAAATTAATGTAATTCTTTATTGAGTTTGAATTTTAATTAAAATATTAAGTATATCAATTTACTCCAACTTTCAGTTGCATATAACGTGTGCGTGCGTGCGTGTGTCTATATATACATATATAAAATAAGCTGACCCTAATTTTACAATTATTAGTATATGCCATTTTTTTTATCAATAACTGCCTACAAGTCGAAATGAATTTTATAAATTAAATCTGTTATACAATTTATAAACTTAAAATTTATACTAGCTTAAAGTAAGAATGCAAGTTGGTGAAATCAAAAGTTATCTATAATTTCAATTTATAAACAATATTAATTTGGTTCTTTTAATGCATAAACTTCCAAAACTCTTACTTTCTACTTCTGCCAATTTCAGCTATCAAAAATTCTCATTTAAAATAAATATAAGTTTATCATAAATATGTGTAACTTAACCTGAAACTTAAAAAAAAGTAAACGAGGTTGACAAAACCCTTATCCGATTTTATATAATTGACTAAATTATTTGAAAATTAATATCATTGATTATTTCAGGATAAGAATCAATGAGGGGTAAACCTTCTTATATACAGCTAATAGTCAATTAATTAATTGTAACTGAATTATCAAATTGATGTAAACTAATCCAGGGAATTGATTTTAAGAAATAATGTGTGTACGATCCTCTAATTTGATTTGGAATAAAACATAACGTTAAATTCATATTGTAAACAATTCTTTAATTAGTTTGAACTCAGGTTTAAATTAGTAAATATCCTTACCTTGATGTATTTCCATTCTCTAAGTTCCATATGATATTAAATATAAATTCATTACCATGATGCGTACTCTTATGTTTACATATTAAAACTATGTAGGCGTTGAAAGGTTTTCAAACAATTAAGTCACCACTGGTTTCAACAATTATTTATAAATATTAAAATCTTTTTTATTAGTGATATTTCTTTCTTTAAATGCACCAATGTTGATTATGATGATTATTCGTATTTTTAAACTATCATAGTTTAAATTATTATATAAATTTGTTGGAGAATATGCGTAGTTAGTTATTTTGAAATTATGATAATATTAAGTTTTTCAGTGTAGTTGATAGTTGATAATGGCATGGTGACATGTTTGAAGTTTTACATTCCAAAATTGGGAATAAATATGAAACTCACTAGTGCTATTTTATTAGGAGTTAAACACAAAACATGGTTGGAAATATATTATTATGATAGTGTGTTGCTATTGGCACCTAAAATTGTGCTTCTGGCTACTAAGAAAATTTTAATATATATAAGTTTTTTTATATGCTACTTAACACCAAATTCAATTTTTTCATTCGACCCTAAACAATCTTGTGCCTTTGATGTCCAACGGTCATTTATTGTCGTACGATGATTAACAACCGTGGCACTTTAATTTCCAACGGTCGACCATGGACGTACAGTCATAAACAACTGAATAGGTTTTGTATGCCTATTATATAAAACAAAATAATGTATGGTACTGGTAAGCACATAAAAAAAATTTGTATGGTGGTCATTAGTTATGGTAGCCAGAATAATTTTTATAGGTGCTTTTAGTAATACACTTGTGATAATGTGGTATAAAATATTCCTCTAATTTTCTTTCAATATTTAGGTTTGAGTATTGTATGTGCATATATACATATACACATACATACATACATACATACATACATACATACATACATACATACATACATATATATATATATATGTGAAATTGCCTACATGTTTATTCACACAATTTCAAATGTGCCTACACACTGTTAATGTTTATATGAAATCTGAACTCAAGTAGTAAAGAACATATCAAATAAATATCCCATATGCAATAAATAAATTTAATTAATATGCAATTTAACCAGTTAATTATGACCAGTGACATTTAATATGAATTTAAACTAATTTAAATATTAAGTATAATTGATTCTCTTTGATGGAAATTAAATTTGATGAAAAAAATCAATTACATATTAGTTTTCTTTAATGCTAATCAGTTGGAAATTTAATTTTTAATCGATTAATTCATCTTAATTATTTCCTACTATTAGTAACTTTTCAGAAGCAAACTACTTTATAATTCTACTAGAGAACATATAATGGAAAATAATTATTAACCTTAACAAATGTTTGTTACTGTAGAGAAATAGTAAAGTAGAAATTACAGTCCATTGTTAACATGTATATTTTTTTCCTCATCCATGCTTAACAAAAAAAATTTCTCTTTGTTTTTCCTGCAATTAATAAATAATAAAATAGTTGGTTATAATATTTGTCTGACTAGCATAAAAATTGATTGGGTCACTACACTAGAAAAGTCATTTCGTAGCGTTGAAAAAACGCTACCAAAACTTTAGCATTTGGTAAACGCTGCAACACAACATACAATTAAAAGTCTGAAAGTTTTAGTTGCGTTGTAGTAAATGCTACAAAAAACAAACATATTCTAGCGTTTTTGAAGCCCTACAAAAGTTTTTTTTGCAGCGTTTTGAAATTGCAACCAAAATTACATTTGTTCCCGTAGCACTTTTGAAACGCTACTAAAACTTATTGATTGATGTACAACACATTTTAAACGGCGCTATGTACTGTTAATGACTTGTATCATTTTCAACAATCACTTACATATAATAGCCATATTAAAACCAACAATCAATCATATAATTATCATTTTCAAACCAACATCGATAATCATCATATTCAAATAATTGAAAAAACACGTTAATCGCATAATCAAGTATAATATCCATAATCATTTCAATAATAGTATTTCGACAAAATAAGCGACTTCACATACCATAACCGTTTACAAACAAGTCTACACAACTAGTATGAACAAAATATTATAATATATAACAGTTAAAGTCTTGTTCATGGCTTAATTACCGACAATTCTTTGATGCAGCTGTTCTTCACTTCGGAAATGCTAATTACTTGTAGACAAGTATAACGGTCAACAGTTAGAATTACATACATGTCCTGATAATTTACGTGTGCTGATAATGTATGAATTACATGCATAATTAAGTATAATATATAAGAATAGCAAGAGCATTACTATTGACATTAACATTAGCAAGAGCATTAGCATCCTTATTGACCATACTTATTGACATTAACAATAGCAAGAGCATTAGCATAAGTATTTTAATTCATTGGCTAAGCAAGAATGTTTTGTGCCTCTTCAAACTTCATGCAACTGATTCGTACAAGCTTCTACGTGATATCCAATTACTTTAGCAATCAGTGTGATGATAACTTCATGCAATTGATTCATACAAGCTTCTACGTGCCTCTTCAAGCTGCATCTTCTTTGACACTTGTCGAGTCGGATTGTCTTGCATTTTCATTTTTTTTAATCTCCTCCTACATAAATTAATATACATATAGGGTATGTACGATGGTAAATTGCCGCAATGTTTAGTTGCTAACAAAATCAAATTTCCTTACAAGAATATATGAAACATCCGTGTTCACTGGTTCACCATTTTTTTAGTGCGAAATTTAACCCAAACATCAACTCTAGACACAGACAATGAATCCTGACTCTGCTTTTTCTACATTTAGAAAGACATTGAATAAATCAATTGATAGTTAATTAAATAACCGGGTAAATGTATTTAGAAAGACATTAATTTTTATAAATGTATTTAACTTTTATAAAACTTAGTTAATTTATTCAAACTATTGTTTATTATTATTAGCAAAGCTAAGCAGGGTGAACTGGAACCCTACCGGTTTATTACAAACAATAAAGGGAAAATGAACCATAACATGCTAAGGAACACAAAGGGAAGAAGAGAAGAAGAATAAAAGAAGGAAGAAACAAGGAAAAGTAAAGAAAAATAAAAAAAAGAAAACTAAATCCACGCAGCAGTAAGCTCGTCACCATAATCAAAAATTGCATTCCTTATCCTAGAGGCTATTTCATGCCTTATATCATTCCATATGACAATATCATACATGCCACGACCGTTAAAAACTCTGTTATTTCTCTGCTTCCAAGTGGCGAAAACAAATTTCTTAAGAATCGGTAATAATAACATACTTTCACCATCTTTCCACTGAGTTGCTTTGTATATGTTGAACCACTCAATGTTGCTTACCATGGATGTGTTAGATCGGCCAAGAAGGAGCATAAGATGATGCCATAAGGGGAATACTTTGCAATTGAAAATATAGGTGAATATTTATTTCAACTTCCTCCTGATAGAAAACACATAAACTATCAATTTGCATTCCAATCTCAACAAGCTTAGCATGCGTATTTAGAGCATTTCTCAACACCTTCCAAAGAAGAAAATTGTCTTTCACTTTGATATGGTTATTCCACACTCTCTTATGCCAAGCAAACTGGTTAGCATTTTCATGTGACATCAAGCAATTATACACTATAGAAACAGAAAGAGTTTTGAAATTAGGCAACCACACCACCTTGTCAACATGAACATTAGGGTAGTGTTGCTGCTTGATTTCATGCCATAGGTTCCTGATAGTTTGGTTACTGGAATAAGGAAGGGAAATGCTTCCATTGGATATGAATTCACTGGTAAGAGCATCAGAAGGAATCTCGGTTTGGATTTTTTGATTAAAAGACATGGAATTAGCCAGGATCAGGCCCTGCTTGGCCCAAGGATTGTTCCAAAAACTTGGTTGACCATGAGAAGACGCGAGAACAGATAGATGTGGCAGAAAGATACATCTGAGCTTGAGAATAGTCCTCCATATCCAACTGCAATGATGAGGAATATCCATCAACCAAAAGGATTTATTTTTGAGATTGTGCTTAACAGACTAAGTAACCCAAATATTGTTATTCCTATTAAGCAAGCTAACAAAGTGAGAACAAAATGCAGCCTTGTTTCAGAAGTGGAGGTTCAAGATACCAAGACCACCACACTTTTTCTTTCTTTCAACCTTTTGATAACTGATGGGTTTAAGCTTACTGGAATATATACAGCGATGCCATAAAAAATTGTGCATGGCCCTTCTTAACATCAAGATAAGCTTCTTAGGTAATAAAAAATGTCCTGCACCAGTATGAAGTAAAAGAGAATAAAATTGATTTGATAAGAGTAAGCCTTCCCACTTGAGATAGTAATCTGTTAGACCAACAATTCATTGAACTGGAGATCTTAGCATATAGACCAAGACATTGGGATGTGGAAATGGTTGATGTAGCTAGAGGGATCCCGAGATAAGAAGAGGTATCAGGTGGCATATAAAGGCCAGACAGAAGTCTTAATGAGGTAGCAGCCTCGAGAGGGACACCAGCAAACTGAATACTAGATTTGGAGTTATTGATAGATAGGCCAGAGAAGGAGTGGAAGGAATTTAACACTTCAAGAATGGAAGAGATGGAAGCAGAAGTCGGCTTGGTGAATATAATGAGATCATCAACGAACATCAAAGTAGTAATCAAAGGATCTTTACATGTGGGGTGGATACTTATATGCTTGCTGGCCACTTTCTTATTAATCATAGCAGTCAAAACTTCCATGACAAGTATGAACATAAAAGATGACAAAGGACCACCCTGCTTGATGCCTTGCCTACTTTTGAAATACCCAACAAAAGAACCATTGTAAACTTATAATGTCATAAATTATATTTTAATTAATTTAAACTTATAAATTATCTCAAACTTAAACTTTATTGACCTAGTTAATTTTTATAAATTATCTCAAACTTATAAATTTTTTATAAACTTATTTAATTTATTATTATTATAAACTTAGTTAATTTATTATTATTATAAACTTAGTTAATTTTTACAAACTTAGTTTTTTGTTATTAATTATAAGAATATCATTTCAAACACAATCTTGCATGTATCTAATATGTAACTTATCTTTCAAAATAAAAAATTTATTTACTGATTTGACTGAACTGCATTTTATTGTTTCTTTAATGGTAATTATCATTTATTTACCTACTTTATCAGCTCAGAATTTATCATAACTAGAGCTTACGAGAGAACATGCAAGCGAGATGCCTGATTATGGATAAGTGGAGTGGTTTATGATTTCTAATCTCTATTCATTCTCAATTACGTTTCCTTCACACTGTCTGTTGGTTTATCAGTTTATTTTCTTTTCTTTTTTTTCACAGTGTTGAACCCATATTTTACTAATGACATTATGTCGCCTCCACTATGTTACCGTTTAACTAATTTATTTTTTGTTATACTTTAACAATTGTGCACATTTTTACAGTTGAAAAAGACAACGTCATCTTATTTCTACAACTTTGTGATCATGCGCTATTCTGATCTATTTTACATCTACATGTGTTCTTCAATACACAGGTTGAAAAGAATAATGTCATCTTTTTCGGTTAACTGTTCAGATCTAATTTAATTTTTATTTCCTCTAATTCATATTTCCTCTTTTCTATCTATCCATCTATTATATAAAAAGTTGAACCATAAGAATTAAATTATATAAATATAAGTGAAAAAATAGATTGTTTTTTTCCATCCAAGAAGGTACTCAAACTGAGCATCAACTTGAGTTCAGATATATAAATTCAACTTTTTGGCTTAATCATTGATATTATGGTTTGTTCATTTCACAAATCTTAGATCCTAGGGTCGATTTTGTTAAAATCTCATAACGGTTGGTATAAGGGAAAATGATATGCTTGGAGATCTTATCAGTGATCAAATCTTATTTTAAAAGAAAAACTAAAATTTTTACAAAACAAAAAGGAGAAAACTGCAATATTAAGCAATTTATGTATGCCATAGTGATCACTATAGTTTCTCTATTAGTAGCAATATTAAGCTTTAAAAGGGAATCGTTGTTCAAATCAGAAGCCATTGAGCTAGGATCTTCATTCAACACATCGTCCATTTACTTCAGCCAACATTGGCATGAAGATCCTTTGAAAAGATCCAAAATATGGAAGAAATCATAAAATATAACAAAAATTAAAGAAATCACAGTCGTATGACAAGTTTCATTAGATGTATTTGATGCTAAATGATAAGGATAAGTGTACCTTCAAATCCTCCATGTAATGCCAAATTACAGAATCCTCATCAACTGGAGCACCAATTATATTTACACAAAGTCTATGACATACCTCAATACATAAGATGCTTGGCCTAACAGGTGAAAACAAAATGGTTTTAGAATGCAATATGATTAGAGCACACATGTATATAGAACAAGTAAAATGTACATCAACTACTTAAAGTTTATCACTTCAATTCCCAGAACCAAGTCCTGTGTGCAAGTATAAGGATTTATAATAGAATTATCTTGCTAGCACATATTATCCTGCTAGAGGGTTAGTAGCAATTATCCCAGAAAGCATAAATACAAAATGATGGTATTTTACACACACTGACATAACACACTCATGTGACATGTGATATTTTGCATATCTTATATATAAAGCGAATACTTGAGGAAGTGAAGCCTTTTTCGGATTGCCAAAACTACCCTCTGTTTGGAAAAACTGGGCATTGACAATTAAGGGTATGCTTGACTTTCTCATCAACACCACGTTTTCACGTTTCTATGCCAACCCATTTCTTCCTCCCGTTCATTTCTCAACCCCATTACCTCACGCCACCGTCCCTCCGAAATGAAAAAAGCCACCAATAACTGAACACACCTATCAACGTAATACCCCGCTTCCGATCTCCAACTGTGTGTCAGAGCTAGATCCAAAACCCTAGACCCAATTTTGTTCAACTTCCGAAAGCATGTTCGATTCAATTTTAAAATTTCAGTGTAGGATCTTCAACTGCCAAGAAATTCAGTTTTCAATTATTTTTGTGTTCGACCTTCTATTGACAGGGAGGTGGACGATCCAAAAGTACAAGAGGCTGATCTATGCTATTAATTTTCTCCACGTAAGTAATTTTTTGACATAGTGGCCAGACTTTTTGAACTTTTGCTAGATTGTTTCAACTCTTCCTTTTTTTACAGTAATTAGGGATTCATATGATGGAATTGGAAGTCGGTTAATCAACTATATTTGATTGCAGAACATATTTTTGCAGACTTTTTGAACTTTTGGTAGATTATTTCAACTTTTTCCTTTTTTACAGTAATTAGGGATTCATACGATGGAATTGGAAGTCGGTTAACCAAATATATTTGATTGCAGAACATATTTTACCACTGTATTTAACACTTCCCGATTTCCCCAAAACCAATTCTCCTTTCTTCTGACTTCCAATTCTTCTCAGCTTCTCCTCTGTCCGAAAATTACATTCAAAACTGAGGCGACTTGAGTCATTCAGTGATACTGACATTCAAAACATTCAAAAACTTTGAGAAACAAAGAATCGTTCGAAGGTACGTAGCTAATCGGAAATGGTTTAATTTGATTATAGTATAAAGTTTTCAATGACATTTTGAATTTCATTTCAGTTTTTAAAGATTTGGATCCAATTGTCATAGCAAAAGGAATGAACGGAACTGCTTTGCCATTTGAGTTGGTAATGATTAATTGATTGGAGAAATTATCAGAGTATGGGCAGCTTACCAACCATTCAAGGTAAGATAATTTGATTTCCAATATGAATTTCTAAATTACTCTTCCAGAAATTTATGATTTGTTTTGTATATTTATACATCGCTGAATATATACACATAATATCAAAAGAAAAAAGGTAATTTTTATTCATTAATTTACTACAGTGGTTTATCAATATTTCAGTGGTAGATTTGAATTAGAATTACATGTTTGCTATAATATAAGAAGTTTAATATTGTACAATTTTGATTGACTACTGTCATGGTTTAAGGTTTGTAGATTTGTTACGACCCGTATTGCTCTTGCTTTTTGCCATATTGTTCCACTTTCTACGGAAAATGGTTTTGTCATTTAGTATAAAATGTTGATAGGAGTTGGAGTTTTTTAAATGCAAGAGTTGAGTATGAAAATTTAGTTAACTCTGTTTTCAGATTCATTGCTTACCTTTTCTAATTTTGGATAAACTGCGTTATTAGTTCAACATAAACTCAGGGAACTTCAACGCTGCAATTGCAGCTGTAGAGTATACTATGGTCTACGTTATCATTCATTGCTGGAAGATTCATTGGAACAAAAGCAGAGTGAGCAACATTTTTTCAACTGTATTGTGCAAAGTATACAATGCAACTATTTTTTAAAGATCTGAACATCATCCATGATTTCAAATACAATACACATATTCAAGTTTTCAACAGTAATTGCATATAACATAATGAATTCCGGTAAATGTGAATAAATGCACGTAAATACTTCAAAATATGAAATTTGACAAGGAAGATTATTATAACAAGAAACTTAGTTTATAGATTTTTGTTGATTAGAATGGTTCATACTTAATAAGTTAGAAAAATGACATTCACATGATATACATAGATTACTTGCACTGAATATCACCAGTTCAGTTTCTAAGATTTGCAACTACTTTATCCTCTATTATTTGTTTCAATATCATAACCTGGTAAAGCAAAATTTGGACATAGTGCAGTAATAGGAAAGTATGAAGAGTTATTATGACTACTTTGATTTTCAACAACATTTTTAAATTGCTATATGTATATGGTTTAATTTCTGAAAATTTGGACTTCATGCTGACTTAATGTTATAGCATATTATTTATTTTCACTTGCAGAACTAAGTAGTCTGAATGATGCATATCCCTTCAGACTGATTGGAATAGTGCTAATTTACATGGACATAAATGCCTGAGAAGTCAGAGGTAATCTTCTACCATTTCATACATGAAATGATTTTATATTTAAGTCATTTATATGAGTTGATATATCCATTTATACATTTTATCACTGTTATATTTTCTATACTAGGTATTATATTCACTATAGATGCTGAACAACGAGCACATTTTTTTGCAAGCTGTCAGCAAACTGGAAAGAGTAACAATTTTAGGACCTTTAATAATAATAGTAATGTGATGTCATATAGATATACCAACTGATATAGGAAGCTTTAAAGAAGATGAGAAAAAGTCTTCGGCAATGTCTTTTCTTTTACAAGAATGGAGTTTTTCCTCTCAACATGACAGAATTGCCCAGTCCCCTAGACTTCTCGAAGTCAGGATTGTAGATTGTTCAAATAATGCAGCACCATTCCAGCATGTTGTTATCTGGTATGTCTTGACATGGCAAGGTTTTACCTCTCTATTGCAAATGGATGAAAGGCAATCAAAGGAGCTTTAGCACTGCTTGAAAATAGAGGGATACCACAGTAAGTTGATCAAGTATGCAATGCATCACTCCTTCTAAGAACATTGTAATTGAAATTATCTATTTTTGAACCATCTAATTTATTTATTTAAATGATTTAAGTGTATATCTTTTTTATTATTATATCTTTTTTATTATTATAAACCATCACTATGGACCTTATATTTTTTCTCCACAGGTGAAAATTAAAATCAGAATTTATCTAAAGGAGCAACCCAGCTTGGTAAAAATGTCAATCGTACTTGATGGAATAGAGGACAAAACTGAGTTCTGTATTTTTTTTGTTTGTTTAATATTCGATAATCTTTACACTGAACCACCTTCAAATTCATGCAATGCATAGGCTATATATATATACACACACACACACACACAAATACACACGTTTACATCTTATTTATAGCTCGATCTGCAACAACTTCGTTATTCCTTATCCTTCAATAGTTTTGTCATCCAAAAGATAATGAATTTATACTCCTCCGATCAATAATATTCCTGTAATTAATGTAGTAGCGTGTGTGTTTGTACCTATTATGAGTGTTGTACCACGTTCTTAAATCTTGCACCCTATAGGGACTACTAAGTACCTGGCTTACATGTGTTTTTACCACAAAAACTAATAGCCCTGTGCATTACCAATTCATGGATCGACTGCCAACATTTTCTTACCCACAATTCACATCTATAAAGCCAATTCAACCAACAATAGGCAATGTAAGTTACTTTGCATGCACAAATGATAAAGTCGGTTTTGTAAGATCCAAAAAACTTACAAATGATGCAATTTAATGTCCGTTTTTCACATGCACATGCATCGCATTTTATTTTTTACCAGTAAAATAAAAAATTCCCCCATTATATTATGTCTTTCAGATAATATTTGTGTTTGAATGATGTCACCTACAATCTGTACCATCTTTTTACTATTTTTACTCTGTTCATTGTCATAACTTTTATCAGGGTTAGAACTTTATGACAATTATTAACTGTTGAATTCTTATTGGAAGAGTGCAGTCATTTGCCCTCCGACAAGCATGGTTGTGGAAGATGTCAAGGAGGCAGTTAAGAGTATTGACGGTCTACAAGTTCACTCTTGGTCGAAAAACATTTGTAACTATATGAACTGCAGTTGATTTGTATGTACCCTGTATGTGTACATGTTTGATTCTTCAATTTACTGTAAATTAAAACATGGGACGTATTTCTGAAAGTTTGGCCCCTATAATTATTATTTATACCTACTAATATTACAAAGTTTCACTAATTTCCACCTCAACTTGCGAACCTGTTGGAAGTAAAATAAACTGAACTATGAGTGCTTGGCAATGCAAAATAATAACTGACAGCAGGTTGCAAAATAATATTACTAATATTCGTTTGACACTGATACTGCCTTGAATACATACATGAACTATCAGTCAACATACATGAACTATCAGTAAACATTGACGTAGATTTATTACATTCAAACGAAGCAAAATTAACACGGAAAAATATGTTCAAATCTAGGTATATACATTTAGCTTATAAGTGAATACCTTATAAGTGTGGTCATGTCATCTCCCTTTTACTTAAACACCTTACTCACGTAAAACATCAAGAGAGCAAATCATTTAGTGTTGTGAACATTGATTAATACCTGGCTTAAGAAATCATTAAACCACTAATTGGATGTTTGTGGAAAAAAAACCCTGCTTTTACAAAGTTTTCTACATATCTTAGACTCTGCAGGGCCTACAATGTAGCATTGTTCCATGTACCCATATTTTAATCAAAGCATGGTTAACCATACCGCATAATACATTGTACAATTGTTCCATGTACCCATATTTTAATCAAAGCATGGTTAACCATACCGCATAATTAACCAAACCATCAAACTAAGCAAATAACTCAACCATCGATTACTCTTTACTAACTGAACTTTATATTGGCATGCAAACTGATGTGTATTTTGCAGAACAAATTTTCGTTAACTGTAGTACAAAAATCTATAACTTACAGAACATAAACGTGAACGACTGGAAAATACTCAAAGAGTTGAAGCTATACGTTTTGCGCCTGCAGTTATACATTTTCGTGTTATAAAAATGTATAACGTTTTGCGACTGCAGTTCTAGATGCTCATAACACGTTAAATAATTTGTATATAAAGCTATAACGTTTTGTATAAAAATCTAAAACTGCAGAACATAAACTGAACACGTACGTTAAATAATTTTTAAAAATCTATAACTTGCAGAACATAAACTGAACACGTTAAATAACGTTTGCATACAAAGTTAATTTGTACAAGTCATCAAATGAACATAAACGTGAACGACTGGATGTCTACAATTTACTATCAAATAGTTTCTTAGGTGCAACAACTCATTCCGTTTTCCTATCCCCACAAAATGCTTTCATATCTACCTCTGATCACCAACTATACGTAACGAAGACCATATTCTACTTCCATTACAAATCAAAGTTATTCTCTACGGTTCGCATGAACATGCGTTAATAATTCGTTACACCATATGTATATTACATTTCTTCCTACCCATCCAATGTCAGTCTGATCTAACGCTTCTTCCCATTTTCGATACAAATTTTCTACGTCCACGTCCATCTGCTGTAGATTCATTCTGCATGTCAATATCCAAAATATTCAACATTACATGTACGTCACAGTCATTTTGTCGCATTCAACAACTCTCATAGACATTGTTTCTTAACACTAGCTCATTCTGCGCACGTGCATCGCACGTGCCAATCTACTCGTACTTTATAAACAATATTGCTTTTATATTCATAACACACTCAATTGACATGCTACATACACTTCATAAACAATGGTTCCTATGTATGTTAACAAAATTTCATGGTAACAGTTGGTCAGATGTCATGTACAATCAGGAATAATACTTAACGGACATTACATATGTTTAGAAGATCATGGGTAGCAAGTCTACCTAGACTCCCATTATCTGCAGTACTGGACATTTTTGGAGATTAATGATTCAACAAAGGGACATTGTGCATGAGTCCTGACTGTAACGACCCGATATTTTCAACCATTTGCATCCATTATAAGTGTATAGGTAGACACTCATGCCGGAATTGAATTGCTCAAAATATCGCGTTGTAAATAAAATTTGGCAAATCTCAGAATATACAGTAAATAAATATAATCACAGATCACACACACAGAGTAAAATAATGCAGCGGAAGTAAAAGAAATAGTAGTTCATGAAGCTACTATGTAAATATATCAGAGTTAAATAAGATACAACAGAAGAAATAAAGTACAACAGAAGTCTCAATATGATAACCAAGTACAAGCTGAATAGAACAACAGAACTGAGATAGATAAAACTAGATAAGCCGATAATCTCCAGCGATTCCAATCTCCAGAAAGTGGAATCCAAATCTGTGAATACTCAGGCTGATCCGAGCGTAAAGCAAAACACAAAACACTCGAGTCAGGACAATATATACTTATATAATGTAAACCAACTCAAGTGAACTGTAATAAGGTACAAGTAACTTAAAGAATGCTTGGGATCGCCATTCTTTAAGGATCCGTTAAACTATCTACTATGTAGTAATATACGCTATATACAGTAGTGTCTAATTAGTAAAGTATAATCATATAGAAAATAACGTTAAGGGGATGGTGAACCTTAACGCGGTCGGATCTTTAAACCAAAATCGTATTGGGCTTGATATGGTAGGTGACACGGCACACAAGGCAATGCCAGGATAGATATACCAATTACACATCCGGACTGGTGGTGACACATAGCAGCCACTACCGCCCACCTCGAACAACACTCCCAAATCAAGGGTGCGCACCAAATCAATCACAAGTAATAGAATGGTATCGAAGAAGTGTGTCCGATCAGAGGTGCTACCTCCTTGGCCCGTCGATCGCTCCTGTTTAAGCCACCTTATGCCAACTCTCGGGAGTTGGGTCCACGTATATACCTTAGGATCGTCGCCACCATCCTACTTCATTCTGGAAACTCCACCGCGTACACAGTTGTCAAAGTGGTTTTCGGTATCGACAGAGAGTATGTCCATATCCGATCCCGGTCTCTTTAACAACCAATCGTTATTATAACCCATGGTTATAATTTAAAAACGGTTTATACTTCAAAATAGAATATCATTTCAAATCCAAATCTTTGCCAAAATAAAGATCAAATCATTTCCAAACCATTTAATATATCAAAATATCATGTCTTTTCAAAACTTCATTTCAAATCATTTTAATATATCAAAATATCTTATCTTTCCAACGCTTCATTTCAAATCATTTAATATATCAAAATATCTTATCTTTCCAAAGCTTCATTTCAAATTAATTTAATATATCAAAATATCTTATCTTTCCAAAGCTTCATTTCAAATCATTTTAATATATCAAAATATCATTTGAGTTCAAATCTAAATATTCAACTTTAAATACCTTTTAAATTTAAAGATATAATTCATTTATTATCATTTCAAGTCACCTTTTAAATAGTTTATATTTCAATCAAAATAATTCATTTAAACCATTTAGAAGTGTAATTATTATACTTTCAAATCAAGTATTAAAATTTCCAAAGTTTCAATTCAATTCAATCATTTATTTCAATTAAATTTCCATAGACCATTTCAAATCTTATAAATTTCAAATATAGATTTAATCCACAAAATAACTATTCAAATTATAAAATAAATTCCAAAGCTTTATTATCCTATATTTCATAAGTCCAATATCTTTTAAATAGATTCAAATTACAAGTAAACCAAATATTTTTCATAGTAATATAAACTTTAATTATTCATTCCAAGATTTAATATCATTTCAGATTCATTTAAAAATATCAAAATATCATTTCAAAACATCATTTATTTAATTTAAATTTACATACCATTTAATCACATTTCAAAATAGTTGTATTTCCTAATCAACTATTCCATTTAAATCATTTAAAGTCAATTCATTATATTTAATAATTATATATTTAATTTACAAAAATTTAATCTTTTTCAAAGATCATTTATTCATTTGAATTTATTAAACAATGAAAATTCAACTTTCGCAGCACTTAGGAAATGCTACGAAATGTTATGTTTTAAAACAGTTCATTAACAAAAGACATCATTTAAATGCTGTAATAGGTTTCTTTTAATTTCAAGTAAACTTTGGTTAAATTAACCAACTATAGCACTTACAAAGTGCTATAATAACCTTTAGTTCAAATTAGCCTTTTAGTTCATTTAAAACAACTACAACATTTACCAATGCTGTAATATCTTTACATTATATTTCAAAAATGCTGTCAAATCAAATTCAGAGTTTAATTACGATTTCACAAACAATTAACTTTTAATATAAATCCTTTTAACTTATAAAATCATATATTTTCACATTTTAAAACAATCATTTAAATACCTTTATTTCTATGATTTTATACAGTCCAATTTCCATACAAAAATCAAATTAAATAACAATTAAATTTGCATTTCTTTAAATAAATTCTTAACTTAACAACTAAGTTTAAATTTCCAAAATATAACTTATTTCCATTTATTTTACTTAATTAAAATTTCACTTTTAAACAATTTCCACAAAAATTCAATTTAAGTTATATTTCCAAATTCAGCTTAAATATTCATTTATTTCATATTTTAAATTATACAAAATCATTATTTATTCTTTAATAAAATCATTAAATTCATCTTTTAAATCAAATTTGTCATATTTTCTTACTTTACATAAATTCCATTTATAAACAAAATCATAAATTCCAAAATTAACTTATATTTCAAACTCTACTTTACCATTTACTTAATTCACTTATTTAATTTGTATAAAATCACAAATATTTAATAGAAATCCTTTTAATAAAATTTTAAATCAAAATATCATAATATTTACATTTTTAAAATAATTTAAAATTTTCAGAAAAATATATAAACCACGGGTCTGTATAAAATTTTCTAGCCTAGGTCAAGTGATACGGATATGTATCATTTCAATCCGCAGTTTACAAAGAAAACCGGGTTTTATCATTTCAAACCCGCAATCCCAAGTTAAATATAATAAATAAAAAGTCGCTCAGGCTTATCATTTCAGCCCATAACGATCTTTCCCTATTCTAAAGTCCGTTCGGGTATTTATCATTTCAACCCATAGTGATTCTAATCTACAGGGAACTTGCAGTGTGATAAACTGATATAAATAAATAGTATACAATATATAACAGTAACAGATGATATAACATGTGTATAAACAGGGATGAACATCATATAATCATAATATAACAGTTATAACAGGATGATATAATTTTACAGATTCAAATGGTGTCAGTTTACTAGTTATATAAGTACACATCGTCTGGTGAGAATTACTCACTTGTTCAAGCTGGAGATGACAACCACAAACACACAACAAAGATTTCCAGAGGCACGAAAGCACGACAATGATTTGAGATTGGAAGAGCCAAAGCTATACCCCTTGAAAACATTACACAAAACAAATATATAAAACATAAGTTTCAAAACAGGATGCCACTAAACAATGTTAGGAACAACTGCATAAAACAAAACCAAAGTGTTTGCACTTGCTTTCTACCATCTATGCTTCAGCTTGTCATGGCCCGCAAATCCGTCCCTCTTGATTAACCACTAATCTCCATTGATTAACTCAAAATGAACGGGCATACGAACTATGATGGTTTAAGAAGAAGAAAAAAAGCAGAAGAAGAAGATAGAAGAAAAAGAGAAGAAGGACAACAAAACAACAACAAATACAGAACAGAGACAGAACAATATCAGAATCTTACACATCGCAGTGGAACAATATATAATAGATAAATGAATAATCTCTAAAACAAAGAACTATATCATTTTATACATACATCAATCATCAGAGTCAATATACAACTCAATACAACAATGGACAGTTATATAACTTGTCCTCATACAGAATACACAGCGGAATAAATATATCAGATACAAATACTACGTCTCATCCTCCAGCTTATCTCCAAAGCTCCAGAATATCCAGAATATCCTGATAATCTAACTCTAGACTGCCCGTGTGGAAATTGGTGGGCACCCAGAGTTTAGAAGGGAAACAATAAACTCCGAGTCAGTCATGGTGACTGGTGTGAGATCGTAAAACAGTTTAACTTTAAAAAAATAAATAGCAGAGAATTTTAAAGTCAATTCGCAATGCTTTTGGAAAATGAAACTACCATAAGACCTCCCACCACACACACAATGCAAACGCAGACTTGGAGGAGATTACTTCTTATGATAGTCAAAGATGCTTACTACGCAAAAATCAAAATTCTTTTTGATATTATTATTAGTGCATAGTGGAAAACATTTCGAAAGTAGAATATAAATCTTAGCCAGCATAGGTACCATTATATTATGCCTGCTATAGCTGCCTCCTGAGGAGACAGGTTATACAATTGAAATCGTAAAGGCTCGTATTGTTTCTTTGGATTTCCAACAAATGGTCAGGCTAAGGAACTTCCTATCCACGATGGGTACGTCCCTGGAATAGACGACCCGAGAACCTAACCGGATCTCTGCCAACACAAGGCCGGGTTACCTCTGCAAAAATAGGTAACTACTGACACGCGTATGCCATCCCCCGATCGTCACCGATCTTCCCGAGGATCCCCGATTCGCAACAAACCACATAGATAATAATAAATGCAGTAACCACAGAGGTTAAGTATCTGGGCTCCATACCATGATACCACCTTTATCCAGAAGGAATGACATACACTAAGGGGCGCTACTCCCTAGAACCTTGCTGCATTCGTCCTGTTTCGACCATTTCCGGGGTGTGAGGCTCGACGAAGTCTCGTCCACAAAGCTACGCTTTCTCAAAAAGCCCTGCTTCGGGTCAAACAAAATGATCAACCTATGATCACAAAGATATAAGATCAAACAAATGATCATATCACAAATGATCAAACACTGATCATTTCACAGCAACACTCAGTATGCCACGTTACCAAATTGGGATATATCGCTGATGAATTTCAACTACATAACCTCTAAGCTCGTACGTCTCAGAGAAGGGTGTTAAGCTAAGAGAATAAATTCTCCGCCACCAACAGAAATGTATTTGAAAGAAATCAGCTTTATATCTCAAATTGTAACGTCAGACACACAATCCATACAAGTCTGTTCCGGGATCGAACAGAACCGAAGGCACTTCTCACGAAGCCCTTGCATTTCCGGATAAATTTCTAATCACGTCCGGACTTCCCGTCACTAAGGGTGATAAAACCTCTAAATCGAAGATCAGTCGATGTAGAGTAACTCGACGGTAATCCTTCCGTTTTCAAAAATATCCGGTCTTCAACACCGGTCTTCAAATGCGATTCATAACGACGTATCACATATTCGGAATGGGTTATACGACCCCATGGTCCTTTCCCGGCTAACCCGAATAGTGAGCGCTTATTCAAAATAAGTGTGGCATTCAAATTCATCCAATTCACAACAAATACCTGTCTAAAGGTAATTACTGATAGTCGGTTATTTAACTATCAATAAAGATGCGCAACATCATCAGATTCCAAATAATTTTCCAAATTATTTCATCTTCAAAAATATCTTTTACTAGATATAAAATTTTCCACACTTAACCATTTGAAAACAATTTCAAATCAAATTTCCACACTTCAAAAATAAATCAATATTTATTTTTAAACAGCTTCGCTTTCTTTTATAAATTCCGTATTGAATTTATACTTTCGAATATCTACTGATATTCGATTTTCAAATCGTTTTCAATATTCAATTTCAATTTATCTTTTTTTAAGAAGATAAATTCTCAAAACATTTCATTTCATTTTGGAAAAATATTTCCATACTTATTTAAAAAAATAAGTATTTCGCAAATCATTTATTTTCAACACTTGGAAAATATTCGATATACTTAAATCAAATTAAGTATATATTTCATTCTTTAAGGAAAACATTTACTATAACAACATTTATTTGAGTCAAAACGAATGTTACGTAAAACATCGTTACGACGACTCAAAATCAATAGTATAGGGATTCGGAATTAAGATAGATATATAAATCCCAATACTACATCAAAACATTTTCTTCCGAAAATCATTTACTATAACAACAGTGTTATAGTCCATCATTTCCTTATTTTCTCGAAAACGACTATTTCAACAATAAATGTTGAAATCTATGATTTCGAAAATTCACACGTTTTAAAACATCTTTTAAAACAATTACTTCATTTTATAATATCGCTTTCCCAAAACATATCCATTTTTTTTAATAATATATTCACTGTCCCAAAATCGTGAATATACTTCACTAACCACATTTCAATATTTTCTACCCATTTTTATATCAATAATTGTCCACTATCCAAAATCGCGGATATATCTCCTTTATTAAACTTCTATGTTTAACCTATCAATTTCAATTGGTTTTTGGATTTATAAAACAATGTTTATAAATTTCACCTTTTATATTTTTTTAACAACTTCAATTTGTAAATCTCCTTTATTAACAAATTCGATCAATATTTCATTTGTAGGCAAAAATCCAATTTATAAGTTAATTCCTTATAAATCTTCTATTCTACAATTTCATTCATTTTAACTTCACAATTTATACATCTATAAATTTCATATCTTCACAATTTTAAAATTCTATAAGATTCATATCTTCACTTATAAAAACTTGTTTTAAAATTCCAAAAATTTCAATTGATAAATATATCAATTTTTCTGTACATCTTTTATAATACTTTAAAAATCTCAATTTAACCTATTTTACAATTAAATCAACTTTCATTTCAAAAATCACACTTTGGTTATATTTTACCAAAAATCTTAACTCTTATAACTTTAAAATTCTAGACGTTTATTTTTCTGAAATAAATCAATTAAAAAATTCGATAAACGTCTACTTTTCATAAATCACTTTAAAATCTTTTTAAAATAAAAGTCGTTATTTTTACATTTCAAAACTGAATCCGATGATGCAACAACACCAATCAGTCCATCACAACAGTCAAATATCATATATCGATATATGATAACAGAATATACATCAATATCTTGTAAATAAATAAATACTGTTGAGGAATCCAGTTGGATCCCTCCAACCTGTTTCCCTGCATCCACAGATGTTAGCACAATACCAATTCCGCTCCAGTACGGAATTATCGCGGTATATAGGTTTTTATAAATCCGCTTACTAACGGCGCAATAGGGTCTCATCCGCTATACGAGGCGGGAATCAATCAATCCAATATATACATATGCCAATATGTATATACTGCTATATATATATATATATATCCTATCATATCTAATAGCACATTCAAACAAATCAATCAATAACTGCAAATCAAAATTTTCCTTCGAGTGAGAAAATCTCACCTTAGCTTTTTATTTTGCAATCCATTTTGAATCCAACTTGTTTCTTCACAGTTTAACCTTGTATAAGCAATTATACAATTTTATTAATATTTGAACAAATCGAATAATAAATTTTCATTTGATAATTTCGATTCGTCGGTCATTTTATTTTGATACCAAATCAATAAATAACTTTATTTAACTCAAAATTTTATATTTTAAAAATAAATCTCCTTTATATATATTTTCCTCTAGAAATCTAAATAGTTTTAGATCAATCAATTAAACTTCCTTTTTAAATAATTTTAACAAATCTTAAATTTAAAGTTTTAAATCTAAGTTCTCTTTCTTTAAATTATTTGTAGTAGCTAATATAAATTCTAAATAAGTTACCTAAACAAAGATATTGCTTTATTATTTTATATCAACATTTTCCTTACTGTATAAATTTTTTCTCTGTACACATATATATATATTGTCATCTTAAATATATTCTAATTGGAAATATACATACATGTGATTCAATAAAATAAAAATCTTTACTGTAAAAATTAAATATTGGGATTCCTATATCATTATTTATTCTTATTTTCATAAAACAAAACAATACCTCACTGTAATGATTCGAACTCCAACCACCACGATTTCGATTGCGAGCCACCTCGTCACGGCCTCCATCGCCACTCGAGTTCGCCCAAACCCCAGTGCCTCAGGCGCACGCCATCTCCACGCCGCCCCTTGCTTCGCCTCGATGCCACCACGATATCCCCAAAGCCACGCGCTCCTCCGCGAACCCTAGATCGAACTGCCTTCCTCGCTGTTGCCATCGCCATCCCATAGTCGCGACTTCGCCAGTGCCACCCCCTCCAGCGAGCGCCGCCAGATCGCCACGCGACTCAACTCGCGTTCGCGCCCCTGTCCTGCCGAAACCCAATACAATCGCGGCCCCAGATTTCTTGCCCTAGAGCATCACGACGCGCCGATCCCCTCTGACATGCCGCCCCTACGCGAGACCATCGCGACTCCCCCATTCGAGCGCGCGAGTTTTCTGTTGATTTGGTAATTGGTTTAGTGAATACGAGTAGGAGGGGGAACGAAGTGAATACAATGTCTATTTTGGGAAAGAAGAGTACGCGGCCATAACTTTTTTTCTCGTTTGCTTCGATTTGAAAACTGAAGAGGGAGATTGTCATTTAATTTTAGACGAGGCATGGTTCACACGATTTTCTCCGTGATTTCAGACGTGAATTTAGGCGTGAGATAAGGGGAAGTATCGTGTGGGTTGACTAATATTTGAAATTTAAATTTTAAATCAAATTCGATTTAAAACTTCAGTGCGTTTACTTACCGTACGCTCACATAACAACCCCGAAAATTACGAAATTTGAAATCCGACAATAATTCAATATTCCGGACTCAATGAAACTGGTTTCGTCAAATTCCGAGACTGTGCCTCGGACCGCTATTTTTTGAAATATCGATACGAACGATAATTTTAAAACTGAACAGATTGTTTCCAAATCAATTTCTGAAGCTTCAATTATCTTCAGCATTATAAATACGAATTTTAGAAACTCTCGAAATATTTTTCTTCGGCTTAAAATTAAAGATTCATTTTTAATCCAGTTTCAATCGATTAAATTTTATCATTTAATTGCGGATTTCAAAATTATATCGGGGACACAAATTAAATCATCGTTTAAATATTTAAAATTAATTAAATATTCTCAATTTAATTCGTACAAAATTCTGGGTCGTTACAAACTTCCCCCCTTAAAAGAATTTCGTCCTCGAAATTACAAGTTAGGAAAAATGGTCCTTAACTCGTCTACTATTTTTCAACATCTAATAGTTTTATCAAATTCATCAAAACAAATCTCTCTACTAAAGATTTGTTATCATTCAACTCGTTTTCCAACTTCAATTATAAGTTTCAAACAACATCGTTTAACTTCTCAATTCAAATTCGAGTTTAAATTCAAATTTTAAACTTTCAAAATTTCTCCAAAAATTTTCTAACACTCGAAATTTTCGAAAAATTTCGCCAGCGTCTCCTTTGCGCGGCTAATACGGTACGACTACAAAACGTCCCTACGGACTCTCAGATTTCAAAAAGAAAAAGAAAAAGCCAAGCGGCTAGAGAGAAATCATCAAAAACTCATATTATAATTCAAATACGTACCTTTTGTCGAGCAATTCAAATTATCTGTGAAATCAAATTCAATTCCTTTATACCTGTATATCCTACTAGCCATTATATCTAGTTACATATATTCAAACCATTTCGTACATTCAATTCCAAAATTTTCAATATAACTGCTTATATCATCTTTAAGTTCGTTATTGAAGTTATATGTATTCCTTTTCTTTCAATTTTACATTTCACATTCATTTGAATTTAATTCGTTCCAAACCTTATTAATTTGGTCAATATTCAATTAGTTTCACTTACTAATTTTAGTTTACTACTTCACAAATCAAATTCAATTCCAGTTCTATTTACTCACAAATCAAAAATGAATTTTAACATTTAATTTCATTTCCTTGTACTTACAATTGCAAATTTATTTGTTCATTCACAAATTCTTTCATTTTCAATTTGAATTCTCATTTCTATCAAATTTCAAATATTTTATAAGTCTTTGACTTATTTACATTTCGATTTATCCAATCGTTTATACATTTACTTACAATTTCATTCTACTAATGAATTTTAATTTCAATTATCTTTTCTGGAATTCCATTTTCCAATTATAAATTCACTTACAATTTATATTTACAATTTTATTCATATATGAATTCATCCCTTTATATTCTTAATTCACATTAAAAATTCTCATCAATATTTTTACATAGCATTCTAGAGTCTTTTCCACTTTTTTTCAAAACCATTTGAAAACAATTCAAATTCCATTTGAATTTCCAAAACAAAAACCCAAATTTTCAAACAACTCCTATTTAAAACAATTTGACAGCAATTTCTCTTTTGGAAACCCGAAAATGAATTCTAATGATGTGGCCACCATCATCAGGATTATTTTCCAACGACCTAAAAGAGTTTAGAGCTTTCATCTCTTCAGAATACTTTTCCAAAACCTTCGAAATCCATTTTCAAATCAAAAATGATTTAAACTTCCAAAACTCCAAAAATTTTCAAACTCCTTTCAAAACGTTTCCAAAAACTTCTCTGGAATTCCGTTTCAAATTATAAATCACATTTATAACTTATATTCTCAAATTTCATTTATATGTGAATTCATTTCTTAATTTTGGAGTTACGATTTCAATTTCTTATTCAATTTCAATGATAATAATTAATATTACCACTTCTAACAACCATGCAACCATATACTATAGTAGTTCATAGAAAAATCATTTCTTTTTCTATACGAAAATAGTTTTGGGCAAAATTATTTCATTTACCCTATTTTAAACAATACTGTGCCGAATTGTTCTATTCGAGTGTTTAGAAACCCCTTCGATACAGTTTTGCAAGACTGTGCCGACGAAGGTTCATATACCACTCAATAAACCAATCATCACAATACAAAACAATTTTATATTCAATAACAAATACGCGCTCATATCTATTATTACACTCAACTCATTCTAGAGTACTACTGACTCTATCTCTAATGAGTAACACCCAACAGAGCAGGGTTGTCGCTTAACCATATGCTCTGATACCAAATGTCATGGCCCGCAAATCCGGCCCTCTTGATTAACCACTAATCTCCATTGATTAACTCAAAATGAACGGGCATACGAACTATGATGGTTTAAGAAGAAGAAAAAAAGCAGAAGAAGAAGATAGAAGAAAAAGAGAAGAAGGACAACAAAACAACAACAAATACAGAACAGAGACAGAACAATATCAGAATCTTACACATCGCAGCGGAACAATATATAATAGATAAATGAATAATCTCTAAAACAAAGAACTATATCATTTTATACATACATCAATCATCAGAGTCAATATACAACTCAATACAACAATGGACAGTTATATAACTTGTCCTCATACAGAATACACAGCGGAATAAATATATCAGATACAAATACTACGTCTCGTCCTCCAGCTTATCTCCAAAGCTCCAGAATATCCAGAATATCCTGATAATCTAACTCTAGACTGCCCGTGTGGAAATTGGTGGGCACCCAGAGTTTAGAAGGGAAACAATAAACTCCGAGTCAGTCATGGTGACTGGTGTGAGATCGTAAAACAGTTTAACTTTAAAAAAATAAATAGCAGAGAATTTTAAAGTCAATTCGCAATGCTTTTGGAAAATGAAACTACCATAAGACCTCCCACCACACACACAATGCAAACGCAGACTTGGAGGAGATTACTTCTTATGATAGTCAAAGATGCTTACTACGCAAAAATCAAAATTCTTTTTGATATTATTATTAGTGCATAGTGGAAAACATTTCGAAAGTAGAATATAAATCTTAGCCAGCATAGGTACCATTATATTATGCCTGCTATAGCTGCCTCCTGAGGAGACAGGTTATACAATTGAAATCGTAAAGGCTCGTATTGTTTCTTTGGATTTCCAACAAATGGTCAGGCTAAGGAACTTCCTATCCACGATGGGTACGTCCCTGGAATAGACGACCCGAGAACCTAACCGGATCTCTGCCAACACAAGGCCGGGTTACCTCTGCAAAAATAGGTAACTACTGACACGCGTATGCCATCCCCCGATCGTCACCGATCTTCCCGAGGATCCCCGATTCGCAACAAACCACATAGATAATAATAAATGCAGTAACCACAGAGGTTAAGTATCTGGGCTCCATACCATGATACCACCTTTATCCAGAAGGAATGACATACACTAAGGGGCGCTACTCCCTAGAACCTTGCTGCATTCGTCCTGTTTCGACCATTTCCGGGGTGTGAGGCTCGACGAAGTCTCGTCCACAAAGCTACGCTTTCTCAAAAAGCCCTGCTTCGGGTCAAACAAAATGATCAACCTATGATCACAAAGATATAAGATCAAACAAATGATCATATCACAAATGATCAAACACTGATCATTTCACAGCAACACTCAGTATGCCACGTTACCAAATTGGGATATATCGCTGATGAATTTCAACTACATAACCTCTGAGCTCGTACGTCTCAGAGAAGGGTGTTAAGCTAAGAGAATAAATTCTCCGCCACCAACAGAAATGTATTTGAAAGAAATCAGCTTTATATCTCAAATTGTAACGTCAGACACACAATCCATACAAGTCTGTTCCGGGATCGAACAGAACCGAAGGCACTTCTCACGAAGCCCTTGCATTTCCGGATAAATTTCTAATCACGTCCGGACTTCCCGTCACTAAGGGTGATAAAACCTCTAAATCGAAGATCAGTCGATGTAGAGTAACTCGACGGTAATCCTTCCATTTTCAAAAATATCCGGTCTTCAACACCGGTCTTCAAATGCGATTCATAACGACGTATCACATATTCGGAATGGGTTATACGACCCCATGGTCCTTTCCCGGCTAACCCGAATAGTGAGCGCTTATTCAAAATAAGTGTGGCATTCAAATTCATCCAATTCACAACAAATACCTATCTAAAGGTAATTACTGATAGTCGGTTATTTAACTATCAATAAAGATGCGCAACATCATCAGATTCCAAATAATTTTCCAAATTATTTCATCTTCAAAAATATCTTTTACTAGATATAAAATTTTCCACACTTAACCATTTGAAAACAATTTCAAATCAAATTTCCACACTTCAAAAATAAATCAATATTTATTTTTAAACAACTTCGCTTTCTTTTATAAATTCCGTATTGAATTTATACTTTCGAATATCTACTGATATTCGATTTTAAATCGTTTTCAATATTCAATTTCAATTTATCTTTTTTTAAGAAGATAAATTCTCAAAACATTTCATTTCATTTTGGAAAAATATTTCCATACTTATTTAAAAAAATAAGTATTTCGCAAATCATTTATTTTCAACACTTGGAAAATATTCGATATACTTAAATCAAATTAAGTATATATTTCATTCTTTAAGGAAAACATTTACTATAACAACATTTATTTGAGTCAAAACGAATGTTACGTAAAACATCGTTACGACGACTCAAAATCAATAGTATAGGGATTCGGAATTAAGATAGATATATAAATCCCAATACTACATCAAAACATTTTCTTCCGAAAATCATTTACTATAACAACAGTGTTATAGTCCATCATTTCCTTATTTTCTCGAAAACGACTATTTCAACAATAAATGTTGAAATCTATGATTTCGAAAATTCACACGTTTTAAAACATCTTTTAAAACAATTACTTCATTTTATAATATCGCTTTCCCAAAACATATCCATTTTTTTTAATAATATATTCACTGTCCCAAAATCGTGAATATACTTCACTAACCACATTTCAATATTTTCTACCCATTTTTATATCAATAATTGTCCACTATCCAAAATCGCGGATATATCTCCTTTATTAAACTTCTATGTTTAACCTATCAATTTCAATTGGTTTTTGGATTTATAAAACAATGTTTATAAATTTCACCTTTTATATTTTTTTAACAACTTCAATTTGTAAATCTCCTTTATTAACAAATTCGATCAATATTTCATTTGTAGGCAAAAATCCAATTTATAAGTTAATTCCTTATAAATCTTCTATTCTACAATTTCATTCATTTTAACTTCACAATTTATACATCTATAAATTTCATATCTTCACAATTTTAAAATTCTATAAGATTCATATCTTCACTTATAAAAACTTGTTTTAAAATTCCAAAAATTTCAATTGATA
Organism: Allium fistulosum; assembly: GCA_030737815.1. Taxonomy (NCBI): domain Eukaryota; kingdom Viridiplantae; phylum Streptophyta; class Magnoliopsida; order Asparagales; family Amaryllidaceae; genus Allium; species Allium fistulosum. The sequence goes on from CM060907.1 coordinate 1,017,197,453, forward strand.
AATATATCAATTTTTCTGTACATCTTTTATAATACTTTAAAAATCTCAATTTAACCTATTTTACAATTAAATCAACTTTCATTTCAAAAATCACACTTTGGTTATATTTTACCAAAAATCTTAACTCTTATAACTTTAAAATTCTAGACGTTTATTTTTCTGAAATAAATCAATTCAAAAATTCGATAAACGTCTACTTTTCAAAAATCACTTTAAAATCTTTTTAAAATAAAAGTCGTTATTTTTACATTTCAAAACTGAATCCGATGATGCAACAACACCAATCAGTCCATCACAACAGTCAAATATCATATATCGATATATGATAACAGAATATACATCAATATCTTGTAAATAAATAAATACTGTTGAGGAATCCAGTTGGATCCCTCCAACCTGTTTCCCTGCATCCACAGATGTTAGCACAATACCAATTCCGCTCCAGTACGGAATTATCGCGGTATATAGGTTTTTATAAATCCGCTTACTAACGGCGCAATAGGGTCTCATCCGCTATACGAGGCGGGAATCAATCAATCCAATATATACATATGCCAATATGTATATACTGCTATATATATAGATATATCCTATCATATCTAATAGCACATTCAAACAAATCAATCAATAACTGCAAATCAAAATTTTCCTTCGAGTGAGAAAATCTCACCTTAGCTTTTTATTTTGCAATCCATTTTGAATCCAACTTGTTTCTTCACAGTTTAACCTTGTATAAGCAATTATACAATTTTATTAATATTTGAACAAATCGAATAATAAATTTTCATTTGATAATTTCGATTCGCCGGTCATTTTATTTTGATACCAAATCAATAAATAACTTTATTTAACTCAAAATTTTATATTTTAAAAATAAATCTCCTTTATATATATTTTCCTCTAGAAATCTAAATAGTTTTAGATCAATCAATTAAACTTCCTTTTTAAATAATTTTAACAAATCTTAAATTTAAAGTTTTAAATCTAAGTTCTCTTTCTTTAAATTATTTGTAGTAGCTAATATAAATTCTAAATAAGTTACCTAAACAAAGATATTGCTTTATTATTTTATATCAACATTTTCCTTACTGTATAAATTTTTTCTCTGTACACACATATATATATATATTGTCATCTTAAATATATTCTAATTGGAAATATACATACATGTGATTCAATAAAATAAAAATCTTTACTGTAAAAATTAAATATTGGGATTCCTATATCATTATTTATTTTTATTTTCATAAAACAAAACAATACCTCACTGTAATGATTCGAACTCCAACCACCACGATTTCGATTGCGAGCCACCTCGTCACGGCCTCCATCGCCACTCGAGTTCGCCCAAACCCCAGTGCCTCAGGCGCACGCCATCTCCACGCCGCCCCTTGCTTCGCCTCGATGCCACCACGATATCCCCAAAGCCACGCGCTCCTCCGCGAACCCTAGATCGAACTGCCTTCCTCGCTGTTGCCATCGCCATCCAATAGTCGCGACTTCGCCAGTGCCACCCCCTCCAGCGAGCGCCGCCAGATCGCCACGCGACTCAACTCGCGTTCGCGCCCCTGTCCTGCCGAAACCCAATACAATCGCGGCCCCAGATTTCTTGCCCTAGAGCATCGCGACGCGCCGATCCCCTCTGACATGCCGCCCCTACGCGAGACCATCGCGACTCCCCCATTCGAGCGCGCGAGTTTTCTGTTGATTTGGTAATTGGTTTAGTGAATACGAGTAGGAGGGGGAACGAAGTGAATACAATGTCTATTTTGGGAAAGAAGAGTACGCGGCCATAACTTTTTTTCTCGTTTGCTTCGATTTGAAAACTGAAGAGGGAGATTGTCATTTAATTTTAGACGAGGCATGGTTCACACGATTTTCTCCGTGATTTCAGACGTGAATTTAGGCGTGAGATAAGGGGAAGTATCGTGTGGGTTGACTAATATTTGAAATTTAAATTTTAAATCAAATTCGATTTAAAACTTCAGTGCGTTTACTTACCGTACGCTCACATAACAACCCCGAAAATTACGAAATTTGAAATCCGACAATAATTCAATATTCCGGACTCAATGAAACTGGTTTCGTCAAATTCCGAGACTGTGCCTCGGACCGCTATTTTTTGAAATATCGATACGAACGATAATTTTAAAACTAAACAGATTGTTTCCAAATCAATTTCTGAAGCTTCAATTATCTTCAGCATTATAAATACGAATTTTAGAAACTCTCGAAATATTTTTCTTCGGCTTAAAATTAAAGATTCAATTTTAATCCAGTTTCAATCGATTAAATTTTATCATTTAATTGCGGATTTCAAAATTATATCGGGGACACAAATTAAATCATCGTTTAAATATTTAAAATTAATTAAATATTCTCAATTTAATTCGTTCAAAATTCTGGGTCGTTACAAACTCCAGATCTGAAATGCATGGCTAAGGGGTGGGTTTGGATCTGGTTTTGGGTTCCATAGGGTCGGCCTAGCATGCGTTAATTAAGTGGTGAAGTCTAGGTGCAAAAACTAGGTGTTCAAGGCTAAACAATGCAACATAGCCTCACATCTTTGGCACAAATAGGTTCGGCCAGAGGTCATGGGTCACGGCCAGTGGGTTCTGGTGATGGTGGATGATGTGGCAGAGGGTGGAGGTCAGGTCAGAGGTGGTGGTGGTAGTGGCGACAAATGGTGGTAGAAGGTGGTGCTAACAATCTAGGCTCGGCTAGTGTAATATGTGGTGGTTGTGATGGTTTTTGGTGGATTTTGTGTAGATCTTGGCCTTGGATTGGTTCGGCCTGAGGAGGAGGGTTTCTAGGATGGGTGATGGTCAGAGGAAGGGGGTGGTGGTGGTCGGGTCAGATCTGGTTGAGGAGGAGCCAAGCTATGAGGTAGAGAGCATATGCAAAACAAAGGTAGAAAACATAGAAAACAAGAAAAAGGAAGGAAGAATTTTACGCAATCTCTTGAAGCCATGGCCGTGATTTTTTTTGTGGGTTTGAGAAGGTTAGAATACGTGAAAAAAGTGAGGAAGTCAGCTGAAATGAGAAAAGTATTGTACGGCCAAATTTTTTTATGAGATGTAGGTTGGAAAATGAAAAGGCGGAAGAGGAAAAGTCAAAATGAGATAAAGAGTTTCAAGTCTTTTCAAATTTCCACAAATTCATTTTAATTTTATAAATACATAACAAGGCTGATAATAAAGATAAATAAACTCAGAAAATAAAATAAATAAGAAAAGAAAATAAATAAATTTAAATAACAATCAAATAAATAAAGAAAATAGCAATATATACATAACTAGGCTTTATAAATTTGAAACAAATTCAAATGAACTTTAGAAAATCTTTATGTATTTGAAAAATATTTATAAATAAAGATAAGAACACAAAATAAAAATGAATTCACAAAAATAAATAAATATATTTTAATTAAATATAATTTAATGAAGAAAATAGCAGAAAAATGGAAACTAGGCTTTATAAATTGAAATAAATTCAAGTATACTTTAGAAAAATTATATTATCATTTTAAAATTATTAAAAGACATAAAATAACCTATTAACACATATTAAAACAAAATATGACAATAAAAATATAATTTATATGATTTAAAATAAATAATATTGCAAAATAAATAGTTTATACGCAAAATTGAAAATTACATAACTTCTACAATATAAGTCCGTTTTCAATGAAATGAAAAGCAGTATTCATGGAATTAAATATATTTTCATAATAAGAGATAAAATTTAAGAATTTTAAATATTTAAATTTAAAGTTCAAAAGTCAAAGTTTGACCAGTTTGAATAGAAATTCACTTTTCAGTGAAATATCCAATTTATACTAGTTTGAAGTGAAATATCCAATTTATACTAGTTTGAACTATAAATCACTTAATAATCAACATTTATATTTAAAGTGAAATGTTTGAAATAGAACGAGTTTAAAATAATTTAAAATAAAAATAAAGTCAAAATTAAAATATATGCAAAAATCTAGGGTTGTTACACTGACAGTAAAAGCTTGCCATATTTTATTGTTTATAAAAAACATTGTAACTTGAAATACCATTTCTAACTTCGTATATCTGTTATGGATGGACAAACAAACTTTAGTGAACTATCATATTAAATTTGTAAATAAGTGAACTATCATGTTAGATACTACCTTGAAATAGTAAAGAAAACTTCCTCGGTTTTTGGTTCTCCCTTTCAAATATACATCTTTGATCTAAACCAAGATTGAATTACTCGTTCCATGCACTCCAAAACCATAAAGAACGAGTGTTTCGGCATTGACACTTCTAACATCTCCGCACAGTTCATCTGCTTTTTCTTCGATCATAGGCTTGTGAATAATAACTTGCACAGAATCTGAGTTCAATATTCCATCCTTTCCAACATGCATTAGATTTCCAGTTCCCATGATAGTAATTGGCACCACTGGCACACCAGTTTTCACAGCAACACTGAATGCTCCTTTCTACATAAAAGAAAAGGATGGAACATTTCTCATAATAATTATGGTAAGAACCAACTAGGAGTGGGTATAAAGAGCAACCTATTAATAAACAACTAGGACCAAATATTAAAGCAAGCTATCATGTGTTCGAAGATAGCAATTAATATCACTTGACCCTGCAAAACCAGTTAATGGTGAATAAATTAGAAACGATACGTATGATATAACCTAAAAGAACATACTAAGAGCAGTTCTAACAAAAAAAAGTGGGTCAGTTGATATATTATTAATTTATTTATACTGACCTGCTTATAACTACACCCATCAAGTTTACAAGGCATTTATAATATCAGACATGTTTTTTATATTATTCCAGACATTCAAATTGAAATGATAATAAATCACAGTCGTAACTTAATATGATCCATTAACTAGCAATCTTGGGAAACTAGCCACTAGTTGGAAATGCCCTAATAATGAGAGTATTGAACCTTTTTGACACTATCAAGGACTACTACATTGAAGAGTTTCATATGCTAAGGTTTGAATTAAATTTTGGTTTAATAAACTAGCATAACATTTTGACAGTTTACAAGGTAAATGAGACAAACAATGTAAACCAAATCAGCTTTTTCTAACGTTGAATGACCCCAATTTGCCATCCTTGCTCCATATGCCCTCCACAAAGAAAAATATGGATGCACCTTTATTCTCCAACTCAATGCCGCATTTAAGACAATCCTGTATTCAAGGAAATGATATATTCAATAACCATTATGCCCAAACTAGAGCTATAAGCTGATTCCTTTACCCTCGCTTAAAATCAATCTAAATAAAGAGTCACGGAATGGTAGTTAATTTTCCAATGTCTATTGAAACCATGTCTTACCAACATAAGCCAAAGACCCTAGGGGTATGCATAGCTTAACATATGCATACTCTACTGCAGAAGTATATTTTGTTACACTGTTCACTTCATAAAAGCTAAAGACCACATTTGTCATAACAATACTATTAAATATCAGTTGTTCGTATTTCTATTTAACTTAGAGAATACCAAAAACCCAACAATTTCTTTATTTTCATGGCCTCTTTCTCCTTAGAATTACTTCCAATGCAGAACCACACAATGTAGGTCATCATTGTCACTAACTCTTTGTAATTTACATCTCCATTTGTTATGTAAGGACTGACTTTAAAAAAAAGCAAGACATATCAGTGTGTTTTCACATACCTGAGTCGTTGGTACAACTTCAGGAAATAACTATTTATTCCTAATGGGCAGTCTTCTGCAATAGGTTCGTCAAATTAATATCGTTTGAACAATGTGTCTAAAAATCATCCAGTACAAACTATAATAGAATTGTTTTATTGGATAAATATATAAATAAAAGAGCGCATAAGGATAGAATCAATACCAATTGACTTCAATTATCCATTCTCCTCAATGGAATAGTTCCCAAAAGAAACATTGCCTATCCAACAATTGGAAACAGAAAAATGCTCACTTTGCTAATAAACTTAAAATCCCTAACTTGTCAAAATTGTATAAATATCCAAAAAACTTAGATGATTGGAGACAAACACTACAGGCACGTCCCAAGATGGTAGATTCTCCACACCAACCAACTCAAACTTGTAAAATGGAGCAATTGTAATAGAAGCCCAAATTTTAACAATTGCATGATGAGCTCTTCTTCTATATCGATCAAAAAGTAACACAAAACGATGTATGATCACCATTACAACAAATAAAGAGATTACAGCAATTGCAGTCATCATGTAAAAACATATTGCTCTTACTTTTGAACTTATTTGGAATTATGCGCCTAAAGCAAAATCCTAAGTCAAAAAATGCTTAAATGGATTTTATCCCAAGTCAAAAAATGCTTAAATGGATTTTATTTCTGTAAAATAGTAAGAAAAACTTAGTATATTGGTAGTTTATAAATCACCTGTTATTGAGTATGTTTCATTTTTAGGTGAACCCAATTTTGCAATTATGATCGTATAATTGTGTTTTATGAATCTTTCAACTTGTAGGATCCAGTTGCATGAATTTCAACATTTGCGGAAATTGCTTATTTGAAGACCTCAAAAAAACCACTAACAATAAAATAAATAAATAGGTAATTATGCAAACATAATGGAAATGATGGTAAAAGTACGAAATTACCATTGGTTTTGGTAGAAATTGGACATGGAGAGCTCGATTTAAGTGGAGAAAATGGAAGAGGTGGTTTAAACTTTGGGAGCGTTTCCATTGATGTCCTCTAATTATGTTTCTTTTGGGTTTATCCATTTGGTGACGGGGGAGAAGATAATGGGGGAAGAAGCTATATGACGATTTGATGCTTCTGCTATGTTAGTCGATTAATGATGATTTTATGCTTTAAAGGTGGAGTAGATCAACGAAGTGGTATTTGGAGGTGGATTAAGGAGATGGCGACTTAGGGTTTTCTAAGAGTGTTTTTGTGAAGTGGAAGTAAAAGAAATGAAAATTTAATGGTACTTGTGACAAGAAATATTAACCTCAGCGTTTCTCCATTTCCCCTAGAGCCTATGGTAGCACTTGATTTACAGATGCTACCAATATTTGCAAGTAAAAGTGGTTTTTCTTGTAGTGGGTTATAAATATTACATGGTGTTAATGTTTGAATGTACAAACAAAAGATATTACTATCATTTCACTACGCCATAGATGGCCTACTGCAACGAAATTACATGGTGTTGCTAGCTATAATGTAACGATAGGTATGCTGATTTTTGTCTATTACAACACTCGCTTCAAGGTGTTAGCATAGGTATCAACAAGATGTTGCAGTAGCTATAGATGTATACAAATTAAAAAATTAATAAAATTAGCAATCCGCGTGAATACGATCCAACGGTCTACATTTAATCCAACTGTTAAAATGGATCACCGCTGCACTTTTTACCAAATTTTCGTTTTCCCGCTTATGATGCTGCAAATGCAACTTCCTTTCAACAAACTACAACTGCCTATTCTGGGATTATTTCTGTAGGCTATAACAATACAGCTTCTACAGTTGAATTCAGTGACCAATGTAAGTCCCTTAAGCTATCTCACGCCCCACCTATCATGAATTGGTCATTATTATTTACATATAAGCCGCGTAAAGTTAATGTATACATATATCTCCCCTTGGTAGCAACTACTTTACGACGTGGTCCGGGTGGAGTTTCATTCACAGCAAGTAAAGCATTACCTAATATCTCTTTATCTTCTTTAACGTGAATCTCCTTTATCTCTGTAGAACCACCAAATATACTTGCATTTAATAGTAGTAGAGCTTTTTTGTAGCTTCAACCTAATAAAGTATCCAATGGCATTTGTGTTTCAGGTAAGTGGTAGATGGGCAGTAGTTCCGATGGGTGATGAAGTTGCTGAGGATGGGGTTTGCTAAGTTCAGTCTTCATTTGTGCATCATTTTACGTCGTTTCAAAGAAGGCTCGATCTTCCAAAATCGGATGAATCGGGCGGTGCCCACTTGTTAGGTCGATCCCCGCCGGGACTGCGGTGCCCCGGACCCCCGCCGGCGCTGTGCCCGGACCCACTTCTCGGCTCGCCTTCGGCTCGGCACTCGGCTCGCCTTCGGCTCGGCTCGTCATATATTTGTCAGTGTCGGTGTCTGTATAAATTGAAACTGCATATGTAATGAGTGAATTGAGTGATGTAGTGAGGAATATCTGTATATGTGAATATCAGTGTTATATATCATTGAATTGTAAAATAGTGGAGTCGGGAATTTGTACTATTTTAAATGTTGAAATAAAATATTTATTTAAATAAATTACTGTTTGAATATCAAATTCTGTGCGATAGAATTTTATTAAATAAATATTTATTTCTATTAAAAAATCAAATATGCTCTACATTGTGGGCCCCACAAATTCAGAAAGTTAATATCTATAGCAACATTTTGGAATGTTGGTACAGACACCTATGGATGTTGCTATAGACCCAAATAGGGTTCTATTGCAACAATATTTCTTATGTTGCCTTAGATAGTCAAAATGTTGCCTTTGAGGTCTGCGGCAACGCGGCAAAATGCATCACCGAGAAAGTGTTGCCTTTGCCCTTTTTTAGCCTACAGCAACATTTTTTGGCACTTCCTGCATCACTTCTTTGGTGTTGCAGTATGCAATCTATGGCGTAGTGTTTGTATCGATGTTGAATTGAAACTCCAAACATGATCTAGGTTTAATGTCCAAATGGACCTAAGTTGAAAACTCAAGGATAATATTTGAACAACAGTATCATGCGAAGAATAAAAATAAATGAAAGCTAATTGCATGATAAAATATTAAGTAATGGCGATGAATATTAAATAAGAGTCGAATTTAAATGAAAAATACATTTTAATATAGAGTTCAGTATTAAGCGATGGTAGTCTGTTGAAGGAGGAGGTATGAAAAATGTTTTAATTCAGCTAATTATTTTGAAGAATTCATTGGAATATAATGAAGAGCAGTAATGAACAGAATTGATTCTTAAGTTTAGCTTTGCTTTTAATGTAAAAAGGCTTAGTTTATCTCTAAGAGACTTTAGTTTCTATTTATTTTAGTTCACAATAAAAAGAATTAATTTTGTCTACTGAGCTTTTGTGCATATGTAGGTGCATATTCTATATAATACTTTTTACAACTCTACAATACAGCCTTCTAAACAAATTTAATAATATATTTTTATCAGTTTGCTTCGATGACTATGTTTCTTTACACCAATTGATCGGTATTTTATATTCAATGAAATGTTGCATAAAGAATTTTTTGTGTGTCCACAAGTATTCTATCTAATACCGATATCAATTTACTTTAAATTATGCTTATTATCGTATTATTTTAGTTATTATGTTCTCATGGATATTTAAATTAAAATAGAAAATTGATTTAGCTTTCTAAAAATTTAAATACACACTATATATATTACGTTTCTCATGTCATACTAGGCTATATGCATTAGAAATATGATATTTCAAATCTAATATAATATTTTTCTTTGATTTATTTATTATAGTGTCATACTGTGTCACAATCCCGATGTTATAATGTTGCTTCTTTTAATAAATTTAAATGCTATTTTACTTTTAGCACAGTTTCTCTAATTCCAGGTTTCAAATACTATTATCAATGTACATACTAAAATTTATATGTTGTTGACACAAAAAATGGGCACCAACACCCAATAGAATCTAGTGGAGATTAAACGAAGAATGAAATTAAAATAGAGCAAATATCATAAATGAGCACACAGATTTTTATAGTGGTTCGGTAATCTTGGCTTACATTCACTTCATATTTTTATTAGTCTTGCACTTGATTATGACTACAAGAATGTTTAGATCAGCTTGGATCCATCAGTACAAGAATGAAGAATAAAAATGGAAGAGCCTTTTCAGCAGAAAGAAGGATCCCTTTTCTGAGCCTATACCTGCTGTATTTATAGGGGAAGACAAGCATGGATCAGACTGAAATTTCGGTAGCAGGTTTAGGAGACCAAGGCGAGGCTGCCTAAAAATTTCCAGGCCTATCGAGGCCTAAAATAGGAATCGGTACCGATCCCTATTAGTGTGTCCAAATGGGGTGCGATCCTATGAGGGGTGCCCCATGATGTTAGCTACTTGCTCCCCAAATTTCATGCAATTCCGACATACGGTTTGTGAGATATCGCATTTTCCGTGAGGTGGTGTTGCTTGAATTCTGAATTCTACCGATCCCTCCAAAGGGAGTTATGCCGATCCCTCCAGCTTCCCCTAATTGGAATGAGATCCTTAGGGGGTGTTCCACATATTGTATTAGGCTTGTACTTCAAGTTTCATGTCAATTGGATGAGTAAAACTTGAGTTATTTTTCGATCTTTGGTGCAATGTGAGTTGTCTCCTGATTCTAGCCAATCCCTATGGAGGGAAGAGGGATGATCCCTCTTTCTTCATCCTTTTGAGATGTGATCCCTAGGGTAGGCTCCCTAAGCTCCCTACATTTTGTTCCCAAAGTTTCATGTGTAATGGATTTGTAGAATCTGAGATATCGGTCGATCATCGTTGAATTGAGCTATGGAATAAATACGATTTGATCCATAGTGTTGAATATGTATCGTACCTGATCCATCTTCGGGGAATGGTGAGCTTTCATGCTTGTGCTTCGCTGCTACTTCATATTATCATATATGCTTGATTTTTGGACCCAACAATCATCGCTTTGGGCTACTGGCCTTAATGACAGTCGAGTCTAACTTGTCCAGTCAGTTCGGATATAGCTGGGTCAAAGTGCCGGATAACATTTGGCCCCCAAAGTACGTCTTGTTGTGTACATAGCATGCTTTGAATCGAAGCAAGTTAGAGTCGTCAGAAAGAAATCCATCTAGTTTCCTGAATAGTCACTATCTTTCATTTAAATTATCTTTCCAAAGTGTGGTATCCCTCTTTGATCGTCATGACGCTTGGTCGATTTTCAATAGTATAAATTTAGGATTGTATTCCATTAGTTGCTATCTATGTCCGGTTCTACAGGGCTAGTAAGCTTTGGCTATTTGATCCAGTCTTTTCTTTAATAACTCCAAGTAAAAATTCAATTTCTATCGATTTGAAGAAGTCATATTTTTTGAATATACACGTGCACGTTCAGGTACATGTTCTTGTCATTGGTCCCGGATGCGTTTGTATGCTCACTAGTTGTCACCAATTCCTTCTAATTCAATTGCAATTAGATTGCAATTCCTTGTTCATATATTATTTTATAATGAAACAGGGGTTGTAATAAGTCATTCGATGAGAGGAGACTTCAAATTCTACAGGGATGATGGCCTCGGAGCCGTAAGCAGGGGCGAATGGAGTATAGCCAGTCGCGGACTTGTGGTGGTTCAGAATAGACTTTATTATTTTGTTCATAGCTTCAACCTGTCCATTTTCTTGAAGGCGAGCAACTGCCACAAATCTCTTTTCAATATGATGCTGAATGGCAGAAGTCTTTAAATTTAACATTGTCAAATTAGGGTCCATTGTCAGTTACAATGGTTCATGGAAGGCCAAAACGACAGATGATGTTTAGGACAATGAAGTTGATTATTTTCTTCGTCGTGATCATGGTCAAAAGTTCCACTTCAGGCTATTCGGTGAAGTAATCAACTTCTACGATGGCTTATTTCACACCGCCATTAGAATCAGTAAGAAGCTGATGATGTCAATACCCCAAGTGGCAAATGGCTATGGAGTGACTATTTGAGTAATTTCCATCGGCCGGGGCCCTTGGAATTTTTGCAAACATCTGGCACTCGTCGCATTGTCTAGCATGGTCAACTGCATCTCAATTGATAGTTGGCCAGCAATACCCGTAGCAGAGTATTTACTTTGTCAGGGTTTGCCTCTTGGTGTGATCGCCACATTCTTCTTCATGACTTCTCTCAAAAAAAATTTGACTTCATCGTGGGCGATACACCGAAGTAGGGGAATGGAGAAAGCCCTTTCTATACATGACTCCTTATTGGACGATGCAGCATGAATCTTTAAGGAGAATCTGTCATTTTTCATTCCTCCATTCAGGAAGAATTCCCCACTGTAGATAGTCTTTGATAAGAGTCATCCATGACTCCTTTTCCGGTTCCATCTCCAAGATCTTGTCGATCTCTATCTGTCAATGCTTGAAATGTTAAGTACTTCAACTGGGACAAAGTCTATTTGTTGCGCATCCCCAGAACTTGGCAGCATGGCCAGTGACTCGGCCTTTTCATTTTGTTCTCTGAGGATGTGTGTAATGGTGTAATACTCGAAGTCGGTTAGTAGCTCTTGGATCCGGCCAAGATAAGGAGCAAGACGTTGCCCCTTTACAAGATAATCTTTCCTGACTTGGCGTACTACTAACTAAGAATCACAAAAGATATGTAAATTTCCACTCCCATTTCTCTAGCAAGATTGAGCGTGGCGATCAAGGCTTCATACTTAGCTTCGTTATTTGTTGTAGGGAAGTCGAGTTTTAGGGTGTAGAAGATCGATCGTTCCTCATGAGTCATTAACACAACTCCAATGCCAAAACACCAATCATTGGAAGTTTCATCCATTTACATTTTCCATCGGTTGGTCAGTTCTCCACTACTCTACGGATAGTCGTCTGATGCAGTGAATTCAGATATGAAGTCTGCTAATGTTTGTCCCTAGATAGCTCTCCGAAGGAGATAAGTGATATCTAATTGGCTTAGCTCAATATCCCATTTGAGAAACCTTCCAAACATCTAAGGTTGTTGTAGGACCTATTGTAATGGCTGGCCAGTGTAGGTGTTGATAGGGTGAGCCTGGAAGTAATGGCGAATCTTTCATAATGCAATCAATAGACAGTACGCGAGCTTTTCCAGCTTTGGGTACTTTCTGTCAGCACCTGTCAATTGCTTGATAACATAATATACATGCCTTTGGATCTGATTCCCTTCACGTAACAAAGTGGCACTTATGGCGTGTACCAACATCGCTAAATAGATGTATAATTCTTCACGATCCAGTGGCTTGGATAGGATGGGAGGTCTCTCTAAGTGATCAACTAGAGCTTGAAATGCATCTATGCAATCCTGCATCCATTCAAAGTTCCTTTTCCCTCTCGTGATCAACTCAAAGAAAGGAATACACTTGTAGGTGGCCTTGGAGATGAAGCAGCTTAAGGCGGCAACCTTCTCATTTAAGCTTTATACCTGCTTAATCGTCTTCGGTACCTAGATGTTTCGAATTGCTTGAATCTTCTCGGGATCGGCTTCGATTCCGCAAGACTTGACGATGAAACCCCAAAATTTCCTTGACGCAACGTCGAAAGTTCATTTCAAGGGATTTAGTTTCATTCCATATTTTCGTAGCTGAACATCTCTACTAAGTCATCGATGTGGTCATTTGATCGTTGTGACTTCACGAGCATATCATCCATATATACTTCCATCGGTCGCCCAATCTGGTCTTTGAACATCCTGTTGACCAATCTCTGGTAAGTAGCATTAGCATTATTTAGTTCAAACGACATCATAGCATAACGATATAGCCCTAGATCGGTAATGAAGTTGGTGTGCTCTTGGTCGAGGACATGCATCAGGATCTGGTTGTATTTGGAGTACACATCCATAAATGAAAGTAGTTCATATCCGACGGTTGAGTCTACCATCTAGTCGATCCTCGAAAGTGGAAAGCTATCTTCAGGCATGCTTTGTTTAGGTAAAAGTAGTCAACGCATGTCCGCTACACTCTATTAGCTTTTCTCACAAGAACTGGATTGGAAACCCATTTCGGGTAGAAGGTGTCACGGGTAAACCTATTGTTTTTAGTTTATCCATCTCCTCTTTAAGTACACAAAATCTCTCTGGATCCATGCCGTGTTGCTTTTGTCTCATTGGGACATGAAAGAAGCTATGCGGTAGGATCGTATAATATGGAATAGTGGAACAGTCTAGGTAGATTGCAATTAGCAGTAGTAAGTAAAGTATACACCAAGACTTTATACTGGTTCGGACCTCTTGTCCTACGTCTAGTTCCTAAGCTCCTCTTAGGAATTCTACTAACTAAAACCCTCACTTAACCCGGAGGAATAGGTTTACAATTTACCCGAACAACCGAACGGGATTTCTTGCCTCAACTACCGAAGAGGACTTCAACTAGATACAAAGAGTATTTCTGACTTGTTGTGTTCTTGATAACACTAATGAGTCTAATTGAGTACAACTTTCCTATAATATTATCCTCAAGAGTATGCAAAGTGTTTGTGAAGATTTAGGAAATGTGAATTGCTATGAATCAAAAAGGTGTTATAGATAAACCAGAGATTCAAGCAATTGAAGTGGTTTGTGATTGCTTTTGAAAACTTAAGAAATATGAAAGTATGTTCAAGAAAATAGAGAGATTAAAGCAATTAGAATTGGTGATTTGCAAATGATAGAAACATGTATTTATAGGTGTAGAAGAGTTGTATCTATTTGCAAAAGATTCAGGCAAGAGATGCATCCATTACCATTGGAGAATGGTTGCAACTCTTAGGAAGAAGAAGGTGTCTTTTCAGTGAAAATTCGCAGGTTCAAATTCAGTCGACTGGAATTTCCTGTTCAGTCGACTGAACTGGTAGTCTCTGTACAGTGAACACTTTAACTAAAATATTAAGTTATGAAATATGTTCTTGTGTTTGTGCAAGCTTCTTGAGGATAGATTTTAACAATAAAACTAAGACTAAGACCTAAATATGCTAAGTACTCATGATATCCTTGGTCTTCATAGTCCTTCCTTTAGCCTTGCACATATCTCTTCCTTTTGTTGAAGCACATTGTCATTGATCAAAATATAGCGTATCAACATTCTCCCCCTTTTTGATTGATGACAATACCTATGTAGAGATGTAATTATCTTTCCTCCCCCTGAATATATGTACTATCTTTCCTACAAAATAAAGTTAGTAACATAGATTTCTCCCCCTTTGTCATCGACAAAAAGGAAGTATTAATATGTAGAAGTATATAATTTGCAAGCAACAAAGCAACCATATGCAAATATAACCACAGAGTGAATAATACAAACCATAGAGTATTACAAATAAAAGAAGGCTATTTATACAAGCCTTTGCAGAATTTGTTAGAATTTAATAAAGAGTTCCGGAAATCAAACCATCAAAATAATCAAGGTTCCCTGTCCCAATCATAAGAGCCTTCACGATCTCCTTCAGGTTCACGAATAACGGGTCCACCGTAATTGCTCACATCTCCTTTGCCAATGATATAGCCTTTTGAATTGTCTCCGAAGGTAACCGAGCCACCATCAAAGTATGTGATGTTTGTAAGCATATCTTTGTCACCGGTCATGTGTTTTGAGCCACCGCTGTCTAGTATCCATTTCTTCTTTTTGAGTGGGACTTGCAAAAAATATTAATAAATATATTGGTACCCACCTTTTAATAGGGTCCTAAGAGTTAGATCTTAGGAAACCAAACCCAATTTGGTTCAGTATCCTTTCTATAAATATAATTTTTATTATTATGAACACTATCCATAAATGTTTTAATAAATTTATTCCTAATTAAAATATTTTTAGTCTTTGGAACGCAAATTTTAACTATCTTAGTTTCTACTTTTGTTCTAATAGGTTCTCTTAATGACATTTGTTGTTTTGAATCAATATTCCTCTTAAAATTTGTATTTTTCTTTTTAGGAATTTTTGACTCCTTTTTATATCCTAATCCATGTTTATTTAAGGAGGATTGAGAATTTTCTAAAATCTTAGATAAATTTTCTCTTCCTTTCTTAAAATTAGAGACATTTTTAGTAATGTTATCTAATCTAACTTAAAGACTATTATTTTCTAACTCAACTTGTCTAATCTTAGTTTTTAACTCATGATTTTCAGAAATAATTATATCATTCTTTGTCTTTTGAGTTTGAATTTCTTGACTTAAAAGTGATAATTGAGTTTCCGAATTTGAAAGAGACTCTTGAACTTTTTCAAGTTCTTCTTCTAGAATTTTCTTTTCATCTTTTAACATATCTCTTTCAAATTCAGCTTTGTTTTTATTTTCACGAGTTTCCTTGAGTTTCCTTTTAAGAGTTTTTATTGTGCTCAAAAGTTCTGTGTTTACATCAATTAAATCGTCGAAAGTTAAATTACTAACCTCATATTCTTGAGCCATAAAGCATACATTCGCTTGTTCATTGTCGCTATCATTTTCACTTTCAGATGAAGATGAATCTGAATCGTCCCATGTTACAGAGAATTCCTTCTTTTTGAATTTTTCTTTCTTGTTTTTGTTATTGAGAGTTCTTTGATTCTCCTTATTTTTCTCTGGACAATCTTTGTGCATGTGACCTTTCTTGTGATAGTTGAAACATTCTATATTCGAGGATGTAGGTTTGTTTAAGAAATTCATTTTGAATCCGTTTCCTTTTTTATATCTTAAGAATTTCTTGAATTTTTTGACTATAAATGCTAAATCCTCATCTTCAATGTAACGACCCAGAATTTTGGATCATTCGCATCCATTATAAGTGTATAGGTAGACACTCATGCCGGAGTTGAATTGCTCAAAATATCGCGTTGTTAATTTAAATTTGGCAAAACTGAACATATACAGTAAATAAAATGATCACAGATCACAGACACAGAGTAATAAGTGCAGCGGAAATAAAAGAAATAGTAGTTCATGAAGCTACTATATGAATATATAAAATACATCAGAGTTTACAACAGAAGAGTAATACGATACATCAGATTTAAACCAGATACAACGGAAGAGTAACACGATACATCAGATACAAATCAGAATACATCACTGGAATCATCGAATATCTGAAAGCTGGATAGATAGCTGGATCTCCAAGCGAAGCTCCAACTCCAAAGGTGAGTCTCAAAAGCTGAACTACTCAGTCTGACCCGAGCGTAAAGCAAAAACACAAGACACTCGAGTCAGGATTAACATTCTTATATTAATAAATCCAACTCAAGTGAAATAGCAATTGAAATACAAGTAACTCAAAGGATGTTTGGAATAACCATCCTTTAAGGATCCGTTAAACTATCTACTATGTAGTAGTGTACGCTAAGTAGATAATGTCTATCAGTAATATAAGGATATCAAAATAGCGTTAAGTCATGGCCCATTCCACCCTTAACACATTTTTATTCCCAAAAGCATATACAAGACCGTAGTTTCCCCAAAACCGGAAGTCACCAGAGGGCAATCCATATACTAAAGGTACAAATCAAAATCGTAGTGGTCGCGCATAAATGGAATACAAGTATGACAAGGCACATGAGGCAATACCCAAGGTAGTGATACTACCGTTCGCCTGATCCGGACTGGTGAGAACGCAACGCCGCAGCGCCCGCAACACCGTGAAACAACACTCCCAAAATCAAGGGTGCACCAATCGACAACAAGTATAAGTAGTTCGAAGAAGTGTGTCCACTTGAGGTAGCTAATCCTCCATTGGCCCGGCACAGCTCCTGTTTTAGTCATTTCCAATTTGACACAAGTGTCAAGGCTATCCATCATCGTTCTCTTTCTTTAGTCATCACGTACATCATTCCAACCACTTCATTCTGGATCATCACTCCGCGCATAGTTATTAAAGTGGTTTCGGTTTAGATAGAGAGTATATCCATTACCGATCCCGGTCTCTTTAATAACTTTCGTAATTATTTCACCGATTGGTCGTTTATTTATTTCAAAACCAAATCAATTTTAATTTCAATTTCAATTCATAAATCAACATTTCATTTGTCTTTCAAAACCAATTTCCATAATTTTACGTTTCAAAACTTTCAAATTACCATTTCAAAATCTTATAATTCAATTTTGATTTTCTATTTAAATCAATTCAAATATTGATTCAAGTTCGTAAATAAGTTTCATTCCAAATCTTTTAAATAAATTTTATTTAACATTCAAATTAATTTAAACTCATTTATCGATTTCATTCAATATTCGTTAAGTTACTTTATCATTCAAACCAATTTCTATTAAATTTCCAATTCATTAAATCAATTTCTTAAGTTCAACTTCATTAATCAAAACCTACAATTTTTAATTAAATTAAATTCATCAAATCAATTCTTTCAATTACAAGTCTTACATTAATTCCAAAATATCACATTTTCATTTCTTATTAAAGAAATTCCATTTCACTTATTTACTTAATTAAATAATTTTCCAAAACTTAATTAATAAAGAAACTCAATTTCAATTATTTACGAAGTAAAATTCACTTATTCAAAAGTTCAATTTCACTTATTAAAGAATTCAATTCAATTTAATCATTAAATAATTCAATCTTATTTAATTATTAAATAATTCAAAACTTATTTATTAAATAATTTCAAAGTTTAATAATTTCAAACTTAATTATTAAATCATTACAAAGTTTAATAATTTCAAACTTTCAAACTTAATTATTAAATCATTTCAAACTTAATTCAATCATTTCTCAAATTAAACAACATTCTTTCATCAATTTCATTTTTAATATTTTGTTTCAGATTAAATATTAACATTTTCCTTTCATTGAAAATTCAAATTTCAACTTCATTTCAAAACCATATTCTTTATTCAAATAAAATCTTCGTTTTATTTTTAAATCAAATTATTGACCAATCGGGTTTTATTTAATTTTCTATCCTAGGTCAAAGTTCAATTTGGGTATTTATCATTTCAACCCGATTCCAATTCAATTTAAAATCAAAACATAGCAAAGGGAACTTGCAGTGTGATAACTGGGATGGTGTCAAAGTAAATAAACAAGCAATAACAACAATCAATATCAATCCAATAATCAATTCAAATAATCCCGAAATAACCGTATTAATTCGCATTGTTATTTGTACGAATTAATATAATTATTTCTAGAATCTACACTATCATTTCATGTAGATTAAAGATTATCACATCACGGTTCTTCACTTGTCAACTATTTACAATTTCATACATCAACAATTTAACAACATACATTCAGTGGTTCAAAATGTAATTAAACAAATCCTACGTGTCAATAAATTCAACAGTTAAAGGGGTCATATTATACAAATGTCAGTTAATCAAATTTTTTACATTTAATTATCCTATATCAATTTCAATTTCATACTATTTATCATTTTAACATTAACAATTTAACGTCCAATATGAACATCGAACAATCAATCAATTTCAGCCAAACTGTATTATTATTGCATAAATAATTAACAGATAATGGTGTCAGATGTCATAGGTGAACTGATACAGGCAATAACAGTGTAAATATCTAACAGCAGCATATTTCAATTGTCGTTTCAATTGAAATCAAATTTAATAAATAAAAGAACGTTAATCGTGAGTGATTGCTCACCTTTCGGGGCTAGGGAAAGCAGGAGATGACACGGATACACACACTGATATTGAATTACGGATCCAAGCACGAATTGCGAAGCAAAGCACGATAGACACGATTCGACAGACAAGCTGATAAATTTGAAATCAAGAACCATAATCAATTTGATATAAATAGAAAAAAAATATGTATATATATATGCTATTATTATTTTCTTAAAATCAATATTTTAAAACTTATATAAACTAACCTATTATACTTTAAGATCCATATTTATTATAAAATCAAAAATAAATTTAAAACACATACATATTTAAAATCAAATTCTATGTATATACATATATATCTTAAAATCATCGTTTTCTTATTATGCATACATTAAAAATCAAGGTGTATAATTTACATGTTAAAACCAATTATATGCAGATTTTATTTGTAAACAAATATACATAGAACAGACTGTAAATAGTCATATGCAAAACAAATATATATAACTTAGATTATAACAAAACATATGCATACGTGTCACTATATAAATAGATGAGCAAAGCTACAGACTGTTGTCTTGAATTATCCATACACTTTGTAAATATATTACTATATAAATATATATGTGCTGTACAACATATGTAGTACTTCTCTGTAATAAAATATATGCCATAGACATGTTTTATATGTACAGTTATTACTAACATGGATATATAGTAACTAGATTTTTTTTATACAACTAATACATATATGTACATAGTACGTCTAAATCAAAACATATGTCTCAGATCTAACATAACTTAGTTTATACTTCAACCTTTTACAAATATATAAAGTATGTATACGAACTGGTATGAACAACATTTCATAAGAACTTATATATACATTACTTACATAATATACTAGCAGGAGACGAGGGGAAAACCCAAGGGTGCGGTTGTAGGGTGTCGGAGATCGGAGGGGAGAGCACGTGCTTGGAGTTGCATAGGTGGCTCACGGCAGGTAGGCTGCGAGTGGTGGAGGGTAGGCGGCACACGTGAGGAGGAGTATGGTGGTTGCTCATTGACGAGAGGATGGGAAGAGGTGGGGAAGAATGTGGAAGGCTCACAGCTGCTATGGGGTGGTCTCAGCCGAAGTCAGAGGGGAGGCAGTTCGTGGTAGGTGACCAGGCGATGGAAGAAGGGAGCATATGGTCACGGGAGAGGAGGGATGAAGGCGGATGGTCTAAGGCGGGTGGGTTCGAGCTCGGGTTGGCTATTGCTATGGAGGTTGCAGGCGGTTGGAGGTGATTTGATCGGAAAGGGAGAAGGGGAGGCTGCAGGTGAAGTGGAGGTAGTCGATCAGAGCGACTTTGGCGGCGTTAGGGCTTGCCTGCGGTGGTGGCCGCGGGATATGCTCTTTAGAGATGGTGGGGTCGGAATGATGATATGCTTCGTGGAGAGGTGGCGGAGGAATGAGATAGAGAAGAATGGGGTTTCGGGTCATGTACGCATGGTAGTGGATCCATAAAAATCTTGAAATGATAATTTGAGGCTTTGTAAAATTTTCTTTTTACCAGTGCAAAAGAATGAACAAGGAGAAAAGAAGCAAGTGGAGGCCAGTTTATTGGTAAACGAGATGTACAAGAAATGTTATGTTGGAAATCAAAATAAACGAACTCGAAGCAAGAAAATCAAGAGCCTGGGAAAACTCAAAAGTTATGGAAAACAACAGTCGACATAAATTCGAATATAAAACGTAGTGGCCATTCAGTTTATACGTTGGTTAAATGAAAGGTCGCGGGGCTCAAAAGTTCCCAAACGGTTACCGATACGCTAGACGTTACGCAACGTGCAACGTACAACGGGCTCCGAATTTGGCAATCGAATATACCGTAGCGATCGGCACAACGAGATGATCAAAACGGTATATAGATGTTAGTGGTACGATTGAATTATAAAAATTCGAATTTTCTAATAGCGGAAATGCGAGAAAAACACTGAAAAATAAGATCGACGGAGTCAAAGATGTCCGAATTTGGAAAAACGGCAAACTGACATCTTGCTCAGAAGATGGTTTAGAATTTTTCTATGTAAAAATATTTTGGTTTTGAAAACGTTTATTTTCATCGCCTTTTTAACTGATTAAATTGAAGTGAATTTACGCGCGAAATAAACTTTCATATTTTCTGACGAAAATTTACAGTTTGCTATGTTTAATTAGACGCATTCCAAATAATAAATTTTTATTTCAAAATTTTATCGTTTAAAATTTCACAAAATTTCAATTAATAACGTTATTAAAACAGTTGAAATTTACGGGTCGTTACATTCAATCTCTGATTCTTCCTTTTCTGCGTGAAAAGCCACATTTTTTCTTTCATGTGCTTGATCTTTCTTAGCTTGCATGTTAACTTCATAAGACATAAGATTTCCAATTAATTCTTCTGGTTTCATTGTAGATAGATCATTTGCTTCTTCGATTGCTAAGACTTTTCTCTCCCATTCATCACCGAGTGAATTTAGAACTTTAGATACAATATCAAAATCTGTGTATTTTTCTCCTAGTCCTATTAAGGCATGATGAATGTCTTGAAATCTCGAGTACATGTCATTGATGGATTTATTCTGTCGCATTCTAAAGTTTTGGAATTGGTTCTTTAGCATGGAGATCTTTGTTTGTTTGACCTTGTTTGTGTCTTCATGTATGGTTCTAAGTGTACTCCATATCTGATGTGCAGTAGTACAGATGCTAACACGATTGAACTCATTTCAATCCAAAGCGCAAAAAAGCATATTCATAGCTTTGGCATTTGCACTAGCTTCATTCTTCTGAGTTTGTGTCCGCGTAGGGTAATTAGTTGTGGGTGCAACGAACTCTGCTTGAGTTGCATTCCAGGCTTCAAAGCTTGTTGCTTGCATATAAATCCTCATCCTTGTAGCCCAATAATTATAGTTTAGTCCATTGAATAGAGGTGGTCTTTGGGTAGATTGTCCTTCCGCAAATGTAGAGTTATAGGCAGTTGTTGTGCTTGTGTTATTTTCCATATTATCAATATGTCAAATAACGGTGTTATGGTTATAAGACGGTCTTGCTCTGATACCAATTGAAAGAAGCTATGCGGTAGGATCGTATAATATGGAATAGTGGAACGGTCTAGGTAGATTGCAATAAGCAGTAGTAAGTAAAGTATACACCAAGACTTTATACTGGTTCGGACCTCTTGTCCTACGTCCAGTCCCTAAGCTCCTCTTAGGAATTCTACTAACTAAAACCCTCACTTAACCCGGAGGAATAGGTTTACAATTTACCCGAACAACCGAACGTGATTTCTTGCCTCAACTACCGAAGAGGACTTCAACTAGATACAAAGAGTATTTCTGACTTGTTGTGTTCTTGATAACACTAATGAGTCTAATTGAGTACAACTTTCCTATAATCTTATCCTCAAGAGTATGCAAAGTGTTTGTGAAGATTTAGGAAATGTGAATTGCTATGAATAAAAAAGGTGTTATAGATAAACCAGAGATTCAAGCAATTGAAGTGGTTTGTGATTGCTTTTGAAAACTTAAGAAATCTGAAAGTATGTTCAAGAAAATAGAGAGATTAAAGCAATTAGAATTGGTGATTTGCAAATGATAGAAACATGTATTTATAGGTGTAGAAGAGTTGTATCTATTTGCAAAAGATTCAGGCAAGAGATGCATCCATTACCATTGGAGAATGGTTGCAACTCTTGGGAAGAAGAAGGTGTCTTTTCAGTGAAAATTCACAGGTTCAAATTCAGTCGACTGAACAGGGAATTTCAGTCGACTGAAACTGTGCATGTTGTAATTCTGTAACAGGTTCAGTCGACTGGAATTTCCTGTTCAGTCGACTGAACTGGTAGTCTCTGCACAGTGAACACTTTAACTAAAATATTAAGTTATGAAATGCGTTCTTGAGTTTGTGCAAGCTTCTTGAGGATAGATTTTAACAATAAAACTAAGACTAAGACCTAAATATGCTAAGTACTCATGATATCCTTGGTCTTCATAGTCCTTCCTTTAGCCTTGCACATATCTCTTCCTTTTTGTTGAAGCACATTGTCATTGATCAAAATATAGCGTATCAACAGGACATGCCTCGGGTCGATAGTCAGTGAGATCGCATGCATATCAGAATGGGTCCAAAGCAGACACATCAAGATTCATTCGGAGAAAGCCAGCTAATTCCTTCATCATCGTTGCACTGTGTTGTGATCCGATCTTCAGTACCCGTGATGGGTCGCCATTGCTGACTGTAATGTCGATTGTCAGCTTAGCAGGTGCGGTCTTGGATTCCTTGAGCTCAAATGTAACTATTTCGCATAACAATCAACGTGAAATCTGGTTGGATGGTCAATGATGACAATTACTCCGGTCGAATCCTAGAGTCTTTTCATGAGTTATTGAGTGTGATAGTAAAGGGCTCTAAATGCTTTGAGCGATTATCTCTAAATGACCGAAGATCAGGCTTAGAAGCATGTTGAATCAAATATGGAATATGGTTCGGCCTCGTGTTGCGTGCAACTGCATAACTGGCTCTTGCTTTGAGTTTGAATCTGCTTGTATATTCAAGTATCACACTTTCCATTCAACGTACTCATGATTTGTTACTCGTCGTTCGGGTTGGAGTGATAATCGGTTGCCCATGAGCTTGGGCATTGATTCGATGATTCTATCTCTAGGCATCATGTCGATCGTAGCCTCAAGTCATTGTAAACACTAGGTATGAATCATAGTATTGAGCTATCGTATTCGGTTTTTGGATGATCACACTTCCACCCTCGGTCTCAGGTTGATAAATGTACTACATGGACGGTCTAGTCTCGTCTAGTCGTGTTTATACTCCCACCCGAGCTCCAAAGACTTAGAGTTGATCGATGAATGGTCGGTTCACAGTCATCTTTATTCTCGCTCGTGTGCCCAAGTTTGGGGCATACGTCGACAAGTAGGAAGGCAAGTCATGTCCAATCAGTGATTGATGCTCTCCTTGCTGGACCGAGGGCAAGGATCAGTGTGTGGACGATCGAGCCACATCTATTTCGTATTGCTCTTCTAGTTGGATCATGGTAAGATTCAACGAATGAATGGTCGTGTCACATACATTCGGAGCTGGATGGTCAATCGCATCCATTTTGATTCATATTCTCCCACCATATCTAGGGTTAGAGTTGGCTTAGGTGCAGTCGGGTCATGCTCATCCGATTTCATACTCCTCCTGATGGATCGAAGGAGGAAGCTGGAGAATTAATGATTAAGTCGCACTCGTTCATGGTTTATTCTTCTATCCATGCTCTAGTGACCGTTATTCGATGAACGTTCAGGTCACATCCATTTGTGGTTGGTGCGGATTGATATTGACCCTCGATTTAATGGTACGATATAGTCGGTCACCCATAACTTCGGATGTCATTCCGATTGGTTTTGTATTGAGGCCCCCTTTTAGTCGTTGCCTTAAGTTGTAAAGATCAACCAGCTAGAGCTACAGTAAGATATCCTACCCAGCTAGTTGTACTCTCGTTCACATTCTTGGGTTAGCAGAATTAGTTCGTGGATGGTCGAATTCCATCCGTAGTGAGTTTATACTCCTCCTATCGAGTTCAAGTC
This sequence comes from Allium fistulosum, assembly GCA_030737815.1. NCBI lineage: Eukaryota > Viridiplantae > Streptophyta > Magnoliopsida > Asparagales > Amaryllidaceae > Allium > Allium fistulosum. Next base: position 1,017,222,333 of record CM060907.1, read on the forward strand.
AGAGTTTATGGAATACTGAGTGGTCGAACCATACTCATCTATTTGTTTATACTCATATCCGCACTACGAAAATAATAGTTTGTTGGCGAGTGGTCGAACCATACCCAATTTGTGTTTATGGTGAAATCCACACAGGGTGACTAGAGTTATTTGCTGGATGGTCGAACCGCGTCCATGTCTTGGTTTGGATTTTGGGCTTGCCGATATCCGGGCATGGCTTGGATAGTTCGTTGTATCTCAGGTACAAACAAGGTCATGTGTAACGACCCACTATTTTGGACCATTCAAATCGACAATAATCCACACATGTCTGACTTGAATAATTCAAAATAACAGATTGTAAATAAATTTGGAGCAAATGAAATCAAATACACAGAATCACAGACACAGAACATATCAGAATAACTCACAGCAGAAATAAAATACCATAGTAGTTCATGAAGCTACTATATACAAACTCTCAAAACATAATACATAATATCATTCTGAAAACATATACAATAGAAATCCCAAATACATAGAAGTTTATAAATACCAGAACTAGAATAGAACAACTGAACTGAAAGGAACAGATAACTAGACAAGCAGAATCTCCAACGATTCCTAGCTCCAGAATGAGATCCAACGCTAAGCTGTAAATACTCAGGCTGACCCGAGCGTAAAGTAAAACACAAAACACTCGAGTCAGGACAATATATACTTATATAATGTAAACCAACTCAAGTGAACTGTAGTAGAAATGCACAATAACTCAAAGGATGCTTGGGATCGCCCATCCTTCAAGGATCAGTTAAACAATAAATTAAATACACCCCGTGGTTAAAATTTCAAAATGGTATTTTATACTTCGAAATCAAATATCATTTCAAAATTCAATATCCTTCAAAAATCCATTTCAAAATATCAAAATATCATATTTCAAAATAGTTTATATTTCGAAACAAATTACTTTATTTTAAATCATAAAAATAAAGTTATTATTAATAATTAAATTATTAAATTTCCAAAATTTTAATCTTTCATTCGTTCACTTAAATTAATTAAAACAATGAAAATTCAACTTTTGCAGCATTTAGAAAATGTACGGAAAGTCACATTTAAAACAGTTCAATTTAACAAAAGACAGCATTTAAAATGCTGTAATAGGGTTACATTAGTTTCAAATAAACTTAGTTAAATTCAACCATTATAACATTACAAAAAAGCTATAATAGCCTTTAATTAAATTTAGCCATTTGGTTCATTATTATCAACTACAGCATTTACAAATGTTGTATTATCATTTACATTAGAATTAATAGCATTTCAGAGATGCAGTTAATTAACTTCAAATATTCAGTATAATTTCACAAACAATTATATTTTTTATATAAATCATTTTTAACTTATAAAATCATATATAATCATTCAAATACCCTTATATTCATGATTTTATAAAGTTAAACCTCCATTCAAAAATCAAAATTTAATAATAATTCACTTATTAAATTCCAATTTTAAATTATAAATTCATTAAATTAAATTAACTTAACACTTAATTTTAAAATTTCAAAATAACTTAATTCCATTTTTATTTACTTAACTTAAAGTTCACTCTTAAGCCAAATTCACAAATTTCCAATTTTAGTTATATTTCAAAATTTCAACTTAAATATTCATTCATTTCACATTTTAACTTTATTCAAAATCATTAATATAATATAAAAATCATTTAAATTCACTTTAATCCAAATTATCATGAAGTTATCACATTTCATATTTAATTTAGATTCCAATTATCACCCAATTAAAATTTCCCAAAATAACTTACATTTCAAATTTTCTAGTTTTACCAATAATTTATTTCACTTATAAATTTTCAAAAAATCAATAATGCTTACATAAATCATTTTTTTATTTAGTTTAAATCAAATATTATAATATTTACATTTCAAAAATATTTTTAAGATTTTTATAAAAAACATATTTTAACAACGGTTCTGTATTTCATTTCTAGTCTAAGTAAAGTGATATGGGTAATATATCATTTCAACCCGTAATTTACAAAGAAAACCCGGGTTTGATCATTTCAAACCCGAAATCCCAAGGAAATGAAAAATAATTGAAAATCATTCAGGCCTATCATTTCAGCCCATAATGATTTTCTCCTATTCTAAAGTCCGTTCGGGTATGTATCATTTCAACCCATAGTGATTCTAATCTAAAGGGAACTTGCAGTGTGATAAACTGATAAAAATAATAGAACAGCATAATATAACAGTAACATATAATATAATAGGTGTTTAAGCATTGGTGAACATCATAAATCATAACATAGCAAGTGTAACATGATAATGCATTTTACAGATTCAAAAGGGGTCAATTCACTAGTTATATATGTACATATTGTCTGGTGAGAATAACTCACCTGTTAAGCTGGAGATTTGCCAACAAAGCTCACAACACAAAGATTATGAAGGCACGACAACTCTAATACAATTTGAGTGTGGAGAGAAAATCCAATGATATAGATCTTGTGTTACAACCCAAACAAAAATCAAAGCAAACCATAAATTTCAATACACTAGAAATGACATAACTTTTAAATAAAAAGAGATACGAATGCCAAATCTTTTGCCTTGCTTTCTCTATTCTTTTGTCATGGCCTAGGGATGTTTTTGGCTCTGGTTTGAACAAGTTTGGCTCAGGTTTGGTCATGTGTATGCATGGCCTAGGTAGTAGAATATGAGGAGAAAGTTTATACAAAGGAATATGAAGAGTTTAAGGCAAAATTGGTGGGTTTTGTTCACAAAAAATGGCTCGGCCATGGGCTTGTGTGGTCAGGTCAGAGAGGTATGGATCAGGTCAGTGGAAGGAAAGGTGTGTGGTGGTCTAGCCAGAGGTGGTGGAGGCGGCCTAAGGTGGTGGTGGTGGTGGAAAATGAAGCGGTGAACAAATAGTGGTCAAACAACATGTTTTTATGGCTTGTGTTGCAATTTTTGTGGAGTTTTGGCATCATGGTGGCTCGGCCTTGGTCAAGACTAGAGGAGTAGCTGGTGGTGATGGCGGGGAAGAGATGTAGGGGGTGGTGGCCGTGGATATGGAGTGGAGGCCATTCAAAGAAGCAAAGAAAACAAGGCAAAATACATGAAAAATGAGAAGAAAAGTGTAAAAAAAGTAGCCATTACCCATAGATTTTCTTGAAGCCATGAATGAATGAGAAGGTAAAATGTTTTTGGGTGAATGGAGGCTGAAAAATCACGGCTACAAACCAAAAATGCACAGCCAAGATAGTAATTGAGGAGTTATGGCAAATGAAAGGACAAGGGAGATGAAAGGACTTACGGTAAATAAGCTTTTTAAAACTCTTCATATTTCTTTTTCTTTAAATTCAAATAAAACAAAAATAAAATCAGTAAATTGACTTTAAAACCGAAACAAAGTAATATAAAATAAAAATAATTAATTAATTTTAAAGAAAATGGAAAAAGAATATAAGAAATTGCTTAAAAATTGAAAACAGGGTCCAGAAATTACAAATAAATCACTATTGACTTTGGAAAATTAAAAACTTCATTTTAAAAATATTTAAAAAAAAATGTGAAGTAAAATAATTCATTTATATTTTAAAAATGAAATAATTAATTAAATTTAGAGAAATTAGAAAAAGAAATAAAGAAATTGTTTAAAAATTCAAAACAGGACTTAAAATTTACAAATAGAATATCACTAGTTTTAGAAAATTTCTATTTCACTTTAAAACAAATAAAAGGTCAAATAAATAAAATAAATGAGGAACAAAATAAATTGGGAATGAGAATAAAATAAGATTTTAAGAAAAAAAATAGAAAAATAAATAAAGAATTACTTTAATTAATTGAAACTGGAAATTAGAAATTGTAAGCAAAATACAACTGACACTGGAAAATGTCAATTATACTTTTAAAAATGTTTTAAAACCAAAATATATGCATAACATGTTATTTTACCCATATAAATATAAATTAGAACATTACATGACCAAATAAAATATTATTTATACAATTTAAAATAAACAATTTGTTAAATACTGCAAAATTACACACAATATTGAAAAGGCATAACATTCACATTATAAATCAGATTTCAACGAAACGAAAAGCATTATTCTTAAAATTATATTTACTTTCATAATAAAAGATAAAATTCAAATTTTCAAACTTTCAAATTTCTAAATTAAAAGTCAAAGTTTGACTATATTGACCAAAATTCACTTTTCTGGAAAATATTCTTTTTAGTCATGTTTGGAATTCTAATTCACATCAAAATCAAAATTTATATTTAAAATAACAAAATTTATTCATTTTAATAAATAAAATAAAGTTTTTAAATCAGGAAATTAAATTAAAGAAATTAATATATATAATTAAATAATCACAAAATACAGGGTTGTTACACTCTCCCCCACTCAAATCTTTTCGTCCTCGAAAAGGAAAAAATTTCGGAGAAACAACTAGGCAGAACAATAGGTTGGAAGACATCCCCGAAAAGAAGGTAGGGGAATAGGGATATCTAGGAGGGAAAATGGGTTGAAAGACAAGGATGAGCCATTAATTAAAATTGTTGGTTAAAGAGGTAAAATATTTAAAACACTTTAAAATCCTTTAGGAAGGAAAATAACTGATCAAAATATCCTTTATATAATATTTTATCAAAATACTTTTATAACTTGATGTTTCAACAAGTTTATCCTTGTTCCTGTAGACTCTGGTAGTGCGTTGATCAGGCGCAAAACTGGAATTCTCCAGGTACTTAGTAGACCTGTTTCAACACCTAGTGAAAATACTGGGAAAACCTTTAAAAACAGATATGGAAAGTACAATCCAAACAAAAACGAATCAAATCATGGATCGCAGATACACAATGGTTACGCCTGGGTCCCCCAGGAAACATCCGTACCTTTTAAGCATTCACTGCCTTGCGAATTTCGCCATGCAACAAAACGGTGGACCGCAGGATACATAAAAATGGTTACGCCTGGATCCCCCAGGAAACATCCATACCCCTTAAGCAATCTCTGCCTTGCGGATTACGCCACTAACACGACCATAGATCGCAGATACACAATGGTTACGCCTGGATCCCCCAGGAAACATCCGTACCTTTTAAGCAATCACTGCCTTACGAATTACGCTATGCAGTCGAGTTCGTAAGACCATGGGTAACGCCATGGAATTCGAAGGACACTCGAGTATCATATCCGGAAAACCAAAAATCAGAGAGAATAATATCGATAGAATGAATCCAAGATGTGGCCACAAATCGGATATCAAGCAGAAGGCACTTTCCATATCTTTACTTCGAAAATATGTATCATATATTACCTTTTCAAATCACTTTCAAATATCGTACTTATATAATATCCATTATATATAAGATTTCACTTTCAAATTGAGTACCTTTTCAAATCTATAGTTTTCGAATCAATTTCATACTCATACAAATCAATTTTATATAAGTTCGACAACTTCCAAATCAAGTGTTTAGTAACATAAGGTTCTCAAATTTCAATTTGTTTCAATATCAGTTCAATTTCAAAATCATATACAATTTCACCGAATTATTTCTTCTCAAATTAATTATCTTTAGTTTCAACGTTTCCAGAATAATAGATTTAGAAAATAAATCCAAATTTCCAAATCAATAATTTAAGTCAACCAATTCATTTCCAAAATCAAATGTTTTCAAAATCATCTTATACTTATGTAAGGTCCATCTTATATAAGGATCAAAATTTTCAAAATAAATTTCGCTGTATGAAGAGCCATATGGGATTTGAATATCTTTGCTTTTATGGGTTATATATCTTTGTGATTTAAATTGGAATTTTCTTTTAGTAAGCAAAGATATTCTAACTCGACAGCTTTCAATTTCAGCGTCAAAATATATAAATGATATTAGGATATAAGATGTACATACGTCATCATTTCGCAAAACTACATTTGATCGCTCGCTCGATCACACAAGTTCGCTTTCGAACTAGTATTGTCCATTCGACTTCCCTAATGCGGATTTCGATATGGTTTCTCGACTAGAAGCCATGAGTCTCCTTGCATAGCCATATACTACGATAGAGAATTCTAGAATCAAGCCCAAAATCCATATCAAATATTCGCCATCAAGAATCGAATGAAAATCCTAACACGAAGTGGTGTAATCCACCTCGAACTTGTGTACTCAAACTTGGATCAAATTAATTATGCGAATAAAACACCATACGTACAACTTATATATTTATTCCAACTTGTTAAATATATAGTTTCATAAAGATGTTACTAAGTTAAAACATTTAAACTAAATTTTATTCAAAATATTTTGAAGACCAAATTCTTTTCAAAGCATTTCGAATCTAAATTTCATATTAGAAAATTTTAAAATTGCCTTATTCATTTACTTAACAAAACAGTTTCAACTTATTTAAATCATATTACTTCATACTTAAACATTCAAAACAAATTTATATACTTTATCAAATAATTCATACTTTTCAAAAAATTTAGCTTTGAAAAGTTAACCTTGATTTGGAAGTGCTCGAACCTTCAAAATAGTCGAAGAAATCATATTTCAATCCAAGAGTTGGAAATCATAATTAAATCAGTAAATCAATTCCAAAATAGGGTTATATCAAATCAAATCCAAAACTCAAGGACTGAACACCGGCTCATTTCAAATTGTTCAATATATATACATATATCTTTCGAATATCACATCACGCTTCGGAATTTGAAATCAGAATTGGTTTCACAAATCAATCGCATAGCAAAGTTACCGAAGTGGCCTCTCCCTCACTCAGAAACTCGAAAATCAATGTCGATGATGCGTGCACTCATCACCGAAATTATTTTCCAGCGACACAAGTGGTTCTGGACTTCCATTTACTTTGAAAACTTCTTTGAAATTCCTTCAAAATCATTAAAACCCATTAAAATCATTGAAACATTACTTATTCGGAAAAATAATTTCAAATCATATTATTTATTATTTCAAAATCTTAAAACCAGTTCCAAAATGCCAGAGTTCAATCACTTAAATTCAGATTCAAAACCTTCAGTTATAAATCATTTTATATGAAACCATTTCTTATAAAATTTTCAAAATTTCAAATCCTTTCAAAACTTCAAATACTCATTTTTTAAAAGGTACATAATCCTTATCAAAAACATTTCATCTTTATATAAAAATATGGCCATCCTTATCAAAATAAAAACTACGATGAATACATAATTTTCAAAAGACAATCAACCACAAACTTTCCAAGGGACGATTCAAGGATGGATTTCAAAGCAAAACAGAGATTCAAATTTAGAAGGACTCTAATCAAATAGAATTATAATTCAAAGATAGGCTCAAACGAAGATAAGATAATTAAATTACCAAATAGAAGATGGATAAGCCTATATGAATCGCGGGCGACCTTAACTGGTCAACCGTGACTTCAGGAATATAATCGATGCGAAAATCTAAGGCAAATCGACCTTCGATTGCCAGAGATAGAATCTAAATATAGCAGAAGATAGAAAACATCATAAACCGAGGATACAGAAATCTCCGATGAATCAATGCCAATTATAATCATTCAAAGATTGGCGGAATCGCCACCCTATAAAGGTCATACAAAGTGGAGTGATGCAATGCTCCAAAATCAAAAGAATACAATTAGGGGAGACAGGAATGGATTTCAGAACAAGTGGGAGCGTTCCAAAATTCAAAGGAATCTTATTCGATAAGAATCCAAATGAAGATTAGAGATATATAATCTATATCGATACAGAAAAATTCCCATAAAAATTTGGAAAGACTCGAATTCATAACATACGAAAACAGAAGCATAAATATCTTTAGTTGGACAACTTTAGCTAAGCAAAAGATACAACAGAGTTTACTCAAAACAACTTAACAAACTACTGATTTTGCCATACTCAAAATAGATTCCTATCAACAATGGATCTAGATCAATCAAGAGAGAAGTTCAAAATTTTAGAGGATCCTAATCAAAGAAATTACTAACAAGGTGGATACGAAAGGAATGAAGTTTAAGAAATATTTTACTTTCAAAGCAAGGAAATTTATATCAAAATAATCTTTGAAAATTCTTTAAAAATCATTTGAAAATCATTTTATACTTCGAAAATACGTTCTCTCACAAAGAAATGATTCTGAGATTGATTTCACTTATACTAGGGTATTTCTACCCTATCTCTAATGAGTTTTTGCTCCGTAGGCTAAGGTTTGCCTAAAACCAAAGCTCTGATACCAACTGTAACGACCCACTATTTTGGACCATTCAAATCGACAATAATCCACACATGTCTGACTTGAATAATTCAAAATAACAGATTGTAAATAAATTTGGAGCAAATGAAATTAAATACACAGAATCACAGACACAGAACATATCAGAATAACTCACAGTGGAAATAAAATACCATAGTAGTTCATGAAGCTACTATATACAAACTCTCAAAACATAATACATAATATCATTCTGAAAACATATACAATAGAAATCCCAAATACATAGAAGTTTATAAATACCAGAACTAGAATAGAACAACTGAACTGAAAGGAACAGATAACTAGACAAGCAGAATCTCCAGCGATTCCTAGCTCCAGAATGAGATCCAAAGCTAAGCGGTAAATACTCAGGCTGACCCGAGCGTAAAGTAAAACACAAAACACTCGAGTCAGGACAATATATACTTATATAATGTAAACCAACTCAAGTGAACTGTAGTAGAAATGCACAATAACTCAAAGGATGCTTGGGATCGCCCATCCTTCAAGGATCAGTTAAACAATAAATTAAATACACCCCGTGGTTAAAATTTCAAAATGGTATTTTATACTTCGAAATCAAATATCATTTCAAAATTCAATATCCTTCAAAAATCCATTTCAAAATATCAAAATATCATATTTCAAAATAGTTTATATTTCGAAACAAATTACTTTATTTTAAATCATAAAAATAAAGTTATTATTAATAATTAAATTGTTAAATTTCCAAAATTTTAATCTTTCATTCGTTCACTTAAATTAATTAAAACAATGAAAATTCAACTTTTGCAGCATTTAGAAAATGTACGGAAAGTCACATTTAAAACAGTTCAATTTAACAAAAGACAGCATTTAAAATGCTGTAATAGGGTTACATTAGTTTCAAATAAACTTAGTTAAATTCAACCATTATAACATTACAAAAAAGCTATAATAGCCTTTAATTAAATTTAGCCATTTGGTTCATTATTATCAACTACAGCATTTACAAATGTTGTATTATCATTTACATTAGAATTAATAGCATTTCAGAGATGCAGTTAATTAACTTCAAATATTCAGTATAATTTCACAAACAATTATATTTTTTATATAAATCATTTTTAACTTATAAAATCATATATAATCATTCAAATACCCTTATATTCATGATTTTATAAAGTTAAACCTCCATTCAAAAATCAAAATTTAATAATAATTCACTTATTAAATTCCAATTTTAAATTATAAATTCATTAAATTAAATTAACTTAACACTTAATTTTAAAATTTCAAAATAACTTAATTCCATTTTTATTTACTTAACTTAAAGTTCACTCTTAAGCCAAATTCACAAATTTCCAATTTTAGTTATATTTCAAAATTTCAACTTAAATATTCATTCATTTCACATTTTAACTTTATTCAAAATCATTAATATAATATAAAAATCATTTAAATTCACTTTAATCCAAATTATCATGAAGTTATCACATTTCATATTTAATTTAGATTCCAATTATCACCCAATTAAAATTTCCCAAAATAACTTACATTTCAAATTTTCTAGTTTTACCAATAATTTATTTCACTTATAAATTTTCAAAAAATCAATAATGCTTACATAAATCATTTTTTTATTTAGTTTAAATCAAATATTATAATATTTACATTTCAAAAATATTTTTAAGATTTTTATAAAAAACATATTTTAACAACGGGTCTGTATTTCATTTCTAGTCTAAGTAAAGTGATACGGGTAATATATCATTTCAACCCGTAATTTACAAAGAAAACCCGGGTTTGATCATTTCAAACCCGAAATCCCAAGGAAATGAAAAATAATTGAAAATCATTCAGGCCTATCATTTCAGCCCATAATGATTTTCTCCTATTCTAAAGTCCGTTCGGGTATGTATCATTTCAACCCATAGTGATTCTAATCTAAAGGGACTTGCAGTGTGATAAACTGATAAAAATAATAGAACAGCATAATATAACAGTAACATATAATATAATAGGTGTTTAAGCATTGGTGAACATCATAAATCATAACATAGCAAGTGTAACATGATAATGCATTTTACAGATTCAAAAGGGGTCAATTCACTAGTTATATATGTACATATTGTCTGGTGAGAATAACTCACCTGTTAAGCTGGAGATTTGCCAACAAAGCTCACAACACAAAGATTATGAAGGCACGACAACTCTAATACAATTTGAGTGTGGAGAGAAAATCCAATGATATAGATCTTGTGTTACAACCCAAACAAAAATCAAAGCAAACCATAAATTTCAATACACTAGAAATGACATAACTTTTAAATAAAAAGAGATACGAATGCCAAATCTTTTGCCTTGCTTTCTCTATTCTTTTGTCATGGCCTAGGGATGTTTTTGGCTCTGGTTTGAACAAGTTTGGCTCAGGTTTGGTCATGTGTATGCATGGCCTAGGTAGTAGAATATGAGGAGAAAGTTTATACAAAGGAATATGAAGAGTTTAAGGCAAAATTGGTGGGTTTTGTTCACAAAAAATGGCTCGGCCATGGGCTTGTGTGGTCAGGTCAGAGAGGTATGGATCAGGTCAGTGGAAGGAAAGGTGTGTGGTGGTCTAGCCAGAGGTGGTGGAGGCGGCCTAAGGTGGTGGTGGTGGTGGAAAATGAAGTGGTGAACAAATAGTGGTCAAACAACATGTTTTTATGGCTTGTGTTGCAATTTTTGTGGAGTTTTGGCATCATGGTGGCTCGGCCTTGGTCAAGACTAGAGGAGTAGCTGGTGGTGATGGCAGGGAAGAGATGTAGGGGGTGGTGGACGTGGATATGGAGTGGAGGCCATTCAAAGAAGCAAAGAAAACAAGGCAAAATACATGAAAAATGAGAAGAAAAGTGTAAAAAAAGTAGCCATTACCCATAGATTTTCTTGAAGCCATGAATGAATGAGAAGGTAAGATGTTTTTGGGTGAATGGAGGCTGAAAAATCACGGCTACAAACCAAAAATGCACAGCCAAGATAGTAATTGAGGAGTTATGGCAAATGAAAGGACAAGGGAGATGAAAGGACTTACGGTAAATAAGCTTTTTAAAACTCTTCATATTTCTTTTTCTTTAAATTCAAATAAAACAAAAATAAAATCAGTAAATTGACTTTAAAACCGAAACAAAGTAATATAAAATAAAAATAATTAATTAATTTTAAAGAAAATGGAAAAAGAATATAAGAAATTGCTTAAAAATTGAAAACAGGGTCCAGAAATTACAAATAAATCACTATTGACTTTGGAAAATTAAAAACTTCATTTTAAAAATATTTTAAAAAAAAATGTGAAGTAAAATAATTCATTTATATTTTAAAAATGAAATAATTAATTAAATTTAGAGAAATTAGAAAAAGAACTAAAGAAATTGTTTAAAAATTCAAAACAGGACTTAAAATTTACAAATAGAATATCACTAGTTTTAGAAAATTTCTATTTCACTTTAAAACAAATAAAAGGTCAAATAAATAAAATAAATGAGGAACAAAATAAAGTGGGAATGAGAATAAAATAAGATTTTAAGAAAAAAAATAGGAAAATAAATAAAGAATTACTTTAATTAATTGAAACTGGAAATTAGAAATTGTAAGCAAAATACAACTGACACTGGAAAATGTCAATTATACTTTTAAAAATGTTTTAAAACCAAAATATATGCATAACATGTTATTTTACCCATATAAATATAAATTAGAACATTACATGACCAAATAAAATATTATTTATACAATTTAAAATAAACAATTTGTTAAATACTGCAAATTACACACAATATTGAAAAGGCATAACATTCACATTATAAATCAGATTTCAACGAAACGAAAAGCATTATTCTTAAAATTTTATTTACTTTCATAATAAAAGATAAAATTCAAATTTTCAAACTTTCAAATTTCTAAATTAAAAGTCAAAGTTTGACTATATTGACCAAAATTCACTTTTCTGGAAAATATTCTTTTTAGTCATGTTTGGAATTCTAATTCACATCAAAATCAAAATTTATATTTAAAATAACAAAATTTATTCATTTTAATAAATAAAATAAAGTTTTTAAATCAGGAAATTAAATTAAAGAAATTAATATATATAATTAAATAATCACAAAATACAGGGTTGTTACATCGTGGATGGACGTATCACATCCTCTTTGGATTGGACGGTCGAACCACATCCAATTTAGGTTTGGGCTCTCAAACTGCCCCCTACATCCAGGGTAGGAGTCGATGCATGGATGGCTGTACCACGTTTAGTTCTGTTTGGATCTTGTTTCTACCTAGCCTTGGGAGTAAGATGAGTGTTTTGAAGAACTTCGAGCTCGAGTAGGAGAGGAGATGGTCAGATCGCATCCACTATGAGTCGTGTGTTTGCCCCCAAGTCAAGGGCAAGAGTGGAGGACGGACGGTTGAACCATGTCCACTTTTTATGGTATTTATACTCTAGACCATGATAAGGGACCAGAGTTTATTAAAAGACGGTCGAACCACGTCCATCTTTTTATGTTTATACTCCGGTCCATGCTCTGGGGACCAGATTTTTATAATGGGTGGTTAGTCACACCCATTTGATGTTTATACTTCAGTCTGCGCTCTGGGAACCAGAGTTGGTCGATGGGTGGTCAGTCACACCCATATGTTGTTTATACTCCAGTCCGTGCTTTGGGGACCAGAGTTGGTCAATGGACGATCGTACCACATCCATCTCTTTGGTGTTTGTACTCCAGTCCCCACTCTGGGGACTTGAGTTGGTCGATGAGTGGTCAGTCACACCCATCTGGTGTTTATACTCTATTCCGCAGGGACCGGAGTTGGTCAATGGACAGTCGTACTGCATCCATCTCTTTGGTATTTATACTCCAGTCCGCACTCTGGGGACCAGTGTTAGTCTATGGGTGGTCAGTCACACCCATTTTTGATTTATACTTAAATTATCAAGTTGAGGTAAGAGTTGTCGAATGAACGATCGAACCAAAGTTCATCCATGCAATGGAATTCTGCCCCAGCATCAAAGGCAAAACTTGACAAATGGACAGTCGATTCACGTCCACTTGGTGATTGTAGCTCCTCCAATCAAGTCGAGGAAGGGAGTAAGTGATGGATGGCTACGTCACATCTATGCCTGTGTTGGACGGTAAGGTCTCGTCCAATTTGATTAGTACTCCTCCCAGCAAGTCGAAGGAGAGAGTTTTGGGTGGACAATCAAGTCACATCCACCTCAAGCTGCAGTTGTGTCCATGTGTTGAGGGCGGTGGTTGATGAGTAGGCAGTCAGTCACGCGTACTTTAATTAGAGCTTCCTTTCCAGGGCAGGAGTTAATGTGTGGACGATCAAATCGCATCCACTTTAGTTGGACCTCGGTCGTGCTGAGCTTTTGGAGAGGCATAAGTATTTTGGTGAACTTCAAGTATGAGCTGGGAGTGGATGGTCGGGTTACATCCACTCCAAGTGTTTCTCTGGTCTTCATGTCGAGCGTGGAGGTTGATGAGTGGAGGTTGATGTGTTTCCAGAATATGCCAGCATGGTTGGCATATTGAATCTCTTGGGATATTATACATATTGAATGGCTTCAATGAATGGGCTTCGACTAGTGGAAATGCTCCAGTCATCGTTAGTCCGGTCTGTTTTCAAGTTACGACTGTTTGTAATGCTTGTGAATGTTGTATGCATGATTGTCCAATGTGTGACGGATTGGTGATAATTTACTTGGAGTCCAACCCGAGGAAATTTGTTATTTGCTTAGAGTCAGCCCTTGGTTCACTTGGAGTCGCTAAATTTGAAGTGCTGGGTTGGTAACGAATGGTGCTTGGAGTCATACTTGTGTTTGCTTGGAGAAAATCTTAGTTTTACCTGAGTTTGACCTTGAGCCAGAACTTCTTGGGTTCACTTCGAGTCAAATGAGTGACTACTTCAGGTTAGACATTGATAATGGATGGCTATACTTTGAGATGGCATAATAAGCGGCGTAGGGCAGTTGTTACACAAGCCATCGTATCATAGCTGGCAAGTTAGGCATTTGGAAGCTGGTCAGTTGAGAGCAGTCGTAATATACCCTGAAACTTGATCCAGTAACCGATCCTAGTTAGCGTCATATCATCTTGGTTCTCCAGCCTTTGGTTGTACCATTTGAGTAGAAGTTCCTTATCCATTCTTGGCTGCAATTCAGCAGCTGCCACTTGATCCTCTATGCTCTGGTCAGTCATAGGATGTAAGGGAAGCGGATAGAATGTACCGTCTTTAAGTTGAGTTTCGAATCCAAAATGCAGGGACACTGCGCTGTGGCACGAGTTTGGGTGCTTGGCACCTAAAAAAATTAGAGCTATTTTTTTAAAATATTGATCGTACCGGATCCATATAGGGATCGGCTGAATTGCTATGGTAAGGGATAGGTGGTATAGGGATCGATTGTAGTTGAGTGTGGTGTAAGGATCGGTTGAACAAGGGTTGGTTCTGGACGAACGTGACATAGGGATCGGTAGTGGGTAGACCGACCGGTCACGACGTGCCCGACCCCTTAGCGATCGGTATGGAATGTTTTGTGAGAGAGATCGATCATACGAAGTATGGAGGGATTGGTAATATGAAGGGATCGGTGGTATAGGGATTGGTATATAGACCTTGCAAAGGAATTGGTATATATACTTTGCAAAGGGATCGATATACATACCTTGGAGAGGGATCGGTATGTACACCTTGGAGAGGGATCGGTATATAGACCTTGTAGAGGGATCGGTATATATACCTTGTAGAGGGATCGGTATATACACTTTATAAAGGAATCGGTATATATACTGGAGGGATCGGTATACATATATGTTAAAAGGATCGGTATAACTATTTCGGAGGGATCGGTATTGACATCTTTGAAGGGATCGGTAATGAGCCGTTTTGGAGAGGAATCTGCCATCTTGGCCTTGAGAGAGGGATCAGCCATTTTGGCCTTTAAAGAGGGACCAACCATCCCCAAACTTGAGTGCAAACTTTAGCATCTGATCTCAAGATCTTGCATACATGAGTGAATCCGATCCCTTCCAAATGGACATGAACACATGAACAACTACAAATAAGAACTCTAGCATCATCCTTCCTTCAATTCCGCCTGAAGTTAATTTAATACTTCTAACCATGGCTATCAGCTTCCTTTAGTTTTCCTTCAAATCTGAGTAGAATAGGAAGTTTAATAATTGAAAGATGGATCTATCTTGCGAATATGGGAATCCACAAGTAGATGATGAGATCCAGTCAAGCTGAGAATTCATTTCTCAGTGAAAGCATCAAAATGTTGATGCCAAAAATAGGCAACAACACCCAATAGAATCTAGTAGAGATTAAATGAAGAATGAAATTAAATAGAGCAAATATCATAAATGAACACACAGATTTTTATAGTGGTTCGGCAATCTTGGCCTACATCCACTTCATATTTTTATTAAACTTGCACTTGATTATTATTACAAGAATGTTTAGATCAGCTAGGATCCAATAGTACAAGAATGAAGAATAAAAATGGAAGAGCTTTTTCAGCAGAAAGAAGGATCTCTTTTCTGACGCCATGCCTGTTGTATATAGGGGAAGACGTGCATGGATCAGACTGAAATTTCGGCAGAAGGTTTAGGAGACCAAGACGAGGCTAACCATAAATTTCCAGGCCCATCGGGGCCCAGAATAGGGAACAGTACCGATCCCTATTAGTGTGTTCAAATGGGATGCAATCCCTATGAGAGGTGCCACATGATGTTAGCTACTTGCTCCTCAAATTTCGTGCAATTCCGACGTATGTTTTGTGAGATATCGCATTTTCCGTCAAGTAGTGTTGCTTGAATTCTGATTTCTACCGATCCCTCCAAAGGGAGTTATTCTGATCCCTCCAACTTCCACCAATTGGAATGAGATCCCCAGGAGGGTGTTCCACATGTTGTAATAGGCTTGTACTTCAAGTTTCATGTCAATTGGATGAGTAGAACTTGAGTTATTGCTTGATCTTTGGTGCAATGTGAATTGTCTCCTGATTCTAGCTGATCCCTATGGAGGGAAGATGGTCGATCCCCCTTTCTTCATCCTTTTGAGATGCGATCCCTAGGATAGGCTCCCTAGGGTCTCCACATCTTGTTCCCAAAGTTTTATGTGTAATGGATATGTAGAATCTAAGATATCGATCGATCATCGTTGAATTGAGCTGTCGAATCAATACGATACGATCCATAGTGCTGAATATGGATCGTACCAAATCCATCTTCAGGGAGTAATAAGCTTTCATGCTTCTGCTTCGCTACTGCTTCATATTATCATTTATGCTTGATTTTTGGACCCCATAATCATCGCTCCGGGCTACTGGACTTGATGACAGTCGAGTCTAACTTGTCCAGTCCGTTTGGATATAGCCGGGTCAAAATGCCGGATAACATATGTTAAATAGAAAATAAAATAGCGTCGCACTTATATCTGCTAACATTTGAAAGTTAATTAATATGCATGCTTAGTAACACAATGCTTACTAACATAGGAACAACTAATAGCCGATGTTATCATTTGTTGCGTAAAGTCGTTATTGTAACACCACGCCTTTATAACCATACTACCTAAGAGTATTACTAGGTAATACTGTTTAATAATATAGAGAATGAGGCGATATTAGACCGCCACACATGAATATTCCCTTGGACTAACACTGGTAAGAATTTCAAAAATCATAAACAATTCACCTGTACTTACACAGTATCAGCACAAAGCAATAAACACATGCGCTTACAAGATAGAACAATACATAATATAAAATAAATCCCAAAGAACACAGATTCATCCATGCAGCGATAACATATAATAATACATATACATGAGTCTAAGTGGGATATAAACCTGGTCAAAGTCTCAGTATCTCAAAAATAAACAATGTATAAATCCAATACATACATCTCAACATCATCAATATACATAAAACTACAAAAATAGATAATGGTACATTAATGAACTAATAAACTAGCCTTCGTCTATACCTAACAATCACAATCTGGTCTCTTCGTCCCCGAGCCTATAATGTCTATCTCGGACTGACCCGAGTATTATATGAATAACACACAGGTTAGACAATGTCTAGAATGCAGATAATAATATAAAATATCATCTGGCATGGTATAAACAAGTATAACACAAGAGTACGTACATATCTCAAATGTCAACAAATCTCAAAACCATGCACATAAAAGATAACCACTCCCTAAGTAAAGTCGATCAACATATCAAATGGGCATATAATAGACTAGGTGAAATAATCAAATATCCAACCATCATCCAATACACTCATAACACCAAAAGGGAATCAATCATCAACAAGCACACAATCAAGCAATGTGTTATAAGTATGGTATCATGTGTCTATATATCTCAAATCACATATTCTGTTTGGGAGCCTCACAACACGCTCCAGTGGGTTAAGAGGTCATAGCCCCTGAATAGATGTCTAGGAAGGGTATCCAAACAATATAATATAATAATATAATCTCACATATTCCAGGTGGGAGCTACACATCATAAAGCACGCTCCAAGGGACAGCACACCCTACAGTCTTGGTTACTTCCGACCATCGTGACTCTATGTCCATCTATGAACTATGGTCACGAGCCTACTACCCAATGGTAATAGACTATTTGGCTAGTGTGGCATCGGGGCATATCATGACATAATCTAGATATCAGCACACAACACATGTAATAAGGTGATGCCATGGATCTAGGGTACGACCCCACGATCAGCCAACTAGGATGGACCCTAGTCTATCTGGATAAACAACATATAACACAAATTGGCTCCCAATAGACCCTTCCTCTAGACATCAACCCTTAAAATAAGAGTGTCCCTCACTTACAGAAAGTAATCGAAAAAATATCATGCATGCATCCCATATCACCTAGTGTTACTCGCTCATTTACTTAATGTTCGTAAACTACACTACTTACCTATAATAATATCGTATACCATAATTCAAAAGAGTAATCGGAATAATATTACCGAATGCTCATACCAGACGGTGTTATTAATCCATTTACTCAAAATTCTCACCATACCGAACTTCACATAATAATATTATATACCATGAGTCAATAGAGTAACAAGAATAATGTTACCGAATGTCCCGTACCAGATGGTGTCACTAATCCATTTACTCAACTTCCCCACAATCTAGAATCACACAATATTATTCTATATAACAAGTCCAAAGAATAACCGAAGAAATATTACAAAAAATCTTATTCCAAATAGTAATATAACTCCCTTTATTTTAATTCCTCGTTACATGGAAATATAAATCATCCTTTATTCAATTGTTTCAGTAGGGGTTTTAAAATACACTTTTCCCAAAATCTTCAATATAATTTCAAATATCAATATTCTATTGAAAGAAGGTTAAATTATAAAATTCTCATTCTTTTCTCAAAATCCATTTACAGTTTCATTAATAAATATTTGCAAACCTCTTGTTTTATTAGAAGGAAATCTATAAATTAAACTTCATACAATTCCAAATCTTTTAAACTCCCTTTTGAAATAATTTATAAACTTTGAAATTATTCTTCAATGGTAATGATACTAAAGAAGTTTTTATAATAATTTCCTTTAAAAAAATTTAATAATTCTTACTCGAAATAAGGATTCTCTGTTAAAAATAATTTCCCAAAGCCAAAGTCTTTAAATCACGCATTTACCTTTTAAATCCTTTTTAAGCAAAGTAATTCATCAAAATTCTATATAAATCTTTTAAAGATTTTATGCAAAAATATTAATTTGTAACAATTTATTTGTCTAACAAAACCCCAAAATTACTTTTCCATAATAATTGACTTAAAACACTTTTATAAACATATTCCAGATGCTTTTAAATTTGATTTCCCTTTTTATTTAAAATAATCAAATACTATATTTACTTCCAAAATTTATTAAATAATATTTAAATAATAAATCCTTTAAGTAATAATTTTCATACAATAAATAAATTGTATTCAACTTACTAATATCTCAAAGTATTATTTTTCAAACTTCCAATTTATTAAATCCGAATAAAATTAGTTAATCAGTTTAAAATATAAGATTTAAATACCATACTTTTTCTAAACCTTTAGATATTTCTATAATCATCAATAAATAAAAATATAATATTCAAAAATTCGGCTATTTAATAAAATCACAAAATTCATCGTTTCCAAATAATTTCCATTCTCATAATTCTTAAAATTATCTTACTTTTAAATTTCTATTAATAAGAACATTTTCAATATTAAATCACAATATATATTCAAACTATTTTATTTATTCAAAACTTCCAACTTTAATTCATTATCCCCTTTCGATCAATTTCTAGTGTCGTATCTAACTATTGCAAACATATATTTTGCACAACATCTAATATTAGACTGTTCAACAATCAAGCAACTAATATATCACCATATCAACCAAAAATCAAATGTAACGCAACTCAATGTCATCCAATTCATTTATATAACTAACGATTCATCAACAAAAAATCGGAGAGCGTAATCAAAGAAAATAATAGTTTAGGGATTCTAGACTTTAGATGTGAGTTATAAAATAACTCACCTTATCGACGCTTCGAGTACAGCAATCACTCCTTACCTGGTTCGCCACCTACGTCACCTGCATCATGTGCCGCCGGCATTGCAAGCCACCATGTCATGATGTTCCCAATTCACAACCACCCAGTGCTGTCGTCAGCCCTCTCAAAGTTCACGCCTATGCAAACGCATGCTCATCCCCAATCACCACCTGAGCATACATCCACACCCGCTCCTTTAGCCATAGTTCCATCGTTGCATGTTCGTCCTTGCGCCTAACGTGGAGTTCGCCATCGATGAAGCCAAGCGTGAGCACCTCGTGCTTTTTTTTAATGTCACAGTTTCTAATTTAGGGAATAAATAAACTAAAGGGAATTCGAGTTTGGACTTGAGTTGGTGAGGTAGGAGTCTTCTAGATACATAGAGAAAAAGTGAATGGGCTTTTGTTTTGCCCACTAGTTCCTTGTTCCTTTTCTCTCTTGACATTTCTCTTAAGCAACCTTTAATTTTATTTGTTATTTAATTTCTAGTCTAATTTAATTTAATTTACACTTCTTTCTATAAATTTTATTTTGATAATTGAACCAATTTATTCAATTCGATGTCCGCTTATTTTTTTATTTAATCATTCATTACATTGTTACAAAATAAACTTATTTTCCAACTATTCCAATCGAATATAAAAATTATTTACACTTTTAAAAATATTTTATATTCAATTTAAAACATTTTATTTAGTTTAATAAATTATTTGAAAAGAATTTATTAATTTAATTCAATTTATTTAAAGAAATCTTTTATTAAATAGACATTTGTTATCAAAATAATAATTATCAAAATCGAATTCAAATATTTTATTTTAATTAAATTTATTTATTCATCCGGTATAGAAAGCAGGGTTGTTACAATTATGCTCTAAAATATTAATTATACTCTACATGATCCGACATTATTTAAGAAAATTTATCAAAAAAATTGTTTAGTATTGTTTAATAAAAATCTAATTTAAAAAATTAAAATCCATAAGCAAGCGCTTATAGGTTCATACAACTGAAAATTCTAAAAATGCATGGTTAACTAAATTATATGGTGAACCCAATATGCGTAGCACGGTTTTGCACTAGTCAGTGTTTAAAAACTAAAAATTAATATTTAAATTTTGGTAATCAATTATTAATAGTATTAAATAATAACTAAAACTTAGTATTTAAAATACAAATACTTTATTGTCATAAAGTTCATAATCATAACTACTAAAACAAATAGAAATAAAATACCACTTCGATTAAAAAATAATTAAGCAATCAAATAAAAGTAGTTTAATGCCTTCTTGCAATAACCAAAGCTCTCAAATCTGACCATGTGTTACAGTAATCCCTTTTGCATTTCTTGTCCCATCCTTCCTATGATGCCTCTATTCATGTCAATTATGTAGGCAACTTTGTGGAATGTTTTCATTCACGATCGCTTCAAAATTGAGACCTAGTACATTGAAATTTTAATATAATTATGAAGCAAAAGTTAGGATGACAAACTTGCTTGTTTCATGAAACTATATGTAAGCATGTCATGTAAAATATTGAATTTCTTGTTCATAATACTAAATATATATTTTTGACAAACATATGCAAACTTTAGTGATAAAAGTCAACTATTTCATTATTACGTTTTAGAATATTTTAGGTTTGTTGAAACTCTGGAACATGATAACGTTCATAACCATAAGATGGTAAATACACATTTTCAAAATTTCATCTCGAATCTATAAGATAATGTTTTCCTAACAGAGGGTGTGGAAATGGTTTAACTTCTTCATCATGTGAGTTAACAGTCCATTATCATGAGCACAGTCTTCCCACCTAGACATTATAAAACCAAATGTTAAATCAAAATTAACAACAACTATAATATTTTGTATTAATGGAATTTCTTTCTACTAGCATACGTTGCTACTCGGTCCTTCGTAACCTTTATAGTAAATAATACGTGTCTCATTTATAGCTCCAACAATATTTCAAAATAATAGTGTAGTAACGTGACACGTATGGGATAACGATAAAAATTTGGCCTGAATAAAATCTTAGGACATAAGTAAGACACCGTGGAAGATCTTATTAACGTTCAGACATATGTTGTTGTACGCTCGACTAAAATTTTCCTTAACCGTTTTATATGATGTATCATGACTTTGTTGTACGCTCAACTAAAATTTTCCTCAACCGTTTTATATGATGTATCATGACTCATCATGTACCAAAACACTCTTACCAATGTAGGAATTTATAAATGCAAATTAGAAGTTACGTCATACCCAATACTTAATATGTAGAAAAAAGTTTGAAACAATCCTCATTTGGAGAAGTTCCTTTCTTAAGTTCTCTTGATTATTCAAAACATCATTCACCCACATTCAACTAGCATATGAGAAAGTGTGAAGTGGATTATGTGCTAACTTAATCAGGTTAATATCAACTCTATAGTAGCATTGAGTGCCTCGACTTAGTCATTAGAATCGTTAGAGTTCCAACTAATTGACTCATTCGAGTTTGATGGTGAACCATCCTCAAAATAGCAGTTGAAACCATATATAGATATTTGTTGAGAATAAAGGGAGAGAGAAGTGGTTTGAATGAATTGAGTGTGGGGAGAGTGAAGAGATAAACCATAGTGTTGACCAAATTTCTAGCAACCATCGAAAGGGTGATTAGAAGTAGATGTTCTCAAAGATAATTCACTATTGCCATATTTAATAATTATAAGACAAGGATATATGATCTATCATGCAAAAAAGATAAAATGACACATGTTTTAGAGTGATTCGACCTTGACGATACCACGGTAAGTAATTATATCTATTTATATCTTTTATTACCAGAGATTTGTTACAATAGTCTTGAGCTAATATTATCAAGCAAGAATGAGAAATTTGATCCATGTACAAGTATATTTATAATTGTTTCAGATTGAGTTCTAAAAGGCTCAGATTGAAGTGTTGGTCCATGGGATTCCTCATAGACGTTGATGATGAAATATGGTTCAGATGCAAGTCAACTAGGATGCTAGGTGGAGAGAACAACTTGGAAGGCCAGCTCGTCGACCGTACATGACATGCTTATGTCAAAATGGAGACGCAGGGGCAGCGATTGTTTGGTGAACAATGACGTTGTTGGCATATGGACTATGAAGTATAAAGGGTTGTTGTTCCACAGTGACGCTTTTGTCAAATAAACATTATCGTTTTACATTGATCTTATTAGGGGAATAGAATGGGGTCGTTGTTGCTTTATGCAAGGACGACCGAATGTATTTTTCAGATGCTTGCCTAGCCATGACAAAGTAAGATGGACGAAGCGATCTGGATGATAAGGAGATGTAGATTGGTGGACAAAGTTGAGAGGATTGGATGGGTGTGCAGGAGGCTAGGCTCTCACATTGCAGCCCAGTTGCTTAATGGTAGGGTGGGGGCACAATTACTCTTTAGGTCCCAGGCTTCTTGCTTGTAATAGTGAACTGGTAGAACACTGCTTGGACCAAACAAGCATCGAGGCACCAATGTCTACCATTGGCCAAATCGCTTGATGTGTACACACAAGAAGCAGGCCAGATCGGCAATCGGTGGTTTCGTATGACATTTTTTGGTGGTTATTGGGCCACTAGCTAACGAGCCCTGTATCTATTATGTGAAATCCAAGCAACATCTTGCACCCAAGTTCATTTCTGCTGGTAGTGGTGAAATTTTTGTCATGTGCATTTAATCGACTAACACATGTCATGCGCTTATTGGCTATGACGCCTCGTTATCCGAGACGATTTCAAAGACATGACCATCGATGTTAATCGACCAACGTTGAACTATTCTGACCATTTTCTGAAAAATAACAGGACTCACAAAATACTCATTAAATTAATGAGCTACCCCCTTCATTAAGAAGAATATGCTTGGATTGTGTTTTGGGCTACAACCCAAAGATATTAAAATAGGAAATGCACATGTCTAAGTTAGATGGGCCGCGTGACCCAATCAAGGAATTGTTTCCCAAGTGGTGCCTTAGTGTAGTGGTCGTTCTAGTGCATTAGGAAGAGCCTCCTTGAGGTGCCGTGGAGTATGCATCGCCAAAATTTTTGCTTTGGGGGGAGATAGTTTGGGGTGAAGCTTGCCCTTGAGTCTAGTCTATCCCTTAGCTCTCACCAGAGTGGTTTGGTAAATAGGTTGCCCTTCTGTTATTGCAGATAGTCAAAGAAAAGAAAAACATTGTCGAAGGTACCTCTGTGAGTGGTCGCCCATTCGAGAGCGGCCCATCTAAAGTACAAGAGGGCCACGATGGGCTATTTGAGGCGCTCGCCAAGCACGACGTGCTAGGAGTGCAACCATTGTACCCCTTTGGGGGTAACAGACCAAACCATCCCCTCCCCACACTCCCATCATGTACTTTGCATAAGCTAAGACGTATATAAAGAGTGTGTCGACCCCGCATCTCCACAACTATTTCAGCTGAGTTCTAGACATGCACCAAATGACGCCTGCTCAAATTTCCCCTAACGGGTACAGTCTCCTTGCAGGGCTCTATATTGCCTACCAAGACCTTGGCCTTTTGGAGCCCAAATGCTCTTTATCTGTTCCATGTTAACATTATTGAAGCAAGCTAACACCCCATAGAGCTGGTATTCTATCTCTAAAGCTACCTTGCCACGACCCCTTTCTTTAGCCTCCTAAGTAAGATCTTTGGGTATCAAGATAGATAATTTTTCGTGTTGACGGCCATCAACCCCTCCCTCCAAATATGGAACATCAAGGTGCCAGGTATCACTATATTACTTATCTTTTCCTGTGATAGTTTCATACATAACTGCCATTAACTAAGTGTGCTCTTTTGACGCAGTGTCCTAGGAGGAGTCAGGAGAGAGTTAGGTACCGTTCATTGTTTGGGCGGAATGTATCTACAAGATAGAGGGAAACCAATGGAAACTGGCCCTCTCCCTATCGATAAAAACTTACATTGGGTTGCCCTACTAGGCCTGGGAAAGTCAATGTTGAAAGAAATAATGGAGGCCTTTAGGGCCTAATAAGGGAAGGGAAGCAGCGAAGACAACGGGCAAGGTAGAAATGGAAAGTGGACTGGTGTGCAGAAGAGGAGGTGGACATTTTAAAGACCGGAGGGAGACTAAAGTAAAGGAACTCGGTCTGTTGCACAACTGTTGAAATAGGTAAATTTCAATTTTTTCCTATTTGGATCTATGGGCCTATAAAGTCTATTAACTAGCATTGGATACAATCTATTTATTGAAACAAAATCATATTTTATTTAAAATATTTTATATTTAATTAATCTAATCACATTATTAATTTTATTCAATTATTATTTTGAATATATATATATATATTAACATAATGACATATAAGTATGTGTGTGTGTGTGTAATTAATAGATAGTTTATTTTTCTATTAATTAGATAGATGAAAAGTCATATTCTTATTTATATGTACGAATTAAGAGATCAGAATTCTGATATTATCCGCATTCAACTTGATTAGTCCATAAACAAATTCCTTGGTTCAAAAATAACATTTATTATTAACTATACCACTCTAGTTAGAGATTTTGACTTTGAGTTGACTACAGTTGATCGTGATATGTACTAACCTTATATAACTAAGGAGATAAATTCTCTATCGAATAGTGTTTTACTTTCGATGCTTCAACTCTGGTCCAACTATAGTCACTTATGTTAGAACCTCATAGTTTGATATTTTGATAAGGACAACTACACAAGAAATATATCTGTACATTCTAACTTAGTAGGAAAATATATCGACTAATGAAGAGATACAATAATGAAACCAAGACGACGATGGCAAACAAAGTAATATTAGTCAAAGTGTTTTGTGTCCAGAAGTATATGATTGTTAAAATCTCTTCAAAGTGGTGTACACACACAAAAATCATCAAAGTTGCATTTCTATTTTTAAAAATAGGATTACACAGTTTCAGTCAACTAAAACTCTTAAATAACTCGACTAAAACAATATCAGTCAATTGGTCATAATGGTTTGGTCGACTGATATCATTTGCACTATTATTTATAAGTATAAGATAACTAGTTGACTAATGACCCAACCAATTGACCGGTGAAGCGGTGTTATTTTCTGTACTCCAGTTCAGCATCCATGAATATTAAATGATGCCTTGGCCTAAGTCCTAGACAGATCGTGGTCTCTTCAGACCCTTGCCGAGCATAATCCATATTCGATGACCTGAGTAGGCCGATCCTATGCTCTCCAACGAAGTGACCTACTCCTTGCCAGGCATAATCCATATCTAACGTCCTGTAGGGTTTTATTCTCCGGCCTCGACTCTCCGGTTGAGGACTTAATCCATGTACGAGTCCATTCTGTCTCTCTCTGGCAAAGGTACTCGCACCTTGTGGTAACTACCTCATCACTCTAGTCTGGATAATAATCGCATCCTATTTTATTTATTGCAATAATGTGGATCATAAATATGAGTTCGTACATCCAGAAATCAGAAAAACTAAAAGAGCCAAAGGGCGCCTCTCCGGGCATGACGGTTCATCATTATCTCAGAGTATGCCTAGAGACCGCCCTTGATCTCGTACATGTGTAAGTGACTTAGCCACCTTATTATGGAGTTTTTTGTTATTATTATTACGGTCGGAGTCCAAGTCTTGAACTCGACCCTTACTATCACGATCAGTTGATGATACTATGTGACCCCGATCCAGGGCCATTCATGTTTCCATTTGATGCGGATGGTGGATGCTCATGTTCCGACACCATTGTCTAATTCCTCACATAATGCGGCAGACTGTCATTCCTGACTTGATTCTCAATCATATTCTTTAAATACCCGCATTCATTCGTGGTGTGCCCGTTCAATTCGTTGAACAGAGAGTACTTTCCAGACATACGCTCCCGCTCTGTGGGATCCCTCCTTGTTGCTTTCTGATAGGGGACTTCCCCCTAATGTCTAGATAAATCCATTCTAGGCTTTCCGTCAAATCCAAGTAGGAGGAGAACTTCGGCTCCCGCTTCCTTTAAGTCCCGTCATATCCATAAAACAGTTTCCATTTGCCTTTATCATTCTTGTTTGCATCTCCTAACGATCCTCCGCTTTGCATAGCAATCACCTTTGGTTTGTCGGCCCAGGCGTCTTCTTGCCGCAGGAACATTTCTACTTCATGATAAAACTACCTGAGATCCATACATGGATCCGCACCAATGAATCCTTGAAATCCGTGCCATCGGCAATTCCTGATATAACTGCCATCAAAACCATGGATGGACCTGGCCGATCCACCGATGCTGCCGCGACATTAAATCGTGTTAGAAAACTCCTTAGAGACTCTTCGGTCTTCTGTATCAATGTTTCCAGACTTATCACGTTTTTGGGTCTCGAAATGTGAATCTTGAACTGCCTCATAAATATTTTGGTCAATTCCGTCCATATGCCAATAGAACCGCTCTCCAACTACCTGAATCACAGAGTAGCTATATCTGTTAAAAACAAGGGAAAATATCGTGCCATGGCTTCCTCCAATGCCCCCAGTACTTCAATGTTCCATATATATCTCATCATATGCATAGTTGGGTCCGACTTTCCATCATATACTTCCAGTGTTGGTAGTTTAAACTCCGATGGATTCCTAGTATTCCTGATATTAGGAGTGAATAGACTTCTATTTACATCCTCCAGATCCCTGTTCACCAATCCTCCATGCATAGCTTGCCCGATCATCTCTGTAAACCTGTCATTATCATCCAGCGGTATTCTCCTATCATCATTTCCAAACTGCCTCCCGAGTCCATGAAGGAATTCCAGAATGTACTCCTCCAGACGAGCATCCAAATTTTTATTTGCACCAAGCTCCATGGGATCGACCGTAGGTCCTCCAGCATTGCGATCGACTAGACATGGGGGCATGCCCATAAGATTTTGGGGATCGGGGCCGATCCCTTTGGGAAGGATTGGGGCTGATCATTCTAAGATGGCTGGGGACTGCCCATGGCTGCTGCTCTATTCCATTCCTTTATCCAATAGCTCCATCTCCATGTTCCCGGTTCTGATTTTCAGAAATTCTTGTTGCTTCAACTGCTTGATCTAAGTTATCGTTAGCTCATGCTATTCCATTCCCTTGGTTCTGTGCTCCAGCTTGTCCAATCTGTCGGAGTAGATTATGCACCATCTCCTCCTGTCTTTTCAGCATCTTTCCTGCATAGCATCCATCATTGTTTCCATTTCATCCCTGGTGATGTAGATAGATGCTTGATTAGCTCTAGCTCCTGAGGAAACCTCCTGACTCCCTTCATGTTGGCTCCTTTCCGGTATCACTCTCCTTGTTGATTGTCTCACCATTGCTCCAAATCTATGCTCTAGATTTTTTTCAAGCTCTGAATTCGAATTCCAAATCCACGGGGGCTAGCTCTCTCAATGAAAGCACCAAAATATTGGCATCAAAAATGGCCACCAATACTCGATTGAATGTGAAAGAACCAATATCCAATGAAAATATCAAAATAGAGATAAGAACACAGATTACAGAATAAATTGCAGAAAAGTAATAAAACACGCAAGTTTTATAGTGGTTCAGCAAACTCTGACCTACGTTCACTCCAGTAATCTTTTATTTATACTGTAAGTTTACAAGTACAATTGTTTTTTCCTTAGAAAAGTAATGCAGGAAGAGAAGATGGTGAAGAAGAAGAGCGAGCCAGAAAAAAGATCCTTCAAATGAACCATGAAGCTTGTATTTATAGGGGAAGACAACGAAATATCTTCTTAAAATTTCGGATGCGAAGTCTCCAGATCCAGACGAGGTTATCCTATCGATCGCGGGCCCCACTTCCATTAAAATAACAATCATTGCCGATCGTTTTTCTTGCTCCTTTTCATGTACAATCGATATGGTGGGTCCCACCATGCAATATCTTACTATTTCCAAAGTTTCATGCGTAGTTGACTTCTATATTTAGAATTATTGATCGATCATCGTTGATTTGTACTATCAATCCAAGCAATTCGTATCCATATCAATTCACACCAATCCATCATGAAGATGTTCCATATTCGATCCATATTGGGGATGGATCATAGCCGATCCATTGTGAAAAATGATCGTACCCGATTATTTTTTCAGTTGAAGTGTGAAATTCATACTAAGCCAATTCCAGAGTGTGAATCTGTTTGACCATCTTCCATAGTCTTGCTTATAACCGATCTCCAATCCCGTTAACCATCTCTTCGGGCTTTCTGCCTTGATGATCATGAAATCCATCAGGTTAAATCCGCATGTGTGTTGCCTTGCAAAAAAACGGGTTAACATGAATAAATAGCTAGTTAATGCCATTTAATAAATCAATCAATTTAATTAAAGAGAGAGAATGAAAGGTTTCTCTCTCCATATAATGCAAATTGAGCTCTCTATTAATTACCTTCTTGTAAGGAAATAAATGAAAGGTTTCCTTCCCTAAATTAACTCTTATAAATAATTTTTGAGTATATTTAATACACTATACATTTAAATTAAATTAATTTGAAACTTCCTTTTAACCAACTTCAAATAAAATAAGGTTTTATGTAACATTTTATTAGATTGGATCTAATATACCTTTAGACTTCATTGGCCCAATTGATCCAAAATGGTAAAAAAATAAAATTCACCCATTTCCTCCACTACGGGCTGTTCCAGTTCGAATAATGGTATCAGAGCGAGGTTGTTTATGGCATTACCTTGTACATTGGATGTCTCAGGTTCAATCCCTACAACTAGCATGATGGGAGTTCTCACATTGTGATCTGTGACACACTTGCCCCTACGTGTCCTGTGATGGTTATGCTAGTCGAGAAGCTGCATGTAAACTCACATGTCAGATACCTAGTAGTGTCACCCTAAAGAAGTTTGGGCAGAAGCAATAAAGGTATTAGAGCCTAATAGACTATGCGGTCTAAATTAGTCATCTTAAGTCTAACTAATTAAGCTTGCGCACTTAGTGTGGTGTCTAGAAAGGTGATATCTAGGATTGGAATTGGGTAATCAAGTATCTTGTCCTATCTGGTTACTTGTCTGGCCTGAAAGGTGAAGTGAGCCCAAAGGTTGACCCTAATAGAAAAGATCCAATTTGAATCGGGCCCTAGGCTAATTTTCAAAATAGTTTAGAAAATTAAGACAAGATTTTAAATTTAAAAGTTAAATTTAAAATAAAAACATGTTTATTATAAAAGTTATAATACAACATAAGTTTTCAAAATGTTTGAAAAGACAATGATATTTTCAAAATGTTTGAGAATATTTAAATACTAATTTCAAAATTTTAAATTTATTAATATGATTAATAAATGAATTAATTAAATATATTAATTGATTAATACTTACATACATATATTATATATATATTGATATATGTTATGTTATTTTAAAAGTGTTTAAGATAACATATGTATACATGTATGTATATATATAAAATAAATCTTGAAATTAGTATAATTTAATTAAATAAATTTAATTAAATAAATTAATTAAAGGTTAATTAATTAATAAACATATTGTGTAACACTATAAAGGTTATAGTATACACTATAAAGGTTATAATAGATGTCCAATATAAAAATTGTATTGGAATACTAATTTTAAAATTAATTAAAGAGTTAATTAATTAGATAAGATTTAATAAATAAAATATTATACATAAGACTATCATATAAGTAATATGAAATATAAAAGTTATATAAAAATAAAACTTATATGATATAAATGTATAAACTAAAGGTGTAACATTAAAGAAACCCTAAATAGACTTAAGAAATAAATACATATGTAAATGTACGTATACCATGATTTCCGATGTGTCCAACACTTGAACCATGAGAGTATTTCATAAGAAATACATTATTCCATAAGTCGATATCACTCGATATAATATAATGAAGATGATGAATCTTTAATATAAAGTTGTCCTTTATCATTTATATACTAATAGATTGCTTGCATACTCTTTAGTTGTTGACCTCAAGCTAGGGATGTTATGTGTAGTACTATTAATATATTGAATAAACGAGGTAAGATAACTACACATATTTGTCGACCTTTCCTAAAGGTACATGCATTATACTTAGGCCATCGTGAAATGATAAGTCGGAGTGAATAGTCCCACTCTACTTGTTGAGCTTTCCTCATGGTAAAGGCGGGATTAAGACAAGGTACCAAAGGTTAGGAGTTGTATGTGATACAACCTATAAAGAGTTATCCATCACATGCGGGCCTATGGTTTGTTGAGCTTTCCGCAAGATCATAATCTCAAGGCGTACGAGTCCTAACACCCATTATTGAAGTCAAAAGACTTCTATGTTTTGACTTAGGGCTTGGCGAGACATAAAAGACTAGTGCGAGCCTTATTATAAAAATGAAATGATAACATTTAACTTTTCTAATACAGTAAGAACATTTGCTATATAATGTTATAATAATCCGCGTTGATAAATTTGTGCATTTAAAATGATTGATAAAACTTTTATCAATTAAGATATACAAATGAACTGGATTGAAAATTGACAAATAGAAATATGACATATGCGTACTAATAAATGTTTATTGCATGTGAACGTTTTTATACCCATGCAAGTGCCTAATTTTACAACTACTTAATATATTCGTAATTTGGTCGCATACGTGTTTATTTAGTTGAGACCATGCATTGCATTCTATGAGTCTCGAACTCTAAAAGCAATATAAGACTATGGATATTTGATCCATATACAATCACATGTAAATGCTATATGGTGAACGGTCAAAGTTTGTAATGTACAACATTTCGATGAAATTAGTTCATCCGAAAATCAAATAAACCTTAGTGCAAGATCGAGTATTCAATTTGATTAATTACAAAAGGATAGTATCATGTTAAATATGACACTAGATCAAAACTACAATATAAATCTAAGAACTCGATACCTGAAATGTCAGTTTGATCAGTTTACGCTAAGCACAACATACCTTATGTCTTTAAAAGTTAATGATAATCGAATACGCTTTTGTAAAGAGTTTATTATGATATTATAGTAAGGGTTCTCTTTTGAATGGTTTGACCATTTATAAAGAATAACGAATGTACAGGAGTAGATACGATTTAAAGTATAGTTGGGATGAAGAAAGTGTATCATCACTTTTGCTTCATAAAGAAACATTGGAGACAAGAATTGTAATAATAATAAAAGAAACTTAGCATTGGAATAAAAAATATGATTTCTATTCCGAAATGTATTTTAGTATAGAAAATTGTTTTCTATGAGATTTGTTTCTATGGGTTCAAGATAGTTGATCAAAGAACTCTCCACTGTAAACTAGTTACAGTATCTGAAATAAATACTATATATTAAGTGAACAATGGACCTCCAAATTAAGTACGTTGTTATAGTAATGGCAGAAATAGTGGAAGCATATCATATAACACTTATTAATTGCA
Organism: Allium fistulosum; assembly: GCA_030737815.1. Taxonomy (NCBI): domain Eukaryota; kingdom Viridiplantae; phylum Streptophyta; class Magnoliopsida; order Asparagales; family Amaryllidaceae; genus Allium; species Allium fistulosum. The sequence goes on from CM060907.1 coordinate 1,017,254,677, forward strand.
TCAAAGTACAAAAATTGTTTTTCATAAAAAGGTACCACACATTATTTGTGAAATAATGACTATTTTCAGTATCGAATGTAAAATAGACAAAGCTATATTTCAATATGGATATTATGAATATTTATTATGGAATAAAACTATAATGTGGTATTTGTTATTATAACAAAAGTGATGCATTAGTAAATATTGAAGTATCTAACATTGTTTACAATATTTTGGAATTATAGGCTAAGCCGTGGTTTTGAGAGATAGTATTGTTATATGATTATGAATCATATGGTACTAGTTTATTATATCTTGAATAATTAAGGGCTATGCACCCATTTAGTGGGAGTATCATTAGAGTTATTGAACTCTTCGTATTGATGCATATTGATGTATGCAATCACAAGTCTATTAATACCAACTCACGTACTTCGTCACATTCACCGATGAGTTATCACTGACATGGACATGTGTATTTGATACATATGTAGTATGTCTATGGTAAACTCATAGAGTATAAAATAGAAGTAGATAAAATAACATGCAATAGAAATGATTTGATTTAATCGAATGAGTGAGTATATTGAAAAAAGTTCCAAACATAACTAAAAATGTATAAAGATTCAATCTCAAAAGTCATTCCTCTATGTAATACACAATGATGCTTCGATAAGGAGCAATCAAACTTTGTTAGAGAATGTACGATTAATTGTGAGCGAAGTTGAGTTAGTTTCTTTCTATAAGGTCATATACTTAAGAGTAGTACACAAGGTTAATATTATTTCTTCTAAATAATAGTTTACAAAATCACACAAGATAAGAGTATATAAGAAACTCCAACATATCCTAGGCCAATGAGTTGGCAGGTTGTGCGAGTCGAAAGATTGCACGTAATAAATGTTCGTGAGGGATCTTTTATGAATTTCTCCGAAAGGATTTTGGAAAAGACTATCATTGGATGACATATATATGTTTTGAATATAAGTTTTGTAAACTAAAATCAAATCAGTTTTATAAACAAAGAAATTTGTAAAACATTTATGAACACCTATTCTATTGCATTGAGAAACAATTGTTTTTTTAAGAAATACCAACTTCATTGTAAAGGAATTTTTTATGGAATTATTGGTAGTAAAATGGAATTGGATACAATCCACAAATAGAACTGATTAGATGAGATGAAATGAAATGGACTAGCCTAAACGAACACATCGCATTAGAGTGTCTAATATGTAGTCTTGCACATTAAAGAGAAACTATAAGTTTCTTATCAATATTGAAAATATATAATCCTTGTTTATTAAATTAAACCATTAAGAGTGTTGACTCTATGATGTGGTATGATGCGCAAATCTGAAAGAATTCCAAGTACACTATCAAAATATGATTTTGGTAGTCGTAACCGAAGGGATGTGATCCATCGACTGCGATTGTGTCTTTATGAGCAAGACTGATGCAAATGGAATTAAATGAGCGATGTTGATAATAATAATAATATCGCAAATTTCAATAGTTGAAATTAGTGTAATAGATTCGGCATTCAACATGCTCAAGTTAATTCGGATTTACCCACAAAATTACCACTTACTATGATTTTATGTTTGGTACATATGTATTGAAACGGAAAATTCTATATAAAGATGTAGAATAAACTATTTACACATAATAACAAAAATGTCTTGAAATTGGTGGGAGCAATATCGAGTTTGTGAGTCCTTGGATATGGTCCAAGAAATGATAGAAAGTATCATTTTCTAAGCATCAAAATTGAAAAATTATTTTGGTAGAAATATCAAATAGTTTGATTATCAATCAAATTGCAGTGGAAGCGTGTGTTCATAAGAAAGAACGTTAAAGTGTACATTGATATTTCTAATCTAAAAGTAAACATCACGTTGTTGATTTTAACGATGTACTTGTGTCAAGATCAACCTTTGTTGTTTTAATACTCAATTTTGGATTGTAATGATGTCACTTATAGTGAGTATAAAAGATATTGGGAATGTACCAAATCGATATGCAAAGACACCTTATTAAATTGTTTAATACGGAACATGTGAGATTAGTTCCTTATGCATTGGCAATAGGAATTATCATACATGCTATGTTGTCTACAATATCGTGATTTATTAATGTATTTGATACATGAAGCAGATATCAAATCCAAATTGATATCACTAAATGGTTGTTTGAAGTGTTCTCGTGTATTTATGAAATACTAGAGCATTTTTACAGAAACAAAGACTTCTTATAAAGGAGTGTTAGGTCTCAAACTTCACAAGTGATATTGAGTACAATATGTCAATAATAAATTCAAGTTAAGAATCTTTAAGTTGGAAATGTTCCAAATGAAAGACCATGGCTGATTAAATGAAAAAGGCTAAATACAATGCTTTGAATAGCGCCGCAATAAAAGCAATGTATATAAAAATATAAGTGCACGAATTTATAACTGAGTTGATGCCAAATGTTGAGAATCTCATAACATTGTTATATGATAAAAATGTTGTGATATAGCTCATAACAGAAGTTAGAGCTCACTAGAAGTCAAGAGACATACTCCGAATTATTGCACATGATAAAACAGTTTATCATGGTCGGAGAAAGTTAATTGACAGAGTGGATAACTTAAATATAATAGCATATCCGTTCACAGTGGGACCAATTGGTTTTGAGAAATCCTATTGGAGAATTTGAAATAAGATTCCATAATTGACCCCAAGTGCAAGTGGGAGATTGATAGAATTAGGTATACCCTAGGGGAAATTATGTAATTTGTTACATATACCTAACTTGTTGACCAATCTTGTTCGAAATAAAGATGTTTTCTTTCTATTACATGCTTGATGTAATATAGTTATATTAATTAATTAATTTAATTAAAAGTATATTTAATAGAAATCAATAAATGGTATGTTTTTTATAGTAGTTACAAAGTGTTGTAACCACGAGTAATTTACCACAATGAAAACATATACCATTTTAAATATTCCTAGTCAAGATATATCGAGACTGGATATCGATACACCCGTTAAGACTAGAGTACGTAACGCTCTCCAAATGATGGGCAGTGTATTACTCATGATTGTTGGGGCACTGTTATCCCACCTTTTTGTCAAGGCTAGAATATTAACAAACTAGCTGGAAAGTGATGGATATCCGGATTGGAAATCGATTGGAAACAAGGCTTTGATTGATGTCGTCAAAATTTGACCGAGCTCCAATCAAGGCGGGATCGATTGGGAACGATGATCAAGGCTAGGAGAGACTACGTTTCAAATTTCAGGTCAAACGGTGTTCATTTACTCAAGATAATTTATGGATACAAACAAGGCGTTCGTATCGATCAACATGGATACGAATAGCGTGTTCGTATCGATCAGGTAGGAAGGCCAGATGGGTTTTGACTCGATGATTGTGGACTTGGATTGAATAGATAGGCGCATGATTATTTGTTCAACTCGATGATTTCATATCGATCGGGATGGAACGTAGCAGCATACTTCGAACCGATATTGTTCGTATCGATCAACATGGATACTTCAAGTCGATATGAACATAGGCATAGTCGATGGATACGAACAGAAGAGTGGCCAAAGGATATGAAGAAGACTGGGAACGTTAATAGATGGATGCGAATAAATGAGCACGAAGCCTGGATGCGAACTAGAAATGTGCATGGTTTAAAGGAGGAAGCGTTCAACACGGCGCAGAAAATGGATCGAGCCTTGGAAGTAGCGCCACATCATCGGCAAACACGTGTGCTGTACCGATACGATCTGGTATCGATTCGAAATTAATCGATTTGAACGAAATATCACACGAGCTCTACATTTCGTATCGATCATATCTGAAGATCTACAAGTCCAAATGCCACGAAATTTTCATAGGACCTTACGTACAAGCTAAAGAATGTTCATGTCAAGTTTCGACTCCATTGGACAAAATCTTGATGGATACGAAATTGGTTCGTATCGATCACAGATAGAGCCGAAACTTCATGGGATCGATCGCGTGGGCCCAATCACATGCCAGAAAAAGTCTCCCGAAGTTTGAGCAAGATATTTGCATGGAGCGCCTATAAATAACACTCTAGAGCCTATAGAAAAAGGATCTTTTGGCTTCTCAACGTCCAGACTCTGCCCGATTCAACTTTGTACTCCATAGCTGTTGTTATATTCGAATTTTATCATTATAATCGGCTGTAATCAGTTGTAACCAGCAAGGAAAGTCAATAAAAGATTAACTTTTGGAGTGGACGTAGGCCGGAGATAGCCGAACCACTATAAATCTTGTGTCTCTGTCTATCTCTTTCCGTTTTAAGTTTATTATTCTTCACTTTTTATCCTCTACATTACTTAGATCTGAGATATGTGATTATATATTGCTGATTTGTGTTCATACACTGGTGCTTTCACGACATTTGGGGTTTGTGATCAATTTTGGCGCAAACACTTTGGTGCTTTCACTGAGAACAACTAGCGCCCGCTATAACAAATTTGGAGTTCAGATCTAAAGGCTGAAGGATTCAGATTGAGGGCTATGACAAGGCAATCAAGCAGAAGACAAAGGGCCGAGAGAAGTCAGCATGAAGGAAGCCTGAGGCATCATTTGGGGCTAATCAAACCTCAGCTTTCATCACTAGAGACGAGATGGAGACGATGATGGGAGCTTTGCATGAAGAGTTTCTAAAAAGGCAGGAGGAGATGATGCAGAACCTCCTCAGACAATTTGGACAAGCAGGAACAGCTGGAGCCTCAGGAGTTCAGATCCACGAAGCTGGAGTAGAAGGACCAGACAGGCAATCTAATAGAGCAGCTCAGCAGGGCACAACCCCTGATCAGCACACAACTGCTAACCTGGACGGATCCAGGCTCGGGGGCACACCGCCCCGTAACGATGGACCAGTTCATAGAGGAATTCCAGTTGACACTACACAACAAGATGCTGGTAGGAATGTAAGAGCGCGGGATGAGGAGTACGTACCAGAGTTCCCTCGGGGACTCAGGGGGCAACCATTGGCAGACAATGCTGGATTGACTGAGATTATCAGGCGAACTGTGCACGGAGGTTTGACGAACAGAGATCTGGAAGGAGTAAACAGGAGTCCGTTTACTCGTGACATCAGAATGGCTCGGAATCCACCAGAATTCAAGCTACCTATGCTAGAAGTATATAATGGAAAAGCTGATCTGACTGATCACTTGATGAGATATACAAGACATATGGAAGTGCTGGGGGCATCGGAGGAAGTGATGGCCCGATGTTTCCCTCTATACTTAATTGATATAGCTGCGATGTGGTTCAGACAACTGGAAGAGGGATCTATCAGGACATGGACAGAATTGGTGGACAGATTTCTGAAGCAATTTCGGGTTCATATCAAAAGGCCGAAGAACGTGATGACGCTAATGTCAGTAAAGCAAAGAACGGATGAATCACTCAGAGCTTTCTTAACTCGGTTCAATGCAGCGGTTGCTTCGGTGGATCGGCCGGATCCGTCGATGGTTTTAATGGCAGCAGTATCAGGAGTCAGAGAGAATTCAGATTTCAAAGTATTTCTAATACGGGACCCACCAATGGATCTCGGCGAATTCTTTCACGAAGCTGAGAGATTCCTTCGGCGGGAAGATGCATGCTCAGATATGAAGTTAAAGGAGGTGAACGCAGCTAAGGATGGTGGGCCATCAAGCGGAGGCTCAGATAAAGATAAAGCAAAAAGGAAGCTGGATGACGAATTAGGAAAAGCTAGGAAGCGATGGAGGAAACCAAAGTTTTCCACTTACATAGGATTAAATGAAACATTGGAACGGATATTCATGGAAACTCGGAATCGCCTTCCCTACCGAAGGCCAGCTAGGAGAGAACCCTCGGAACGTGAAAGGGCGTCAGGAAGGCACTGTCTTTTTCACGATTTAGACGGACATGATACCAACAGTTGCAGGCATCTGAAGGACATAATTTAAGAGCACGTAAGGAGTGGGCAGTTGCGACAATATGTCAGGGCTCGGAATGCGGTAGTGGAGCAGGGGAGACCATCGTCTACCACAAATAACGAGGGCGCGGCGCCCAGGAATGATGGTCGGTTGATTATCAATTGACGGGGATGATATGAAATAAGTAGCAAACCATTGGCAAACGGCCAAGTCATTTACTCATGTACGGGGACGGAGATGGCCCCTAGGCATGCTCTGACTGACGATAAACCACGACGCTATGGTTTGCGAAATCTGTTTCTTCTTTTGGTTTGGACATTTGCTTTTTCTGGTTCGGTTTTGGAGTTCGGTTTGAACTCCTGGTTTTGTTTGCTTTCTGGTTTGGACTTTCGTTTGGATGATTGTTTTCTGTTTTGGATATTGATTTGGATTTCTGACATGGATTTTTGGGGTTTTCCAATTTGATTTGGATTTTGGATTGGATTTTGATTGGATTTTCATGTGGTTTTTTGGTAAATGGTCGTCGAGTATGGACTATGCTCGACAAGGGTCCGGAGCGACCAGGATTCGGCTTAGGACTTAAGCCATGGCGATTATTTAACGCCCAGGGACACTGGGCCACGATCGTCAAGTGTGGATTGCGCTTGGCAAGAACCCGGAGAGGTTACGGATTTGGATATCGACCCGGAGAGATCCTGGACTTGATTATTGGTTATTGGATAAGGATGGATTAGGACTCGGATATCGAGTATGGATGGATATGGAATTGGCTAAGGATTTGGTTACTGGATTCGGAATCAGACATCGACTCGGAGCAGTCAAGAACGATGCACTTGGATGATATGGCTATGGACTTTAGATATCTGATTCTGGACTATTCAAAACACACCTTCTTACCACAAGGCATGTTTTGGGGGGCAAATGTTATCCCAACTTTTGGTCAAGGCTGGAATATCAACAAACTAGCTCGAAAGTAATGGATATCCGGATTGGAAATCGATTGGAAACAAGGCTTTGATCGATGTCGTCAAAATTTGACCGAGCTCCAATCAAGGCGGGATCGATTGGGAACGATGATCAAGGCCAGGAGAGACTACGTTTCAAATTTCAGGTCAAACAGAGTTCATTTACTCAAGATAATTGATGGATACGAACAAGGCGTTCGTATCGATCAACATGGATACGAACAGTGTGTTCGTATCGATCAGGTAGGAAGGACAGATGGGTTTCGACTCGATGGTTGTGGACTTGGATTGAATAGATGGGCGCATGATGATTTGTTCGACTCGATGATTTCGTATCGATTGGGATGGAGCGTAGCAGCATACTTCGAATCGATACTGTTCGTATCGATCAACATTGGACACTTCGAATCGATACTGTTCGTATCGATCAACATGGATACTTCAAGTCGATACGAATAGAGACATAGTCGATGGATACGAACGGAAGAGCGGCCAAAGGATACGAAGAAGACTGGGAACGTTAACAGATGGATGCGAATAAATGAGCATGAAGCCTGGATGCGAACTAGAAATGTGCATGGTTTAAAGGAGGAAGCGTTCAACACGGCGCAGAAAATGGATCGAGCCTTGGAAGTAGCGCCACGTCATCGGCAAACACGTGCGCTGTATCGATACGATCCGGTATCGATACGAAATTAATCGATTCGAACGAAATATCACACGAGCTCTACATTTCGTATCGATCATATCTGAAAATCTACAGGTCCAAATGCCACGAAATTTTCACAAGACCTTACGTACAAGCTAAAGAATGTTCATGCTAAGTTTCGACTCCATCGGACAAAATCTTGATGGATACGAAATTGGTTCGTAACAATCACAGATCAAGCCGAAACTTCATGGGATCGATCGTGTGGGCCCAATCACGTGCCAGAAAAAGTCTCCCGAAGTTTGAGCGAGATATTTGCATGAAGCGCCTATAAATAACACTCTAGAGCCTACATAAAAAGGATCTTTTGGCTTCTCAACGTCCAGACTCTGCCTGATTCAACTTTGTACTCCATAGCTGCTGTTATATTCAAATTTTATCATTATAATCGGCTGTAATCAGTTGTAACCAGCAAGGAAAGTCAATAAAAGATTAACTTTTGGAGTGGACGTAGGCCGGAGATAGCCGAACCACTATAAATCTTGTGTCTCTGTCTACCTCTTTCCGTTTTAAGTTTATTATTCTTCACTTTTTATCCTCTACATTACTTAGATCTAAGATCTGTGATTATATATTGCTGATTTGTGTTCATACACTAGTGCTTTCACGATATTTGGGGTTGGTGACCAGTTTCGGCGCAAACAGTCACCAAAGGGTTGCTTACTAATAGTTATTAGATAACCATGGAATGACTCACTTGATAGTTTTCTGTTGGTTAATATAACTAAGGTCAAGCAGAGAATGTCGATATGACTAATTTACATAGTTCTCTCAACTTAATAATACTATTGATCTTCAATGTGGATGCTCCACTTTGATTATAGTTCGTGGCACAGCGTTCATCGAACGACTAGACTTGGGTCGAGTGGAAGCATTGGAAGTGAAACACTATTCAAGAGAGGATTCGTCTCCTCGGTTATATGAGGTTAGTATCACGGTCAACTGAACTCAACTCAAAGTCAAGGTCTCTGGGTAGAGCATTTTGATTAATAATAATTGTTATTCTTAAGTTAAAGATTTTGTATTTGGACTATAAAGTTGAATGTGAACGACATTGGAATTTTGACCATTACCAAATTCCATAAGTCCTATCTAATATAGTTTCGACAAGGAGAATTGGTGTAAATAATTGCCACTATCAGGTACCGCTTATAATAAGTAAAATTGGATTTTACCAAAAGATTGTAAGCGATAAATTCAGCCAAAATGTCACACTACCTGCTAATTAATGTGTGAACGTTAATATTCAAGTAGTTCGACATTAATCACCGACTGAATTTACACATTTAAGTCGCACAACCGTAATGATGAATTCTCCGAAAAACCACATGATTTAATTAATTTATAAAATGTTGTAAATTGATTAAATTGATTGATACTTGAGAAATATTAATTATTATTTATTTGATATTTGGAAGTTTTTTGTAATTATTTTAATGCATTTATAAAATTTATATTTGCGCGTATTGATATACGATCTCAATGTAATTTAAAATAATTGCATGAATTGATTTATGGAAATTTTATGCCATTTGATGACATGATTTACGGAAATTTTATGTTATTTGATGACATAATTTGTGGAAATATTATGTCATTTGATGACATATTATGTAAAAAGAAAGAATTGGAGAGAGAGAGAGAGAAATGATCAAGGGAATCAATTAAGGATGTTTTAATTAAAGAATGGAAACAGTTTCTTTATTTCAAATAAAAAAAATGCTCTAATTCATTCTATATGTACAATTCATTCTTTCTCATTCATCTTTTTATTTCTCTCCTCCTAACTTTTCATGGTAGAAAAACAAAAATAAAATTTCCAAAATCTTTTAACTCCAAATAAAATATCAAATAAAAAAAGGTGGTTCATCCATCTCTTGCAAGGATAGGATAAGGTTTGTACATATGAGAAGATATCATCATTCAAGGTGCATTCTCTTGCTAGCATCTCAAGGTAATAATTCTAATTTTATTTATTCATCATTCACCTTGTTTATATAATTTGGATTCATCGCAGATTTCATCTCATCAGAGTAGTAGTTTATTTGATCACATAGATTAGATACTCTTTTGCTAAGTCTTAATTAATTATATGTTCACCATGTTATTTTGATTTGGATCCATTTTAAGATACATTTTGATTGCTTACCTATTCATATTATCATTATTAGATCTACATCATGTTATTTTGTATTAAATTAATTGTTCATATCGCTTATATAGTTTCACTATAAGAATAACATCAAATTCCGACGGTAGATAGCCATCGGCAGCCGTTAATAACCAACGGAATAGCCGTCGGAATAGCGTACGCGCTTCCTGAATCTTTTTGATGGAATCAACCATGGCTTTCCGATGGCTTCCTACGGCTATTAGCGGCGGTTTTTCGACGGCTGACGGTGTACACGTGGCCATGAACCCTACAAATATTCTGTCGATAGCCGTCGCTATCCGTCAGAATATTGTGACCAGATAGTCGTCGCTATCCATCGGAAACCATCGGTAATCTGGTTGTTTTTTTCTTCCCAACAGCCATTCGATTCTCATACAATCCACATACATCAATATATATCACAGCTCTATTTCACACATATATATAAAAGCTAAAATCACATATTATACCAACAACAATATTAACAACAAATCAACCTCGAACAATCTAACAAACAATAAATCAAACATCAAACATCTCGACAAAATGTACCAAGCTTATCCAATCAACATCAAACATCCAACATCTCCACAAAATGTATCAAACATACCCAAATCAACATAAAACATCCAACCTCTCATCAACATATCAAACATAACAAAACACACCATACTCACCATCTCCAAATGCATATATACAATGTCCAAACACAAACACAAAATAGGGTACCTATCAAGACTCGTCCTCATCTCCGAAAGCACCTGACGATGAAGGGAAGTCCCATGCTACTGCACATACTCCGCCAAGCGCTGGTTCAGCTACGCCATCTCCACAACATAAAGGCGGTCTTGCTCCTGTAGCTGTGCAACCATGGCTCTCAACTCTGTAATCTTTTCTTTGTCCTGAGCTTTTTGGTACGCTTTCTGGGAGGTCCTAGCCTACGAAAAGAAATAAGTTGTTATAGAACTTACGTAACTTTTATAAAAATTGTGCAAATTTTATAAGGCGGTTTATTTTTATAAATTACCACTGTGTTCCCAAAGTGAAAATGCCTACATCGCGACATCGGTTCCGTGATAGAGTTAAAAATAGCATCCTTCTCATCACGTGTTAACTCATCCCGTCCCGTTCCCTCCAGCATCTGTGCTCGTGCTTCTTGAAATTTTTCCTATAATGCAAAAGAAAATACAATTGAAATTTACACAACATTATTTTAATTCTTTATAACTAATTCCTATGATGCTGGAATGACTTGGAAGTACCGCAATGTATGACCGGGTTCTTGTTTCTATTCGCTGAGTTCCTCTCTAACTCCGCCTGTAAATTTAAATAGGACATTATATTTTACAGCTGTAAAATAAATTTAAGTGATATATGATAGACTTGCATTAAATTCATCGCTGTTCCACCAAGCATCCCACATGCTTGCACCCATCTAGTTAGGCTTCTTCCCCACTTCATAAGCTGAGTGTGTTAACATAGCTTCTTCTTGTGTTCTCACACTGTGTCATCCTATATGATGCACTGTTAAAGAAGATGCATATAACGTTTGAAGCCTAGGAGTGACAGATAAGTATTGCATATGCTTGTATGGAACTTCCTTTCTTTTTTCTCGGTTTGTATCTTTCCTGGTTACATATTCTACAATTTCTAAGATTGATGCCTTCTTTCCAAAACAACAAGCAACCATTTAAACATGCATCTATTTTTGATACAACAAACCAAAAGCAGACATAAGTTTTTTCACTTCATTATGATATTCGAACATTAAATTATTGGGTAGCATATGCCGTTTAGCAGCTTGTACAACAGTTGTAAATCTGGCTTCTGTGAAGTTTTATTCTGATTTAATCGCAATGTAATCTGCGGTTACTGATAATTGGGTGCCGCTTGTACAACCATCCCAAAGGGGTTTCTTAGCAGCTTCCAATAAATCATGGATTTTTTTTGCTCTAACATTTAGTTCTTCTTCGACATTAACATCGTCATTATCAACTTCAACAGTAGGGAACATTGATCGTGCTGCACATTTAACCATATCTTCTATGAGATTCATCGTAATAATTTCATTACCAACCTCCTCCTCTGGCTATACATAATTAGGTGCTATAATTTCTCCATGACGATCCCATACCAAATAATTCAGCACGAAACCCTATTGATGCAAATGAACTCTAACCATATCCGGTATCAAATGCTTCAACAATTTGCACCTACTACATAAGCAACAAATTTCTTCATCGTTTCCATTACTACTTAAAGTGAATTCAATAAATATGTGTATACCATTATAAAAATGTTCACTTATTGAGCCTCCTATTTCCATTCATTGTTGATACATCCAGCTCCGATCAATAAAATAATCGATCATTTTTCCTACTTTAAAGCATATAATAGAAATTAAAAAAAGTATTAATCATTTAATGGATTGACATTTTATTTTTCAATTCAATCATACAGTTTAATGTTTTATATATCATATAGTATTTTTTTTATTTTCAATTCATTTATACATTTTATTGTTTCTTTAAGCATAATTCATTTTAATTATCTTTTATACATTTTTCGGATTGACATTATGAATATAATATTAATTTTTTAGGTTATTGTTTTCTACTTTGATGGTCGATCATCTTACTTTCCATTACAAACACAATAGTAGTTACATTTTGTAAATCAATTCATTTTAAACGAGTCAACAAAATTTCGGCAGCGCTTCCCTCGTGTTACTTGTATCATACACAAATGCGTGTACCATGGAACAAAAAGGAAGTACTGCCGGAATTTTTCGAACTGTTTAAAATGAAAGCACTAATTATCGTGTTCGACATTTTAGAAAACACATACACTAAATCATGCACATCTACCCTAATTAACCTAAGCTAGCTCTAATACGCATATGCACTAATTAATCAACGTATATACACTAACATAAACTAAACAAATTAATGTTTTCGACATTTAGATGATAATAACTGTAATTAGCATTCAATGAGGTATAGTAAACAATCAATGGGGTATTATAAACAACTAAAATAAAGAATTAACCATAATTTAACAAATCAAAATCAATTGGGGTTTAGGAGTAAAACCTGATTAGAGATTGATGAAGGGCCTAGGCTTGTCGAGAGTGGAGAATGATGAAGTTGGAGATGATCGGGGAGGTGCGGGGGTTGGCTGACGATGGGGAGGAGGTGATGGAGTTAGATATTTGGTAAATTTTGAGGGGGGTAGAAGGAGATAATGAATCAGGTCTCAGCTTGCTGGCTGTATACACACTTATTTCCGATGGCTTTTGATGGCCGCCGATGGTATATTTACGTCGGTTTTCGATGATTTACCACGACCACTATATTTTATTTACGTAAAAGCCACGGATATCGTTAGCTGTCGGCAGCTATCGAAAATATCCGTCGGGGGCCGTCGAAAGCTTCTGTCGCTATTTATTGTTGTTCTAGTAGTGTTTAGATCTGAAAATTTTTGCAACATATACATATGTGTCTGATTTGTCCTATCTACTTTGTTGTTATTTCAAATTTGTTGTTTAAAAGGAAAAACCTTTTTGATTGAAATCTAAGTCTTAATTAATGTAATATTTCTATTATTAATTCAAATAGAAAACTTATGTTGTTTATTAATGTTTGTATGTATGTTTTCTATTCATTATTTTAAATCCAATCTTTTGCTTTTTGCATACTTTTGTTTAAAATTAAAAAATGTTTTCTTTATAAACATAACTGGACTTTTTTGTAAAATATCAAAAAGCATTGGATTTCCTTTTAAATTAAAGTTAGGCTTTAATTTATTACTTTATATTACAGCATATATTATAAACTTTAACATAAAGATGTTGTATTAAGTTTAAAAAATTATTTACAATGATTTGTATTACACATATGTGCGTGTGTGTGTATGTTAATTTGGCTTAAGATTTATAAGATGGACTTTTATGTAAAATCATAATTTTTTAATCTTAAACCTTTTTGGTTTTGAAACTAGGTTCAAAATTGTTGTCTTTAATTTTAAATTTATAAAATAGTGAAACTTAATTTTAATACATTTATTTGTATAAGTCTATTTTGTGTGTGTGTGTATTTTAAATAATACTATGGACAATAAAGACACATATAAAGGAAACATCATCTTTGTACAGAGTTCGATATGCTACACTTACATTAGTTCCAGTAGAATACATTTGGACACGTTACTTTTCATGCCATGAATAAATTGCTAGTTAATGACATTTAATGAATCGATAAAATATGATTTGAGAGAGAGAATGAAAGGTTCCTCTCTCCATATAATGCAAATTACGCTCTTAATTAATTACCTTCTTGTAGGGAAAGAAACGAAATGTTTTCTTCTCTATGTTAACTCTTATAAATAATTGTTGTGTGTATTTGATACACTATACATTTAAATTAAATTAATTTTAAACTTCCTTTTAACCAACTTTAAATAAAATAAGATTTTATTTAACATTTTATTAGATTGGATCTAATATACCTTTAGACTTCATAGGCTCAATTGATCCAAAATGGTTAAAAAAAATTGAAATTCACTTATTTCCTCCACTGCGGGCTGGTCCAGTTCCAATAGTATCGAGGCTGGATATCGATACATCCATTGAGATTAGAGCACGTAATGCACTCCAAATGTTGGATAGTATTACTCATGAATACTAAGAGCACCAAGAGTTTACGTATTGATAGTTATTTGATAACAATGGAATGATCCACTTGATCGTTTTCTGTTGCTTAATAAACTAAGGTCAAATGGAAAATATGGAAGTGACTAATTTATATAATTCTCTTGACTTGAGAATACTATTGATCTTCAATATGAAAGTTTCGCTTTGATTGTAGTTAAATCATGGCACGACGTCCACCGAACCACTATAGTTAGATCGAGTGGAAGTATTGAAAGTGAAACACTATTCAAAAGAGGATTCGTCTTTTCGGTTATATGAGGTTAGTATCATGATCAACTAAAGTCAACTTAAAGTCAAAATATCTAGCAAGAGTTGTTCGATTAATAATAATTGTTATTATTGAACCAAGAATTTGTGTTTGGACTATAAAGTTGAATATGGAAGATATTGGAATTTTGACCATTTCCAAGTTCCATAAGTCCAAAGTGATATAGTTTTAACGAAAAGAATTGGTGTAAATAATCATTACTACAATGAATTGGTGTATGTATGTATTTGAATTAAAATTAATTTAAAAACTATTTTACAATGAATGTTAAAAACTGTATTTATGTACATATACATGCATACTAATACATACACGTCTTGACATTAATGGAGATCTGTTTATAATGTAGAAATGTACATACATCTACATTCTAATTTTGTTTAATAATTTTACTTTATTATTGCTTGTAAAATATCTACGTTTTAGCTTACTTTAAATTATTATTACCATATAACATAGGTTATATTTGGATTTATAAATTAAGATATGTTTTCAAATTATTTTGCCAAATCAAATCATTGCATGTTTTGGAAATAAGTCTTGAATTCAAACTTGTTGACTTGGTTGAATCAATTTAAAGGAATCATTAAAACACTCACACACATATGTGTATATATAAAGTATATTTAAACATACACACACATATACATATATATAAAGTATATTTAAACGCGTATGTGTATGTGTGTATTAAGTATATTTAAATGTGTGTGTATGCACTCATATAATTTTAAACAATGTTTTAGACAACTAATGCGAATGCAAAGGAAAAAATGTGTCTGTTGTGGTGTAAATTCCAACACCGAAACACGTACACATTAATTATGTATATAATATGATATTTGCACTTACCCAATATACATTAGAGTATATTTAAATATACTCACAATATATGCTATCAATCATTTAATTAAAGGGAAAGAAATGAAAAGTTTTCAACTCTAATTAAAACCATATGTCCCCTCATTAATTGAATAAGTTGAGAAACGAAAACAAAAAGTTTCCTTCTCTGAATTAAATATAACAAATAATAGTTGCACACAAATACATATATAAGAGTATATTTGATATACTCTAATTTATGTAAATATTAAATTCATGCAAATTTTGAAAAAAGAATTTTATTTAAAAATATTTTAGATTGGTTCTAAGATCCACTTTAGACTTCATAGACCCAATAGAGCCTAAATGAATTTTTTTTGAAATTTACCATTTATCTCCACTATGGACTAGCCTAGTTTCTTCATAAATATGTGTTTAGATGCAGAGTCCAAAGATTTGGTGGTGCAGCAGACCAAGGTAGCAGCGGAAATGGTGGAAATCCCTTACACCATTTTCTATTTGAGATAGCAAACTTCTAAATAGTACATTTTCTTCGTTTCTCAATGGTATTCGACGATCTACCCATCAAAAGGACTGTATGGACGAGGAATACAATCCAGAAAAAGAATTGGACAGAAAACAGAGGTTCCTGGGCGCAAAATGAACGGTACGACGAGACAGTGAGTGATTTACATCTAATTTACTATATAAACTACTTAATCTCTTATAGTTCTACAATATTTACAGCCTAGGGACTAGAGTTTGATTATATTGCATGATTACTAAAATATTATAGTACTTTAAAAGGATATAATCTGAAATTTAAAATTGAATTTGATTGCAAAATCAATTTGAAATAGTAATTTAACAATGTTTGGCCAAACAATAAAATATTCGGTTGTATATTGTGATATGAGACTGATAATCGTATGGAATACGTAAATTATTATAAATCGAAGTTTGAAATGATAATTTATATAGAGCGGAGAATAGAAATTCGAATACACACGCATATATACACACATATATACACACATATATATACACATACACACACACATATATTTATATATACATATATATTGTGTGTCTGTGTTGTGTGTGAAGGAGGACCAGACCGGAAACAAGGGAAAACCACCAGATTCGGCAGCATATGCACAGCCAGCATCTTGGAAGGATGCGGTTACAGGTCAGAAACGTGTAGAAAGGGATGCAATATTGAAGAGACAGTTATCATATTCCACACCAATTTCTTTAGAGGAAGAAGGCCTACATTCCAGAATCAGTGATTTCATACACAAGAAAGCTGTGTGGAAACCAACTGTAGATTTTTGACATTTTCAAACGTTCAAATGGATTCTATTTGCTGAAACCTCAAAGTAGTAAAGATGTTGAACAAATTCTTTCCAATGGACCTAAAACTTTTAACTCTAGACCAATTATTGTCAAGATTAGAGGTAACTTTTTATAGAAATTTCTTAACCAGCATACATATTTGGAAAAAATTAATGGATCTACCAACGGAGTTCTGGGATTCAGAGGCTATTAGTAGAATTTGCAGTGTAATTGGAAGACCATTGATGCTAGATCAAATCACTGCAAAATGCATGCAATTAAACTTTGCAAAAGCATTAACTCAGATAGATATTACTTGTACTTTTCTAAATATAGCGGAGATACAAATGCAAAATACTCAAATAAGAACGGTCCACGTACAATATGAAACAAGCCTTATATATGTTCTTATTGTAGTGTTTTCAACCATTCTACAGAGAAGTGTACAAATAAAACTACTTATTGGAAGGAGAAAGAAAATAATTCTGATTATGCTCATGCTACCGACAGTTTTGAACAACAACGTGTTAATGGATCTACTAAGCAAGCAAGTACATCATCTACACAGAACTTTAAAGCATCTGAAGACAATCACACAAGCGAATCTACTGAGATCCCACAAGTCACACAACTAATGAGGAGTGAGAAGCCAGACAAACTTTTATGCAAATCCAATAAAGTCACAAGAAGCGAATGCAGTACCTGACAGTAATGAGAAGCATGAAATTTTTGAATCGCCATCATCATCTAAAATTATTCAACCTGACAAACACAAACGACAGGGGACAAGTAAAGAATCTAATAAGCAAGTTGATGATATTCAGAGTAAAAACAAATTTGCTGCTTTATCTACTGAAGAGGAAGAATTAACTGTTAATGAAGAAAATAAAACTGCAATCTCAGACCTAGAAGAACAGATGGAAGAGTTTGATGAGGCACCAGAAGTCTTCTCAGAAGAATCTGAATTACTCCAGAATATCGCTGAAAAAATCAATATTGATGCCACCGAACCAGCGGTACCTCCTGAAATTTCTGCATATATACAAGATAATCAGGCATATCTCTTGAAAATTGCTTAGACATAAACCAACTAACCAAGAATAACCAAAACACAAGGAAAAAATGATGCTCCTCCTAAAAGAACTATAAGGAGCAAGAGCAAAAATAAATGACAATCATCTCTTGGAATATTAGAGGAATTAACACTGAACTCAAAATGAGTGAAGTGGGTAAATTGCTCAATTCACATAAACTCACATTAGTGTGCTTGTGTGAACATAAATTGGTAGATAGTAGAATTGGTCAGCTCCTTTTCAAGTTTAATGGGAACTGAAAATGCTGACTTGTATCAGAAGGCAACGGGTTAAAGCGGGTTAAAGAAATTTGGGCCTTGCAATTCAATGTAAATGAATGCATAGTGTTTATTGTTGAGCTATGTACTTATTTGCATCAATGTTTATTGTTGAGCTATGTACTTATTTGCATCAATGTTGTTCAATGTCGCACTCTTTTTTTTTCTTACGACTACGTTAAAGTTTTTTAAGGAGACGAATTGAGCAACGATTATCTCACGTCATCAATAAAGAACTCATTTCAAAAAAAAAATTGTATATAAGAATATAAGTAAAGAGAGGCATTGGAAATGAATTTGAGACATATATGTATATAATATATTCAAATTGCTCTGTTAAACCATATAAAAACTTTATAAAATATTTTTAGGAAAAGGCTCATACATGTCAAAGAATGTATATGAATTAAAATATAGGATACTTTTGGCACAGGTCTTTATTAAGGTTCAAAATGCACGAAAAGTCATTCACTAAATTTCAGTGTAAATTAGGTCCCTGTTTTTTATTCACGATTATTGCAGAGCATGATGCAACTTTCCATAAAAGTTGCTGACATTTTCACAACTTTTATGTACACTGAACATAGTGTATGAAAGTTGCTGAAATATTAGCACTTATTTATAAAAGTTGCTGACATTTCAGCAACATTTATATACACTGTGAACACAGTGTATGAAAGTTGCTGAAATATCAGCACTTATTTATAAAAGTTGCTGACATTTCAGCAATAATTTTTCTTTGTTTCTAGAAAATAGGGACCGGATTTACAATGAAACTTTGACAGGGACCCGCTTTACAATATGAAAGTATGATAGGGATGCCTTCTTAATTTCCACTAAAATATATTTAATATGATTTATTATGGGACATTTGACAATATATTGAAAAACGGTGTTTTTGCACTATGAAATTATATTGACATATACGTGAATAATAGGTATAAAATTATATAAAAACATTTATAAAATGCCAAATAATGTTTCAGATCACAATATAAATTTTAATTTTGAATTTTATTGATTTTAAGTGCGTTTTTAATACACACACGTAAGAAAGTGTATTTATAAAAATTTGAAAACCGGTTTAATAAATACTGACTTTTGGAGGAATTTAGGAAATGAATTCGACCTGAACCTTTAATGAAATTGAAGTAGAGAGGCAGTAAAAGATCGTACAAAAATTTAAAAGAAAACATATCATGAATTTGATGAAAAATGAACAATATATTAGCAAACTAAAACTGTATATAAAATATAGCTCTCAAGAAATTGATAGGAACTCATGTTCCTGTCATTGCGACTCCTATCGGTCGACCGCTGGGAAGACCATAGGTCGACCGGTGGCGTAGATGCGACGGTGGCAACCTATGTACGAGTGTTTTACGTGTGTTTGTGTATTTGCACAAATCGCTTCCGGGTTTTTCTCTTGGGTTTTGGGCGATGTTTTAATGACGTTTTGGAATGGATTTATGACTTGATTGATTGTATGTTTAGACATGTGCGTGTGTATAAATATATGTATGGGTGTGTGTATATGTACATATTGTTATTACGAGATTCCAACTTGAGGCCACTCCGATCGAAATCCCCTGAGCACAGCGGAAGACGGGATCGTGATAAGAAGTGTAAAAACAACCAACCAATAACTCAAATCTAGTCTCAACCAATCCAAAGACAATCACAATTCCAAATAAGCAATTCGAAAATTAAAACAATAACAAAAAATAAATCACACAGCGATTTATAATGGTTCCACTAACGTTGTGTTAGTGTACATCCACTTTAAGAGAGAGCTTTATTATTATTGATGAGAAGAGTACAAGAGATTGATTACAATGATCAAATTCTAATTAGAAATTGATTTGTGGAGAAGAGAATTGAAGAAAATTAGGTTTTGATAAACCCTAATTAGTGGAGGCTAATCTCTTGCCGTCGCTTGCGTATTTCTCACCCACGGATCTGATACCTGAGGCTAGCTTATATAGGAGAATAGAAACCCTAGACAATATTCCAAAATTGCCCCTGTGGATATCACAAATTTTCACCCAAGTCCACGAGAAGAAAAAACTGGAAAAAAGTCGTTCCAAACGTCTGGCCTAAGGGTCAGACGTCTGACTTAAGTCACTGGAGCGACTTCGCTCCAGATCAGACGTCTGACCCACTTGGTCAGACGTCTGACAAAGTGTTCTGGAACCACTCCAGAAATTTTCAGACGTCTGAAAATAGTTGTTGTCCCCAAACAGCCCACTTCGCCTTTTCTCTTATAACTTCCACCTCCGGACTCCGATTTGCGAACCGTTTCCTCCGTTACGAAGCTACTTCCGACCTCTACAAATCCTCATATAGTGTCGCCAAAATTTAACAATACACCTCGACACTATATCCATCTCCAACTCTAATGGTAACATACCATCAACAACAACCGATAGCACCAACTATCACTTCTTCTACCTTCAACCAGAAATGAATGCTTCCCCAATGAGCTCCGGCAAAGCCACCGCCCATTGCACTCCACCAACGAGCTCAGGCAAATCCCCCGCCCGCTAATGAAATGTTGAAAACATCCAAAGCCTAAGCTATCTCTCCAAAGACTAGCACTAACCAAGAAGATAGAACCTCAATCTCTCACCAATACTCTTTCTCATCTACCACCAAGCTCTTCCCTTAACCATGCCACCCCGTGGCACCTAGCAGTTCTCCAAGCGAATCAAGTTCGAGCAATGCTCGAACTTCCCAACCGGCAAAGTCTTAGTGAACATGTCCGCCGCGTTATCCTTTGTGTGCACTTTCCGAAGATATACTTGCTTATCCTCATCCATGGCTACTAGAAATGACTCTCTCACCTCAATATGCTTAGTCCGTGAGCTAAACGCCAAATTCTCTGCCAAGTGAATAGCACTCTGGCTATCACATCGAACATCAATACTATCACATCGAACACCAATCTCCACCTTGGCGAGCATTGCTCAAGTCACCTTGGAGTTATACTGAGTCCTCTTCGCAGTTGGATGAGGCTGCTACCCTAAGTTCTCATAAGCAGGATGGAGCGACTGCTTAACCATATCTCCACCTTGACGAGCATCCCATGCTCAAGCCCCTTAGGAGCCATGCTTCGATCACTCTGCATCATACCGGTCCCATCGAACCATGGAGCTCTGATACCATGTTGAGTTTCGGCATTCCCGCGCACCTACGCGTCCGCTTCACCGTGTCTATCCGGGGTCAACGGTCGAAGTCTCCCATGCCGACGTCCCGATTGAACATCCCTCCATCGCCTCCCATCGGGCATATAATCTGGTCTTGGCAACACATTGTAACAAAAGGAATCCCCAATGTTACGTGCCACCAATCCCATATATATACCACGATTATTACGAATATCCTGCGATGTGGGACTTTTAACCCGCTCAATCCACGCACCCACTCCATTTACAATGCGAGCCACACCTAACACATATATGTGGATATATACGTATGGATAGCCAATTTTTATTTGTGATTGTTTAACTATTTATTTTGAGACCTCCATTGGTTATCATGGTAACATGATCGCTCAGTGAGTATTGAAATGCTGAGGTGGGTGTTGTTGGTGGGAATGGGTCCGTAAGTCGTGTATGAAACTGTACTCATTCAGTGATTCAATCATGTGTTAATGCAATAGGGTGGGCTTGGCTTTGTATATGGGTTAGACCATATCATTGATTATTATAATTATATTGGACTAAGACCTTGTTTTCATGAGTTAGCCATGTTTATTGTATTATTTGATTGACTTGTTGGATGAAGCTGAAACATGACTAAGATATGATTGTTTACCATAGTTGTCTTATTATTATTTGGAAATGATTAGAGTATGTAATAAAGTAGACGTACGTCACTTATCAGGCTGTAGTTTGACCCTCTCTATATTTTCCCTTATTGTTTCGTCACTAGGTTAATGGAAACTTATATGTTCTATCGAGTGACTCTTGATAGTGTGGATGATGAAGGCGTTACTTATGTATATAGTCCTGTACATAAATAATCACTGATTGCATATATATATATATATATATATATGTATGTATGTATGTATGTATGTATGTATATGTATCTGGTTTTGGTTTAGGTTTGGATTTGTATATGACCTATGTTACACTTTGAATATTTATTTGAAATAAGGTGGTATTTGATTGTATAATGTATTGTTACTTTCCATTCCGAGTTTAGAAAGAGATGGATATAATATATTTATTGTTTGTCTCTTGTTATCAATCACCAATGACACATCGTTTTCGGTTTTCGTGGTTTATACATCGCGAGTTATGTTAAATCAGATGGTCAAAAATGGCGGGTTGTTACATGTACCATTAATTTTTTTGATTGATTATATATACATATATACATACATACATACATATATATATATATAATTATACTTTTCATTTAAATAATTTGCATGTATACAATATTCAGTTATTTCAGATACAATTTTAAAAGTATGACGTATATTTTATGTGTCGGTCAATTGCTTCTTATTACAAACACAACATTATTATTACATTTCATAAATCATTTCACATTAAATGATTCAAAAGAATAACACTTCCCCTTATTCTCGAATTGTACGTAAATGCTCATTCATGGAGTACAAAAAGGAAGTACTCTCAATTTTGTGACTATTTGAATATAAATGACTCATAAAATGCAAAAATATCGTTGTGTTTATAACTTGTTCAATAATGGACATATTTGATAAATACTAGATCAGAAAAATATTGTTGTCCATTTCTCAAAAAAGAGAACATCTATATAACGATCATATATAATACTTGTGGGATGGGGCCAAACAATATAAGGTCAACAATGTTTGCTTATATTAGTTTTCTTCACAAATAATTATTAAATTAATGGATTATGAATCAGTAGTAATTATCAATTAATAATTATTTATTATATAACTATTAACCTATTATTAATTGTTATGAATCAACTATTAACTAATTATTATATCATGCATCAATAAGGGGTATCATATGGTTAATCAACTACACTTTAATTTTAAGCAACTATCAACTCGACTAGAGATAACATAAGTTTAATTGACAATGTTACCTAACTATCTAAAGGGTCAAATGTTTACCAAATAATCGCATTAGGAAGGTGGAGGATAAGTAAATTGCATTGACATGGGGATGCAATGAGAAAGGAAGGCGGAGAAAGGTCGTGTTCGACGATGACACGCAGAGGTCAGGTTAGGAAAAGGAGAGAGTTCGAGTTTGACAACTGCGATAAGGTTTGACAAGAGTAGTTGGAGGAGGTCAATTTTGACAATGATGGGCGATAGGGGTAACAACAATGGGTTTGACGACGACAAAGGAAGGCAACGATGACATTTTTTTATTTAGGAATTTAAATCCTAGTTTTAGGGATTTGGTTGAGTGGGGAGTCAACCTTGGTTTTGGGAGATTAATGAAGTGTGGTGTGGTTAAGGCCCACTAAGGCATTGGAATTATCGGCGCCTCAATGGTGCATACTGTTATTTCATGTTTTAAGCTATGGCGTCAGTAACTCTTATGCTTTAGTGATGCCTTACTAACTCCACTGCATATTTTATATTCTTTAAATTTTAACATTAATTTTAAAGTATATATAACTTGTTATAGCAAATAGTTTTATTATAATTTTGTTTTTAGTAAAGTATCAAATAGTAAATAATTAATAAGCCTTAAGTATGATATACATATTATTATATATAATACAACATTATTTCAAATATTATTTAGATTTCGAAATATTATATAATTTCTTATAATTTTAATTTTATTTAATGTTATTAAATAATACATATATCTCAAATATTATTATAGTTCAAATATATTTATAAATGTTATCTTAATTTTAAAATATCATATAATTTATCACAATTTTAAATATAATTTACATATTATTATAATAAATATATAATTTTATTAAATTTTAAAATAGTATATAATCAATTTATAGTTTGATAAATATTCCTAGTTAATAAGTTACTTATATTATTTTAATATAAGTTACTTGGAGTTCCATCGAAAATGACAAGTTCGAACTGACATTCCTATTTACGACCATACAAATTCATTAGTAATATATTCGAAGTTGTCGTATGACTCAATTTGACTCTCCACCTTATCAAGTTTAATAATTCGTTATTGTTAGTTAAGTACCGAAAAAAAATCAGTTAACTTACAAGATTGAGGATCAAAACGAGTCAAAATGACAAGAAATTGTGTATTTAAGCCTGTACGACAATAATAATTATTTTGTACGATTGGATTTTGAAAATTCATAATGTAAAAAAACCTGCTAGTTCAAATTAGTTGTTTTCGATATAAGTTACTTAGAGTTCTATCGAAAACGACAAAGCTTGAATCGATATTCTTATTTATGTCCTGAATTTTCGAAATCCGACCATACACTTCCGCTAATAATGTATTAGAAGTTTAAATATACAATTTCGTGTTGTTCTGACTTTATTTGACCCTCGATCATATCATATTCAATTACTCGTCCGAGTAGTTAATTATCCAAAAAGATTAGTTAACATATAAGATCGATGATCGAATCGAAATGACATGTAATTGTATACTTAATATTTAACAAAAATAATAATTATTTTAAACAATTGAATTTTGAGAATTCACAACGTAAATAGGACTATTAGTTCAAACTAGTCATTTCAATATGAGTTACTTGGAGTTTTATCGAAAACCATTAGTTTGAACCAAAATTTCTATTTACATCCTAAAGTTTTGATCTCCAACCATACACATTCGTTAATACTGTATGAGAAGTTCAAATATATGACTTCATGTCATCTCAACTCAGTTTGACCTCCATTTTATCAAATTCAATTATTCATCAGTGTTAGTTAATTATCGAAAAAAGTTAGTTAACATATAAGATGGAGGATCAAACCGAGTCAGAATGACATAAAATTGTACCTTTAAGCTTTACGACAACAATAATCATTTTATATGGTCGGATGTCCAAAAATTATAATGTAAATATGCCTACTAGTTCAAGCTTGTCCTTTTTCGATATAAGTTGCATATGTTTCATCGAAAATGATTAGTTCGAACTGAAATTTGTGCTTATGTTCTTATTTTTTTAAATTAGACCGTACACATCCGTTTATACTATATGACAAGCTTAAACATACGACTCTATGTCATTCTAATTCATTTTGACCTTCCATCTAATAAAACTAATTATTCGTAATTGTTGGTTAAGTATAAAAAAATCAGTTAACATATAGGATTGATGATCAAACTAAGTCGGAATGGCACAAAATTGTATACTGAATCTTTTACGACAACAATAATCACTTTGTATGGTCGTATTTTTAAAATTCATAATGTAAAGAGGACTGCAAGTTCAAACCGATGGTTTTCGAAATAATTTGCTTAGAGTTCCGTGGAAAACGACCCGTTCAAATCAACACTTCTATTTGCATTCCGAATTTTGAAATCCGATCATACACGTTTAATATTCTATGAGATCTTAAAAATATATACGATTTCGTATCATTTCGATTCAATTTGATCCTCCATCTTATCAAATTCAATTATTCGTAGGTGTTAGTTAATTATTAAAAAAAATCAGTTGTACTATAGGATCGAGGATCAAATCGAATTGCAATTATATGAAATTGTATATTTAAGCTTTTCAGACAATAATTATTATTTTGTATAATCGAATTTCGAAAATTCATAACATAAACAGATTGCTAGTTCAAATAACAAACCCAACAAAATTGATGTCGGTAATTATTCACAAAATTAAAGAAATAATAATAGAGGCATCACAAATGCTTTAGTGATCGCCTATGCATCATGAAGGCGTAGGAAAATTACCAACGCTTTTGTAACACCGTATCTTTCACAATTTTTTTTACATAAAAAATAAATTCAAGGATGGCGTTAAAAGGACATCGTGATGTTTTCGAAGTCACAACGGCGTAGGTAATTACTAACACCTTTGTGACCTCTTGGCATAACAGAAAATTAAAAAAGCTAAGAAAATTGATGCTGTCGGTAAAGTTTCGTTAAAACGTATGGCGTCACTAAAACATCACTAATTACCAACGTTTTAGCGACACCTTAGCAATGCTTTATTAATTAGCGACGTCGTGCAATTACCATGTTACTATGGACATTGCTAATCTGCATGAGAAATTAGACTATTCCGCTGGCAGTGGCTGCTCTAAGAAAGGTAGAAAGTTTGCTTGGTGATGTGTTATTAGTTATTTTTGGCATTATTTTTGTTTCTGGATGAATAGAAGTAATAACAACTATTTAAAAGAAAAAATTCAAAAAAGTCAAACCTTACTTTTGACAAACTTGGTCTTTTGTCCGCTATAAGTGTTAGGGCCTTGTTAAATGTCCATAGCGAATCACTAAAACGGGCTTCACTGATTCAAGACGAAAGCCTTACATCCAGTGCGCTTTGACATGGTCAAACGTAAGTGTTATGCCCTTAATCCACATGTACAGTTATTTTATTTTCAAAATCATCGCACTCCATGATTGAAGCTTAACCATGGCCAAACCGGTCGGATAGGATGATTAAACCACTGACATATAGACATTTGAATCCCAGTTTAGATTGTCCTCTCGTATAAGAAACCTCTTCCCATATCACTTTTCCGCAGGCATTCCAATTTCCATGTACCCCAGCAATTATCACCTTCTTCCTCCCCCACCATCAACCCTTTGACGATTTTGACCTCAAATCCTTTTGGCATCATTGCAGATCTCCTCGCGATCTTTTTCTTGGACCAAATGGTATGCGTAATAATGGCGTGGAGAAAGAGTTCAACGTTGAGTTGACAACCGTTTTTGGGTTTAGACGAAGGTCAACCGGAGGTGAAGCTACGAGCATAGGGTTGTGCGACTTTCATTGCGATGGTCGAAAATGGTTGATCGACAATCAAATGTCGAAGTTTACTTCGAGGTTAGACTGGACGGTAGAGGGTGAAGCGAACGAAGAAGCTAGCTGACTCTACCACAGTGATGAATATTTCCGTATCAATTGATGGATTATTCCTATCATGCTACTCTAGAAGCTCTTTAGATGGAATATCAAATAAATTATATAATCACTCAAACGTTTTAATACAAACTTTATCAGATTGATCATATGATATCCTTCTAGCTTGAATCTCCATGCTGAAAGATGACAAATCTTCTGCTTTTATTTATGATATATTGCATGCAGTGGACGATGATGATTGCTGTTTCAGTTGTTAGCTGGATTTGCCAACTTTGTGTGTGTCTATACATACATACATATATACATACATGTATGTAGGTATGGCCTTTGTTCACACAAACTCCATAAGTCTCCACATCAATATCACATAAACGTTGCAGCTTGAAGTTTGATTATCTAATAACAACAAAACTAATAATGTTTTTGGCTCTTGGATAAGCTAACCAATGTTAAACCTTTATTGAAGATGACTCCTGAAACTGTCAAGTGTCGCTTCCTATTTTATCTCACAAAGATACAGTTGTTTTTTTAGATTCAAACAATTGAAAATTTGCATTGATTAAAACGACTTTAGCTTTATTCAAGATTAGTTTATGTGAGTTTGCATTGTCGACAGGCCTCATCGATTTGTGTTTACCTGGAGATTATTTTAACAAAGCTTTAGTCTTTAGGTTACTGCAATTGACAACAAGTTTTTGCTTTTGAAGCTTCTTGTGCCTAGTGGCCAAATTGCCTCTTTACAACAATAAAATATGTGCATGGTTTATGTTCTTTTATGAATTTAATTTGATTATTGGTTATGTATAGTGGATCCTGTTCACGTGTTTTTTAAGTTGTTACATGTCAACTTCACCCTATTTAATTTGTGAATACAATGTGCCAATATTAATCCTTGTCCATGAACTACACCTAAATGTTTTATATGCAGATTGTTTATTCCTGTTCCTGTTCAAAAAGTAGAACATTGTTTCTAAAAATATAAGTACTACAAGAAAAAGGAACATTAATTGTCAAAAAATCCGTCCAAATTAAAAAATAATAGTAAAATTGGGACTGTCGACTATAGATGGTAGAAGACGTTTGGGTCTTCAAGCCAATAGTGTTCTACGCAACTTCTCCCTTGTTACCTAACTTTGAAATCCCCTTTACTTGTCAAGTTTTCTATATTTATTTATTTTCTCAATGAACTATCACCGACCCATCAACGTGTAACTTGAATATTTTTATTTCTAGGTAGTACGGTTCAGCGATGTCTTAATTAGGATGCGTTTTCGAATAAATTCGATTAGAAGTTAAAACTCGAAGAATTAATTAAAGCATTTATAGACACGCAAGATTGGAGGTTAGAAGTTAAATGTTGGTTAAAGGTACTACGATATAAATCCAATACTATATAAAAATATATAATTTTCTGCTCACCTCTTAGCTTCTAAATCTTCAGATCTAATTCTGTTACTCATGATTGACTCTCTTTCTTTCTATCAAAATATATATCGAGAACATATACATATTTATTAGAATTATAGGTCTAAGAAAATATTTGAATTAAACGTAGATTTAGATTTAGGTTTATAATTTACCTTTTGCTTTTGAGAATCGATTCAACCTTATTCTTCTTCTCTTTTGTTTTCTGTTATTCTCTTCACATATATATAAAATAATTTATAAGCTCCACAATCCTTACAATTTGAGAAGAGAAAATTGGAGAGCTTCGTTCTTTGATTAGGAAATTAGCAGATAATGAAAGCATATGCGTTGAATGTCTTCCGATTTCGTCGATTGCTCCATCGACAAAAGAGAAAGGAAAGGGCATTACTGTCTAGAGTATGCTTTCTACTTATAGCGGTTCCATAAGTATTTTATTTTTACATCAAGGTTTCACATTCCTTCGTATTTAGCGATTTGTAGATAAATTCGAACTGAGACCCAAAATAGTTAACAGACCTTTAAATTATGATGAATCTTGTTGGGGGGTTAGCCAGACAATGCATGTGTAACATCCTACATTTTGTCATCGGAAATTAATATTATGGATGACTGCAACATCCACAGCGCTTAGTTTCGGGCCTCAAAATACAAAATTACCACATGGTTTGTCTGCACTTAGCTTTTACATGGTTTGTCGAAACTTTGTCTTATCGAGTCATGAATGTTTGTTTGTTTATTATAGATTGATTTAGGTTCATATTAGAGTCTAGGAATTGACTGGTTGAAGGGGTATGGAATAGTGGTGGATTGCGAGAGGCTGTTGGTGATGATAGGGACTGACGATGAGCGGAAGGTAGTGTGTGGCTGCCCACCTGACGATGAGGTGGTGGTTAGCTTTCTATATTTTCTCAATATCCCACATGATGAGTTGTCATCTGTGCCTGTAGCTAAAGAGTGTCCGGACACATTTGATGTATTGATTGGATTACCATCAAATAGGGATTGAGTTCTGTATCGATCTGGTTAGAGGTGTTTGACTAGTAGTTATGTCTTTAAGGAATATGATGCCCAAAGAGCAGAGGAGACTAAAGGTGCGAGCGAATGACCTATTGATGCGATTGTTCATTCGTACGAGCATATTTGTGTAGGATCACCTATAATGTTCGCCACTAGGGCGGATGGCTCTTTGAGGTTGTATATTGATTATCGTGAGCTGAATGAGATGACGAACAAGTAGCCACTCCCACTTATTGATGGCTTGCTTGATCAGCTCTACAGTGCTAAGGTATTCTCTCAGTTGGACCTTACGGTGGGGTTTTATCCATTGAGAGTAACTAGAGAGAGTGTGCCGATCACAGTATTTTGTATGCTACCTTGATCAATGCGTCGACATACTTTGTTGATTTCTTGAGTCGTGTTTCGGGCGATAATTTGAGTAGGTTTGTACTTGTGCTCGTTGATGATACTTTCATTTACTCATTGATAAAAAAGAGCATAAGACATGATTGATGATTGTATAGTAGGTGCCGACTGATGATGAGAAGTTCCCTTGGATTGGCGAGATGTTATATACGCTTTACCAAGGACTCCTCAATGGTAGAGAAACAGTTAACCAATTTGACAAGAAGAACCAGACTTCTATTTCGAGACACGAGGTTTTGACATGCATTAGTGAGTCTGATTGAGAGGTTGACGAGTACATCGACATTACTCATTCTGTGATAACCCAGATTTTTGAAACATCTGTTAATTGATAATTAACTGGATTGAATTAGTAAAATGCTGATTTATAAGTGAACAAATAAAATTCTGGTAGTTAAAAATATCTGGATTGTATATAAATGGATTTGAAACTATAATAAATGTTGAAAATTTTAAGTGTATACATATACAAGTATATAACTATGTATATATATATGGTTATTAATTAGTGTATAATTAGGTTTTATATCATTTTTTAGGTTATAAATATAAGTAAAAAGAAAATGTATTAGTGGAAAAAAAAATATAAATGCATGCACTTGACATTTGTAAGCTAAGATAGCATGCAAAATTACAAGTGTCAAAATTATTGTTTAAATTGTTCTCTTCATTATCAAATTATATAAAAGAAAATGTTATAGAGAAACAAGGCCGTACATATATCTCTACCCCTACTCTTTCATTTTTGCTTCATCTTTCAAAAATCTGAAAAAAGAAAGAAAAACTAAAACCAGAAATAAAAAGTGAAAGCTAAGCAACTTCTTCAAGTTTTCAGCTAAGCAAGCATGATTCAATTCAAGTTCATCTCAACAAGTAGATCAAGCTGCCGTTTCAAAATTCAAGAGCAGTTTTCAAATTTTCAAAACTATTCTCTGTTCGAACATCAAGAATGTGAGTAAACTTTTTAATTAAAAAGTTTAGTAGCTAAATAATTGTTGTTTGTAAAATTCCTATGATAATGTTGCTCTGCACATGGGTATAACTATGGGTAGTTGCTGTATTTACATGATTGAGTTTGGAGGTGCATTATTCTTCCCTGTTCTTGTTACAATATATTCAAATTTAGGCAAAAATTCATTTTTCCCTTCCTCTGATTTTCTATAGGATTTTGTTTTAAAACAATAAAGGTTTGTTTAGTCTTAAATTAAATTTTAAAGATGAATTTATGTAAAACTGCTTAAAAGTTTATTTGGGAATTAAGATTGCAGTGAAAATTCCTTTCAACATGCTAAAACCAATCACTTTAATTCATTAATTCAAGATTATAACTTGAATCTACTATTAAAGTTAGGAATTTTAAAACAAAAATCATAATTTTTAGTGTCATAATGGATGTGTATTTGGGGATTGAACGGAATTTGGTTTCTGGTCAAATGCTGGTGGACGGAAGGTCTGGAGTGGTCGTGAACATCATTGGAGGTGGAGGAGTAACAGCTGGTTTAGGCAAAAATATCAGAAGGGGTTCGAGTTCAATGTGACATCGGCGGTAGGTCATACGGGATTTAAACCCTAGTTTTTTTGAAGCAGGGGTTGGTGGTCATTGCATCGTCTCTGGTGATGCGAGTTCTGTGATACTCAGGGTAATGGTGGCGTGGAGGCAAGGTAAGGCATGGCCGGAGTTGTTATGGCTCCAGCGATCGGAATCGAGTATTCGAAGATTTTTTTTCCTGATCGTGGTTGGGTTTGGGTTCCAGGAAGAACTCGACGTGCTCGTTTTCGATTTCCAGTGGGTATCGTTGATCTGGGTGGTCAGGACGACTCAGGGGAAGATCGGCGACTTGTTGGTGGTCGGAGCATGGATCGGAGTTGGTCAGATCTGGTGTGCACGTGCACATGTGTTCTTCGTGTTTGGTGATGTTGCTGTGATGTTCGAGCTCGGGAAAGATGAAGATTTGCTCGAAGTAGTTCTCGAGTTTATCGGGAGGTAGTAGATGCGTGAGTGGCTCGGGTTTGGGCTCGAGAAGTTTTGTCTTGGGCTCGGGTTGGGTTTTTAATTAGTTAACCAGATTTTTAAATTATAAAAGAAAATGTTAAAAAGTTTTCAAAGTAATTATTAAACAAGTTTTTTTTTTTCAAAATAAAGTGTGATCAAGCTATCAAAAACAAGTTTCAATATAAATTAAATGTTTTTTTGAAATTTAATTTGTTTGGATTGAATAATTTTTATTAGGTTAATTGTTTAATTAAATCTCTAGGTGATTTCAAATGTAATTCAATGATGTACTTAATAGGTGATCAAGGTAAGTATATTAAACTTTAATTAATAAAAAGGTCTCAAGTGATTTTGAATAAATTAATTTCAATCCTTTAATTTAAATAAGATTTAAATGATTTAATTAAGTAATTGATTAAGATAATGGTTTTACTTAGATTAATTAAGGACTTAAGTAATTTAGGGTAATTAATTAACTTAAGTAATTATATGATAATTAATTAAATTAATTAAAAGATAATTACTTAATGAAATTAAATAAAGGATCATTAATTAATGTGAATGATTAAAGAATAATTAATTAATTTCAATAAGTAATTAAATGGTTTAATTAATGTTAATTAAACAGGATTTAAAGGTAATTAATTCATTTTGTGTTAATTAAATTAATTAGATTGGGTGACAAATTAATCTTGCTTATGGATGAGTAAATTGTACTGAAGGATTGGATTAATATCTAGTCTGATAATTTGTGATATACTGTGATATGATATGTTTGGTTTGACTGTGATAATGTGGGTTATCTATCCATGATTAATTGCTATGTGAATGTGACACCCTGTATATAAATTAAAGTAAATTCACTTAAACAACTTGGATTTAGGATGATATTGGATTCGAAGAGACCGGAGTCGGGTATCAGAAATATCCGACACCACTTCGATTTGAAATCTTCTATAATTCTTTATAGATTGATATGTGAAATCAATAGGCTGGTTTGGAATAATATGGATCATTTAAACTAAGTTGGATACTTAGATATTGTTTTGTGAAAATAAAATGTTGACTATATAAGTTGTTTACTTGTAGTAAAGTACGAGTTACCCCGGGTTTAAATAAGTTCCATGGATTGAAATTTCATGTTAGATGAGTTTACTCACGCTGGTTTCCAGCCTGACCCGAGTGTTACTTTGATGTAATGCTCGGGTCAGACCGAGTATTACAGATTTCAGGTAAGGACGTTCTGGAGCTCAGGTGGCGAGCTGGATGGCAGGAACGTATGGAGTGTGATATATTGTTAATTATTGGGACGAGTTATTTTAACTGTCCAGTGATTGTGAAATGTTGTAACTCTGATGTATTAAAATGTAATTGACTGATACAGTTTTCTTTGTATAACTGATATTATTATTTGATATTGTATTTTGATCCGCTGCGAATGTGAGAATCTGTGTCTTGTTCTGTTTCTTTCTTCTATCTCTTTTCTTTTTCTTCTAACTATCTGGAAATTTCGGGTTCGAAATTTCCGGGTCGTCACACATTCCGAGCGAGATTGAGGAGTCGATAGTACACATGCTCACAGTAGTTAACTAGGTGCGGTATAGATACTGAAAGGAAAAGTTGTCGCATGATTAATTGACAGCAGAAACCACACGAGAGGAAGTATCCGACTCTTGATTTGGAGTTGAAGGCGATAGAGTTTGCTTTGGAGATTTGGAGGCACTGTCTATTAGGAGAGCAGTTCGAGTTGTTCGCTGATCCCGTATCATTGAATTATCTCTTCTTTGAGAAGGATCTCAACCTTCGCCAGTAGCGATGGTTGGAATTCTTGGCCTCCTACGACTTTGACATTTCCTAGACGTTCATAAGGGAAATGTAGTCTTTGATGTTCGAGTGGAAGACGTACCAATTTAGGAGCGATATTCCTAGAATGGGCATTGCTCGAGTTTGTCACCGGTTATGACTCCAGAACTCGATGTGAGCTAGTGTCAATGATGTTGAACAGTTTGACTATCGGACCTACTTGATTTAGCGGATCGGTACTAGTTAGAGGCATGAAGCTAAACTAGCAAAAATCATGGCTTAATTAGAGGAATGAGTAGTGTCTGTAGAGGTGATGCAGTGCGCACTCGACCAAGAAGGTTGACTCCGCAAGGATGAGATGGATTTCATCAATGAAATGCCAAGGACTAGAAGAAAATATAATAGCATTTGAGTCACAATCGATTGATTTTTTGATGGAGAATGATAAATTTATATTCTTTAAGTCCAGTAGAATTGTATCCAAATTAGTTGAGTTATATATGGAATAGATAGTGTGATTCCATATGTCAAGAGCATTGTAAGTGGCCGAAACCCATTGTTCACTAGTGGGTTTTAACAATGGGTTTTGGAAGAACTTACAAGAGACATTTGGAATTTTGGCACTGAATTGACTAGATGATATCGAGACTGAACCAGGAACTTCGAGACCTCGTAGATCTATTCGTACTGACATACGTGATACGAAACCGGTTAGGAAGAAGGTAGTGGAGTAGTAATGGTTATGTAGAATAAAAGCGAAGGCGATAGCATATGGGAGATGGAGAAGAGCATGGGAACCGCTTATCCAGAGTTCTTCACTTGGTGAGATGTCATTTTTTGCCAGCTTTCATACTGGATATCATATTTGATGTTTATACTAGATAGTCTAGTATCCTACATGCTAGGACAGGGATGGATGTTGCTTTTGATGTTTGATTGTTGGAATTTGATATGATTAATTTTGCTTATATGGTTGTTAGGCATACGGGATAGTTATGGTTTCATACAGCGCATTTATTTGAGACGATTGCCATATATATGATCTAGTATACTTATTTACATCATAATGTTACAATTGTGCTTAATCCTCTTTGTTGAGTACTTAATCAGGTACATGAAGCAAGTGTTGGCTATTTGGATGCTTATCCGCTTATATTTGCATCTAAATGATATGCTCTTGCTATAAAGAGGTATGTGATGCTTGTAGTGTAGATTTAGTGATATATGTTTGGTTGTCCTAAAAAACGAGATGGCTTAGATATGAAATTACTCAGATATTAGATGTATATATATCTTTGTTGTATCGAGATTTTTTCTAGACCTAGCCATGCAAAGGAGGTGCTGCCGAAATTTTCCGTGACATAAGCCAAAATTTAGAGAAAAGTCAATGTATAGGATATTAGACATTGTCATAGTTGAGAGAGTAGGTGAAGTATGGTATTTAGTTGACTTGCCTTTCGATTAGTGAGTTGGCACCTTTGTTTTCCAGTGTCTGTTTCTTTGGAAATTAGTGCTTAATTTAGAAGTTTGGTTTGGCCACATTGACTTCGGAATTGATAGTGATTGTACTTAGGGATGAGGATGATGCCTCCATGCTGATTCCGAGTCTGTTCCTTTTGTTGTGATCGCTTTTAGTAATTATTGTCGTGAGTTGATAAGTGACGATTTTCCTTGTATCGTTGCTTATGCGAGGGTATTGGGTTGTATTGCTTTGTCCTTGGGATTCCGAGGATGAAATCTTTTAAGGAAGGGAGAATGTAACGATTCGTATATATGTTTATATAGCTGATTTAAATATTGAATCGTTAATTAATTAATGGTCCAAAATTATGATTTTTCACATACGGTCGAATCAGGACTCGAGACCACTTTCATTGAGTCGTACCGACGTTGTAAATTAAAATGAGTATATGGATCGCTATAATTTGGGATCGGATGATCCGATAGTCGAATCAGTCTCGAAAAGCGTGAAATTATCATCTCAGAATGCTATTTCAGATAGCAATGAAATTTATACCATCGGGACTGGAGAAATGAGGTGATGCACATAGACGAGTTTCGTAGCGATCGGACGTACTGTTTGATCGTGCGAGCTCAAAACGCCCGACCATGTTATTTGAGAATTTAAAATAAAATGAATATAATATTATTTAAATCACACCCAAACCCTTCTCTCTATTCTTTGTTTACTATTCCATTCAATCCAATAAGAAAGAATGGCCACCACTCTCTATTGCCTTTCAAAAATCAATATCCGGTGATTCAGGCCACGAATAACAAAACCACTTCCGTTGAATTCTCATCGAAGAGAGCTTCGAGCCCCTATCAATTTTGAGTGTTACGACAGAGTGTGGCCAAGCTTCACTTTTTAGTTGGCAACTAGGGTTTCACCTTTCCAGAGATATAGGCGATGATAGGCGGATCTGAGATTGTTGTGATGATTCTCATGTGAAGGATCGCTCGTTCCTAGAGTTTGGTTGTGACCGATAATTCTTGGCGAAACACGACTTTAGCCTTAGACAAGAGCGAGTTTCAGGTCTCATTCTAGCACACATGATCGAGCTTGATCATTTTGGTACGAGATCGAAGAGATCGCGAAGAGGGACGATTTGGCCAAGACGGATCGGAGTTTCGTTGAGTATCGAGTGAGAAACCGACAAGGCGAGGAGATGGATATGCATGCGGCCCTTTTCTTGTGCATGCACAGGCTTATTGTAGAAGAAGGATTAAGGGCTTGATTAGGTAATTAAGTGATTAATCTTTGTAATTAGTTATTGTTTTATTAATATATAAATCGACTCTTATATTCCTCATATCTTTTGCATACGAGGTCTGTTTTGGACGTTGTTTATTGTGTTGCGCTCGTGATGGAAAGCTTTACGACTTAGCATTGGTTTGGATGGATTTGGTTAAGGTGAGTGATATTACCTCTCACCACACTATGATTGTTAGTATAGTATTAAAACGACATTTTGAAATGTTTTCTAAATTTAAAATGTGATTTCCAAAATACTTAAACTATATATTATTTTATAGAAAGAATTGAAAGTGTTTTAAAAATGGATTTAAATTAAATATCACATTTTTCCATTTACGGACTATTTCGACGATATTGGTAGATTTAGGCTATTTTGATATTAATTTCACTTTATCCCACATTAGTTGCTTGGATAGATATATTGTGTTGTGTTATTATATACATACATACATACATACTGTAACGAATGCAATTTTCAACGCTCGAAAATCGACATTAATACGTCCACTATATCAACTGCCGAGCAATCGAATGCCGGAAAACCGAATTGTTATGGAGAAAAAGAAGAGGTAGAAGGAAACAGAAGAAAAGAGAAAGAAGAAATAACAGAAAACACAGAAACAGAAACAATATCAGAATCTCACATTCACAGCGGAACAACATATAATAGATAAATGAATAATTTTTAAATCAAAGAACTATGTCATTTTATACATTACATCATCATCAGAGTTTACAACAACAATATACAACACAACTGGACAGTTATATAAAGTTGTCCATATACAGAATACACAGCGGAATAAATAATATCATATACGGGAATACGTCTCGCCATCCAGCTCGCCACAGAGCTCCAAAGCATCTCCTGAATCCAGAATGACCTGATAACCTGACTCTAGACTGCCCGTGTGGAAAATGATGGGCACCCAGAGTTTAGGAAGAGAACAATAAACTCCAGGTCAGTCATGGTGACTGGTGTGAGAACTAAAACAGTTTATCTTTAAAACAACAACAACAAAGCAAGTAGAAATATCCGCAATGCTTTTGAAAAATGAAACTACCATAAGACCTCCCGCCACACACACAATGCAAACGCAGAATTGGAGGAGATTTCTTCTTATGATAGTCAAACATGCTTACTACGCAAATCATTGGATTATTATTATTAGTGCATAGTGCAGAAAACATTTCGAAAGTATAATATTAATCTTAGCCAACATACGACCAGTATCGTATGCCTACTATAGCTACCATCTAAACAGTGGTGACCACCATAAGTAAATGGCAGGTTCTACAACTAAAACCGTACAAGGTTCGTATTGGAAAATGGATTTGCCAACAAATGGTCAGGCTAAGGAACTTCCTATGCCACGAAAGAAACGCCTCTGGCTGGACGCTCCGAGAGACAAACTACTCTCTGCCAACAAGGCCAGGTTACCCCTGTAACTAGGTAACTCACGAATATGCCATCCCCCGGTCCTTTGGGACCTTTATCCGAGCGCTCGGTAACCATATCACACATAATAAATAAAGTGTGTCCACATAAGTAAGTATCTGGGCTCCATACCATGATACCACCCCTTTCCAGAAGGAAATGACATACCCTAAAGGGCGCGACCCTCATAACCTTGCCGCAACATTCCTGTTTCGACCATTTCCGGGTTGTTGAGGCCTTGACGAAGTCTCGTCCACAAAGCTACGCTTTATACAAAAGCTATGCTTTAGGTCAAACAAATGATCAAAGTAATGATCACAAAGATAAATGATCAAACAAATGATCATATCACAAATGATCAAACAATGATCATTTCACAGCAACACTCAGCATGTCACATTACCAAATTGCGAATATATCGCTGATAAATTTCAACTACATAACCTCTGAGCTCGTACGTCTCAGAGAAGTGTGTTAAGCTAAGAGAATAAATTCTCCGCCACCAACAGAAATGTATTTGAAAGAAATCATCTTTA
The DNA here is from genome assembly GCA_030737815.1 of Allium fistulosum. Lineage (NCBI taxonomy): Eukaryota > Viridiplantae > Streptophyta > Magnoliopsida > Asparagales > Amaryllidaceae > Allium > Allium fistulosum. Next base: position 1,017,293,304 of record CM060907.1, read on the forward strand.
CATCTCAAAACGTAATGTCAGACATGTAACCATACAAGTCTGTTCCAGGTTCGAACAGAACCGAAGGCACTTCCAAAGAAGCCCTTGCAATCCGGGTATTCACAATCCCGATAAAACTTCCCATCACAAAGTAAATCTCTATACCGTGGCTAACGGTGCAGAGACAATCGATAGGTCATCCTATCGTTTTCACAAACACCCAGTCTTCACCACCGGTCTTCAATACGATCCATATCGTCGTATCACAAATTCGGAATGGGTTATACGACACAAAGGTCCTTTCCTGGCTAACCCGAATAGTGAGCGCTTATTCAAAAATAAGTGTGGCATTCAAATTCAAGCAAATCCCAACAAATACCCATTCAAGGTAATTATTGATAGTCGGTTATTTAACTATCAATAGGTTTGCACAGCATCATCAGATTCCAAATAATTTTCCAAATTATTTATCTTCCAAAAATATCTTTACAAGATATATAATTTCCACACTTCAACTATTTGAAAACAATTTCAAATCAATTTCCACATTTCAATTTATCTTTGAAGATAAATCTCAAAACATTTCACTTCATATTGGAAAACATTTCCATACCTATTTAATAATAGGTAATTCACAAATCCATTTATTTTCAACATTTGAAAATATTCAATATACTTAAACCAAAATTAAGTATATATTTCATTCTTTAAGGAAATCATTCTCTTAAACATTTATTTGAGTCTAAACGAATGTTACGTAAAACATTGTTACGACAACTCAAAATCACTAGTATAGGGATTCAAAATTTAGATAGATATATAAATCCCAATACTATATAAACCATTTCCTTTTGGAAACCATTTACTATAACAACAGTGTTATAGTCCACCATTTCCTTATTCCTCGAAACGTCTAATTCAACAATAAATGTTGAAATTCTATGTTTTCGATACTTAACACGTTTTAAAACAATTACTTTATTTCGTAATATCACTTCTCCAAAACATATCCATTTTATTTAATAATATATTCACTATCCAAAATCGTGAATATACTTCGTTATCCAAATTCAACATTTCTACACATTTTATTTAAAGGATTATCCACTGTCCAAAATCGTGATTATACTTCCTTTAATAAGCTATAAAAACTAAACTTATCAAAATAAGTCGTTTCTCGGATTTACAAATCTATGTTTATAAATTCCATTTGTATTTTATAACAACTTTAACTTATAAAAGCACTTTATTAACCAATTCAATTTATAACTCAATTATATACCAAAAACCCATATTATAAGTTAAATACTTATAATTCATTTATTTGCAAAAATCATTCTTTTAAAACTTCACAAGTTATAAATCTTATTACTTATAAGATTTACTTATACTTCATTTTAACACTTTAAAAACTCCTTTATAACTGAATTATTTTGATCCATAAAATATCAATTTTATAAATCTTATATATATATAAACCATTTTAAAATAAATCAAAAATCTCAATCTAAATAAACCAATCCTTTTAATAATTTACAAATCCTTATTTTTAAACTTCCAAAAATGGATCTAATGATGCAACAGCACCAATTAGTCAATCATAGCATCCAAACATCATATATCATCATATGATAACAGAATATACAACAATATATGTAAATAAATCACTACGGTGAGGAATCCAATCGGATCCCTCTAATCTGTTTCCCTGCATCCACAGATGTTAGCACAATACCAATTTCACATCAATGTGAAATTATCGCGGTATATGGGATTTATAAATATTATCCGCTATTATGCGGCGCAATAGGGTCTCATCCGCTATACAATGCGGGAAATCAACTCCAATTTATACATATTCCAATATATATATATATTTCTACATACATATATAATACCAATTCCACTTCAATGTGAAATTATCGCGGTATATGTTTTTAATAAATAACCTCCGCTTACTAACGGCGTATAATGTCTATTTATCACAATAAATAGCAATCATCATTCAATCCACACAATCAAGCAATTTTAAATCTAACTATTTAAAATTTAAATCGAAACAAAACATTCGATTGAGTGAGGAGTTCTCACCTTACTTTCAATAACAGTCGTAGTGGTTTATTTCGAACAAAATTAAACACGCGTTTAATTTTCCCCGAAATTTTCACTCACTCCAATTGATTCCAATCCAGCTCCATCGCAAAGAGATCGACAAAACGAAGCCAACGCAATTTGTTTTGTCGAATTCCGACCTCGTATGACAAAGTTATGATTTTTTAGAAGTTAATACAATTTCATATATACAAATTTCAATCTATTTCAATTTTAAACCTTTGCTTTCATCCTGGCCGTTCAAATTCTCTACCTCAGATCTGGGCCACCCTTTCTTTCATCTTCCTCTATCATGTTTCCACCAGGTCATGTACGTGAGCAAGAATCCAAAACTCACCTACTACATCTCGAAGCCACTCCCTCCATCGTCCACTAGAATTCGATCGGCCATCACCAAATCGTTCGTCTATGCAAACTCCACCTTCGGCCATGATCTGGGCGAGCTCGGCCACCCTATGTGCCTTGAAAAACGTGGTGACAGCAGCAACTTTGAACACGTATTGCCGTTGATTCATGACGTATTTTCCGATCATAACCGTTGAAATAGAAGATCTTGACGTGCTCTTCAACTTTGTAGTTGAAGTTTTCTTGTAATTGTTGATGGATTGGGAGATAATTGGAGGAGAAGGATTGAAATCGCTGGCCATTGAAATGATAATGGCGGCTGGAAGAGATGAGTTAGGGTTTTGCTTGTTAACGTGTATATATATATACGTATATATATAATAATATTAAATTCATTTTAAAACAACTTTTTCAAACGATCTCCAAATCACACGTGCCGCCTGGCGTTCGTAAGGTTTACCCCCACGTTCCGAACACAATGGAACGTGTTTTGGGAGCTAATTCGATTATCTGTGCGAGTTACGGAATTAAACGATCGATTTAAAATTAAACCGATTTAAACCGATTTCGATGCGTTTTCGCTTGCCCCGGACAAACGGTACATCCGATTGACACGAAATTTAAAACCTTACAATAATATCACATTACGGATCCGATGAAACTAGTTTCGTCGAAATCCGACACTGTTTGAAAAATGTCTATTTTAACTCGCCAAATTAATATTAAAACAATTTCGATACGTTTCGAGCTGTCACGGTCAAACGACAACTCCGATTGCTACGAAAATTGAAATCCGATAATAACAAACTATTACGGATCCAATGGAACTAGTTTCGTCCAATTTTGAGACTGTCCCAAAAATGGCTAATTTCACTAGTCGATTAAATATTAAAATATTCAATTTTCACAAATTAACTTTTAATTCAATTTTAAAAGTTCTATAACATCACTATAATTCCAATATGATTTAATATAACTTTATAAATCATTTTCAATCACACTAAATCCAGATTTCAATTATTTCTGGAATTTCAGATATTAATTTATCGATTTAATTATCCAATTAAATCCAGTTATTCGAAAAATAAATTATTCGACTTATTAATTTCACTTATTAATATTTAAAATCAATTAAATATTCGAATTTCAAATGTCAGAGATTCTGGGTCGTTACAAACTTCCCCCCTTAAAAGAATTTCGTCCTCGAAATTACCAAGTAAGAAAAATTCACAAAATCCATTAACTTTCCAAAAATCCATTTTGTGAAAATTTTATATTCACCTTTTTCAAGATCTTTAACTTCAACCAAACAATGGTTTCCATTTTCTAGTTCAATTCCTACGTGTTCATTTCAATTTAGAAATTAACTTTTCATTAACAAAAATTTCCAAAATTTTCCGAAAATTTTCTAACGCCTTAAATTTCCAGAAAAATTCGCCAGCATCTCCTTTGCGCGGTTCGATTGTAGTAGGATCACAATAGACATAAATATGTATACATCGACCCACCCGGTCGGAAAAGCAGAAAAACAGTTCATATTTCCTATTTTTATTGCGTAGGCGTACCTTTTTAGCATTTTTAAGCAAAGTAGTTATTTATTTAGCATTTTTGTGCAACCAAACCAACCGAACGGTAGCCACCGCACCTGTACTTACTCAGTTCAAATATGTAAGTAACATATATACAAAGTTATTAACAATTTTACTCTTTTAAACAACTACAACACATGCATATTAAGGGAAATGCATACTAACAAGGTTTATAAGCAACTTATAAAATTTCAATATCACTTGTAATTGTTTACAACCAATTCACATACAATGACATTCAATTATTCATTTTCAAATAGTTTACATTCACTAATTTACATTCAAGTTGGTTTACTTTCAATTCAAATCAATTTCTATTTAAATTTAATTCACCTTCCATTTAAATCAAATTACATAGCTTCCAATTCCATTTATTCAATTTCCTTAACACTAATGAATTATACTACAATCAATCAACAATCAAATAACAACCAATGTATATTCAATACAACCAAATTATTAAATTTTACACTCAATTTGGTTCAACACATTTAATTAGCTTTAATGAATTAATACTTATATCCATTATTCTATAACAATTTATTCACATTTGATTGATTAACATTCAATCCATTTATTAATTCAATTGCTAATCCATTTAACAAATAAAGTTGAATTTTATTTATATAACTCAAGTTCACATTCATTTAATAAATTCACTTTATTAATTTACTTTGATATCACAATCAACTTCATTCAACATTACTTAAGTTATTTTCCATTTCAACATCATTTGTTCAAATTAACTTAAGTTTCCACTCATAAATCCAATTCAGATTCAAATTCTATTTAACTTTTACCAAAGTCAAAATTTATTATCTCTTATTATAAGTTCAAAACTTGATTACTTATATTCAACAATTATAGCTTGGATTTTATTGATTCACTTATACTTATTTTAATTCAACTTCATCCTTTAAGTTAAATTTATTATATCAAAAATTCAAATGGTATAAGTTATCAACCCATTTATCATCCCCATAAATATTTTAAATAGGATTCCAGAGTCCTTTCAACCTTTCAAAACCCATTTTTGAAATCAATTCAAATTATCTCTTGAATTTCTAAAACCAAATCCAAATTTTCCAACCAACTTTCATTTAAAATAATCTGGCAGCAATTCCTCTTTTGGAAACCCGAAAATAAACACCAATGATGTCGCGATCATCATCGGAATTATTCTCCAACGACCTGAAAAGAGTTTAGAGCTTTCCTCTCTCCAAAACAATTTTCCCAAGTATCAAATCCTTTCAAACACTTCCCTGGAATTTTATTTTAGATTATAAATCTTTTAGTTATAAAATTTCACTTTTATATATAAGATTATTTTTACCATTACAAATCATTTTAATTATAACTTCATACTTATAATTCATTTTCTTATACAATTCATTCTTTTACAATTGTTGTTTTCATTTAACTTATTCAAACAACTTTTATCAACTTATATATTTACATTTATATTTTTAACAACCAAACAATCAATTATATACACTTTAATAATTCTGAAAAATTATTTCTTTATACAAAATATAATCGAGGTAAAATTATTTCATTTACCCAATTTAAAACAATATCGTGCCGAATTGTTCTGAACAAGTGTTTAGAGATCCCTATCGATAGAGTTGTACGGACTATACCGACCAGAATCCATATACCACTCAACAAATCAATCATCACAATATAAAACAATTTTATATTCACTAACAAATACGCACTCGTATCTATTATTACACTCAACTCATTCTAGAGCACTACTGACTCTATCTCTAATGAGTAACACCCAACAGAGCCATGGTTGTCGCTTAACCATATGCTCTGATACCAAATGTAACGAACGCGATTTTTCGACGCTCGAAAATCGACATTAATACGTCCACTATATCAACTGCCGAGCAATCGAATGCCGGAAAACCGAATTGTTATGGAGAAAAGGAAGAGGTAGAAGGAAACAGAAGAAAAGAGAAAGAAGAAATAACAGAAAACACAGAAACAGAAACAATATCAAAATCTTACATTCGCAGCGGAACAACATATAATAGATAAATGAATAATATTTAAATCAAAGAACTATGTCATTTTATACATTACATCATCATCAGAGTTTACAACAACAATATACAACACAACTGGACAGTTATATAAACTTGTCCATATACAGAATACACAGCGGAATAAATAATATCATATACGGGAATACGTCTCGCCATCCAGCTCGCCACAAAGCTCCAAAGCATCTCCTGAATCCAGAATGACCTGATAACCTGACTCTAGACTGCCCGTGTGGAAAATGATGGGCACCCAGAGTTTAGGAAGAGAACAATAAACTCTAGGTCAGTCATGGTGACTGGTGTGAGAACTAAAACAGTTTATCTTTAAAACAACAACAACAAAGCAAGTAGAAATATCCGCAATGCTTTTGAAAAATGAAACTACCATAAGACCTCCCGCCACACACACAATGCAAACGCAGAATTGGAGGAGATTTCTTCTTATGATAGTCAAACATGCTTACTACGCAAATCATTGGATTATTATTATTAGTGCATAGTGCAGAAAACATTTCGAAAGTATAATATTAATCTTAGCCAACATACGACCAGTATCGTATGCCTACTATAGCTACCATCTAAACAGTGGTGACCACCATAAGTAAATGGCAGGTTCTACAACTAAAACCGTACAAGGTTCATATTGGAAAATGGATTTGCCAACAAATGGTCAGGCTAAGGAACTTCCTATGCCACGAAAGAAACGCCTCTGGCTGGACGCTCCGAGAGACAAACTGCTCTCTGCCAACAAGGCCGGGTTACCCCTGTAACTAGGTAACTCACGAATATGCCATCCCCCGGTCCTTTGGGACCTTTATCCGAGTGCTCGGTAACCATATCACACATAATAAATAAAGTGTGTCCACATGATTAAGTATCTGGGCTCCATACCATGATACCACCCCTTTCCAGAAGGAAATGACATACCCTAAAGGGCGCGACCCTCATAACCTTGCCGCAACATTCCTGTTTCGACCATTTCCGGGTTGTTGAGGCCCTAACGAAGTCTCGTCCACAAAGCTACGCTTTATACAAAAGCTATGCTTTGTGTCAAACAAATGATCAAAGTAATGATCACAAAGATAAATGATCAAACAAATGATCATATCACAAATGATAAAACAATGATCATTTCACAGCAACACTCAGCATGTCACATTACCAAATTGCGAATATATCGCTGATAAATTTCAACTACATAACCTCTGAGCTCGTACGTCTCAGAGAAGGGTGTTAAGCTAAGAGAATAAATTCTCCGCCACCAACATAAATGTATTTGAAAGAAATCAGCTTTACATCTCAAAACATAATGTCAGACATGTAACCATACAAGTCTGTTCCAGGTTCGAACAGAACCGAAGGCACTTCCAAAGAAGCCCTTGCAATCCGGATATTCACAATCCCGATAAAACTTCCCATCACAAAGGAAATCTCTATACCGTGGCTAACGGTGCAGAGACAATCGATAGGTCATCCTATCATTTTCACAAACACCCGGTCTTCACCACCGGTCTTCAATACGATCCATATCGTCGTATCACAAATTCGGAATGGGTTATACGACACAAAGGTCCTTTCCCGGCTAACCCGAATAGTGAGCGCTTATTCAAAAATAAGTGTGGCATTCAAATTCAAGCAAATCCCAACAAATACCCATTCAAGGTAATTATTGATAGTCGGTTATTTAACTATCAATAGGTTTGCACAGCATCATCAGATTCCAAATAATTTTCCAAATTATTTATCTTCCAAAAATATCTTTACAAGATATATAATTTCCACACTTCAACTATTTGAAAACAATTTCAAATCAATTTCCACATTTCAATTTATCTTTGAAGATAAATCTCAAAACATTTCACTTCATATTGGAAAACATTTCCATACCTATTTAATAATAGGTAATTCACAAATCCATTTATTTTCAACATTTGAAAATATTCAATATACTTAAACCAAAATTAAGTATATATTTCATTCTTTAAGGAAATCATTCTCTTAAACATTTATTTGAGTCAAAACGAATGTTACGTAAAACATTGTTACGACAACTCAAAATCACTAGTATAGGGATTCGAAATTTAGATAGATATATAAATCCCAATACTATATAAACCATTTCCTTTCGGAAACCATTTACTATAAGAACAGTGTTATAGTCCACCATTTCCTTATTCCTCGAAACGTCTAATTCAACAATAAATGTTGAAATTCTATGTTTTCGATACTTAACACGTTTTAAAACAATTACTTTATTTCGTAATATCACTTCTCCAAAACATATCCATTTTATTTAATAATATATTCACTATCCAAAATCGTGAATATACTTCGTTATCCAAATTCAACATTTCTACACATTTTATTTAAAGGATTATCCACTGTCCAAAATCGTGAATATACTTCCTTTAATAAGCTATAAAAACTTAACTTATCAAAATAAGTCGTTTCTCGGATTTACAAATCTATGTTTATAAATTCCATTTGTATTTTATAACAACTTTAACTTATAAAAGCACTTTATTAACCAAATCAATTTATAACTCAATTATATACCAAAAACCCATATTATAAGTTAAATACTTATAATTCATTTATTTGCAAAAATCATTCTTTTAAAACTTCACAAGTTATAAATCTTATTACTTATAAGATTTACTTATACTTCATTTTAACACTTTAAAAACTCCTTTATAACTGAATTATTTTGATCCATAAAATATCAATTTTATAAATCTTATATATATATATATAAACCATTTTAAAATAAATCAAAAATCTCAATCTAAATAAACCAATCCTTTTAATAATTTACAAATCCTTATTTTTAAACTTCCAAAAATGGATCCGATGATGCAACAGCACCAATTAGTCAATCATAGCATCCAAACATCATATATCATCATATGATAACAGAATATACAACAATATCTGTAAATAAATCACTACGGTGAGGAATCCAGTCGAATCCCTCTAACCTGTTTCCCTGCATCCACAGATGTTAGCACAATACCAATTTCACATCAATGTGAAATTATCGCGGTATATGGGATTTATAAATATTATCCGCTATTATGCGGCGCAATAGGGTCTCATCCGCTATACAATGCGGGAAATCAACTCCAATTTATACATATTCCAATATATATATATTTCTACATACATATATAATACCAATTCCACTTCAATGTGAAATTATCGCGGTATATGTTTTTAATAAATAACCTCCGCTTACTAACGCATATAATGTCTATTTATCACAATAAATAGCAATCATCATTCAATCCACACAATCAAGCAATTTTAAATCTAACTATTTAAAATTTAAATCGAAACAAAACATTCGATTGAGTGAGGAGTTCTCACCTTGCTTTCAATAACAGTCGTAGTGGTTTATTTCGAATAAAATTAAACACGCGTTTAATTTTCCCCGAAATTTTCACTCACTCCAATTGATTCCAATCCAGCTCCATTGCAAAGAGATCGACAAAACGAAGCCAACGCAATTTGTTTTGTCGAATTCCGACCTCGTATGACAAAGTTATGATTTTTTAGAAGTTAATACAATTTCATATATACAAATTTCAATCTATTTCAATTTAAAACCTTTGCTTTCATCCTGGCCGTTCAAATTCTCTACCTCAGATCTGGGCCACCCTTTCTTTCATCTTCCTCTATCATGTTTCCACCAGGTCATGTACGTGAGCAAGAATCCAAAACTCACCTACTACATCTCGAAGCCACTCCCTCCATCGTCCACTAGAATTCGATCGGCCATCACCAAATCGTTCGTCTATGCAAACTCCACCTTCGGCCATGATCTGGGCGAGCTCGGCCACCCTATGTGCCTTGAAAAATGTGGTGACAGCAGCAACTTTGAACACGTATTGCCGTTGATTCGTGACGTATTTTCCGATCATAACCGTTGAAATAGAAGATCTTGACGTGCTCTTCAACTTTGTAGTTGAAGATTTCTTGTAATTGTTGATGGATTGGGAGATAATTGGAGGAGAAGGATTGAAATCGCTGGCCATTGAAATGATAATGGCGGCTGGAAGAGATGAGTTAGGGTTTTGCTTGTTAACGTGTATATATATATACGTATATATATAATAATATTAAATTCATTTTAAAACAACTTTTTCAAACGATCTCCAAATCACACGTGCCGCCTGGCGTTCGTAAGGTTTACCCCCACGTTCCGAACACAATGGAACATGTTTTGGGAGCTAATTCGATTATCTATGCGAGTTACGGAATTAAACGATCGATTTAAAATTAAACCGATTTAAACCGATTTCGATGCGTTTTCGCTTGCCCCGGACAAACGGTACATCCGATTGACACGAAATTTAAAACCTTACAATAATATCACATTACGGATCCGATGAAACTAGTTTCGTCGAAATCCGACACTGTTTGAAAAATGTCTATTTTAACTCGCCAAATTAATATTAAAACAATTTCGATACGTTTCGAGCTGTCACGGTCAAACGACAACTCCGATTGCTACGAAAATTGAAATCCGATAATAAAAAACTATTACGGATCCAATGGAACTAGTTTCGTCCAATTCTGAGACTGTCCCAAAAATGGCTAATTTCACTAGTCGATTAAATATTAAAATATTCAATTTTCACAAATTAACTTTTAATTCAATTTTAAAAGTTCTATAACATCACTATAATTCCAATATGATTTAATATAACTTTATAAATCATTTTCAATCACACTAAATCCAGATTTCAATTATTTCTAGAATTTCAGATATTAATTTATCGATTTAATTATCCAATTAAATCCAGTTATTCGAAAAATAAATTATTCGACTTATTAATTTCACTTATTAATATTTAAAATCAATTAAATATTCGAATTTCAAATGTCAGAGATTCTGGGTCGTTACAAACTTCCCCCCTTAAAAGAATTTCGTCCTCGAAATTACCAAGTAAGAAAAATTCACAAAATCCATTAACTTTCCAAAAATCCATTTTGTGAAAATTTTATATTCACCTTTTTCAAGATCTTTAACTTCAACCAAACAATGGTTTCCATTTTCTAGTTCAATTCCTACGTGTTCATTTCAATTTAGAAATTAACTTTTCATTAACAAAAATTTCCAAAATTTTACGAAAATTTTCTAACGCCTTAAATTTCCAGAAAGATTCGCCAGCATCTCCTTTGCGCCGTTCGATTGTAGTAGGATCACAATAGACATAAATATGTATACATCGACCCACCCGGTCGGAAAAGCAGAAAAACAGTTCATATTTCCTATTTTTATTGCGTAGGCGTACCTTTTTAGCATTTTTAAGCAAAGTAGTTATTTATTTAGCATTTTTGTGCAACCAAACCAACCGAACGGTAGCCACCGCACCTGTACTTACTCAGTTCAAATATGTAAGTAACATATATACAAAGTTATTAACAATTTTACTCTTTTAAACAACTACAACACATGCATATTAAGGGAAATGCATACTAACAAGGTTTATAAGCAACTTATAAAATTTCAATATCACTTGTAATTGTTTACAACCAATTCACATACAATGACATTCAATTATTCATTTTCAAATAGTTTACATTCACTAATTTACATTCAAGTTGGTTTACTTTCAATTCAAATCAATTTCTATTTAAATTTAATTCACCTTCCATTTAAATCAAATTACATAGCTTCCAATTCCATTTATTCAATTTCCTTAACACTAATGAATTATACTACAATCAATCAACTCAAATAACAACCAATGTATATTCAATACAACCAAATTATTAAATTTTACACTCAATTTGGTTCAACACATTTAATTAGCTTTAATGAATTAATACTTATATCCATTATTCTATAACAATTTATTCACATTTGATTGATTAACATTCAATCCATTTATTAATTCAATTGCTAATCCATTTAACAAATAAAGTTGAATTTTATTTATATAACTCAAGTTCACATTCATTTAATAAATTCACTTTATTAATTTACTTTGATATCACAATCAACTTCATTCAACATTACTTAAGTTATTTTCCATTTCAACATCATTTGTTCAAATTAACTTAAGTTTCCACTCATAAATCCAATTCAGATTCAAATTCTATTTAACTTTTACCAAAGTCAAAATTTATTATCTCTTATTATAAGTTCAAAACTTGATTACTTATATTCAACAATTATAGCTTGGATTTTATTGATTCACTTATACTTATTTTAATTCAACTTCATCCTTTAAGTTAAATTTATTATATCAAAAATTCAAATGGTATAAGTTATCAACCCATTTATCATCCCCATAAATATTTTAAATAGGATTCCAGAGTCCTTTCAACCTTTCAAAACCCATTTTTGAAATCAATTCAAATTATCTCTTGAATTTCTAAAACCAAATCCAAATTTTCCAACCAACTTTCATTTAAAATAATCTGGCAGCAATTCCTCTTTTGGAAACCCGAAAATAAACACCAATGATGTCGCGATCATCATCGGAATTATTCTCCAGCGACCTGAAAAGAGTTTAGAGCTTTCCTCTCTCCAAAACAATTTTCCCAAGTATCAAATCCTTTCAAACACTTCCCTGGAATTTTATTTTAGATTATAAATCACATTTATAAATCTTTTACTTATAAAATTTCACTTTTATATATAAGATTATTTTTACCATTACAAATCATTTTAATTATAACTTCATACTTATAATTCATTTTCTTATACAATTCATTCTTTTACAATTGTTGTTTTCATTTAACTTATTCAAACAACTTTTATCAACTTATATATTTACATTTATATTTTTAACAACCAAACAATCAATTATATACACTTTAATAATTCTGAAAAATTATTTCTTTATATACAAAATATAATCGAGGTAAAATTATTTCATTTACCCAATTTAAAACAATATCGTGCCGAATTGTTCTGAACAAGTGTTTAGAGATCCCTATCGATAGAGTTGTACGGACTATACCGACCAGAATCCATATACCACTCAACAAATCAATCATCACAATATAAAACAATTTTATATTCACTAACAAATACGCACTCGTATCTATTATTACACTCAACTCATTCTAGAGCACTACTGACTCTATCTCTAATGAGTAACACCCAACAGAGCCATGGTTGTCGCTTAACCATATGCTCTGATACCTAATGTAACGAACGCGATTTTTCGATGCTCGAAAATCGACATTAATACGTCCATTGTATCAACTGCCGAGCAATCGAATGCCGGAAAACCGAATTGTTATGGAGAAAAGGAAGAGGTAGAAGGAAACAGAAGAAAAGAGAAAGAAGAAATAACAGAAAACACAGAAACAGAAACAATATCAAAATCTTACATTCGCAGCGGAACAATATATAATAGATAAATGAATAATCTTTAAATCAAAGAACTATGTCATTTTATACATTACATCATCATCAGAGTTTACAACAACAATATACAACACAACTGGACAGTTATATAAACTTGTCCATATACAGAATACACAGCGGAATAAATAATATCATATACGGGAATACGTCTCGCCATCCAGCTCGCCACAAAGCTCCAAAGCATCTCCTGAATCCATAATGACCTGATAACCTGACTCTAGACTGCCCGTGTGGAAAATGATGGGCACCCAGAGTTTAGGAAGAGAACAATAAACTCCAGGTCAGTCATGGTGACTGGTGTGAGAACTAAAACAGTTTATCTTTAAAACAACAACAACAAAGCAAGTAGAAATATCCGCAATGCTTTTGAAAAATGAAACTACCATAAGACCTCCCGCCACACACACAATGCAAACACAGAATTGGAGGAGATTTCTTCTTATGATATTCAAACATGCTTACTACGCAAATCATTGGATTATTATTATTAGTGCATAGTGCAGAAAACATTTCGAAAGTATAATATTAATCTTAGCCAACATACGACCAGTATCGTATGCCTACTATAGCTACCATCTAAACAGTGGTGACAACCATAAGTAAATGGCAGGTTCTACAACTAAAACCGTACAAGGTTCGTATTGGAAAATGGATTTGCCAACAAATGGTCAGGCTAAGGAACTTCCTATGCCACGAAAGAAACGCCTCTGGCTGGACGCTCCGAGAGACAAACTGCTCTCTGCCAACAAGGCCGGGTTACCCCTGTAACTAGGTAACTCACGAATATGCCATCCCCCGGTCCTTTGGGACCTTTATCCGAGTGCTCGGTAACCATATCACACATAATAAATAAAGTGTGTCCACATGAGTAAGTATCTGGGCTCCATACCATGATACCACCCCTTTCCAGAAGGAAATGACATACCCTAAAGGGCGCGACCCTCATAACCTTGCCGCAACATTCCTGTTTCGACCATTTCCGGGTTGTTGAGGCCCTAACGAAGTCTCGTCCACAAAGCTACGCTTTATACAAAAGCTATGCTTTGTGTCAAACAAATGATCAAAGTAATGATCACAAAGATAAATGATCAAACAAATGATCATATCACAAATGATCAAACAATGATCATTTCACAGCAACACTCAGCATGTCACATTACCAAATTGCGAATATATCGCTGATAAATTTCAACTACATAACCTCTGAGCTCGTACGTCTCAGAGAAGGGTGTTAAGCTAAGAGAATAAATTCTCCACCACCAACAGAAATGTATTTGAAAGAAATCAGCTTTACATCTCAAAACGTAATGTCAGACATGTAACCATACAAGTCTGTTCCAGGTTCGAACAGAACCGAAGGCACTTCCAAAGAAGCCCTTGCAATCCGGGTATTCACAATCCCGATAAAACTTCCCATCACAAAGGAAATCTCTATACCGTGGCTAACGGTGCAGAGACAATCGATAGGTCATCCTATCGTTTTCACAAACACCCGGTCTTCACCACCGGTCTTCAATACGATCCATATCGTCGTATCACAAATTCGGAATGGGTTATACGACACAAAGGTCCTTTCCCGGCTAACCCGAATAGTGAGCGCTTATTCAAAAATAAGTGTGGCATTCAAATTCAAGCAAATCCCAACAAATACCCATTCAAGGTAATTATTGATAGTCGGTTATTTAACTATCAATAGGTTTGCACAGCATCATCAGATTCCAAATAATTTTCCAAATTATTTATCTTCCAAAAATATCTTTACAAGATATATAATTTCCACACTTCAACTATTTGAAAACAATTTCAAATCAATTTCCACATTTCAATTTATCTTTGAAGATAAATCTCAAAACATTTCACTTCATATTGGAAAACATTTCCATACCTATTTAATAATAGGTAATTCACAAATCCATTTATTTTCAACATTTGAAAATATTCAATATACTTAAACCAAAATTAAGTATATATTTCATTCTTTAAGGAAATCATTCTCTTAAACATTTGTTTGAGTCAAAACGAATGTTACGTAAAACATTGTTACGACAACTCAAAATCACTAGTATAGGGATTCGAAATTTAGATAGATATATAAATCCCAATACTATATAAACCATTTCCTTTCGGAAACCATTTACTATAAGAACAGTGTTATAGTCCACCATTTCCTTATTCCTCAAAACGTCTAATTCAACAATAAATGTTGAAATTCTATGTTTTCGATACTTAACACGTTTTAAAACAATTACTTTATTTCGTAATATCACTTCTCCAAAACATATCCATTTTATTTAATAATATATTCACTATCCAAAATCGTGAATATACTTCGTTATCCAAATTCAACATTTCTACACATTTTATTTAAAGGATTATCCACTGTCCAAAATCGTGAATATACTTCCTTTAATAAGCTATAAAAACTTAACTTATCAAAATAAGTCGTTTCTCGGATTTACAAATCTATGTTTATAAATTCCATTTGTATTTTATAACAACTTTAACTTATAAAAGCACTTTATTAACCAAATCAATTTATAACTCAATTATATACCAAAAACCCATATTATAAGTTAAATACTTATAATTCATTTATTTGCAAAAATCATTCTTTTAAAACTTCACAAGTTATAAATCTTATTACTTATAAGATTTACTTATACTTCATTTTAACACTTTAAAAACTCCTTTATAACTGAATTATTTTGATCCATAAAATATCAATTTTATAAATCTTATATATATATATAAACCATTTTAAAATAAATCAAAAATCTCAATCTAAATAAACCAATCCCTTTAATAATTTACAAATCCTTATTTTTAAACTTCCAAAAATGGATCCGATGATGCAACAGCACCAATTAGTCAATCATTGCATCCAAACATCATATATCATCATACGATAACAGAATATACAACAATATCTGTAAATAAATCACTACGGTGAGGAATCCAGTCGGATCCCTCTAACCTGTTTCCCTGCATCCACAGATGTTAGCACAATACCAATTTCACATCAATGTGAAATTATCGCGGTATATGGGATTTATAAATATTATCCGCTATTATGCGGCGCAATAGGGTCTCATCCGCTATACAATGCGGGAAATCAACTCCAATTTATACATATTCCAATATATATATATTTCTACATACATATATAATACCAATTCCATTTCAATGTGAAATTATCGCGGTATATGTTTTTAATAAATAACCTCCGCTTACTAACGCGTATAATGTCTATTTATCACAATAAATAGCAATCATCATTCAATCCACACAATCAAGCAATTTTAAATCTAACTATTTAAAATTTAAATCGAAACAAAACATTCGATTGAGTGAGGAGTTCTCACCTTGCTTTCAATAACAGTCGTAGTGGTTTATTTCGAATAAAATTAAACACGCTTTTAATTTTCCCCGAAATTTTCACTCACTCCAATTGTGACGACCCGGCTTTCATCGACCAGAAAGTCGTATCGCTAATAAGAAAGAAAGGGATAGAAAGAGAAAAGAAGAGAAGAAAGAAAGAAACAACAACAGAATCTAAACAGCGGAACGAATAAATTATATTTATAACACAACTATTACATAGTATCATATACAACTACTATCAGAGTTATACAACATATACATCACATACTAGACAGTTATAAACATCTGTCTAGACATTACAGCTCAAATACAATACAAACACTATCACAGAGATCTACACAGCGGAACTACTATATCTCTACAGCGCTGAAGCCTCCTGCTCCATTGCTCCTCCAGATAACTCGTCAAAGCAAACCTGACTCTCTTGGCTACTCGTAAAAATTTGAGTACCCAAGAGTTTATATAAAATAGAAATAAACACTTGGGTCAGACATGGGTCTGGTGTGAGTAAACGGGTTAACTTACTTAACTTCAAATCCTTTGAAATCAAAAGGTATCACGTAAGACTTCCCACACATAAACATGGAAAAGTTTTTACCTTACGCTAACCAAAACTTGATAGGAAATCTGGTTATATTATAATAGGTCTAGGGTTTTCAAATAAATATGAAATAGCTGAAATTGTTACATTATTAAATTCCAGCATACATAGGTATACAATCAAGACCGTTATCACTTATTGGAAGTTGGATTTCCATACAATGGCAGGGCTACTGGGGTACCGCCCGTCACAGTACGTGGCCTAGATCACCGTACCGAGGAGTACGCCCGCTCCCCTGCAACACAAAGCCGGAACCATCCCTTACTGGATAATTCCGAATAAAATCACCCCACGGTTGTGTACTGCAACCGTACCACTAAGTCGAAAATAGAAAGGGACATCTAGACAGGGATGACCTTACTCTCAGTGGGCGCTACCCACGAAGCCTTGCTGCACCTCCCCTGTTTTAGCCATTCCCGGTTGATGAGGCTTGAGGTCACGATTACCTTTAATCAGAACACATCACTTAGAATGCTCATCGTCCACCTGACGATGTTTTGAAAGCATTCAATCCATACAAGTTCGTTCCGGGTTCGAACGAAACCGAAGGCATTATCTCGTTACACTCGTTTTGGAATCACCCTCAGAGTTAACGACAATAACCCTTGCACTCTGAATCTTCATCTTCACTTGAGATTCACGACCTATCGTTAATTTGGATCGATGTGGTATTCGGGTCTCCAGACCTGGAAATCCGGTATACGGAAACCCGATCCCGGTCTCATCGAAATCCAAAACGTATCTTTTAAGGCCAAGTTGTTTAAAGGTTTAAACAATTCAATTCAATACTTGAATTCACACAGCTTTAACATAGATAAATATTACACATTTATCACAGATATATCTAATATCATATCACAGAATATCATAGTATATCATCCAATAGATATCAACCAAATCAGACATTCTACTCAACCATCATTCATAAGCAACCATTTATTAATCTCTATTATAATTAATTTAATCAACTTAAATTAAATTAATTACTTAAGAATTAATTCCTATTCTTGCTTAATTACAATCCATTTAATTAATTAATCATTAAATATTAATCACTCTTGATTAATTATTAATTACATAAAGTAATTATCCTTAATTAATTTCACAAATTAATTATCCTTAATCATTTATAGTAATTAACCTTTAATTACTCTCCTTAATTATAATAACTAATGATCCTTAATTAATTACTTCCATTAATTAATTAACTATAATTAATTACATTATTCTTTAATTAATTACATTAATTAATTATGCATTAATTAATTACTTTCATTTATCAACCTTAAATAATTACTCCAATTACATACAGTAATTTATTTATTAATTACTTACACTAAGTAACTATACTTAATCAATCTTATTAAGTAACCATACTTAATCAATTACCAAGTGACTATCCTTAATTAATTAACAAATTAATTAACTTAAATAAATCACATTCATTTCTTAAATCATAACTGAGTAACTCATCCTTAATTACCCTTTAAACAAATTAATTAATCCTTGATTAATTATTCTTTAACTATTAATTAATAAACCTTAATTATTAATCAATATCCTTTAATACAAAGTAATCAATTCTTAATTACTTTTATAATTAATTAATCAAACTTAATTAACTAATTAATTACTTCTTAATTATCAATTAATAAAACATTGTTTATTAATTAACCTTAATTACAAATTAATTAATTCATAATTACCTATTAATCAATCTTTAAATGATAATTAATTAATCCTTAATAACAGTTAAATAAATTCTTAATTAACTTTAATTATAGATAAATAATTTCTTAATTATAAATTAAGAAAACTTAATTATTACTTAATAAAACTTTATTAAGTACTTCTTAATTACTAGTTTAATTAACCCTTAATCATTTCATTAATCCTTATTAATAATTAATTAAATAAATTAATTAAACTTTAATTAACTTAGTTAATTTCAACTCTTTAAAAATCTTAATTAATCTTAAGATAAAAACATGATCATTAAAAACATTTGATCTTAGTAATTAATTTACTTAATTAAATTATTAATTAAGTTTAAAATAAATAATCATTAATTACTTATCTCTAATTATCAATTAACAATCCTTAATTTACAAGTAAATAAAATACTTGAAAACCTTAATTGTTAATTTTACTTACCCTTAACCATTAAATAATTTAATTTAATAAATCACTCTTTATTTATCCCATTTATTATCAAACTTAAATTAAGTTTTAAGATAAAACATTTTCTCAATAATTACTTTATTACATTTCTAATTAAATTTGGAAATAACTTAAGATTTTGATTTAATATATTTAAGTTAATCAAAATCATACAACTTAATTTTTATCTAAAACATTCATTACAAAAAAAATGAATTTCCAAGACACTTGATTTAACATGATTATTTAAAATTTTAAACTTACTTTAATTAAATTTTTAAAACTGGTTTAACATTATCTTTGGGTTTAACTCATATATACTTGAACAAAACCAAGTACTTCTTCTTCTTTTCTTTTTATAAAAGACTTTAGTTTTAAATTTTAAAAACTGTTTTGAAACTTAGCAGCTCACTCGAAATCTTGCAAACGACCCGAAGACAACCCGAGCCCAAGCCTTATCTTCCCGAGGTCCTTCCCGAGTAAATTAAAAAAAACTGTTGTTTTAAAAAAAAATAAACTGTTAAAAACTTTAACAATTATCACTCGCAATCTCGCGTACTACCCTAGATCAAACCCGAGCAAAATCCTAACCTACACGAGTTCCTCCCCGAGTACGACTCGAGTAGCTTCTTCTTCCCCAACTCAAAACCACTGACACACATACGTTCGATCGTGCACGTGCACAGGCGAACGCCGCCACTCCAGTCACCGCCGCCACCTCCAACACGTCCACGACAACTACCCCAACAAATCCGACCACCCAGATCATTCAATCCAATCGTAATTCAAAATCGAACAAACTAGAACAACCGGAACCAAAACCATCGATCAGAATCACCTCGTCAGACCTCCTCCGACCACCAGAATCCCCACGACTTCGACCAAAGCTTCATCTCTAACCCACGCCTCATTTCCCCCAGGTGCGGTAGC
This sequence comes from Allium fistulosum, assembly GCA_030737815.1. NCBI lineage: Eukaryota > Viridiplantae > Streptophyta > Magnoliopsida > Asparagales > Amaryllidaceae > Allium > Allium fistulosum. Next base: position 1,017,313,839 of record CM060907.1, read on the forward strand.
TTCCAGCTCGACCACGACGTCAGGAAAAATTGCGATTCCGATCAACCCCAAAACCATCATTAAACCCTAAAACTCCATCGATCGATCACCACGACGAATAATAAATTCATCCACTATTTTTCCCATCATCTACAGCCTTCAACCTACCTCCGACATCAATCACGATGAACCCAGCCCCATCGTTCGTCTGAAAATGACGAAAATGACATTTCTGTTCATTTTACAATTTCTCTATCATCTCAAACTTAAAAATTTTGAATTCTTTTTCTAAATTCATCATTTGTAATTACTAATCAGTTTATAGAGTCAAAGTTTTAAATTGACATTTTCGAATTTACCCATTTCATTGAGTTCTACTGTAAACTTTATATTTTAGAGTTAATGTTTATTACATATCATTGAATCTATTTTTACAATCTAAAATATATAGTTAGAAACCTTTTTCATTAACACTACCTAGACTAAAATCAAACAGATGTAAAGATATGAATTTTCTAATAAAATTTTGAAGCCTGTATTGATATAAAAACAGAGATATATAGGTGTACAGACCTGCATATAATCATACCTACATATTTATAAACATGCAAAACAATTTCACTCAAACATTCAAGTACATCTCATATTATACTACTGGAATCAAGATATATATATAGTTCAAGGTCTTATAAAAGAAGAGATTACTCAAATAGAAGATAACAGAGCAATTAACAATGAACCCAGGCATACATACTTCAATCCTCACATACATACAGTATACACACATATAAATGAACATGCAAATATACTTCATTCAGAAATCATTCGAAAGCAATTTAAATTCATTTTAACTTTTGAAAAAGATGTTTACTCACCTATTTCAAAAAGCCAGAGCTTTGAAACTGAATTCCCTTTGAAATCTGGAATACTTGTTTTGATTTCTTTTAAACTTGAAAAGCTTTTGAAAACTTGCTGTTGCCTCAGATTATATTGCATAAACCCTTGGAATGGTTACAGACTTAAATTTTGAAACAGGAACATGGTTACAGGCTTGAAGGATGATTGTCACAGGTCTTAAAAACATTGCAGGTTTGTTTTGAACTTGTACAATGTTCAACAGGGCCTTGATTTGGTTTGAAATAAGATTTCAGGTCTGAGAACAATGGCTTCAGGTTGTATATTTTTGGTTTGAGAAATGAATTTAGCTTTTGGTTGTGAGATGATTTTGGTTTGAATAATTATCTGGTTTTGGTTTTGAAGATGATCACGGTTTGATCATTTCTGGTTTTGGTTTTGAAGATGATCACGGTTTGATCATTTCTGGTTTTGGTTTTTGAGGATGTATGAGTTAAAACAGGAAATGAAAGAGAGGAATAATATTGTCTTAAATAAATTCATTTAGATTTACTTTAAAATTAAAGAAAATAGAAGTAAACTTATGACACATGTCCCATACATTGTTTAATTACCTTACACATGTATTTTACATGTTTTAAAAATTTAACACTTGTCCTTAATCTTATATTATTTTTAAAAAGAGTTTTAAAAAGCTTTTATATGTATTTCCTAAATAGATAAATACATATCTTTTTAAATAAATGCTTTTCTATATTATAAATAAATAAAACCTTTAAAAGAAATACAATAAAACTCATTTATATCCTAATAAAATTATATACAATATTTTTAATTCATTTTTAAGTGTAAACATATCTTTTGTATTTATTTACTATTAAATAAACACTTTCTAAATTTATATGAATAAAATTCCTTTTAAAGAAAATATTGTAAAACAAATCTTATTTTAAATAAAAGCCTTGTTCATATATTTTATAACCAAATATAATAAAAAAATTATCTTTTAAAGATTCAAATTTAAACTCAGATTCAAATTCAAATTTTACTTTTAAAATCCAATTTAAAAATCAACTCAACATTTATTTTAAATAAACACATTATTAAGTTTGAACTTAATTATTTCATTTAAAAACAACTCAAGACAATATATATATATTTAAACAATACTTATTAATTTTAGAAATGATAAATCTATTAAAAATCAAATTTATAAAATAACATAATTTAAACAATTATTCTTATTACAATTCAATCTATACCATAATTAAAATATCACATCATTATTATTTGGTTATTTATATTTGAAAATAACAATTTTATCAATTTAAAATAATTTAAATTTAGAGATTATCACATTTTAAATTCCTCGAAATCCCGGGATATTACACCAATTGATTCCAATCCAGCTCCATCGCAAAGAGATCGACAAAACAAAGCCAACGCAATTTGTTTTGTCGAATTCCGACCTCGTATGACAAAGTTATGATTTTTTAGAAGTTAATACAATTTCATATATACAAATTTCAATCTATTTCAATTTTAAACCTTTGCTTTCATCCTGGCTGTTCAAATTCTCTACCTCAGATCTGGGCCACCCTTTCTTTCATCTTCCTCTATCATGTTTCCACCAGGTCATGTACGTGAGCAAGAATCCAAAACTCACCTACTACATCTCGAAGCCACTCCCTCCATCGTCCACTAGAATTCGATCGGCCATCACCAAATCGTTCGTCTATGCAAACTCCACCTTCGGCCATGATCTGGGCGAGCTCGGCCACCCTATGTGCCTTGAAAAACGTGGTGACAGCAGCAACTTTGAACACGTATTGCCGTTGATTCGTGACGTATTTTCCGATCATAACCGTTGAAATAGAAGATCTTGACGTGCTCTTCAACTTTGTAGTTGAAGATTTCTTGTAATTGTTGATGGATTGGGAGATAATTGGAGGAGAAGGATTGAAATCGCTGGCCATTGAAATGATAATGGCGGCTGGAAGAGATGAGTTAGGGTTTTGCTTGTTAACGTGTATATATATATATACGTATATATATAATAATATTAAATTCATTTTAAAACAACTTTTTCAAACGATCTCCAAATCACACGTGCCGCCTGGCGTTCGTAAGGTTTACCCCCACGTTCCGAACACAATGGAACGTGTTTTGGGAGCTAATTCGATTATCTGTGCGAGTTACGGAATTAAACGATCGATTTAAAATTAAACCGATTTAAACCGATTTCGATGCGTTTTCGCTTGCCCCGGACAAACGGTACATCCGATTGACACGAAATTTAAAACCTTACAATAATATCACATTACGGATCCGATGAAACTAGTTTCGTCTAAATCCGACACTGTTTGAAAAATGTCTATTTTAACTCGCCAAATTAATATTAAAACAATTTCGATACGTTTCGAGCTGTCACGGTCAAACGACAACTCTGATTGCTACGAAAATTGAAATCCGATAATAACAAACTATTACGGATCCAATGGATCTAGTTTCGTCCAATTCTGAGACTGTCCCAAAAATGGCTAATTTCACTAGTCGATTAAATATTAAAATATTCAATTTTCACAAATTAACTTTTAATTCAATTTTAAAAGTTCTATAACATCACTATAATTCCAATATGATTTAATATAACTTTATAAATCATTTTCAATCACACTAAATCCAGATTTCAATTATTTCTGGAATTTCAGATATTAATTTATCGATTTAATTATCCAATTAAATCCAGTTATTCGAAAAATAAATTATTCGACTTATTAATTTCACTTATTAATATTTAAAATCAATTAAATATTCGAATTTCAAATGTCAGAGATTCTGGGTCGTTACAAACTTCCCCCCTTAAAAGAATTTCGTCCTCGAAATTACCAAGTAAGAAAAATTCACAAAATCCATTAACTTTCCAAAAATCCATTTTGTGAAAATTTTATATTCACCTTTTTCAAGATCTTTAACTTCAACCAAACAATGGTTTCCATTTTCTAGTTCAATTCCTACGTGTTCATTTCAATTTAGAAATTAACTTTTCATTAACAAAAATTTCCAAAATTTTCCGAAAATTTTCTAACGCCTTAAATTTCCAGAAAAATTCACCAGCGTCTCCTTTGCGCGGTTCGATCGTAGTAGGATCACAATAGACATAAATATGTATACATCGACCCACCTGGTTGAAAAAGCAGAAAAACAGTTCATATTTCCTATTTTTATTGCGTAGGCGTACCTTTTTAGCATTTTTAAGCAAAGTAGTTATTTATTTAGCATTTTTGTGCAACCAAACCAACCGAACTGTAGCCACCGCACCTGTACTTACTCAGTTCAAATATGTAAGTAACATATATACAAAGTTATTAACAATTTTACTCTTTTAAACAACTACACCACATGCATATTAAGGGAACTGCATACTAACTAGGTTTATAAGCAACTTATAAAATTTCAATATCACTTGTAATTGTTTACAACCAATTCACATACAATGACATTCAATTATTCATTTTCAATTAGTTTACATTCGCTAATTTACATTCAAGTTGGTTTACTTTCAATTCAAATCAATTTCTATTTAAATTTACTTCACCTTCCATTTAAATCAAATTACATAGCTTCCAATTCCATTTATTCAATTTCCTTAACACTAATGAATTATACTACAATCAATCAACAATCAAATAACAACCAATGTATATTCAATACAACCAAATTATTAAATTTTACACTCAATTTGGTTCAACACATTTAATTAGCTTTAATGAATTAATACTTATATCCATTATTCTATAACAATTTATTCACATTCGATTGATTAACATTCAATCCATTTATTAATTCAATTGCTAATCCATTTAACAAATAAAGTTGAATTTTATTTATATAACTCAAGTTCACATTCATTTAATAAATTCACTTTATTAATTTACTTTGATATCACAATCAACTTCATTCAACATTACTTAAGTTATTTTCCATTTCAACATCATTTGTTCAAATTAACTTAAGTTTCCACTCATAAATCCAATTCAGATTCAAATTCTATTTAACTTTTACCAAAAAATTTATTATCTCTTATTATAAGTTCAAAACTTGATTACTTATATTCAACAATTATAGCTTGGATTTTATTGATTCACTTATACTTATTTTAATTCAACTTCATCCTTTAAGTTAAATTTATTATATCAAAAATTCAAATGGTATAAGTTATCAACCCATTTATCATCCCCATAAATATTTTAAATAGGATTCCAGAGTCCTTTCAACCTTTCAAAACCCATTTTTGAAATCAATTCAAATTATCTCTTGAATTTCTAAAACCAAATCCAAATTTTCCAACCAACTTTCATTTAAAATAATCTGGCAGCAATTCCTCTTTTGGAAACCCGAAAATAAACACCAATGATGTCGCGATCATCATCGGAATTATTCTCCAGCGACCTGAAAAGAGTTTAGAGCTTTCCTCTCTCCAAAACAATTTTCCCAAGTATCAAATCCTTTCAAACACTTCCCTGGAATTTTATTTTAGATTATAAATCACATTTACAAATCTTTTACTTATAAAATTTCACTTTTATATATAAGATTATTTTTACCATTACAAATCATTTTAATTATAACTTCATACTTATAATTCATTTTCTTATACAATTCATTCTTTTACAATTGTTGTTTTCATTTAACTTATTCAAACAACTTTTATCAACTTATATATTTACATTTATATTTTTAACAACCAAACAATCAATTATATACACTTTAATAATTCTGAAAAATTATTTCTTTATATACAAAATATAATCGAGGTAAAATTATTTCATTTACCCAATTTAAAACAATATCGTGCCAAATTGTTCTGAACAAGTGTTTAGAGATCCCTATCGATAGAGTTGTACGGACTATACCGACCAGAATCCATATACCACTCAACAAATCAATCATCACAATGTAAAACAATTTTATATTCACTAACAAATACGCACTCGTATCTATTATTACACTCAACTCATTCTAGAGCACTACTGACTCTATCTCTAATGAGTAACACCCAAAAGAGCCATGGTTGTCGCTTAACCATATGCTCTGATACCAAATGTAACGAACGCGATTTTTCGACGCTCGAAAATCGACATTAATACGTCCACTGTATCAACTGCCGAGCAATCGAATGCCGGAAAACCGAATTGTTATGGAGAAAAGGAAGAGGTAGAAGGAAACAGAAGAAAAGAGAAAGAAGAAATAACAGAAAACACAGAAACAGAAACAATATCAGAATCTTACATTCGCAGCGGAACAACATATAATAGATAAATGAATAATCTTTAAATCAAAGAACTATGTCATTTTATACATTACATCATCATCAGAGTTTACAACAACAATATACAACACAACTGGACAGTTATATAAACTTGTCCATATACAGAATACACAGCGGAATAAATAATATCATATACGGGAATACGTCTCGCCATCCAGCTCGCCACAAAGCTCCAAAGCATCTCCTGAATCCATAATGACCTGATAACCTGACTCTAGACTGCCCGTGTGGAAAATGATGGGCACCCAGAGTTTAGGAAGAGAACAATAAACTCCAGGTCAGTCATGGTGACTGGTGTGAGAACTAAAACAGTTTATCTTTAAAACAACAACAACAAAGCAAGTAGAAATATCCGCAATGCTTTTGAAAAATGAAACTACCATAAGACCTCCCGCCACACACACAATGCAAACGCAGAATTGGAGGAGATTTCTTCTTATGATAGTCAAACATGCTTACTACGCAAATCATTGGATTATTATTATTAGTGCATAGCGCAGAAAACATTTCGAAAGTATAATATTAATCTTAGCCAACATACGACCAGTATCGTATGCCTACTATAGCTACCATCTAAACAGTGGTGACCACCATAAGTAAATGGCAGGTTCTACAACTAAAACCGTACAAGGTTCGTATTGGAAAATGGATTTGCCAACAAATGGTCAGGCTAAGGAACTTCCTATGCCACGAAAGAAACGCCTCTGGCTGGACGCTCCGAGAGACAAACTGCTCTCTGCCAACAAGGCCGGGTTACCCCTGTAACTAGGTAACTCACGAATATGCCATCCCCCGGTCCTTTAGGACCTTTATCCGAGTGCTCGGTAACCATATCACACATAATAAATAAAGTGTGTCCACATGAGTAAGTATCTGGGCTCCATACCATGATACCACCCCTTTCCAGAAGGAAATGACATACCCTAAAGGGCGCGACCCTCATAACCTTGCCGCAACATTCCTGTTTCGACCATTTCCAGGTTGTTGAGGCCCTGACGAAGTCTCGTCCACAAAGCTACGCTTTATACAAAAGCTATGCTTTGGGTCAAACAAATGATCAATGTAATGATCACAAAGATAAATGATCAAACAAATGATCATATCACAAATGATAAAACAATGATCATTTCACAGCAACACTCTGCATGTCACATTACCAAATTGCGAATATATCGCTGATAAATTTCAACTACATAACCTCTGAGCTCGTACGTCTCAGAGAAGGGTGTTAAGCTAAGAGAATAAATTCTCCGCCACCAACATAAATGTATTTGAAAGAAATCAGCTTTACATCTCAAAACGTAATGTCAGACATGTAACCATACAAGTCTGTTCCAGGTTCGAACAGAACCGAAGGCACTTCCAAAGAAGCCCTTGCAATCCGGGTATTCATAATCCCGATAAAACTTTCCATCACAAAGGAAATCTCTATACCGTGGCTAACGGTGCAGAGACAATCGATAGGTCATCCTATCGTTTTCACAAACACCCGGTCTTCACCACCGGTCTTCAATACGATCCATATCGTCGTATCACAAATTCGGAATGGGTTATACGACACAAAGGTCCTTTCCCGGCTAACCCGAATAGTGAGCGCTTATTCAAAAATAAGTGTGGCATTCAAATTCAAGCAAATCCCAACAAATACCCATTCAAGGTAATTATTGATAGTCGGTTATTTAACTATCAATAGGTTTGCACAGCATCATCAGATTCCAAATAATTTTCCAAATTATTTATCTTCCAAAAATATCTTTACAAGATATATAATTTCCACACTTCAACTATTTGAAAACAATTTCAAATCAATTTCCACATTTCAATTTATCTTTGAAGATAAATCTCAAAACATTTCACTTCATATTGGAAAACATTTCCATACCTATTTAATAATAGGTAATTCACAAATCCATTTATTTTCAACATTTGAAAATATTCAATATACTTAAACCAAAATTAAGTATATATTTCATTCTTTAAGGAAATCATTCTCTTAAACATTTATTTGAGTCAAAACGAATGTTACGTAAAACATTGTTACGACAACTCAAAATCACTATTATAGGGATTCGAAATTTAGATAGATATATAAATCCCAATACTATATAAACCATTTCCTTTCGGAAACCATTTACTATAACAACAGTGTTATAGTCCACCATTTCCTTATTCCTCGAAACGTCTAATTCAACAATAAATGTTGAAATTCTATGTTTTCGATACTTAACACGTTTTAAAACAATTACATTATTTCGTAATATCACTTCTCCAAAACATATCCATTTTATTTAATAATATATTCACTATCCAAAATCGTGAATATACTTCGTTATCCAAATTCAACATTTCTACACATTTTATTTAAAGGATTATCCACTGTCCAAAATCGTGAATATACTTCCTTTAATAAGCTATAAAAACTTAACTTATCAAAATAAGTCGTTTCTCGGATTTACAAATCTATGTTTATAAATTCCATTTGTATTTTATAACAACTTTAACTTATAAAAGCACTTTATTAACCAAATCAATTTATAACTCAATTATATACCAAAAACCCATATTATAAGTTAAATACTTATAATTCATTTATTTGCAAAAATCATTCTTTTAAAACTTCACAAGTTATAAATCTTATTACTTATAAGATTTACTTATACTTCATTTTAACACTTTAAAAACTCCTTTATAACTGAATTATTTTGATCCATAAAATATCAATTTTATAAATCTTATATATATATAAACCATTTTAAAATAAATCAAAAATCTCAATCTAAATAAACCAATCCTTTTAATAATTTACAAATCCTTATTTTTAAACTTCCAAAAATGGATCCGATGATGCAACAACACCAATTAGTCAATCATAGCATCCAAACATCATATATCATCATATGATAACAGAATATACAACAATATCTGTAAATAAATCACTACGGTGAGGAATCCAGTCGGATCCCTCCAACCTGTTTCCCTGCATCCACAGATGTTAGCACAATACCAATTTCACATCAATGTGAAATTATCGCGGTATATGGGATTTATAAATATTATCCGCTATTATGCGGCGCAATAGGGTCTCATCCGCTATACAATGCGGGAAATCAACTCCAATATATACATATTCCAATATATATATATTTCTACATACATATATAATACCAATTCCACTTCAATGTGAAATTATCGCGGTATATGTTTTTAATAAATAACCTCCACTTACTAACGGGGTATAATGACTATTTATCACAATAAATAGCAATCATCATTCAATCCACACAATCAAGTAATTTTAAATCTAACTATTTAAAATTTAAATCGAAACAAAACATTCGATTGAGTGAGGAGTTCTCACCTTGCTTTCAATAACAGTCGTAGTGGTTTATTTTGAATAAAATTAAACACTCGTTTAATTTTGCCCGAAATTTCCTATGACTCCAATTGATTCCAATCCAGCTTCATCGCAAAGAGATCGACAAAACGAAGCCAACGCAATTCGTTTCGTCGAATTCCAACCTCGTATGACAAAGTTATGATTATTTAGAAGTTAATACAATTTCATATATACAAATTTCAATTTCTATTTCAATTTTAAACCTTTGCTTTCATCCTGGCCGTTCAAATTCTCTACCTCAGATCTGGGCCACTCTTTCTTTCATCTTCCTCTATCATGTTTCCACCAGGTCATGTACGTGAGCAAGAACCCAAAACTCACCTACTACATCTCGAAGCCACTCCCTCCATCGTCCACTAGAATTCGATCGGCCATCACCAAATCGTTCGTCTATGCAAACTCCACCTTCGGCCATGATCTGGGCGAGCTCGGCCACCCTATGTGCCATGAAAACGTGGTGACAGCAGCAACTTTGAACACGTATTGCCGTTGATTCGTGACGTATTTTCCGATCATAGCCGTTGATTCGACAGGATGACTCCATGATTTGACGATGAGGATTCCATGAAGGGAAGTGACAGCTTTAACGATGGACAGCTATACTTCAAGATGCAGAGTAGGCGTCGATGAGTCAGATTCATGGAACTATCGGAGGAAGGTTATAGGACACACGATGACACTCTATACCTTAAGATGGTTGCCTAGAGTAGTTCCCAACCGCGATGACTTCAAACAGGAGCTGTATGGACAGTTTCGAGATGAGATATGCTATGGATGACATGTGAAAGGGAATCATTAATATTTGTTAGTTTTAGTGTACTCGTAAAGCAAGGGTATGTGAGGACGCTCAAATGGTTTAAAGGGTGTGCCCCGAATTAGTGGATTTTTACTGATTTGTTCCTTGGACTACCAAACGGGTGGTCTAGTTCCTAGCCGACCGAGGGGCATGGATTCGAGTATCGAGAAACCAGAATGTTGAGTAGTCCTTGGCTCTATAGGGGTAGCCATAGGAGAATCATATATCCAAAGCACTGAGTGAGTGAATGTGAGGATGGATGATGGATGCCAAGTTTGTTTGACTATTCATCACTAGGGATGTCACACAATGTAGATATTAGCGATGCAGATATCTAAACACCCTTAGTACTTTGATGTATAGTACACCCATGATGTATATCATAGAGTAGCATATATTTGATGTTATGTGCTAACTCTGTGGATGAGGGACGGGTTAGTTATGATTCTCCATACTCCTGTTCTATATACTATACTGACTTTTATGGTGTTTTGAGATTATTTATCGCTCACTCCAGACAGTTGCCTGACTCGAGGTTTTATGTTTTGCTTCTTATTAACTTGGGTGCTCTTAAATGAGTAGACTAGATAACAAGTGTGAACAACACTTGGAGCTGTACAGATGGACTAGCAAATGGTGACTCTTTCTTATATTTATATTTTGAGTTATTATTATTTATTCCGCCGTGTGACACTGTGGAGCCTTGACAGTGTCGACTTACTATTTATTAGAGATAGTTTATCAGTTGAGTTTATTTATCGGTTGTATAAACTCTATTACTGTTTTGTATAATTGTATAAGCATGTGTACTCTGATTCACTGGCTTATATAGTTAGTACTGTCTCGCTTGTTTTATATCTGTGATGACTATTATATTTTATCTGATGCGCTGTGAGATATACGATATGTTATGTGATTGTGTGATGTTTTATTCCTTTCTCTTCTCTTCTATTCTCTTTTCTTCTTTTCTATTCCTCCTCTTTGTTTCTTTTTCTTTCCCTTGACCATTGTCCTACATCAGTCGAATGTTCGAACAGCGCATTATTCGGTTATATGAGCATCGGTGGTGTAGGGTGGTCATCTCAAGTTTGATAGGAATGATGTCTTGAAGCAACAAGTCCTAGTGAGATTTCCCACAAATTTAGCAAGGGTCAAAATCAAAGCCCATGATGAGCTAAAACACATGCAGGAGTAACAAGCAAAAATCAATGCCGCTGCCGCTAAGCAAGAGGAGGAGAAGAAAAAAGGTGAGCAGAATGGGCATAAACATCACAACAAGCAAACTATCTCCAAATCCAACCCTAGGCCTAAGTGACAGCTGCGCCAGTGTTCTATTTTTGTTTTCTCTTAGTGGAGATAGACCATTATGTACATTTTTTCTTTGCCTGTATCAAACATTGTCGTATGCGATCGAATGATTTTAATGTAGTAATGGGGCTGAGCGCATATTACTCCTTTATACTTGTGATTTTTTAGCCTGTAATCATTTGAATGCCTGACTATTATGATTTGTATGTTCATTATTCTTGCTGGCCCCATTTCTTCCTTTTCTCTAGTTGTTAGTTACTACGTAATTCTTGTGTTCCTTATGCAAGTTTGAACTGGTAATTGCTGCCTGCCATTGTAGGGCTTGGTTGCCCACCATTGGCTGAGACTGTCAAGGGAGAACCAACCTTGAGGTTGTCATGTCCTGACTGCCGCTAAGTCAAGCTCTTTGCGACCTTAGCCCAGCGCTTGAAGCCATCGACAATAGCAAACGTCTGGTAGGACAACCTTGGTTTACCGTAGTCGATGGGAAAACGTATGCTGATCACCAATGATGGACACCCGATTAAGGGATTACTTTGGTCCATCACTGCCGGCAAGGAGTTTGGACCGATTGTCAATGATGGACACCCGATTAAGGGATCACTCTTCTCCATCACTGTTGGCAAAGAGTTTGGGCCAATCGTCAATGATGGAAACCCAATTAAGGGATCACTCTAATCCATCACTGTCGACAAGGAGTTTGGGCCAATCGTCAGCAATGAACACCCAGTTAAGGGATCACTTTGGTCCATCACCGTCGGTAAGGAGTTTGAGTGATAACGCATGTTCGCCCGAGTCAAGTGGTTACCTCTCCGGGCTTAGGTGATGTTTCCTTATAGTGTTAGTGTTAGTCTAACATGTTCAGATGATGATGCAAAGTTACGTTTCCTAACCATTACCAGTCATGACAAGATTTTAAGGAAATCACACTTTATTAGAATTCATTTCATAACTGTTTTAATTATAGAATTCTAGTATAATGAGAGAAACAGTAGATATTTTGCGTAAAATAACAACGGAGATGGTGTGCATTCAATGCTCTTCTAAATATATCTCCATATACTGTCCTAAGGATGAAAGTTTCATTTCTCAAATCCTTGTGGATAACGTATGGTCCTTCCCAGCTTTGGTCGAGTGCCCTCGGTCTGGAGTATCCATTTCAGCACTAGGTCCCCTCCTTGAGCGGGTGGTGTTAGACTTAGAGTTGTACTATGCAACTACCCTTCACCTGTGTGCTCCAGCCTTCAAGGTGGTTTTCTCAAGCCTCTCGTCAACCAAGTCAAGTGACATGTTCAGTAGCTCTTCATTCTCACTTGGGTCATAGTAAATCCTTTAGTGTGATGGTACTGCTGTCTCCACTAGCAACATTGCCTCCGACCCATAAGCCAATGAGAAAGGAGTATGTCCGTAACAACCCATATTTTTAACAAATATTTTAAAATTAATTTATTTGAAAACTTTGATTTTTAAATCATTTTAATTGAATTTTGGAATTTTTCCAATGTATTTTGGATTTTGCAATAATTTATTTTCCAAATATAATAAATATTGATTTTTGGAAATTTATATTTTGGTCAAACTTTGACTTTTATTTGAAATCTTTAAATTTGAATTTTTATTTTTTTATCTTTTCTTTGAAACAGTATTTGTTTCTGATATTCGTCCTGTTTTTCGTTTCGTCAAATTCTGTTTTATACTTTTTAAATTTGATAAAATTCAGCGTTTTACACGCAATTATTTTCAGTATTTTGATTTATTTTCTATTTTATATTTTCTATTTCATTTCTATTTTCTATATTGTCATTTTATTATTTTTTCATTCTCTACTTTCTATTTTCTTTTATTTGATTTTTGGCTTGGAAATTCAAAGAGTCTTGAGTTACATGCTATAACTTATGACTTTTCCTTTGCCTAGCCTCTTCATTTCCTAGCCGTGCATTTCATTCCTCATAGCCGTCCACTTCTCTTTCATTTTCACGTACAAAACATCTTTCTTATCTCACGTTTCATTTTATCATCTAAGAAAGAAAAATATAGTAAGTTCTCTAATGACTTCTTCCTCTTTTTTCCATATTTTTCTTCCATTTTCTTTTGTTTTCTCTTTTGTTTTCAATGCATATGCTCGGCCACCATGCTATTGCCGACCATCTCACCACTTCACAACCACCCATGACCGTCCATCTCCACCACCATATCATCACCAAGCCTTGCCGTGAACCCTAGATCCAAACAACATCACCACCCCTTGAAAACCCTAACCAAACTCCACTTATTCCTTCGCCAATTCCTATTTGTTTGCCTCGGCCACCACCCACACCATCTCCTCCTCCAACCGTGACTGACATGACCTCTGGCCGCACCACCTGATGATGATGACCAGACTTGACCCAAGCCTAGCCCATGGCCGAGCCACTTTGCACTATGGCCGAACCCATGTGAACCCAAACCCTTGAGTTGCTTGACCTTTTGCCTTCGCATGAATTGTAACTCCTATCCCTTCAACTTCCTTGGCCGTGCCTTCCATTTTCTTACCAATTCAAGCCTGAACCAGACCATGGCCGAGCCTTAGTGGTGTGGTCTAGCCCATTTGCCTATGTGGCCAAGCCACTTATTGTTCAAGTTTTGTTTTCCTTTTGTTCTTTCTATTTTTCTTTGTCAATTCTTATAGTTTTTTTTGTGTTGAATATATATACTTATATATGTTGTATATTTTGTTGTACAAGACTTGGATCTTGGCTCTCCATCCACTCATATTTGATTCGTGCTTTGTCGTGCTTTTCAGAGTTGTTTGTTTGTGTTTGAACCGATCTCTAGCTTTAAAAAGGTGAGTTTATCACTCTCGACAAAAATTTACTTATATAAATGTGAAACAATGTCATCTGAATTGTAGTAGTTGATATGCTATGTTATATGTTCACATCTACCTATTATCTGACATTATATAATGATATAACCTGTTAATATACCTATTACATCACCTGACATCATATGATATGTTTTACTATTTATTTATTTTCTGTTTCTCACAGTGCAAGTTCCCTGTTAGAATAGAATCACTATGGGTTGAAATGATACATACCCGAATGGACTTTAGAATAAGGAAAAGTCGTTATGAGCTGAAATGATAGGCTCGAGCGATTTTTATTGTATTTGACTTAGGATTGCGGGTTTGAAATGATAAAACACGGGATTTAATTCATTACGGATTGAAATGATATATTATCCATATCACTTGACCTAGGTTAGAAAATATTATACAGACACGTGGTTAATTTTAATATAAAGATTTTCTAAAAAATGTAAGTATTTGGAATTTAAATTATATGAGATTTTAACTTAAACTGGATTTAAATGATATAAATAAATTTTATAGTGATTTTCTATAAGTTGAAATTGTACTAATTAATAAATGATTGGAAATGTAAATAAAAATGTGAATTAATTTAATATTTGAAAATTTGAATTTTAAACTTAACTTAGTAATTAAAATATTTAGTTATGAAATGGATATTTTAAAAGAAAGAAATATTAAGATTTGTTTGTTAAAATTAAAAGTTAAGCAAATTTAATGTAATTTTGACTTAATAAATGGATTATGGTTTAATTCAGATATTTTATTTATAAATGTTATTTTATTTAAAGCATAAGTTAAGTAATATCCAAATAAATAATTTTGAAAAGTGAAATAAGTTTGATAATTTAAAAAAAATGAGAAAAGTTGAAAATATATTGTTTTAAATTGTTATAATAAACTTATAACAGTAATTGTAACATTTCAGAAATGCTGTGGTTTTAATGTAGTGTTTTCCAAATTTCCACTATACTTACAGTAACGTTCTGTAAGTGCTATTGTTTCTGATATGTATTGGTTTTTAAAATTAACACTGTATCTACTGCAGCAGTTTATAAGTGCTACTGTTTCTGAAATTTAACTAATTTCTGAAATACTAAAATACTTACTGTAGCACTTTGTAAGTGCTGTTGTTTCTGAAGCTGAACTGTTTTGAAACTAATATACCTACTGTAGCACTTTGTAAGTGCTGCTGTTTCTGAAATTGACAATGTTTTGAAATACTACTATATCTACCGTAACACTTTATAAGTGCTGCTGTTTTTGAAAATACAATGTTTTGAAAATTTTGAAATTGAATGAATGAACTCAAAAATGCTATAATTTTGGGAATTGAATATCTGATTTGAAAGGATAATGACTTCACTTTTAAATAGTTTAAATGAATTGTTTGATTTGAAATATAAACCATTTTTTTTAAATTTATAACCACGGGTTATAATAACGATTGGTTGTTAAAGAGACCGGGATCGGATATGGACATACTCTCTGTCGATACCGAAAACCACTTTAACAACTGTGTACGCAGTGGAGATTCTAGAATGAAGTATGATGGGGCGACGATTCTATTTTGAGGTATAAACGTGGACCCGACTCCCGTGAGTTGGCATAAGGTGGCTAAAACAGGAGCAATTGACGGGCTAATGAGGTAGCTCCTCTTATCGGACACATTCCATCGTATACCATTCTATTGCTTTGTGATTGATTGGGTGCACCCCTTGATTCGGGAGTGTGGCTTGAGGTGGGCGATTGCTGCGGCTCTGCGTTACCACCGGGCCAGAAGTGTAATTGGTATATCTACCCTGACATTGCCTAGTTGTGCCGTGTCACCTACCTTAGCGTGCTTTACTACGAGTTTGATTTGTGTCATACCTATGGAGTATCCTCTGGTAGCTCCAGTTTATGGGGTATTACAGTACTGTATAGACTATTGGCACACCTAAAAATGTGTTAAGGTGGAAAATGTAAAGCCTTAACGCTATTTTTAAATAGTATACTTTATTGTAGATATTATTATAATAGCGTATCTTACTACATAGTAGATAGTTTAACAGATCCTTAAAGGATGGGCGATCCCAAACATCCTTTAAGTTACTTGTGCATTTCTATTACAGTTCACCTGAGTTGATTTACATTGTATAAGTATGTATGTCCTGACTCGAGTGTTTGTGTTTTATTTACGCTCGGGTCAGCCTGAGTATTACAGCTTTGGATTCACCTTCTGGAGCTAGAGACTTCTGGAGTTTATCAGTCTATCTAGTTGTCTTTCCATTTCAGTTATTTCATTCAGCTTTGCTTATGTATTTGTGAACTTATGTATTCAGACTTCTGTTGTATCTGTGTTTCAGACTATGGTATTTTGTATCTGTTTTGAGACTATGTATTGTAGTGGCTTCATGAACCACTATGTATTTTATTTCCGCTGCGAGTTATTCTGATATTCTATGTCTGTGACTCTGTGATTGGTTTTATTTGCTCCAAATTTATTTACAATCTATTGTTTTGTATTATTCAAGTCCGACATGTATGGATTTATTGTCGATTTGAATGGTCCAAAATAGTGGGTCGTTACATTTGGTATCAGAGCGAGGTTTTAGGAAAACCTTAGCCTATGGAGCAAAAATTCATTAGAGATAGGGTAGAAATACCCTAGAATGAGTGAAATCAATCTTTAAATCATTTCTTTGTGAGAGAACGTATTTTAAGTATAAATGTTTTTCAAATGATTTTAAAGGATTTTAAAGGATTATTTTGGATATAAATTTTTCTTGTTTCAAAATCTCATTCTCTTAACTTCATTCCTTTCGAATCCACCTTGTTTATTTGAATTATTTGATTAGGATTCTAGTTGAATCTTATCTTTGTCTTTCTGTTTTACCTTTGTCCTAAAATTCATTCTTGACTTTTCCAGGATGAATCATAGGAATGCCAGAGGTAGGGGTCGTGGTATTGCCCCAGTTCCCGAGCCTGTTGCACCCATCAAGTTTACTACTCTTTGCAAGGAATTCACTCAGCTTGGTGGTACCAAGTTTTCTGGATCTGAGAGCATCGTAGAAGCTCAGCAGTGGTTGAGGAGTCTTGAGAGGATTTTTACTGGTTTGGAGATTACCGAGGCTCAGAAGCGTCAGTTAGCAGCTTGGTAGCTTTAGGAGGCAGCTCAGGATTGGTGGGAGTCTGTCACAGCTCAGACTGTGGAGGCAGATATTTCTTAGGATCAGTTTAGGTATCTTCTTCTTGTGTTGTCTTGTGTTCTGTTCGGCTTTTTCTCTTTGATATTTATCTTAAGCTTATCTATCTCTTTTCCAGGGAGGCTTTTGTGGCAAAATGGATGCCCGAAGCCGGGAAGTCCTAGCTATACAGGGAGTTTATGGATCTTAAGCAAGGGAGCATGTCATTTTCTGAGTATGAGCGGAAGTTCAATGAACTTTCCAAGTTTGGTCCTGGCCTTATTGACACCTCTCTTAAGAAGAATGAGAAATTTATAGCTGGAGCTCGCCCAGAGTTTTATGATCGTCTCATTTCTCATGTTCATGGCACTTTCACCGATCTTATGGATATGGCTATTAGATATGAGAATCCTACTTCTAAGGAAGATTCTATTCCTCGTGCTTCTCCATCTCAGCCTAGTTCTAGCAATTCTAAGAAGAGGAAGCCTAATTTTCTTCAGCAGAACCAGAATTGGCTCAAGAATCCTGGTTTAGGATCTACTCCTCGGAAGCATCCTATCGACCTATCTTCCATCACCTGCTTCAAGTGTGATCAGAGGGGACACTATGCCAATAGTTGCCCTACTTCAGTTGGTGCTGCTGTTCCTCCACCTCAGTATACCAGGAACAATCTCTGTCATGTATGTCTGCAGCCTGGTCATTTCAAGAATAATTGTCCCTTGTATCAGAAAGGCAAGACATCTGGAGTCTTTGCCATGAATTCTTCCGCTCCTGTTCCGCCTGCTCCACCTGCTCCTAGTGATTCCCAATGTACTCTTCAGGGCACTTTTTCTCTGTTTAATTTTCATGTTCGTGTTTTATTTGATACTGGAGCTTCGCATAGTTTTATTTCTGTGGATCTTTGTGATAAGTTTGAGCATCTCCTTTCTCCTGTGTTTGCATCTATGCCTTTGTGTGTTACTAATCCTATTGGGGGTCCCGCGAACCTTAGTAGGATCTGTAATCAAGTGAAACTCTTCTATTCTGGCCATAAATTTTCTGGTGATTTCTATGTTCTTGGTTTCGATGCTTTTGATTTGTTGCTTGGGGGTGATTGGCTTAAGAAGCATGATGCTGTTATCTCTTGTAAATCCTGAACTGTTTCTCTTGTTGATGATCGGGGTAATCCTTTGGTGATTCAGTGAAGTATGCCTCAAGATTTTGCTGGCAGCTTTATTTTCTCTTTGGATTCTTCTCCTGGTGATCTTAATTCAACTCCTGTGGTTAAGCTCTATCCCGATGTATTTGGTGAAGTCTCTTCTTTACCTCCGAAGCGGGAAATTGATTTCCGCATTGATCTTATTCCTGGAGCTTGACCTGTAGTTCTTCCTCCCAGAAAAATGGCACCCCGTGAGAAGGTTGAGTTGAGGAATCAAATTGAGGACTTGTTTTCCAAAGGTCTGATCAGACCTAGCCATTCCAAATGGGGAGCAGCAGTGGTTTTCGTCACTAAGTCCGATGGTTCTTTGAGGATATGTGTTGATTATAGGGAGCTGAACAAGCTCACTATGAGGAACAGATTTCCTATGCCTCGTATCAATGATATGTTCGATCAGCTTTATGGTGGTACTGTTTTCTCTCAGCTTGATCTTGCCACAGGTTTCCACCAGCTCAGGGTTGCTGAGGAAAGTATTCTCAAGATTGCTTTCCGTACTGAGAATGGTTTCTATGAGTGGTTAGTTATGCCTTTTGGTTTGACTAATGCCCCTGCTTTCTTTGTTGATCTGATGAATCATGTTTTTCGTGATGTTCTTAATAAGTTTGTTCTGGTCTTTGTTGATGATATTCTTGTCTTCTCTAAGTCTGAAGAGGAGCACAAAGTTCATTTGAATTCTGTTCTGGAGACTCTTAGGAGTCACCCATTGAAAGCTAAGTTCTCTAAATGCCATTTCTGGAAGGATGAAGTCCGATTCCTCGGACATATTATTTCTAGTAATGGAGTTTCTATTGATCCAGTCAAGATCGCCGCGATCAATGTAAGTCTACCTTTTTCTCATCTTTCTTTTGTGATCTAATTTTTCTATCCTCTTTGTAGTTCTTATTTTTTCCCTATTCTATTTCAGGATTGGGAAACTCCTAGGACTCCATCTGATATCCGTAGCTTTCTGGGCCTTGCCGGTTATTATCGGAGATTCATTGAGAATTTTGCTCGGATTGCTGCACCTCTCACTGCTTTGACTTGTAAGAATGCCAAGTTTATTTGGGATGATAAGTGTAAGGATGCATTCAATGAGTTAAAGAGTAAGCTTACTTTCGCACCCATCCTTACCGTTCCAAATGGAAATGAGGGATTAACGGTATACACTGATGCTTGTCGTGAAGGTTTAGGAGCTGTTCTGATGCAGGATGGGAAGGTCATTGCTTATGCCAGTCGTCAGTTGAAGACCCATGAAGCCAATTATGCTGCTCATGATTTGGAATTGCTTGCTGTGGTTTTTGCTTTGAAGCTTTGGAGGCATCATCTTCTGGGAACTAACTTTGAGCTTTTTACGGATCATCAGTCTTTGAGATATATTTTCACTCAAAAGGATTTGAATCAGAGACAAGTTAGGTGGCTAGAGTTCCTTGCTTCTTATGACCTTGACATCAACTATACCCCTGGGAAAGCTAATGTTGTGGCAGATGCTCGGAAGAAGGCGATGTTGTGTCAGCTTGTTGTTTCTTCTCCTCTTTTGGATCGTATCATGGCTAAGCAGGATGAGGATCAGATGCTTAGGATTATCAAGGAGAATGTTCGTAGTAGGGTTGGTGGTAGTAGTCTTGATGGTTGTGGAGCTCAGATCGATGATAGAGGTATTTTGAGGATTAATAATCGGATTTGTGTCCCGAATGTTGATGGATTGAGGTAGGAGTTACTTCGGGAAAATCATCGATCCAGACTTTCTATTCATCCTGGTGCGACCAAGATGTATCAGGATATGAAGAAGCTTTATTGGTGCAGAGGTATGAGGCGTGATATCTCCATTTTTGTTAGTAGGTGTGCGATTTGTCAGCAAGTCAAGGTCGATCATCAGAAGACCCCTGGTTTGTTGCAGCCCCTTGAGGTTCCCAATTGGAAATGGGAACAAGTTTCTATGGATTTTATTGATGGATTACTGAGGACTAGGAGGGGTAATGAGAGTATTTGGGTTATTATGGATAGATTGACCAAGTCAGCTCATTTCATTCCGGTCAAGTCTACCCATTCTGCTTTTAGTTTGGCTGAGATTTATATGAGGGAGATTGTTCGTCTCCATGGTGTTCCTGTCAGTATTGTTTGTGATCGTGATCCTATCTTTACCAGTCAGTTTTGGAAAGCTTTTCAGGAATCTTTGGGTACTCATCTAAATCTGAGCACTACTTACCATCCACAGACCGACGGTCAAACGAAAAGAGTGAATCAGATTCTGGAGGATCTTGTTCGTGCTTGTGTTCTTGATTATGGAGGATCTTGGGAAGATCATCTCCATCTCGTCAAATTCACCTATAACAATAGTTATCAGGTATAATCTCAACCTTTTATTTGAATCTTGTCTTAATCTTTTATCTAGCTCATTTCATATTTTGAATTCAGGCTAGTATTGAAATGTCTCCGTTTGCTGCTCTTTACGGACGACCTTGCAGATCTCCTTCTTGCTGGATTGGTAATCATTTGGTTCTTGGTCCTGATATGATTCTTGAGGCTTCTGAGAGAGTTGAGGAGATTAAGAGGAAGATGAGGAGTGCTCAGGATAGGCAGAAGAAGTATGCTGATAGGCGTAGGAGAAGTTTGGAGTTTTCCGTTGGTGATTTGGTTTTCCTTAAGGTCTCTCCCTTAAGGAATGTGATTCGTTTTGGTCATAGAGGGAAGCTTGCCCCTAGGTTCATTGGACCTTTCTGCATCTTAGAGAGGATTGGTTCTTTGGCTTATCGTTTGGATCTGCCTGAAAAGTTTTCTGAAGTGCATAATGTATTCCATGTTTCGCATCTTCGTCGGTATCTTCAAGATCCATCTCTTATTGTTCAGCTTCTGCTCTCGAGAGTTTAGATATTGAGCCTAATCTGACTGTCGAGAGGAAGCCACTTCGTATTGTCGATAGAGGTACGAAGCAGCTGAGAAGGAAATCTATCAATCTGGTCAAAGTGCAGTGGGGTACTGATGATCAGGATTGTACCTGGGAGACGGAGGAGAGCATACGTGCTTCGAATCCGGAATTGTTTGTTTCAGGTACTATTCGCTGTTCTATCTTATCTGTCTTTGTTTTCCTTGTTTCATTCCTTTTCGAGGACGAAAAGTTTTGAGTGGGAGAGAGTGTAACAACCCATATTTTTAACAAATATTTTAAAATTAATTTATTTGAAAACTTTGATTTTTAAATCATTTTAATTGAATTTTGGAATTTTTCCAATGTATTTTGGATTTTGCAATAATTTATTTTCCAAATATAATAAATATTGATTTTTGGAAATTTATATTTTGGTCAAACTTTGACTTTTATTTGAAATCTTTAAATTTGAATTTTTATTTTTTATATTTTCTTTGAAACAGTATTTGTTTCTGATATTCGTCCTATTTTTCGTTTCGTCAAATTCTGTTTTGTACTTTTTAAATTTGATAAAATTCAACGTTTTACATGCAATTATTTTCAGTATTTTGATTTATTTTCTATTTTATATATTCTATTTCATTTCTATTTTCTATATTGTCATTTTATTATTTTTTTCATTCTCTACTTTCTATTTTCTTTTATTTTATTTTTGGCTTGGAAATTCAAAGAGTCTTGAGTTACATGCTTTTACTTATGACTTTTACTTTGCCTAGCCTCTTCATTTTCTTGCCGTGCATTTCATTCCTCATAGCCGTCCACTTCTCTTTCATTTACATGTACAAAACATATTTCTCATCTCATGTTTCATTTTATCATCTAAGAAAGAAAAATATAGTAAGTTCTCTAATGTCTTCTTCCTCTTTTTTTCCATATTTTTCTTCCATTTTCTTTTGTTTTCTCTTTTGTTTTCAATGCATATGCTCGGCCACCATGCTATTGCCAACCATCTCACCACTTCACCACCACCCATGACCGGCCATCTCTACCACCATATCATCACCAAGACTTGCCGTGAACCCTAGATCCAAACAACATCACCACCCCTTGAAAACCCTAACCAAACTCCACTTATTCCTTCACCAATTCCTATTTGTTTGCCTCGGCCACCACCCACACCATCTCCTTCTCCAACCGTGACTGACATGACCTCTGGCCGCACCACCTGATGATGATGACCAGACCTGACCCAAGCCTAGCCCATGGCCGAGCCACTTTGCACTATGGCCGAACCCATATGAACCCAAACCCTTGAGTTGCTTGACCTTTTGCCTTCGCATGAATTGTAACTCCTACCCCTTCAACTTCCTTGGCCGTGCCTTCCATTTTCTTACCAATTCAAGCCTGAACCAGACCTTGACCGAGCCTTAGTGGTGTGGTCTAGCCCATTTGCCTATGTGGCCGAGCCACTTATTGTTCAAGTTTTGTTTTCCTTTTGTTCTTTCTATTTTGCTTTGTCAATTCTTATAGTTTTTTTTTGTGTTGAATATATATGCTTATATATGTTGTATATTTTGTTGTACAAGACTTGGATCTTGGCTCTCCATCCACTCATATTTGATTCGTGCTTTGTCATGCTTTTCGGAGTTGTTTGTTTGTGTTTGAATTGATCTCTAGCTTTAAAAAGGTGAGTTTATCACTCTCGACAAAAATCGTACTTATATAAATGTGAAACAATGTCATTTGAATTGTAGTAGTTGATATGCTATGTTATATGTTCACATCTGCCTGTTATCTGACATTATATAATGATATAACCTGTTTATATACCTGTTACATCACCTGACATCATATGATATGTTTTACTGTTTATTTATTTTCTATTTCTCACACTGCAAGTTCCCTGTTAGAATAGAATCACTATGGGTTGAAATGATACATACCCGAACAGACTTTAGAATAAGGAAAAGTCGTTATGAGCTGGAATGATAGGCTCGAGCGATTTTTATTGTATTTGACTTGGGATTGCGGGTTTGAAATGATAAAACCCGGGATTTTAATTCATTACGGATTGAAATGATATATTATCTGTATCACTTGAACTAGGTTAGAAAATATTACAGAAACCCATGGTTAATTTTTAATATAAAGATTTTTTGAAAAATGTAAGTATTTGGAATTTAAATTATATGAGATTTTAACTTAAACTGGATTTCAATGATTTAAATAAATTTTATAGTGATTTTCTGTAAGTTGAAATTGTATTAATTAATAAATGATTGAAAATGTAAATAAAAATGTGAATTAATTTAATATTTGAAAATTTGAATTTTAAACTTAACTTAGTAATTAAAATATTTAGTTATGAAATGGATATTTTAAAAGAAAGAAATATTAAGATTTGTTTGTTAAAATTAAAAGTTAAGCAAATTTAATGTAATTTTGACTTAATAAATGGATTACGGTTTAATTCGGATATTTTATTTATAAATGTTATTTTATTTAAAGCATAAGTTAAGTAATATCCAAATAAATAATTTTGAAAAGTGGAATAAGTTTATATGTTAAAAAAAATGAGAAAAGTTGAAAATATATTGTTTTAAATTGTTATAATAAACTTATAATAGTAATTGTAACATTTCAGAAATGCTGTGGTTTCAATGTATTTTATTTCCGCTGCGAGTTATTCTGATATTCTGTGTTTGTGATTGGTTTTATTTGCTCCAAATTTATTTACAATCTATTGTTTTGTATTATTCAAGTTCGACATGTGTGGATTTATTGTCGATTTGAATGGATCAAAATAGTGGGTCGTTACAATGTCCCATTGTCGTTTTAAAGAAAGTGCAATATGCCTACAACGCCAAACGAAGTTCATCTACCCATGCTCCTTTTTCCTTTTCCATCCACTTTTTTATGAGTGTCTTCTAACTTTATTGACTACCTCTACCTGCCCATTAGCCTATAGGTATTCCACAGCTGAGAAGCTCTTCTTTATTCCATGCGGTTGGCAAAAATTGACAAACTCCTCGCCGTTGAATTGCAGTCCATCGTCCGAGATGATCTAAAGGGGAACTCCGTACTTGCATATCACATTCCTAATCAAAAAGTTTATGAACTTTGCCGTTAACACCTTAGTAAGGGCCTCAGCTTTCACCCACTTAGTAAAGTAGCCAACCGCCACTATAGCATACTAAGCTCTATCCCGTGCCATTGTAAGTTCTTCGATTAAATCTATTCCCTAGAAAAAGAAGAGTCAAGGGCCAACTATGTGAGTCAACTTGATCGGGAGCAACATAGGAATCTTCATGGACCGTTGGCACTTGTTACACTCTCTTGTGTACTCCATCGCATCATTGTTCAATGTTAGCCAGAAGTACCCATACCGTAACACCTTCTTTGTTAATGTTTGCCCCCGGTATAGTCTCCACAACTCCCTTGATGTAGGTTGTCCAACACCTCCTCAGCTTCCTTTCCGACGACACACTTTAGCAATGGGTTAGAAAATCCCCTCTGATACAGCACACCATCATGAATGACGAAGCGGGGCACCATTCATAGGACCTTCCTAGCTTCATTCCTATTACCTGGTAATACTCCTTCACTCAGATACCTTATTAATAGTGTCATCCAGGTCTCCTCTCCATTGACCGTTGCAATCATGTTCACCTCCTCGAAGCTGGGACTGTGCAGGGTTGTAATGGGTATCAACCCTAATAGAGGCCTAACTCTTGAAATTTCCAACTTCGCCAGCTCATCCTCATCCTGGTTCTCTTCTCGGGGAATATTGGTCACATAGCATTCCATTTCATTAAGTAGGACCTTCACCTTCCCCAAATAGGATTTCAAGCGCTCTCCCTTAGCCTAGAATTCTCCGAGCATCTGGTTCACTATCCGCTATGAATTACCGTGCACACACAGCGACCTGATTCCCAAATCCTTTGCTATCTCTAACCATGCTATTAAAGCTTCATACTCCACTATATTGTTTCTTGCCTTGAATCCAAGCTGTATTGCATAGCTTAGTTCCGTTCCTTCGGGCGTTAACAATACTATTCATGCACTGTAGTCATGATCATTTGATGCTCCGTCTACATACATTTGCCATTTAAAAGCTTCTTACACCCAAGATGTAACAACCCATGTTTTTAACAAATATTTTTAAATTAATTTATTTGAAAACATTGATTTTAAATCATTTAAAATTGAATTTTGGAATTTTCCAATGTAATTTTGGGATTTATTGATAATTTATTTTCCAAATATAATAAAATAATGATTTTCTGAAAATTTTATATTTTGTTCAATTTTTGTCAAACTTTGATTTTCAGTTGAAATTTGTCAATTTAAATTTTATTCTAATCTTTTTCTTTGAAGCAGTATTTATTTCTGATATCCGTTCTGCTTTTCGTTTGTTAAATTCTGTTTTATACTTTTTAAAATCTGATAAATTCAGCATTTTTCAAGGAATTATTTTCATTATTTTATTGTCTATATTTTCATTGTTATTTCTATTTTATTTTAGTTTTGGACTTTGTTTATTTATTTGTTGTTTGAACTTGTTCGATTTGGGCTTTGGTAAATGGGCTTAGGAAATTCAAGAGACATAGGTTTTTGTTTCTTTAATATGATGTGTGCCTTTTCCTTTCCCATAGCCGTGTATTTCCATTCCCATCTCATTTCCATTTTCATTTCTAACAAAAAAAAGATTGAAGTATATTCTTGTGATTTAATATATTCTTATATTTGTTTTATTTTTATTGTTGTTGCAAGATCTAAATATTGGCTCATCATCTTCTCCTCGAATCTAGTCGTGCTTGTCGTGCTTTGCGTAGTTTGGATTTGTGTTTTGAATTTGATCTCTAGCTTTTAAAAGGTGAGTTTATCACTCTCGACAAATCGTACTTATATAAATATAAAACAATGTCACTTGAATTGTAGTAGTTGATATGCTATGTTATAAGTTCACATCTGCCTGTTATCTGACATTATATAATGATATAACCTGTTTATAAACCTGTTACATCACCTGACATCATATGATATGCTATACTGTTTATTTTATTTTCTGTTTCTCACACTGCAAGTTCCCTTTCACTATGGGTTGGAATGATACATACCCGAACAGATTTTAGAATAAGGGAAGATCGTTATGAGCTGAAATGATAGGCTCAAGCGATTTTCATTTATAATTGACTTGGGATTGCGGGTTTGAAATGATAAAACCCGGGATTTTATTTCGGATTGAAATGATATATATCTGTATTCACTTGACCTAGGTTAGAAAATATTATACAGACCCGTGGTTAATTTTAAATATAAATATTTTCTAAAAATTGTAAGTATTTGGAATTTAAATTATATGAGATTTTAACTTAAACTGGATTTAAATGAATTAAATGAATTTATAGTGATTTTCTGTAAGTTGAAATTGTATGAATTAATAAATGATTGAAAATGTAAATAAAAATGTGATTTAATTTAATATTTGAAAATTTTATTTAAATGGAAATTTTGGCTTAACTTGGCAATAAAATATTTTATTTATGAAATAGATATTTTTTAAAAGTAAATAAAATATCTAGTTGTTTGTTAAATTAAAAGTTAAGCAAATTAAATGTAAATTTTGACTTAATAAATGAATTATGGTTTAATTTGGATATTTTATTTATAAATGTTATTTTATTTAAATCATAAGTGAAATGATAGCCAAATAAATAATTGTGAAAGGTGATATATGTTTTATAAGTTAAAAATGGTGAAAACTGAAATTATAATGTTTCTGAAATGTTCTAGAAAATTTCAGATTTGTATTGACAGCATTTCTGAAATGCTGTGGTTTTAAGGTAGCAGTTTATAAGTGCTGCTGTTTCTGTAAATGAACTGTTTTCTGAAATAATATTATATCTACTGTAGTAGTTTATAAGTGCTGCTGTTTCTGTAAATGAACTGTTTTCTGAAATAATACTATATCTACAGTAGCAGTTTCTAAGTGCTGCTGTTTCTGGAAAAACAATACTTCTGAAATACTATTATATCTACTGTAACGTTTTCTAAGTGCTGCTGTTTCTAAAGAATAATTTTTCTGAAATGCTACTATAAGAATTATAACATTTTCTAAGTGTTACAAATGCTAAAATACAATGTTTTGAAATTGTTATAATTGAACGAATGAACTTAGAAAACGCTAAAATTTTGGGAATTGAATATTTGATTTGAAAGGATATTGACTTCACTTTTATATGGTTTAAATGAATTATTTTGATTTGAAATATAAACCATTTTTGAAATGTATAACCACGGGTTATAATAACGATTGGTTGTTAAAGAGACCGGGATCGGATATGGACATACTCTCTGTCGATACCGAAAACCACTTTAACAACTGTGTACGCGGTGGAGATTCCAGAATGAAGTAGGATGGTGGCAACGATTCTATTTTGAGGTATAAACGTGGACCCGACTCCCGTAAGTTGGCATAAGGTGGCTAAAACAGGAGCAATTGATGGGCTAATGAGGTAGCTCCTCTTATCGGACACATTCCATCGTATACCATTCTATTGCTTTGTGATTGATTGGGTGCACCCCTTGATTCGGGAGTGTGGCTCGAGGTGGGCGATTGCTGTGGCTCTGCGTTACCACCGGCCCGGAAGTGTAATTGGTATATCTACTCTGGCATTGCCTAGTTGTGCCGTGTCACCTACCCTAGCGTGCTTTACTACGAGTTTGATTTGTGTCGTACCTATGGAGTATCCTCTGGTAGCTCCAGTTTACGGGGTACTACGGTACTGTATAGACTATTGGCACACCTAAAAATATGTTAAGGTGGAAAATGTAAAGCCTTAACGCTATTTTTAAATAGTATACTTTACTGTAGACATTATTATAATAGCGTATCTTACTACATAGTAGATAGTTTAACGGATCCTTAAAGGATGGGCGATCCCAAGCATCCTTTAAATTATTGTTGCATTTCTATTACAGTTCACTTGAGTTGGTTTACATTGTATAAGTATGTATGTCCTGACTCGAGTGTTTGTGTTTTTATTTACGCTCGGGTCAGCCTGAGTATTACAGCTTTGGGTTCACCTTCTAAAGCTAGAGATTTCTGGAGTTTATCGGTCTATCTAGTTGTCTTTCCATTTCAGTTATTTCATTCAGCTTTGCTTATGTATTTGTGAACTTATATATTCAGACTTCTGTTGTATCTGTTTTTCAGACTATGGTATTTTGTATCTGTTTTGAGACTATGTATTGTAGTTTCTTCATGAACCACTATGTATTTTTATCCGCTGCGAGTTATTCGGATATTCTGTCTCTGTGATTGGTTTTATTTGCTCCAAATTTATTTACAATCTATTATTTTGTATTATTCAAGTCCGACATGTGTGGTTTTATTGTCGATTTGAATGGTCCAAAATAGTGGGCCGTTACACAAGATGTTACTTCGTCGTTATGAATGGTAAATACAGTGATAAAGTCTTCCAACCCTTGTTCCTTGATCGTAGTTCTTGGGTGATAGGTTATCTTGCACCAGTTTAATTCAATACTCCATTTGGTAAGTCTCCTTGAAGTATCAAGCATGTGTAGAACTTGCCTTAGGGGCTGATCTGTAAGCACTCGGATGAAGTGCAATTGGAAATAGTGCCACAACTTCCGAGATGTGATTAACAGGCAATATGCCAACTTCTCCAGCTCAGGTTACCTTGACTCTGGCCCGGTGAAACGCTTACTCACATGGTATACTGGACATTTTACCTGATCTTTTTCTCTCACCAATGCCACGCACTACAACAAAATTCATATTTAATTGCAAGAGCTAACAGCGTTTGAAATATATTTGTTGTTAATCTGTTCTAGGGTTTTAATAAACAGCGTAAGCCACGCTGTCTATCACTTTGCGCCCACGTCGAAAAAATTAAGCGGCAAAACATTTTATCTTCCCTCTCATTCATCTTTCTCTACCATTCTACAACATAACCTCTTAACATCGAATCCCTAAGAAAAAATGCAACTTTGCTCATTTCTTCACCGTTCATACCTATTTCGGTTCATAGTGACGTCCTGCAACCTTCTTTCTTCACCAACCAATTACCATATCATCGGGACTTCTCTATCCTTGGATTTCTTACAGGTAATTCTTGATGCATAATTTAGATAGTTAGCCAACTATTTTCAACGTAAATTCCTAATTGTTGCATTTCGCCTTTCATTAAAAGCATATTATATTTATTTCATGATATTTCTAATATTTAAGCAGTAAAGCAGGGAAGTCAATGAATAGACTTTTAGATATTAGAGAAACAAGACAGGTAAGTAATATACATTTCGGTGATTTTGGTAATTTGTAATCTCTTAATTTTTGGATTGGATAATTTATAAAATGATCGAGGGTTTCAAGTGTTCAAATCTTTTTCAGTAATTTCGGTAATTCACAAAATAATTTACAAAATGATTGGATAATTTCAGTGATTTTATTTGTTCGGTAAATCCTTTTCTAGTATTGGTGAAGCTGCATACCATTATTTTGCTTAGTGTTCATGAACTAAATCTCTGTTTTTCATCTCATGTTGTCATTGTTATCCCATTTTTGGTCAAAACTGGAATATTAGTGTTGGGTGCGTTACCTCCACGACTGAACCAAGAAGAAGCAGCCAGCAAGCGTATATAAGTCTGGGATTTCACTCATGATTCAAGTATAAAAGTCCATTCGGTATCAAAGGTTTAAAGTTTCATTCGGTAATCAGCATCACCAAGGTCATTCGGCATTCACCTTCCCAATATCATTCGGCATTCAAGATGCCTTGGTTCATCCGGCATTCCCAGTACAATAGCACATTCGGCACTCCCAAATATAGAAGTTCATTCGGCATCTCACTGCCGAACCAGCTGCACCTCCATGAACCACCGAATCACCTCCACCGAGTCACCTCCACCGAACCAAGGAGTACCGGACCAACACTGCCAGGCCAGATTGCATCAGGCCAGGCCCACTAGCAGCTATCTACATCCAAGACCCCTACCCCCAGCCTCACTCTATAAATAGAGGGGCAGGGGTACAACAATGGGGGACAAGTTTGAGAGCTCAAGCACGGAGAGAACTTTCAAACAACTTTCTTTTACTTGTATCAAAGCTGTGTACTTGTAATCTAAAGAAGAGAAGAAAAATAACATATAAAGTGGACGTAGGCACATTCTGGCTGAACCACTATAAATCTGCGTGTCTTTTTACAGTTTAGCCCCTGCTTTTCATATATTTGCATCCAAATCACTAAGAACAACATAAGATCTACTAAATCATACAACTTTGAGGTGTTTGTCCATTTTTTGTGCAAACATTTTTGGTGCATTCACTGAGAGCTGAACTCAGGAGTTCTGCCACTTGGAAGTCGGATTTGAAGGTTTAGGAGTTCGAATTTAAAAAGCTATGTCGAGACAATCAAGTAGAAGGCAGAGACAAGAGAAAAGTCAACATGAAGGAAGTCAAGAGGCTTCCTCCGGAGCGAACCAAACTTCAGTCTTCATCACAAGGGAGGAGATGGAGGAAATGATGAGAAGGCAAGAAGAGATGATCCAAAATTTACTCCAAAAGATTGGGCAACTCGGAGCTCATCACCAAGGAGCAACCGGAGTTCAGAATGAGGCAGGACCATCTGGCGCAGTGCCAGAGCTAGGGGGCACTTACCCGGATCATGTTGACCCGATCCCAGGAGCAGTACCAGGAGGAGCCGCGCAGCGCGGCGTCGATAGAGATGCAAATGCTCGTTCAGGAGAGCAGACTCCAGGAATCCCTCGTGAACTCGGGGGGCAAATCGGAAACGAAGGACCAGGACTACAACTTGGAGATAGTGACAGACTGGCGGAGATGGTCAGACGAGCCATGAGAGGCGGACTAGTGAATAGAGACCTGGAGGATGTGAATAGGAGTCCTTTTACCACAACAATCAGGCGAGCTAGGAACCCACCAGATTTTAAGCTACCATCATTGGATATGTATAATGGAAGGACAGACCCTACGGTTCATCTGACAAAATATATAAGGCATATGGAAGTGCTGGGGGCATCAGAGGAGGTTATGGCCCGGTGCTTTCCACTGTACTTGGCAGATATTGCGGCGTTGTGGTTCAGACAACTGGAAAGTGGATCAATCGGGACATGGAATGATTTGACTCAAAGATTTATGAGGCAATTCAGGGTCCACATTTCAAGGCCCAAGAATGTGATGAGTTTGGCTGCACTAAAGCAAAGAACTGGAGAATCTTTAAGAAGCTTTTTGACGCGATTCAATGCAGCTGCAGCATCAATGGATCGACCTGATCCATCCATGGTCTTGATGGCGGCTGTGTCAGGCATAGCCGACGGCACAGAGTTCAAGAACTCGCTAACAAGGGATCCACCTATGGATCTGGGGGAATTTTATCATGAGGATGAAGGGTTCTTACGGTTAGAGGATGCAAATGCCGAAAGAGAGGAAGGAGAAGGAATCGACGTTTATGCGGTCAAGGTTGGAAATCTTCCTGAGAAAGGTACAGAAACTAGCAAGGGAAAGCGGAAGGCCGAGGATAATGATAATAGATCTACACGACCACGAAAAGGACCAAGATTTACCTCATACACGGAGCTGAATGAGACTTTGGAGCGGATCTACCAGGACACCAGGGGACAGGTTCCTTATCGAAAGCCGGTAAGGAGAGATTCGACTGGCAATGAGAGAGAGTCGGACCAATACTGTTCATTCCATGAGTTGAATGGTCACCGCACAAACGACTGCAGACATTTAAAAGATGAAGTCGAGGGGCATATCCGGAATGGTTTGCTATCACAATATGTGAGAAGGAGGGCCACGACGGTGGAACAAGAACGACCATCGCCCGCACCAACTGAAGACGGCTCGGGATCAAGACGTCGGCTTGTTATCCATTGATTGAAATAACGACGGACGAGCAGCAAACTCCACACTGATACGGTTAAGTTGTTTACACATGTACAGGACCATGAACGATCCTCAGGCATGCTCTGATACAACTATAAACCACATCGATATAGGCGTTTGCACTCCGACGTCACTGCTTTGCTTTTGTTCTTTATTTCTTAAATTTGGATTTGACTTTGCTGAACATTTCTATTTTAAATTTCATCAGTTGAATGGATATTTGATTTTGATAATTCTAAAATGGCTAAGCTACTTACACATGTGCGGGGTCGCGAACGGTCCTTAGGCATGCTCTGAGATGGCAGTAAGCCGCCCTGATAAACGATCCAGGAACTCACTCGAACGTGAACCTGGTATCAATAATACCAAGTCCCTCCCCGGGCACACACAATCTGCCTCGAACGGCACCCGACCTCGAACGGTCACAATTCGCCTCGAACGGCACCCGACCTCGAACGGTCACAATTCGCCTCGAACGGCACCCGACCTCGAACGGTCACAATTCGCCTCGAACGGCACCCGACCTCGAACGGTCACAATTCGCCACGAACGGCACACGATCGCGAACGATCACAATTTGCCGCGAACGGTACCCGACCGCGAACGGTCTCATTTCCATATTTGCCACGAACGGCACCCGACCTCGAACGGTCCCATATTACCTCAAATGACACACGGTCGCGAATGACCGTCATTCGTGGCTAGGAAAGATTATCAAGCTCTTTACAGGTTGTTGATAGGATATGAACATCCAGCTCATGGCATTACAAAACACGTCTTCCTACTGCAAGTCATGTTTTGGGGGGCAAAGTGTTATCCCATTTTTGGTCAAAACTGGAATATCAGTGTTGGGTGCGTTACCTCCACGACTGAACCAAGAAGAAGCAGCCAGCAAGCGTATATAAGTCTGGGATTTCACTCATGATTCAAGTATAAAAGTCCATTCGGTATCAAAGGTTTAAAGTTTCATTCGGTAATCAGCATCACCAAGGTCATTCGGCATTCACCTTCCCAATATCATTCGGCATTCAAGATGCCTTGGTTCATCCGGCATTCCCAGTACAATAGCTCATTCGGCACTCCCAGATATAGAAGTTCATTCGGCATCTCACTGCCGAACCAGCTGCACCTCCATGAACCACCGAATCACCTCCACCGAGTCACCTCCACCGAACCAAGGAGTACCGGACCAACACTGCCAGGCCAGATTGCATCAGGCCAGGCCCACTAGCAGCTATCTACATCCAAGACCCCTACCCCCAGCCTCACTCTATAAATAGAGGGGCAGGGGTACAACAATGGGGGACAAGTTTGAGAGCTCAAGCACGGAGAGAACTTTCAAACAACTTTCTTTTACTTGTATCAAAGCTGTGTACTTGTAATCTAAAGAAGAGAAGAAAAATAACATATAAAGTGGACGTAGGCACATTCTGGCTGAACCACTATAAATCTGCGTGTCTTTTTACAGTTTAGCCCCTGCTTTTCATATATTTGCATCCAAATCACTAAGAACAACATAAGATCTACTAAATCATACAACTTTGAGGTGTTTGTCCATTTTTTGTGCAAACAGTCATCTTTTAGCTTCGTCCCTTATTTTACAAGATGCATGAACATATATTATATTATATGTTTTATGTGTTTAATAATCAAGAAAATAGCCTTTGTAGCTTATATTTTAATAGAGGGGAAGAAACTCTTTTTTGACTGGGTTCTTCAGTGGTAGCTTATATTTTAAAGGGGATGGTTAAAAAAAATTTAACTTAAATTTAAACTATTACACTAAGTTAAATATAAGTTAGTGATTGAAAGTAATTAGCTTAATTTTAAATTTAATTAAAAGTTTAGGTAATTTTAATTTATACTTCAGTTTATGTTAATTTAATTTTGATTTTAATTTTATTAAATTTTAATTTCAATTTAAAGTTTGGTCAATTTAATGCTTAGTTTATGAAGTTTAGATATGTTGATTCATTATACTCCAATTTATGATACGCACCAACTTCTCCTCGCCGATCAACCATTCACCTGATGCTATGCTCAGATCTGCACTGCTGAATGTGTACATAATTTTGGGTGAAGTTAGATATGCACTGTTAGTCAGCGCCTCTTTAGACACCTGCTTCATATGTGCTTGCTCATCATATCACATTGTCTCTTCACTGTATAAGATTTGCTCTCAGTCTTTTTGTGGCTCCCCTGTCTAATCAGCTATAGATTTGGCTGTCACACTCTATCGCTCTCAGTTGAATACTTGAATACAACTAGTTAAAGACTGTATATGCTCTGCCTCAACTCCACTATGTGCGTTCATCGGTCTCCACTCAGTAGCGAAGCTATCTCTTAGCAGCAGTCACTGCAGCACAACAGCTATACTGCAAAACCAATGCTCGATGGACTGGTGCTTTCAACTCCTACATGCTGCACTTAGCCTCACTTTGTTACAGGGAAGGAATGGCTAGCTCTACTCTCAGATGAGTGTTATACATGCTGTAATTAGCCGATATTTTTAATCTTTAACTTTTTTGTTTCTTTTTTTAGGCGCTTCATAGCTTTAGAAATTATTATATTTGTTCTTCCTATTAATACCGTCTCTATTGAATTTATTTCTTTGTTTAGATTTAGGTGTACATAGTTTAGCCCATATACGACTATTTTTACACTATTCATTCCTCTCCCAAAAGAGCCATTTACCCTACTTGATCTTCTGCTTCCTTAAGAAAGATGTCTATAAGTATAAAACTATACACTTATGTTTTCCTATGTATTTAGCTATAAAACTATATATAAAGATCATTTGTGTTACAAGCTGTAATTTATTTATGTTGCAATTACTGTAAATATCTATTTATTTTGTACGTCTGCCTCTTTGTTGTATTTATTTTTTTGATGACAGAAAGGTACTTAAGCTTCATGAATGCAGATGCATCAATTTAGTAAGAAATAGGGAGAAAACAAAAATACTAAAGAAGCACTAATTCGGTAACCATCAGTGAATATATTGTTTATTTGTAACCAACTAAAATATATTATCGTGTTCAAAGTAAACCAAGACGAACCAATACTTCAAAATAGCGCATTGCTTCAAAG
Source organism: Allium fistulosum (assembly GCA_030737815.1). Classification (NCBI taxonomy): domain Eukaryota; kingdom Viridiplantae; phylum Streptophyta; class Magnoliopsida; order Asparagales; family Amaryllidaceae; genus Allium; species Allium fistulosum. The sequence continues at coordinate 1,017,349,590 of CM060907.1, forward strand.
GGAACTAAATTTTCATCCATACAAAGTAATAGTGAACAGCATCAGAATGTTCACATGTCTGTTATAATCTTTGTACTATTTGAAGTTTTAAAAGAAGCCACAATAAAAAAATAAAAAATAAAAAAAATAAAACCATTTCCAATCAACTTTGCAAAAGTTAAATATGTGTAGAAAAATTGATGCTAAATCAGCATGTTCAAGTAAAACAGTGCACAACAAACAATCTATGTATTTTGTGAATAATAAATGCTCTAAATATGTTTGGAGAGTAAATTGAAATGATGTGTCCGGTAGAAAATTTTACATTCATATGTACAAAGGAGGATCAACTCTCCTAACCATACGCGAAAACAGAATCACAAAAAATATTTACCCAGGCTTAGATTGTAAAAAAGTGTGAATGGACAGTAGTAATGAATCTATTGTCTTTAATTGTAGACACTACTGAATACACGAGCCTTATAAGCTCTATAACAACATAACATTTGATTTTGTAAAATTAGCAATCAAACATTTGATTTTATAATATTTGTTAAAAATTAGAATCACCTAACTATGAGTTTGAGATAAATCACTACGTTAGATTCACAGCATACATTATACCAAGGGATACACAAAAAAACGAATGGAACAAACATTGCAGATAATATCAATCGGTTTTATTTAGTTATTTTAACCATATACACTTTCCTGAAATGATAACATTCCATTAGATTACATGTTTGGACTCAATAATACATATGTCATAAGTATATTACACAAAATGTTTGATCAGGAAGAAGGACGTTGACACATTGTCCTCTAGATGATATATGCAGCTAGCATCATATACTGATCAAGCTAATTTTTTGTTTGCTATCGTATGCTACATATACTTCATTCTTTTGTGCAGGAAATGTCAAATTATTCAATTATATTGGTTCAGATTCATCTATGAATTAATGTGAAGAAGGGTAAACATGACACATGGTGTGCCAAATATTGTGTCAGTTAGAACATTCAAAAGATTAAGGAGTAAGATCACAATATGCAGTCAACTACTACGTTTTGAAACCAACCATGCAATGAATGTTCTAATGCCAAAATAAAAATATAAGGTAAAGTAATATCGTATTATAATTCTGATGTTAGAACAAAAATACATAAAATTTCAATCTTTGGTTTCGTAGGTTGTAAATTTCTTTAATGAAGTAGTTAAACTAAAAGCCACATAGCTACATCTTTCAACGACAACCCCTTAACTAATCAACTTATTTTCTTTATTCAAATGAGGACGAAGAGGCAAACATAATGCATGGTATTTTTGGTAGTTTGAAAAGACACGGTTAAAATCTATGTGTGTGTATACATACACACACATGCATGCATGCGTGTGTATATATATACACACAAACAAACACACACACATACACACATACACATACATACATACATACATACATACATACATATATATAGATAGATAGATAGAAAAGTCCTTATATGGAATTCAAGGCAAATGCAGAGCGTGCAACAAGACAATGCACTTCATTGACCTGTTAATTGCGGATAGTGTCATCTACCGCAAAACTTGTTTTTTTTAATGTCAGGTTTATCAAAATCGATGGTATCATAGGAACTATTATGGTCCTACTGTCCAGCCTAGAACCAAAGCAATAAATCAGTCCATGTGTCTTGAATACATCAGATGCTCAATGATAAATGACTCTGGTTTATTCAAGTCAAGTTGAATGTATTTGATTAGTTAATATACCTCTACTCTGAAAAATTCAGAGGAAAACTGATTCTTCAGTTAGGGGTTTGGCTCTTCTGCTCTGAATTTTCCAAAATAGGTGTCCAACAATATATCAGTTCCATTCACGTGTCCTGAATAAATCACAACCACTTGCTGATAAATGATTGTGGTTTATTCAAGTTAAGATGGAGATATCTAATTTATCAGCGTACCCTGCTCTAAAAAATTCAGAGTAGTACAGGGGTACGCTGGTAAATCAGTTCCATTCACGTGTTTTGAATAAATTACAGCCACACTTGCTGATAAATCACAGGTAGAAACCTAAATTTAGTTAAACGATTAGGGCACTGTTCTATCAACAAATTCATGTCAAATAAGATCAAAGAAGATCATCTATTTAATCATGGAATTCAAGACTGCAAATTGCTTAGGTGCAGCTGAAGGCCTGTCTCATTTGCATGCAGGATTAGTAGTTCGGGTCATTTTTTTACTAGTAACTGTTGTCTTCATTAAATTGTTACAGTTCTTTATTTCGTACAGAAGGTTTATAGGTTCCTTTACCGGACACCAATCACGTAGTTGGTAATGAGTCCACTGATTTTGTTGTTGCTTGTGTCCATAGGCCAGAAAGAATTTCTGCAAATCGAACCTGTAATTCAGAATCCATAATAGGTATAACACATATAATTTTTTGTCTTCTACCACAGATTCATTGTTTAATCATCCTTTGTTAAATCGAAGTTCTATGATGTAACGTACAGAACCTTGAATATCTACCATCAAATGATGAACACTTGCTGCTGGTAAGACCGCTTTCAATGGACTTTTATCATCATATCTTTATTTTTGTACTCCATTACCATTTTCTTTTTTTGTTTTCTTGAGATGTGACCACAATGTTGCAAAGTTGGCTGACAAATGTCTAGCTGGACATCTGATAGAAGATGGAAAGGAGTGAAGTTGTAAGTTGGTTCAAAAAAATAGTGCAGGTTAGTGAAATTCAGTTAGGAGCTAGAAGCATATAGGAAGAGATGATTTGATTCTTCATAAGTTATGATTTGTCATCGCTATCCCAAGTTCTATTTCAGTGCATGTTGTTTTGTAGCTAGAATTGTTTAATATTGCTCAATAATTGATTTTTACAGGCAAACAGTGTGGTGAACTAAGCACTAATTTCAAAGTTTGTCATTTGTTGTATGATGCACATATGTAAGTTATAACCAAATTGAATGCATGCCCCATAAGTTCACATGCTAAGATATATACGGACATTAATTTTTCCATGCTTCATCTAAAAAACTCTATAAAATCATGTTTGAGTTATTGCATGAAGGTTTCCAAATCAAACCAAAGAAATGGTTGGTTGTGTGTGGGCGTGGAAAAAACAACATGGTATCAAACTATATCTTTGTAATGGTTATTTTCACGATGGCATAGTTTTCACATATTTTTTTGAATCTGTTTAATAAAATCATGTTTCATTTATTGCACGATGGTATCATAGTGAACAAATGCCTATTTTGAGTTATTTTTATTTTATTTTTATTTTGGCGATTGTTATTTCAAGGAAATATCCTTGAGAATTAAACTATGTAACTAATTAGTTCTGATGTCTTCAATCCTATTAATGCTTGTTGGATATGTTTCCCAACAATGGCTCGATAGGACTTAAGTACAATTTACAGAAACTGAATGTGTTTTATGCAATGTTTAGTTAATTAACATTATCTAGTTTTATGTATCATGTTCTAATAATAACTAATATGATACAATAATTTGTTGATGACCTGTACCATGGACTACTCTTATGTAGATTCCATCTACTTGCTGGTAATAGCTTTATTTAAAATGCTAGAGGAGCTTAGCTTGTTATTAGATACAGTTAGTTATAGGTGTTGGTTATCATTAATGTACCGTCCATTACCAGTGCATCAAGCATAATTTATTGTCTATCATTCCAGTGCATTTCATTGCATCATTAATGTGGTGGGCTGCTCATGTCTGCAGGTATTTGATGGACATGGTGGTACAGATGCATTATCTTTGTGGTTAAGAAGAACATCCTCAAGTATATACTTGACGATGCTCAATTTCCGAATTGTGTGGATAAATCCATAATGAGTGCATTTGCAAGAGCCTTGACTCACGTTCCCTTGACCGTTCTTTTGGAACTACTGTGCTTACTACCGTTATGTTTGGAAGGTTAGTTTTGACTTTTTGTGCTTCTGAGAGAGACTAAAGCAAGTAGCAAGATTTATATACATCTTATTCATCTTTGTCAAACTGAATACAAGCCATGGGCAACCTCCTTTTATCGCTTGTTCTTTTCTCGTCTATATTGTATACTCAGCTAAGTGTAACTACTCTCTTTCAGTTTATAGTACGAATATCAAATTATTTTGTATGAATTACTAATAACTCTATGTTTGTTTGCATGTGATAATTAGTTGACAGTGCTTGCCAGCATTGACTGTGGTGCAACTAAATCTTATACAGATGAAAATAAATAGACTAGGAATCAGGCAGGCCTTACATAGACAATGGGAAGAGTTACATTGTGAAAGCACCTGCAACAGTTTCTAGATCAGTTGAAACTCTTCGCGATTTACATCAAGGAAGAAGAACTGTTACTCGTTTTCTATATAAAGCGGTGCACCAATACTTGCAAGAGCTAGTTTTTACTACCAGAATGATAACGGCAAGGCTTCACCTCCCACTTTTGAGTTGTAGCTAGATGGGAAACAAATTAGATGAATACTGTGCTAAACGCTTTGATAGGTTTGAATTGGTATCTTTCTCATCTGCCTTGGATATTTTTTTTATTGCATGCATTGTGTTATTCATATAATTATAAGCTAAAATGATTAATATATCCATCAATTGTTTGATATGTATTAGCTGTCTTCAGCCTACATCCTATAAGATACATATTTCCTAAATGTACCGAGATAAAGACCTGTTGAGAAGAGATGATACATTTTTCATTATTATTATTTTACTTTAAAATTTAAGTAACCATTGAACAATTTAATTATCACACAATGACATGTTAATGTAACTGTCAATGAAATTGGTTTTTTCCTCCATCAATTGAGTAAAATTAATATAAATTCCATTAGATTTATTGGAACCTGTACAAAATTGTTGTGGATGACCTCTATGCATTTGTTTACCTATCCATCTAATACTGTTCCAGGTTATGTATGTAGGGCCCTTTTTGTTGGTTCTTTGTCTCGTTGTTGTCCAACAAGAGGAGAACGGTTCTCTTGTAGGTCGGTTATCCTTATTTTTTGATAACTGAATAAAATCACAGTTGCTAAGTCTACTAGCAAAATCACTTGACCAAAAATATTATATATTCAATCTTCATGTTTTGACCAACGAAAAATGTTATAAAGCAGTATAAAAGTAAACAAAAAGCTTATGCATTCATTTTTAGAATTTGCAAACTGGGTAGAATGTGAAATAAAACTATATATACAACTGATGTATTTCTGGTTCTATTTACCAGGGGTTGCAACCTTCTGTCACAGTGCTGCAACTCATATGAAAACAAGTATTGCAAAGACAAACTTCTGGGAAATCAATGAAAACAATAATGCATCATTTGCTTGGAAAACTTTGCTCAAGGTTAGAATAATGACCAATGGATTAATAGAATAAAAATTGCCAATGGTAGAGATTCAAGCATAGCATTTGATCCATGGATTAATCGTAACTCCCAAGCACACATGTTAGGATCTCAATCCATACTTACCATAGAGGGAGTGACTAGGTATGTATCTACTCTCATGAATAATCATACATGGAGCCTCAACACATCCGACTTGCCAATTAGCATTTTCTACCAAATTAAAGCAATTAAAATTCATAGAGACTCAAATTGTGACAAACTACACCTTAAAAGTCCCAAATTTCGACAAAAATTGAAACCCAAGTCCGTCAAAGATCAGATTATTGGATTTGGTACCTGCAAATAAGCATAGGCATTGTCAGAGATTGAAAAAAATCTAAACTCACAGTGAAATTCTAATTTATGTTATATTTTTATGTCATAGATTTGTGTTACTTGCTCTCTTGTTTATTACATGAAAGTGGTCTACTGATTAAGTATTAAGAGATGTTTTTGCTATTAAGGAAAAAATATCAGATATCATAATGTCTGGCTTGTCCCTTATAATGTCACTGATGTTGTAATTCCTACAATTACTTAGCTTGAATTTTAGGAATAAGTCTAAGAATAAGAAAATCTTATTGTATGAACTAATTTATTGTATTGTTAAGAACAAATCATGATACAATGAATGATGAATCATGTTCAGTGCATGCAACCTGATTTATGACATGTTTGAAGTGGATGCAAACTGCATTAGTGTAAATAATCCATCAATTGATCGTTAAGACACACAATCTCATTATCTGGAAATATTTCAAAAAGTAGTCTAAATACAGATGTTTTGATTTTGTTATTATGGGAGCATTAAAAATAGTTATAATTCTTATTTATCATTATTTTTATTTCTACAAATCCTCAAGATAATTATGTACTCAATTTAAAGCACCTATCTCATTTTTTCTCTGTCAAGTTAGAAAAGAGATAATATTTAGACTGGAATATTATGGTTGTTCAACCATGAATGCAACCTGCTTAGGTATGACCCTTTAACTTTATAACAACGTTATTATTTATGAATAATACATGTATATTCATTAACCACTTTATTTACTCTTCATTTGGGTAAACATGTGCTTTATATCTATGTATTACATATAAGGAGTTTCGAAAATTATATGCATCTTAAACCATATGACTATTTAATGCTTTGACCTTATAGAATGGCCTTGATAACTTACTAAAATAAAGGTATATCTGTGTATAGTTTTTGCCACCGCTTTCACAAAAATACCCAAGTTAAATAGGATAACTCTTATGCACATCAATAAAGATTTCAGAGACGGAACCACAAAAAAAAACTTCAAATTGATTTATAAAATATGAACATCTCCATAACTCATCTATTATGAAGACTAGAAATGTTAAAATTTTAAATACTCGATAAATATTCTGAGCTAAATAAAGTAAAATTTCTTTTTTTTTCCAATAGAAATTTGGAGATCAATGGATTCAAAAGTGCTTGTACAAGATTGCTCGGGCTGGAAAAATCAAATGTTTTACTGGAGTAGTTGATCCATATGAGCACCATTGAATAATGAGGTACAACAATTTGTGAATCAGCTGAGATTTTTATTTCAATATTGAATTATGTGAACATGCTTCCTACTGACATTTCAAATAATATTGCAAGCACATGAACTATACCTGCCACTACTACTAATCTATAAAAGCATAAATTCTGTTATACGTCTAAAGCTTACTGTAATTACTACTCACAGGATGTTGACAAAGCCATGGTTAGTGATAACTCAACAACAAAAAGTCAAGAAAAAAAGACGGAAGGAGGAATCTTGCCGAGTTCAGACTGTCCTGTTGGCAACAATTCAGTAAACCAATGTCTAACTATCTTCGTACTGCCACTTTTCATTTTCAGCCTGTATTTGAACTACTTTTATGCACGTTTTGTCGATAATATTAGATGCAAACTTGCTTTCTAGATATTGTGCATTTGTCTAATTTTGTATGCAGTTGGTTTATAAATTTTCTCTCTTTATGGGTTTATGTAAACTTTGTTCATGGATATTGTGTTCAACTTATTTTATGGAAGTGATTAATAGTTATGCTTTTATTTTACAATTTTTAGTTTGATTTGTTTATGTTATGTACATTAACTGATTAAAATATAATTAAATGTAGTTTATATTAATGATATGTGTGAATATTGCAATGGCACAACATTGCTGTCAATTCTTTGGAAAAAAAATGCATATCCCTACGACAGCGTTTATACATTGCTGTCAATTCATTGGAAAAAAATGCATATCACTACGACAGCGTTTATACATTGCTGTCAATTCATGGGAAAAAAATGCATATCCCTACGACAGCGTTTATACCTTGCAGTAGAAAACTATTAACAGCGTTTATACCTTGCAGTAGAAAAATTATTAACAGCGTTTAAAAAACGCTGTAGAAAGTGGGTTTTTGACAGCGTTTATATTTTGCAGTTAAAAATTTAGGATCAACGACCGCATGTCGTTATACAGCGTTTTTAAACGCTGTGAAAACTTTTAACAGCGTTTTTCAAACGCTGTGAAAAGTCTTTTTTGTTGTGGTGACGCTTAGGGTGTGGAGTGACACTACTAAGTATAAGTAAAGGTCTTCTCCCTCGACTGGTGTCGAAAGATGAAGCCGCTTCTGCAAATGTTCCAAGTAGTTAAGGAATGTGGCTAGGCATTCGTCTGTCCACTTAAAACTGTCGTTTTCCTTCTTAAGTGCTTCTTTGAATGGAACACATTTATCTATTGCCCTGGATATGAATCTGCTCAATGCGGCTACTTTCCCATTCAAACTTTGCATCCCCTTCTGAGTTTAAGGAATGTTAATGTCCTTCAAAGCCTGAACCTGCTCTGGATTAGCCTCTATTCCCCTAGTATGCATGATAAATCCCAATAATTTTCTAGATGACACCCTAAAGGAACATTTTAGTGGATTTAACTTCATCCTGAACTCCCATAGAATTTGAAACATTTCCTCCAAGTGTAACATGTGATCCTTGGCCCTTTTTGATCTCACTAGCATGTCGTCGATGTATAGTCCCATAGTCTTTCCAATCTGGCTGGCAAATATCTTACTAACCAAGCGCTGGTAGGTCGCTCCTGCATTCCTAAGCCTAAACGAGATGACCTTTTAGCAGTAAAGCCCTAAGTCAGTAACAAAGCTAGTGTGTTCCTAATCAGGGACGTGCATCGCAATTTGGTTGTTTCTGCAGTATGCATCTAGGAGCTGGTTCCTTTTAGTCTCATCCACTAGTTAACCAATCCTCAGGAGCGGGAAGCAATCCTTGGGACAAGCATCATTCAGGTTGGAGAAGTTGATGCATGTCTGCCACTTTCCATATGACTTCTTGACTAAAACCGGGTTTGCAATTCATTCTGGGTACAGAGACTCTTTAAAGAAGTCGTTTGCTAATAATATGTTTACTTCTTCATTTAGTGCAGCTGACCGCTCCAGACTCATACTTCTCTTCTTTTGCTTCACTGGGGGTTTCCTCGGGTCAACAATTAAAGCATGAAATACAATTGCGGGAGAGATTCCGCACATATCTAAATGAGACTAAGTGAACACATTTTGGTTGTCCCGTAAGAATCTTATTAGTTATATCTTAAGATTTCGCTCCAATCTGGATCCGATTTTCATAAGTTTCGTCAAATCATTACTGTCTGCCTCTATGAATTCAATCGCCTCTCTAGGCTCAGCTTTGGCCCCCTCTCTTTCGTCTCTCGAGTCAAGTTTGTTGTGAGGATCGTTTGTGAACTTGAGTGGGGGCCCTTCCTTTAATTGCTATGCAATAGAATTCTTGGTGAAGAATGCGACTTCTGCACCCTTCCCTCTCTCCCGTCGTTTATTTTCCCTGAGTTCCGCTACATAGCACTCCTTGGTGGCATCCTAATTTCCTTCTACTACTCCTATCCCATTCATTATAGGGAACTTCATGGTTAAGTACCAAGGAGCCATCGCTGCGCGAAAGTTAGATAAAGCTGGACGCCCGAGGAAGGCGTTGTAAGCCGAGAATCCATCCACCAAAATGAAAGTTTGCTTTATATGGCTAATCGGGGACAGGTTCCTATCTCAACATAAAAATCCAACCTTGATGAGGGCATGGTGCCCTCTCCTATAAAAATATGTAATCGCTGGTTGCAGGGTGTGACATCTTCCATGGACAATCCCATCTTGTCAAATACATCCTTGAATAGAATGTTCACTAAACTTCCATTATCTACCAGAATTCGATGCATCTCTGATGGGCAATGCATAGCTGAAATTTCCATGAAATCGATGTGCGGGTATTGCTTAATCGCAAGTCAGCATCGTTGATGGTGATCTCATCTGTTTCCCGATGCTGGACCTTAGTTCTTTGCTCCTCACCTATGGAATACACATATGCATCTTCATTCTTCAATGACTTTGCATATCTCTCCTGCCCAACTTTTGTTGGTTGCATGCGGTCCACCTGGTATGGTATTAATCACCATCCTCCCATCTTTTTCATGGTCAGCACTAGATCCTTTGCCCTATTTCCCGATGGAAGCTACCTGGGGGCTTGCTTCTTAGGAGTTGTGGGAGCATTTGGGTTCCTAACATACCGCTCTAGCTTCTTTCTCCTAATGTGTTCTTCAATAATGTCTCGTAAATGATGAAATTCATTAGTGTTATGCCCATAGGACTCGTGGAACGTACAGTATTTTCTGTGTTCAACTCTTCTTCGGTTTCCTTTTTCGAAGCAAGCCTGTTGTATTAGAGTTATACTTGTGTAACAAGATAGATGTTCTCTATGGTATCATTCAAAGTCATATAAGCCTCAAATCTCATGCCAGGCTTGAACCTGCTTTACTCTACTTTCCTCTCGTCAGAGTTGCCAGGGTTATTATTCTTCTTTTTCTCCACATCACCATCGCCGTACTTAACCATGGCGCTCATGCTATTAGAGGCTTTTGATAGTTTGACAACTATATGAGCCTGCCATCCTGCTGCAGCTTCCACCAATCTCATGTACTTTGCAACTTCATAGAAGAACTCCTGAAGAGTCAGGTATTGCCATAGAATCTCATCCTCCCATTGTTTTACATCTGACAAAGTGTACGTGTCCTTAGGTTGCTCTATATGAACCCGAAATTGGCTGATAAAATTTTCCTTCAACATTTCCCATGAGTGGGTCATGCTGGAGGGAAGACGGTAGAACCACAAGGTCGCAAATCCGATAGGAAGAGGGGAAAACACTTGTACAAACCTTCCTCCGTTTCTCCACTCATTAGCATATGTTGCATATATCATTGTAGATGCATTATGGGATTAGTCAAGCCTTGGTAGTGATCCATAGTGGGCATCCGAAAACTCCTTGTATTTCGAGCAATCTCTATCTCCACAGGAACGGGCTACCAACTCTTGCTCCTATTCCACGTTCTATTTTGCTCGTGACGAACAAAATCCATTATAAGTCATGCCATGTGATCCTTTGGTTCGAGGGATGAGCAAAGTTAGGTCAACCTCTCCGGTCAAGGCAAGAGGCTTCTTTCATACCTTATATGATGACTTGACCTATGACCCCGACTTCGTTCCCTGCTTCGAGATCGTTCATGGAGATGAGCCTGCCTTCCATCAACTGATACTTCTGCCAAAACTGGGAAGCATTGTTTAGGTCAAGTAGGTTCAACCATATCTGCCCATGGTTCGTTACCTCCCCTATTCGGTTAAGCACCGAATCGGTCCTTGGGTGCGGTGTGTGGTCGAGCTCCTACGACCTGTTTCCTCAGCGTTTTCTCATCCAGTTTCTCGATTATTTTGATCTAATTCACCACTAGTGTGACCTCCTTCATCTCCTAGGCCCTCGGGATTAGGTCTTTCCTCTGGCTTCAGCGTTGTGCATAGGTGGTTGTGTCTACCCCAAGCATGTCATGATTTGATCCACAATAGTTTGTTGTTAAGCAGCGAAGCGGGTGTCGAGATCCACCACAACTCTGTCAAAGTCACCCCTAGTGATGGTGTCTGGTCTCGGTGTAGTGGATGATTGGTTGTCTTGATTAGTAACAACTGGATTGATGCTCCTACTGGCACCACCAGTCGTGCTCTTAGATTTAGGAGGCGGGTTGAGAATCTCACAGTGAAAACACCAAAAATGTTTACATAAAAATGGACAAACACCTTAAATTGAATTAACAATAGCAGATTCAATAGTAAATAAATGCGAAGAAAGTAAAAGACATGCAGATTTATAGTGGTTCAGGCATAACTGGCCTACATTTACTGTTCATATTCATTCCTTTACTTATAATTCATCTTTTAAAAGAGTTTTGAGAATAAATACAACAAATTATCACTAAAAATAGAGATCTGAAGCTCGGTTCGATTTTTCCTATAACAATAGAGTCTCCGAGCTTCAAAAAGTGTCCCTATAAATGCCAAATGCTTGAATATTTATAGGGGTAAATAGGTAGTGTGATTAATTCGGAAACTTAAGAAATTTCTATGTATATCTCACTCAGATGGAATATTCCCGAGCATCATGAATGTGATTGATAATTTCTAAATACATGTAGATTTTATGCCATATATGATTCATTTGGTTTGGCTAGAAGTCTGGTCCCAGGTGTGTCGGTTTGGCGAAATCTACATGGCCATTATATTGGCTAGGTTTTTGCACTTCCCTTCTTGGTTCGGTGAGCTCCTTTATACTTGGTCTGGTAGGCTTCTTAGCCCTTGGCTCGGTGGGCTTCCATCCACCAGACAACAAATCCTATCTGGTACCTTTGGTACTGGACAACAAATCCTGTTCGGTACACTAGGGTACCAAACAGGATTTCATATTCGTATCTTGGGTATCGAACAAGGTTTCCTATTCGATACTTAAGCTACCAAACGGGGAGGTGGGTTCCTCCCCTCTTCTTCCTTGTCTTGCCTTACTGTGTTTGACTTTGCTTGCTTTATCTTAGCCTCTCTTCTAAGTCACCTTTTCCCTAACATTCCTTGACTAGTGAGTTCGTATGCTTTTGTTCGGCTATTCCTAATCCTTAATCTCTTAGGAGAAATTCCCCATAACAATTCCTATTGCCAATGCTTAAGGAGCCTATCTTACATGATCCATATTAAATAATTTAAGATAGTATCTGTGTATATCATTTTGGGATATCCCAACATTCTTTTATATTGATTATAAAAGATGTCCTTTCAAATCCTATAGAATTAAAGCACCAAACTGATAATGATTTTAACACAAATACATCATTAACAATCGTAAATTTATTGTTTATGTATTGTTTTAGAAATAATTTATCACTTATTAACATTCTTTCTTACAGATACATGCTTCCTCTACATTTTTGACTAAAAATCAAACTATTTGATTTCTTTGTTAAAATAATTGCTTGATCTAACGCTTATCGAATCATATTTTTGTATCATTTCATGAATCATATTCATAACCCATGAACTCAGAATCGCTCCCACTGACTTACACAAAAACTCATAATCATATCGAGCAATAGTTTTGCAAGTAAAATTAAAATTAACTTACATATGTTGAATGACAAATCTGTTACGTTAATTTCAATAAATAAAATTTTATGATGTTATTTTATAAATGTAGCTGATATTCCAACTTCTTTGGTCTTCTTCTCGAAGACACATTTACGGCCGATGGATCATATCCCTTCAGGTACAAATATTACAATCATATTTTGCTACTTGGAATCCATTGTGGATTTGCACATCTTGTTATATGGTAGAGTCGGTACTCTTTATAGCTTACTGACAACCGAGGAAATTCTTTTCTCGAAGTTGATAAGAGAATCATAGTTCTATTTAACGCATGTGAGTTCTTATTAGTCATTCTAATTGGTTGCGTCCATTTATGTTCAGTCAATTTCATTTCATTCTTTGACTCGGTTTATCTTTAGATTGTATCCAAATCCATTTTACTACCAATAATTTCTAAAAGAAATTCTTTCATTATGAAGTTAATGTTTTGTAATGCCCCAGAAATTCATGGAATCTTATTTTGGTTGGATTTTGAAAATATATGAATTTATTTATATAGGAATATATGGAATTAATTGTGTGCAAGTGTGTGTGCATGTGTGCACGTGCACACTGATATGGCACAAGGAAGAACTCCAAATCTCCTGAAATTAAAACAAGAATTAAAAAGCATTACAAACATGATTTTGTAATGAAAATTATTAAACCAAATATGGATATTTGATTTCTGGAATTATATGAATTATCCCAGAAAATAAGAAAAGTAAGTTTTGTTTTGAATCAGTAAACATATCTTACTTAAAACCCAGAAAAAATGTTATAAGGATTTGAAACCTGTATGCACATATATTTGCATGTCTTTCTGAAATTAAGGAGGAGTTAAATAAGCCTAGATAAGATATGTATGCATATGTACATTTCTATAAGTACTGAAAATATTAAAAAGAAATAAGCAAGGAAAAGTGTAACACTAAAATAGCAAGAGACATATTGCAAGCAAAACAATTGCTTTAGGCAGAAAATAGAAAGGGGGATTTTTAGAAAATAAACAAGTGACAATGTCACACAATTATCATGACCTAAGAAGAATATAATATATTCTGGAAAAGAAAAAGGGGAAGTAAGCATCACATATGGCCGGGGTATTAAGGGTGAAAAATAAGCAAATCTGAAATGCAAAATGCATGAGTTTTTGCTAGGGTAGGAATGGGATTTTACAATGATAAAACCCTAGAAAAACCTCTCTTATAAATCCAAGTATAAACCAGAAAAATCATTTGCTACCCAAGACATTTAAGAAAACAAAGAAGAAAAATATTTGCAAGCAGAAAGGCAAGTTTTAAAAGGTTTCTTTTCTGGATTAAGCAAGAAAAGCATTCTTCTGTGAGTAATCTCACCAAACCTATGGCATTAAGTCCTGTTATGAGGCAGCCAAGTTCATGTTATTTTTCTACATGTTTCTGATTTTATTACTATGGTTTTAATGGATGCTTTAATGGGTGTTTATGAATGCTTTTGATTGCTTTGATGGTTGAGTATTTTGCTCTGTTTGGTTACACCCAGAAATGTTAAAGTATGAAATCATGAAAGTAAATAGAGAATACTTGTAACTGGTTCAGATATGGCATGAAAAATATAGAAATCAAAATGTATATGAGTTGCATTACACTTGTGTAAGTGCAGAGGCTCAATTAAAGATTCAAGGGTGCAATGGAAATATCCAAAAGTGCTAAACTCTTGATCAAATAGAAAACCCATGAGCCAGAAATCTTGTTTAAGTTAAATCTTGAGTTTAGTTCAAACATGGTTGCTTATGAAACAAAAATAACCCACATGCCTAGTCTTCTTTCCCAGTTGTAAATATTCTTGTATTTTCTTTAAGTCAGAGTATTTGAAAATATGATTTCCCCTGGATATAAATGTTAGCTTGTTCTTGAATTATCCTTGTAAGCTATATGTAATGTTTCATGTACACTGTGATTCAATCACCTAGCTATCTCATGATAGGATCAAACATGAACACTTAGTAAATAAACTAAGGATTGTGAGCCAAGAAGACTGTTGGAATGCTTGTTGTATTTAAAGTATGCAAGTTGGCACATGGCTTGTTTAAGCCCTGAGATCTTTGTGCAATATTGTGAATTATTTTATTGCAATGTGTCCCTGTGATTCCTTTATGGCAGATGAGGCTAGGAAGAAATTTGGTAAATGCAATCTTAAATTGATGAAGTAGGAACTTGAGTTATTCCTAGGATGGTTGGACTGGAGCTATGATAGTTCCTGAGTATCTCTGTTTGACATGTATGTTTGCATTGTTGAAAGTGTGTACATAATTAGTTTTAATACTGATCACATATGCACAATATTTCAGAAACAAGTCAGGCAATTTAATTAAAGAAATTATGCCAACCCATACAAAATGCTTATGTCTCACTTATCTACTTAATATCATGGAATTTTTGATATTTCTCATACCAGATCTTGTGTCTGACCCTTGTTTGCTTATGGCATCTGGGGTGTCTCAATTAAAATGGGGCAGCCTCTAATGCTCTTTCAGGGAATGCTGGTTCTAAATAGGAAGCTGCTATGGCTAAGGAGAATGATTGGATAAGCATGCTAAATTAGAATTAAATAAGAACTTAGAATGAATTATTTGCATGTAATCTTGGAGGTTTTTATAGTTCTGCTTTAGTTGTTATGTAATGATCTTGAATGTTTGGATTTTATTTAGTTGTTTCAATTGAATCTGGTAATGAATTAAGATTGGGAAAAACCAAAGACTTAGTTGAATCTATGCAAGAAAATATATTTGAGTATTATGGTGGAAATCTGTAGATGATATATGCCTGTATTTGAGAAATGGATATATATATATATATACATATATTGTATTAGTTAATTTTGAGTTATTTAAAAACTTTGAGTTTGAAGGTTAAAAATCTAAATTTTTAGCTAGAAGTAATATTTCAAGAATTTAGTAATAATATGCAGAAGTGTTTTGATAAAAGAAATATATATATATATATATATATATATTTGTGCATTATATAAAGAGGTGTACATGTTCTAAGAGATTTTTTAAGTGTCTTATATCTGAATTCACATTGCAATAGCCAGGCACTAATGTTTTGATGATCTAGTCATAAGGTTAACCCACTTCAAAAATAGTGAGGTCTGGGTTGATCAAGATGACCAGAGTTTTTGGGTCTAAAGAAAGAAAATGCACTTGTAGAATCTGAAGCTTTATTTGCAAATGCATGTACAAAGCCATTTTCAAATACTTGAGCAATTCACTTTTATTTTTGAGTAGCTTTCTCTGTCCAGAAAGCACAATACATCTGATATGCACACATATTACTTAATTATTACTTTTGTTAAATGACCATAAAATCTGGATTTTCTAAATCCAGTAAAGCAACCTGTAAATTAGAATGCAAGCTGAGGTAACTCAGGGATTAGGGAATGAATTTGGTTCAGGGAAATACAACAATATAGGTTGTGAAAGAATTACTCAACTGACTTGGTTATGAGTAAAGCAATTTGTGATAAAATCACTTATGGTGAAAATGATAAATGAGTATATCATTTTTCCTTTCTGGCTTTGATCAAATATCAAATAATTAAACAAAAATCATGATGGCTTGCTACATTCTGAGATCACTTTGTTAAGACAAACTATCAAACAATCACCAAAAGGCTAATCAAAAATTAATAGGTATAAATTATATATGATCATGGGAATTCACTCCCATGATTTATATATCAAACAAAGGAAAGTGAGCTATGTACTGGTTGACTAGAAATTCAAATTCAATCAGGATGCACTCTTGCTTACCAATACTCTGATCCAGGCAAGAGGGTCACATACATCTTCACATGTATGTGAATATATTTATCAATGAACTGATATAAATATATTAGTAGAAAATTAGGATCCTGGATAATTTAGTAGAAAGGCTAATGACTCTAGGAAACTTATTAATGTAAAAAAAATCCTAGTGAAATTAGGTAAAATAAATAGGGTCATTCCATTTGGTATCAGAGCTATGTTAAAACTATACATAGCTAAGAATGATTGTATTGATTGATTGAAGTACTATAACTATATGTATGTACTGATTGTTTGTTTGAGTAAAATAATAATTCAGATAGAAAGTTATAGCAAAAGAAAATACTCATGATAAACTAACCCTATCTACCCATACTCTAGTTATCCAATCATGGTAGGAAGAGGATCTCATCACAATGCAGGATCAAGTACACCACAAATGCTTGATATGCAAGACTTTATGAGGGCTTTGAGGGATGAAGTAGGGCAGACACTTGAGAACCCACATGAGGAACTTTTAAAACTATTAAAGACTTATACCAATCTGGGAGGCAAGAGCTTTGAAGGGACTGAAAATGTGATGGAAATTCAAGCATGGTTGAGAACACTGGACAGAATTTTCAATGACATGCAATTGGATGATCAAAGGAAGAGGCAAGTGGCCTCAAGACAACTAAAAGGTGTGGCTTTAAGCTGGTGGGAGGTAGTCATAGCTGGGAGAATTGAGAATGAAATCACTTGGAATCAATTCAAGGAGATGTTGGAAGCTAGATTTGTTCCAGCATTAGCCAAAACTGTATTGCTTGAAGAATTCATCAGACTTAGGCAGGGAACCTTTAATGTGACTGAGTATACTCATAGGTTTGAGGGCTTGTCTAAGTACGGAGCCATGCTTGTGGCTGATGAGGCATCAAAGAATGATAGGTATATTAAGGGTTTAAACCCAGGGCTTAGTAGGGCTATGTTGCCATATGTAGATAAAACTTTTGATCAAGTCATTGATCTGGCCTTAAAGTTTGAGCAACATGACAAGGAGAGGGAGAAGTATAGGAGTTTTAAGAACAATAACAACAAGAAAAATAAGGGAAGGTATCACCCCTATGTCAAAAAGAAGGAGGAGACAGAAAGCAAGAAAACCAATGATACTAAGACCACTGATACAAAGAGGAAAATAGCATGTCATCATTGTGGAAAAGAAGGACATATCAAACCAAGGTGTCCAGAATTGAAGGGAGGGGCTTTCAAGTGCTACCTATGTGGTAAGGAGGGACATATCAAGAGAAATTGCTCTGAGTATAAACAGCAAGGGAAGCTAGCAAGTTTGGAGAGCAAAAGCAAATCCATAGTAGAGGCCATTGCAGAAAATCATGGTCAAGTGGAAGGTACCTTATTTATTTATACCCTACCTATATCAGTAGTGTATGATACAGAGGCCACACATTCTCTGATTTCCCATGAATTAGTTGCATTGCTTAAATTAAATTGCATACTGGTTGAAACCCCTTTGTTAGTGAAAAGCCCATTGGGAAGTTCTAGTGTTTTAAACATGATTTGTGTGGATGTGGAATTAAACATAGGAGGAAATGTTTTTATTTCCAATTTATATGTTTTAAATTACCCAAATATAGGTGTTATATTGGGTGTAGACTAGTTAAGGCAATACAAAGCCATAATTAATTTAGACTCATCCACCATATCATTACAAAATTCTAGAGGCCAAAGAATCACAATTTTGTGTGAAGTAGCCAAAGAAAGAAAATTATATCATTTAATTGACTTAAATAAGGATCCCAGTGAGCCTTCTATTGAAGAAATCCCCATAATTAACAAATACTTGGATGTGTTTGGAGAAGTTAAGGGTGTTCCACACCACAGACCAGTGGAATTTCAGATTAGTCTGATACCAGGAGCAAGTCCAATTATTAAGAAACCCACTAAGATGGGGCCAAGTGAGTTGAAGGAATTGAAGAAACAGTTAGAAGAATTGGAAAGCAAAGGATTTATAAGACCAAGTAATTCATGCTGGGGTGCTCCAGTAGTGTTTGTAAGGAAACATGATGGTACTTTAAGGATGTGTATAGATTACAGGGAGTTAAACAAAGTCACTATCAAAAACAAGTACCCCTTACCTAGAATTGATGATCTTTTTGATCAACTTAGTGGAGCAAAAATATTTTCTAGATTAGACTTGGCATCTGGATTCCATCAGATGAAGGTTGAGAACTCAAGTGTTAAGTATACAGCCTTTAATACTAGGTATGGTTTATATGAGTTTCTTGTCATGCCATTTGGGTTGACAAATGCCCCATCATACTTTGTAGACTTGATGAATAGGATATTCAAGGATTATTTAGACAAGTTTGTGTTGATTTTTATTGATGATATTTTGATTTATTCTAAAACAGTAGAGGAACATGAAAATCACTTACACCATGTTTTGTCTAGATTAAGAGAAAAAGATTTAAAAGCAAAATTTTCTAAGTGTGCATTTTGGAAAGAAGAAGTGCATTTCCTTGGGCATGTTATATCTGCCAAAGGCATTTCAGTGAACCCCAATAAAATTGTGGCAATCCAAGCATGGAAAAGGCCAAGCATAGTAGGAGAAGTTAGGTCATTTATGGGAATGGCAGGGTATTATAGAAGATTTATAAAAGATTTTTCTAAGATGTCATCACCTCTTACCAACCTAACTAGAAAGAACCAACCCTTTATATGGACTAAGAAATGTGAACAAGCCTTTAGTAGAATCAAGGAGGCCTTAGTCAATGCACCAGTGCTGAGAGTACCAGAAGGAAATGAGGATTTGATTGTTTATACTGATGCAAGTGGTTCTGGGCTAGGAGCTGTATTGATGCAGCAAGATCAAGTTATAGCCTATGCATCAAGACAATTGAAGCCATATGAATCAAAGTATGCAACCCATGATCTTGAGTTGGCAGCAGTCGTATATGCACTAAAGCTCTGGAGGCATTATCTTCTAGGTGCTAAGTTTATTTTATACACTGACCATAAGGCATTAAAATATCTCTTTTCACAAAAAGATTTGAATATGAGACAACATAGATGGGTTGAGTTTCTAGCAGCATATGATTTAGACATACTTTATACTCCAGGAAAAGCTAATAAGGTTGCAGATGCTTTGAGCAGGCAGCATGCAAAAGTAGCCATGTTAACGATAGAAGAGTTTAGAAATTAATCTCTACTTACTGATTTGGAAATTGAGGAAAACAATAAGGTAAACATGGAGATGATTGAAGAAGGGAGTAAAGGAAAATTAAGTTTGATAACTTTGCAATCAGATTTAATTTTGAAAGTGGGGAAAATGCAAGAGGAAGATCCGGATTTATTAGAAAAGAAACTCTAATAGAAAAAGGAGAAGAAGTAGCAAACTACCACATTGATAAGAATGGTTACTTAAGGAATAAAGGTAGGATATGTGTTCCAAAGGATATAGGATTGAAGGAAGAGATACTTAATGAATATCATAGGATCAAATATTCTATACATCCAGGCAGCACCAAAATGTACCAAAACCTAAAAAGGGATAATTGGTGGAGAGGGATGAAATTAGATGTGGCCAAACGGGTTGCAAAGTGTATGACTTGCCAACAAGTCAAGGCAGAAACCCAAAGACCCTCAGGCCTATTACAACCTCTAAGCATACCACAGTGGAAGTGGGAAGATATATCTATGGATTTCATAGATGGTCTGCCTAGATCAAAGAGAGGAAATACAAGCATTTGGGTAGTAGTTGATAGATTGACTAAAGTAGCACACTTTATACCAGTGAAGACAGAAAGAAATGCACCTAAACTAGCTCAAATATTCATGAAAGAAGTAGTAAGGTTGCATGGAATTCCTAAAACTATAGTGAGTGATAGGGACACAATCTTTACATCCAGATTTTGGAAGAGCTTTCAAGAAGCCATGGGAAGTGAGTTATGCTTGAGTACCGCATACCACCCCCAATCAGATGGTCAAACTGAAGTAATAAATAAAGTTTTGGAGGATTTGTTGAGGGCATGTGCATTGGACTTTGGAGGTAATTGGGAAGATCACCTCCATTTGGTTGAATTTACATATAACAATAGTTATCAAAGCACCATAGGCATGGCACCATTTGAAGCCTTGTATGGAAAACCATGTTTGTCACCAATATGTTGGGTTGAAGCAGGAGAAAGGGCTGTCTTAGGGCTTGAGTATGTTAAAGAGACTACAGAGAAAATTGAACTTGTGAGGAGAAGAATGGCAGCAGCTCAAGATAGGCAAAAGAAGTTTGCAGATGTAAGGAGGAAGCAGGTAGAATATGAAGTTGGTGATTATGTTTTCATCAAAGTTTCACCTATGAAGAAGGTGTTGAGGTTTGGCAAGCAGGGAAAACTTACCCCAAGATATGTTGGACCTTACAAGATTTTGGAAAGAGTAGGTTCATTAGCATACAAGTTGGAGCTACCAGGAGAGATGAGTGCAATGCACAATGTATTTCATGTATCACAACTTAGGAGATGGGTGCATGATAAAGAGGAAATTCTAGAGAAACCAACTCAAGTTCAAATAAATCCTAATTTGGTCTATGAGAAAGAACCAGTGGGGATTTTAGCTAAAGAGGAAAAGAAGTTGAGGAGCAAAACTCTGAAATTGGTAAAGGTTCAATGGAGCCTAGACCCTAATGATTGTACATGGGTGTTAGAGGATAAGATAAAAATGGATTACCCTAAGCTTTTTGCAGTAGAAGGTAAAATCTAAATTCCTAATTTTTTTTAATATGTATGGTTGTTTTGACTGAATTGTTTGCTTATGCAATGTTCGATAGATTTTATAAAAATCTGGAAATGTTTAAAGTCAAAATGAGAAAATTGTGAGGACACAATTCCTAAAAAGGTGGGGTGATTGTAATGCCCCAGAAATTCATGGAATCTTATTTTGGTTGGATTTTGAAAATATATGAATTTATTTGTATAGGAATATATGGAATTAATTGTGTGCAAGTGTGTGTGCATGTGTGCACGTGCACACTGATATGGCACAAGGAAGAACTCCAAATCTCCTGAAATTAAAACAAGAATTAAAAAGCATTACAAACATGATTTTGTAATGAAAATTATTAAACCAAATATGGATATTTGATTTCTGGAATTATATGAATTATCCCAGAAAATAAGAAAAGTAAGTTTTGTATTGAATCAGTAAACAGATCTTACTTAAAACCCAGAAAAAAATGTTATAAGGATTTGAAACCTGTATGCACATATATTTGCATGTCTTTCTGAAATTAAGGAGGAGTTAAATAAGCCTAGATAAGATATGTATGCATATGTACATTTCTATAAGTACTGAAAATATTAAAAAGAAATAAGCAAGGAAAAGTGTAATACTAAAATAGCAAGAGACATATTGCAAGCAAAACAATTGCTTTAGGCAGAAAATAGAAAGGGGGATTTTTAGAAAATAAACAAGTGACAATGTCACACAATTATCATGACCTAAGAAGAATATAATATATTCTGGAAAAGAAAAAGGGGAAGTAAGCATCACATATGGCCGGGGTATTAAGGGTGAAAAATAAGCAAATCTGAAATGCAAAATGCATGAGTTTTTGCCAGGGTAGGAATGGGATTTTACAATGATAAAACCCTAGAAAAACCTCTCTTATAAATCCAAGTATAAACCAGAAAAATCATTTGCTACCCAAGACATTTCAAAAAACAAAGAAGAAAAATATTTGCAAGCAGAAAGGCAAGTTTTAAAAGGTTTCTTTTCTGGATTAAGCAAGAAAAGCATTCTTCTGTGAGTAATCTCACTAAACCTATGGCATTAAGTCCTGTTATGAGGCAGCCAAGTTCATGTTATTTTTCTACATTTTTTTGATTTTATTACTATGGTTTTAATGGATGCTTTAATGGGTGTTTATGAATGCTTTTGATTGCTTTGATGGTTGAGTATTTTGCTCTGTTTGGTTACACCCAGAAATGTTAAAGTATGAAATCATGAAAGTAAATAGAGAATACTTGTAACTGGTTCAGATATGGCATGAAAAATATAGAAATCAAAATGTATATGAGTTGCATTACACTTGTGTAAGTGCCGAGGCTCAATTAAAGATTCAAGGGTGCAATGGAAATATCCAAAAGTGCTGAACTCTTGATCAAATAGAAAACCCATGAGCCAGAAATCTTGTTTAAGTTAAATCTTGAATTTAGTTCAAACATGGTTGCTTATGAAACAAAAATAACCCACATGCCTAGTCTTCTTTCCCAGTTGTAAATATTCTTGTATTTTCTTTAAGTCAGAGTATTTGAAAATATGATTTCCCCTGGATATGAATGTTAGCTTGTTCTTGAATTATCCTTGTAAGCTATATGTAATGTTTCATGTACACTGTGATTCAATCACCTAGCTATCTCATGATAGGATCAAACATGAACACTTAGTAAATAAACTAAGGATTGTGAGCCAAGAAGACTGTTGGAATGCTTGTTGTATTTAAAGTATGCAAGTTGGCACATGGCTTGTTTAAGCCCTGAGATCTTTGTGCAATATTGTGAATTATTTTATTGCAATGTGTCCCCGTGATTCCTTTATGGCAGATGAGGCTAGGAAGAAATTTGGTAAATGCAATCTTAAATTGATGAAGTAGGAACTTGAGTTATTCCTAGGATGGTTGGACTGGAGCTATGATAGTTCCTGAGTATCTCTGTTTGACATGTATGTTTGCATTGTTGAAAGTGTGTACATAATTAGTTTTAATACTGATCACATATGCACAATATTTCAGAAACAAGTCAGGCAATTTAATTAAAGAAATTATGCCAACCCATACAAAATGCTTATGTCTCACTTATCTACTTAATATCATGGAATTTTTGATATTGCTCATACCAGATCTTGTGTCTGACCCTTGTTTGCTTATGGCATCTGGGGTGTCTCAATTAAAATGGGGCAGCCTCTAATGCTCTTTCAGGGAATGCTGGTTCTAAATAGGAAGCTGCTATGGCTAAGGAGAATGATTGGATAAGCATGCTAAATTAGAATTAAATAAGAACTTAGAATGAATTATTTGCATGTAATCTTGGAGGTTTTATAGTTCTGCTTTAGTTGTTATGTAATGATCTTGAATGTTTGGATTTTATTTAGTTGTTTCAATTGAATCTGGTAATGAATTAAGATTGGGAAAAACCAAAGACTTAGTTGAATCTATGCAAGAAAATATATTTGAGTATTATGGTGGAAATCTGTAGATGATATATGCTTGTATATGAGAAATGGATATATATATATATATACATATATTGTATTAGTTAATTTTGAGTTATTTAAAAACTTTGAGTTTGAAGGTTAAAAATCTGAATTTTTAGCTAGAAGTAATATTTCAAGTATTTAGTAACAATATGCAGAAGTGTTTTGATAAAAGAAAAAAAAATATATATTTTTGCATTATATAAAGAGGTGTACATGTTCTAAGAGATTTTTCAAGTGTCTTGTATCTGAATTCACATTGCAATAGCCAGGCACTAATGTTTTGATGATCTAGTCATAAGGTTAACCCACTTCAAAAATAGTGAGGTCTGGGTTGATCAAGGTGACCAGAGTTTTTGGGTCTAAAGAAAGAAAATGCACTTGTAGAATCTGAAGCTTTCTTTGCAAATGCATGTACAAAGACATTTTCAAATACTTGAGGAATTCACTTTTATTTTTGAGTAGCTTTCTCTGTCCAGAAAGCACAATACATCTGATATGCACACATATTACTTAATTATTACTTTTGTTAAATGACCATAAAATCTGGATTTTCTAAATCCAGTAAAGCAACCTGTAAATTAGAATGCAAGCTGAGGTAACTCAGGGATTAGGGAATGAATTTGGTTCAGGGAAATACAACTATATAGGTTGTGAAAGAATTACTCAACTGACTTGGTTATGAGTAAAGGAATTTGTGATAAAATCATTTTAAAAACTCAACCCAGAGCCCTGATGAAATCGAAGGGATAAGATGAGCTCCCCCTAGCCTGGTCCGACCACACACAAGAGGGTTTTAAGCCAGCCCAGCACAGAGATTTGATGCCCCCCAATTTGTGATAAAATCACTTATGGTGAAAATGATAAACGAGTATATCATTTTTCCTTTCTGGCTTTGATCAAATATCAAATAATTAAACAAAAATCATGATGGCTTGCTACATTCTGAGATCACTTTGTTAAGACAAACTATCAAACAATCACCATAAGACTGATCAAAAATTAATAGGTATAAATTATATATGATCATGGGAATTCACTCCCATGATTTATATATCAAACAAAGGAAAGTGAGCTATGTACTGGTTGACTAGAAATTCAAATTCAATCAGGATGCACTCTTGCTTACCAATACTCTGATCCAGGCAAGAGGGTCACATACATCTTCACATGTATGTGAATATATTTATCAATGAACTGATATAAATATATTAGTAGAAAATTAGGATCCTGGATAATTTAGTAGAAAGGCTAATGACTCTAGGAAACTTATTAATGTAAAAAAAAAATCCTAGTGAAATTAGGTAAAATAAATAGGGTCATTCCATGTTTCTTGAAACAAATCAATTGCTTCTCGGCCCATTGGAAAAGGTATTCATAAACATTTTATGAATTGCCTATAGATATGTATAAAACTTATTTGGTTTTAAGTTTATGAAACCAATGTTTATAAAATAAATTGGTCAATCAAATATTTCATATATCCCAAACTCCTTTGGGGGTGGCTGTAACAACCCGCATATTTATCGATTTTATATTTAGATATTTTATTTAAATATTTTATCATTCGTCGGATTTTAGTCCGAAAATATACTTTTTGCAAACAGTCGAATTGGGACTCGAGACCACCTCCATTGAGTTAAAAATGTCGTTTGCGACCTTTTTGAGTATAAGCTTCGATATGTTTGGAGTTAGTAGAATTTTGCTACTTTTTCACTTTGGGTTTGGGTTTGGGTTTCAGCCCTATTTCCTAACACAAGCCCCAAGCCTCACCCCATCAACTCTTCATTACTTCATTTCTAATTCCTAATACTCAAGCTTTAGCAACAATGGTGGGAGAGATGGGAAATGGAAATTCCTAAGCCCTAATTTCATTTGCAAATTCATGTTCTAACTCCAAATTCAAAGAAGAAGCCTTGGTAAGCCTTCTCTTCTTCTCCTCCAACTCATTCTCCTTTCAATTTCAGAAATTCCTAAACCTTACTTAGGAAATATTTCTCTTTTAAGCTTAGATTCAAGCTTGTTGAGTTGGAATTGAAGAGTGATTATTCTTGCCTTGGTCTATAGCTTCCTCTTCATTGTTTTTGTGTAAAAGGTGAGATTTTTATCTCACATCTATGCCTATAACTATCTTTGTTGTTAGGTATGAATTCCTATCATCTATTTCGTGTTCACTTGTTGTGATTTGAATTGGTTTTGTGAATTCTTCAATTTTGGTGTTTTGGTCCAATTTTATGAAAATCCTTCTATGGACATTTGGACATTGATATTCGGAGTGTATCGAGGAGCCTTTAAGGCCGGGTTGTCGCTGGGCGTAAATCCTTAGTCGCTGTTGCTCATCCGATCGCTTCCGATACGTTTTGGCCACTTTGGCCTAGGCAAAATGTTGCCCAAACCAGGTGACCAGACGTCTGGTGACCAAGTCCAGACGTCTGGTTTGGACCTGGAGAGAAAAGTGTATGCACGCATATTATTAAAAAAATGCCAGAAACTATTTCCAAACGTCTGAAATTCAAGATCAGACGTCTGGATGAGTCTCAGACGTCTGACTTGAGGTTTCAGACGTCTGGGTGTTCTCTGGATAATTTTCCATAACGAAACCAGACGTCTGGATTCAAAACCAGACGTCTGGACATGGCTCAGACGTCTGACTTGCTATTCCAGACGTCTGGGTGGTTTTCTGAGCTATTTCCAGAAAACAAATCCAGACGTCAGGATTCCAAATCAGACGTTTGGAAACGTGCAATTTTGCCTGTTTAGGCTTTTCTTGATTGAATTTCCATTGTTTATCGATTTTGATTGATCTGATTAGTTGTTATCATTTTTATTGACTTTGGTGACTTCTTCTTCGGGATTTTTGGGAATATCCACTTTGATGGAATTCGGTATCGATTTCTATGGATTTGCTTCACATCTTCGTATGTGAATTTTGATGATTGATTGTTTCTACAATCATTTTGTAATTTGTCACTTTAAAAATATAAAGGTTTTTTATACTAGTAGTAAATATTCAAACTCTTTTACAAAAATGATTTCAACTCTATTTTTAATACAAAGATCGTTTATAAAACCGTTTTCTAATCTATTAGTATATACAAACCTTTACCTCATTCGTATGAGAAAATATAATTAAACGGCTTAGCAAAACAAGTGGTATGAAACGCTTGCGTTTACTTCGTCGGTTAATTTTTGGACTTGTTCGATTGAAACTCTTGTGACAATTTTCGAGTGGAAATCTACAATATGTTCGTAAATATTTGAGTTAAGCTAGTGGTTATGGGACATGAAGCTAAACTCTTATATTTACTAGCTTAGTGTAATTTATATTTATCGATCATTGATGATCATTTTATGGTTTAGACTAGCAATGTGCGATGTCTCTTTGTCCATGTGAAGGACTGTATTTCGTTTTATTGAGCTTCGTCTCAATTTATGCATGGGGCGTATCTTTCTAGGTGCGTCGATGCTTGTTTACTTCGTGGAGCTTCGGCTCACCAGGAGGAGCTTCGGCTCAAAGTCCACAATGGGGGACTTTACCCTGTCAGGAGGAGCTTCGGCTCACCAGGAGGAGCTTCGGCTCAAAGTCCGCAATTGGGGACTATACCCTGTCAGGAGGAGCTTCGGCTCAAAGTCCGCAATGGGGGACTATACCCTGTCAGGAGGAGCTTCGGCTCACCAGGAGGAGCTTCGGCTCAAAGTCCGCAATGGGGGACTATTCCCTGTCAGGAGGAGCTCCGGCTCATTTTTATGGGATTGGCCATCCTCTTTCTTGTGTTTTTTGGATTTCTTGTTGATGATTTCTAGAATTTGTGTGTCGTTAATTTTTGTGATTTCTGGATATTGATTTCTGGAATTTATGTTTCACCAACATTTACGATGGGCATTGATATGTATGTCTTTATTTGTGGCTTGGTGAATTAAATTAAGAATATGACGTTCTTTTCTATGTTTTGAGACTCTTGAGATATTGTATGACTTTTGTGGGTTTTCTAATGTATATTTGACATAGTATGACATCTTTTTGTTATCATACGTTTTTTTATCATATCTCATATTCTATCTCAGTTTATCTGATAATTATAGCTAGACTGATCCGTTTATTATTTTCTTCTTAAATAATACTCGGGTCAGACTGAGATTTTATAGGTGCTTCCTCTTGACTTCCTATTTGGAACCATCATCTGACTTTTGGCTAACTACTCTAGTTTAGTAGTTTTTGTTGTATACATTTGAGATTAGACTCCTTGATGTATACATATTCTTTTGGCTAGCACTTGTATCTATTCTTTTGTGTTATTGTGGATCTTATTTGACCACTACTCTGATGTACACTTTCATGTGTTATATTCATATCTATTTCCGCCTTTGTGATATGAATTGTCTGTGACTGATTTGTGTTATGTTTATTTCTATATTTGTTTCCGAAGTCCATATAGCCACTGTGTAGTAGCTTTGAGTTTGTATCGGTATGTCGGATTTCCTCTTGAGATGAAAAGTTATATTTTTATCTGGCATATCGGTACTCGCACAAAGCAATTATACAGATGGTCGCTCCTCAACAGCCTTATTCTCCATGCTAGTTGACGGCATTACCTCGTAGTGTCCTTGGCTAGCGTGGGTATAGAGGTAGGGCGTCACAGTGGCCAACATAAGATCCCAATGAGCAATTATTACGTCCAAACTCTCGACTCACATAACCTATTCACTCCTTAACCTAGGATATGTAGGGCTTTGTTACAAACTCTTATCTTATATGATCTTGTAAACTATGTTTTTAGATTAAATTAATTTTAACCTTACGTAATTACTCTTAAGTACTTAGCCTTATAGGAAGAAGCTAAGCCAACTTCACTCATCATCAATCTTGTTTTGTCTAATAAAGTCTAATTACTCTTTATCCAAACATCATTTTGTGTTATAGGGGGGGGGGGGTGAATTTTTAGATTGAATATTATTCGCTTTTAGGTACAATGGGAAATCTTTTCTATATACTTGCTTATTCGATCAAATTGAATTATTTTATTTCCTTTGCACATTATGTTTTCTTCTTTTGTTCTATATTTAAAGAACTTATCATAAATACATTTCTTGTGTATCAAATACACTTGTTCAATGTTAATTCATCTATAAATTAAATGAAGTAGGTGGATCCACTTTGTTATCATGCGACTATTAAATACATACATCTTTATATATCAATCCGAAGAGTTCACTAACACTTTTGTCGCTTCCACCGAATGGGTGCTTTGCCCTTAACTTCTGAAATATAATCTATTAGTACTACATGATTCATGATCATATGATTTAAAGAATTATTCCTCTAAGATATGGCTTAGTCCAAAATCCTAAAAATAATTATAAATTTTTAGATGCTTCCGTGTTATGTAGCTACTGCAACAAATACTGTTATTCTAGTAAATTTATTTCATAAAAAATATTCAAATTATTCATAACAAAATGAAACTATATTTATTCTAATAGATTCATTTCATTTTTCTAATAAGACTCCCACTAGATTTTTATGTTTCTCAAAACTTTAAGAAAACATAGAATTCTTTCAATTTCTCTAGTGGGTGTTAGCACTCGCTTGTTGTAACGACCCGTAAATTTCAACTGTTTTAATAGCGTAATTAGTTGAAATTTTGTGAAATTTTAAACGATAAAATTTTGAAATATAAATTTGATATTTGGAATGCGTTTAGTTAAACATAGCAACTGGTAAATTTTCGTCCGAAAATATGAAAGTTTATTTCGCGCGTAAATTTACTTCAATTTAATCACTTAAAAGCGATGAAAATAAAATGTTTCCGAAACCTAAATATTTTTACATAGAAAAATTCTAAACCATCTTCTGAGCAAGATGTCAGTTTGTCGTTTTTCCAAATTCGGACTTCTTTAGCTCCGTCGATCTTATTTTTCTACGTTTTTGCTGCATTTTCCGCTAGTAGAAAATTTGAATTTTTATAATTCAATCATACCACAGATATCTATATACCGTTTTGATCGTCTCGTCGTGCTGATCTCTACAGTATATTCAATTGTCAACTTTGGAGTTCGGTATGCGGTATAATCTGCAAAATGACTCCGTATCGGTTCTGTATTCGAACTTTGTTTCCTTTGCCTTTTCTATTACCTACTATATAATTCAAATAGCCACTTGCTTTTATTAATTTCAGAATTCAATGTGTGGCTGTCACAATTCCCTATTTCCAATCTATTGCACGCTGGTTCGTTCATTTGTCCACCGGTTCCTTCTCTTTTCCATTTTTGAAACGAAATTTTTATTTCTTTCTGCTTCTTATGTTCATCATTCTTTCTTTTGCATTCCACCTCCATTCTTTTCTGGCTTCCCCTTCTCCTTCACTCTCTCTTGCACCACGAGCCATAGCAACCCATCCCTCCGTCCACACCTCCCCAACCACCCAACACGTGACCAACGTCCACTCCATGGGCACAACCCCACACCTCAACCTCCCAACGCCCGAGCTCCACATCGCCTTAGCCCATCTACCCACCTGAACGCGGCAGCCAACCGCCGTGCTCTCCGCCGTGCTCACCGGCCTCTGCCACACTCACAGGCCGAACCCAACGTCAGCCCGCATCAAACTGCAACTCACATGGAGCCCATCACCTTGGCTCGCTTCCCTCGCCTCACCTAGCTTTTCCCTCCGCTGTCCTTATCCGACCCGCCACCTGACCTCGGCCACACTTCGGCATGGTTGCATGCTCCGACCCATGAGAATATGGCAGCCACACCTTGTTACCCCGCTCCGGTAACCGAGCGCCTCCTCCACACTGACAGCGAGCAGCAGCTCGCCGAAGCATTTCACTCAGATCGAGCGCGTTCGCCTGCTTCTAGCCGAGCTCTGCAGCTTATTTGCGCACACGTATGTATCCGCTAATATGTTTGTTCCCCTGTAGCTCTCCCATCGCCACTGTCGTCCGCCTCGTCTACTTCCTACCGAGCCTCTCCAGATCCAAATTCATCAAACACTTTGGCCTCGCCAACCCCACATCCCATCTCAAAGTGCCTTCCCTCCTCCTCTCATCCAAGCTGACCACAACATCAACCCGCCACCTGACCCGCTTCATCCAAACCCGATTCTGCCTTGGATCCGACCTGCTCGGCCGTTAGCTGCACCTTCACCGCCTTGAGCAGCCTACTTCCTCCACTCCTTCATATTCCACCGTAATATATATATATATATATATATATATATCTTAACAAGGTCAGTTGTTCAAATAAAGAAAGCTTATATATTAGCTTACATATATACGTGAATATATAAGCTCATATTTGTTGCAGTCTGGAGATATTGCTTGCTCTTTCTTATGTTCATAGTATTTAAATATGTGTTTTAGACTTTATTTATTATTTAAAATATTTCTTTAAAAATAGTATATATGTACGGTTTGATTTTATTTGTTTTAAAAATTTATTGTCTTGATTGAAAGGCACATGGATATGTAAGATTATAAAGGTTACATGCCTGTACTGTGACAGCCTGTGCACTATTTTGCTTGTCCTGTTCATTATATGTAAAAAGTATATTAACCTTGAAAATCTGGTTATATAAGTTACAGTTCAGTATAATGGTATTTATACTTTATATTATATTAGTTAGTAGTATATATATTTGTGTACATGCTCATGCATAAATACGGTTGCTATTTCAACCTTCTTTTATATAAAAGTGAGTTTATATATATAAGTGTAAGTATATATTTGTTAGTTTATATATTTTGTTAGTTACATAGATATCAGTTTTATATACTATGTCTATATTATAAGTTATAACAGTTACAAGTTATATAAGTTATATCTTGAAAAGAAATATGTAAGTTTATAACTACATGTTGTATTGTTTTGAATGTCAGTTATATATTGGTTTACAGTACAAAGTATAAAAGTTGTACATATTTCAATATATATATGTTCTAACAGATCATCAATCTGTTTATATTTACATATGAATTTATATAAGTTATACATTATCATTTTGATCTTAAATTTCATGTTTGTTATATATTAGTATATATATTTCATAAGGTTATAGTATATATATAGATAGTTACATATGTATATCTGGAAAATATATATATTCTATTTGCGTTACTGTCTGCAATTATGTGTAAATTTGAGTAGGGATATATTAAGTTCAAATATCTATATGTCTACATTATTTAGTTATGTGTCACAGTTTGTATATGAGTTATAAAAGTTTCAGTTTCGAAAAATTTCAAAGTTTAACTTGTTTATAATTTAGGTTGCAGTTATTATCTACAGATAAATTGGTTTAAAGCATAAGAGTATAAATGAGTTAGTTTGTATATGTATGTTGAAAGGTATTAACAATTTTATAGTTATATATATGTATAACTTACTACCCTGGTACATATAAGATGATGATGTACGACTTGTTTATATATATACTTATAAATTGAGTTTATAATATATAAGTATTGATTTTAAATATATTATGTATATATGTTGAGTTAATATATGTGTTTTAATTTGAGGTAATGGATTTTAAGATACATTTATATTTAAATTTAATATGTGTTTGAATTTAGTATATGATTTCATATATGTATAGTTATATACAGTCGTATATATTAGTTCATTTATAACTAATCTTCATCGATCCATTTCTGACTTAATTTCGTAAATTCCAATTTATCAACTTCATTCGATTCGAGTTCAATCTTGCATTGTTTGAGATTCGTGCCTGGATTCATAACTCGTTCATTTGTCGAACCTCTCTAGCCTCGAAAGGTGAGCAATTACTCACGATTAATGTTCTTTTATTTATTAAATCTGATTTCAATTGAAACGGCACTTGAAATATGCTGCTGTTAGTTATTTACACTGTTATATATGCTATTACCTATATCTGTTCACCTATGACATTTGACACCATTATCTGTTAATTATTTATGCGATGATAATACAGTTTGGTCGATAATTGATTGATTGTTGTTATATTGGATGTTAAATTGTAATGTATAAAGTGATAAATATTATGCAATTGAATTGGACGTAGAATAGTTAAAAAATTTGAATCGACACATGTGTTGAATTTGGTTAGTTAAATTTGTATAATATGACCCCTTGAATGTTTAATTACTTGACCCGTAGTAATATGGTTAATTACACCTTGAACCATTTAAATGTATGTTGTTTAAATCGATGTAGTTTGAAATTGAACAATTGATATCAAATGAAGAACCGTATTAATATTATTGTAATAATTTTTAATCTACATGAAATGATAGTGTAGATTCTAGAAATAATTATATTAATTTGCACAAACAACAATGTGAATTAATATGATTATTTCGGGATTATTTGAATTGATTATTGGATTGATATTGGTTGTTTTTATTGCTTGTTTATTTACTTTGACACCATCCCAGTTATCACACTGCAAGTTCCCTTTGTTATGCTTTGATTTTGAATTGAATTGGAATCGGGTTGAAATGATAAATACCCAAATAAAACTTGACTTAGGATAGAAAATTTAATAAAAAACCCGATTGGTCAATAATTTGATTTAAAAATAAATTGAAGATTTTATTTGAGTAAATAATAAGTTTGGAAAAGAAGTTGGAATTTGAATTTAATGAAAGGAAATATTAATATTTAATAATTTGAATCAAATATTAACATAGTAGATGATGAATGAACGTTGTTTTAAGATTTGGAATTATTAATAATTAAGATTGAAATTATTTAATAATTGAATAAGATTGAATTATTTGATAATTAAATAAGATTGAATTATTTAATGATTAAATAAAATTGAATTCTTTAATAAGTGAAATTGAACTTCTTGAATAAGTGAAATTAAGTTTTTATCAAAATAAAAATGTGATTTATTGAAATTAATGTAAGACTTGAAATTTAAAGAAATTGTTTGACGAATTTAATTTAATTCAAAATTGTAAGTTTTGATTTAATGAAGTTGAACTTAAGTAATTGATTTAATGAATTAGAAATTAAATAGAAATTGTTTTGAATGACAAATTTACTTTGATGAATACTGAATAAAATCGATCAATGAAGTTAAATCGATTTGAAGGTTAAATTAAATTAATTTAAATGATTTGGAATGAAACTTATTTACGAACTTGAATCAAACTTGGATCAATATTTGAATTGTTTTAAATAAAATTTGGATTTGAATTATAAGATTTTGAAATGGTAATTTGGAAAGTTGAACGTAAATTATGGAATTTGATTTAGAAAGACAAATGAAATGCTGATTTACAAATTTTAATGGAAATTGAATTTGATTTGTTTTGAAATATATTAAATGACCAATCAGTGTAATAATTATGAAAGTTATTAAAGAGACCGGAATCAGTTAGGGACATACTAACTGTCTAAACCGAAAACCACTTTAATAACTATACGTGGAGTTGTGATCCAGAATGAAGTGGTTGGAATGATGTACGTGATGACTGAAGAAAGAGAACGATAATGGATAGCCTTGACACTTGTGTCAAATTGGAAATGACTAAAATCAGGAGCCGTGCCGGGCCAAATGGAGGTTAGCTGCCTCGAGCGAACACACTTCTTCGAATTACTCATTACTTGTTGTCGATTGGTGCACCCTTGATTTGGGAGTGTTGTTTCGTGGTGTTCCGATCGCTGCGGCGATGCGTTCTCACCAGTCCGGATCAGGCAAACGGTAGTTTCACTACCTTGGGTATTGCCTCATGTGCCTTGTCATACTTGTATCCTTATACGTGACCACTACGATTTGTTTTGTGTTATACTTATGGAGTACTCCCTGATATCCCACTAGTTTACGGTGGAGTTTACAGTGCTGTATAGACTATAACGCTTATATAAAATGTGTTAAGGGGGATAATGGTAACGCCTTAACACTATTTTGATACCTTATATTACTAATAGGCATTATCTATTTACCGTACACTACTACATAGTAGATAGTTTAACGGATCCTTAAAGGATGGTTATTCCAAACATCCTTTGAGTTACTTGTATTTCAATTGCTATTTCACTTGAGTTGGATTTATTGATATAAGAATATTAATCCTGACTCGACTGTTTTGTGTTTTGCTTTATGCTCGGGTCAGACTGAGTATACCAGTATTCGAGACTCACCTTTGGAGTTGGAGCTTCGCTAGGAGCTTCGCTAGGAGATCCAGCTATCTATCTAGTTTCAGCTATCTATCCAGTTTCAGATATCCAGTTGATTCTAGTGATGTATTCTGATATTGTATTTGATTATTGTATTCGAGTCATCTGTTGTACATCATTTAACTCTGATATGTATATAGTAGCTTCATGAACTACTATCTTTTCTTTCCGCTGCATTTATTACTCTGTGTCTGTGATCTGTGATTATTTATTTACTGTATATGTTCAGTTTTGCCAAATTTAAATTAACAACGTGGTATTTTGAATTATTCAAGTCCGACATGTGCGGATGCGAATGGTCCAAAATACCGGGTCGTTACAGTTGGTATCTGTGAAGACCCAAAATTATTGAGATAAGAATAATTTAAATAAAGTCAGAAAAAGGAGAATTTTCAAGGAAGAAAGAAATAATACAGCCTGAAAATAAATAGTGAGAATAAGTTAAAAATATAATGAAGGGAATAGTTGTTTTCAGTAAAACAAAAATGAAAATGGTAATTAAATATATGAATACATTTGTACATCAAGAGAAAATAAATAGCTTGAAGCATTAACAAGGAATCAATTCATAAAAGGATATACATGTATACATTACAGTTTAGCATAAAGAAAATAAACAATGCAAGAAAGTCACATGAGAATAAGGTGTGTGTATGAAACATGCAAATAGCATGCAAATCAGAAAAGAAAAGAAAAGTTAAAGCAACTGAAAATACCCGAATTGGAAATCAGAAAGAAAATGGCATTTCTAGCCATGACATCATATGTAAAATTCTCTCAACTGTATGGGGATAAGATGGGTTTTTCACTCTACTAAAACCCTAAACAATGTTTTAAAAATTAAAGGGGAAGCAGCAGTCTCACTGCAGAAAAACAGAAAATATTAAGAAAAGAAAGGAGAGCAATCCAAAGCCATTGTTCAAGTTAAAGAATTCTCAGGGAAAAGAGGCAGGAAGGTGAGTGATTAATCAATCTATGAGGCTTAAGGCATTAAGACCCAAGTTAAGGGCAGCCATATTATTTTATAAAAACCATATCATGTTTGTGCTTGATCTATTTTTCAGTATAAATGAATGCTGAAAATGGTAGGTGTTTTGATAAATCTTTGGTTGATGCTTTGGTTTGCTTTGTTTGATTGTTTGATAAGAAAAAATACCATGATCACTGATATAGATCCAGCACCTTAAAACACCAGTTTATAAATATGGTTAGTAAGATAAATACATTTTTATTGTGAAGTAGGGTATTACTGAAAAATGAACTAGGCAGTGTGAATAAAGGAGGTTCATGCTCATGTCTGGATTGTTTTAAACTTAAGGTGAACAATGCAATAAATCATTTATGTGCTGATTTGTTCAGATCTTAAGCTAAAATGTTTTATGGGTTTTTCTCAAAAACCTTACCCTATGTTCACAGTAGAATCGAGTATAAGAATTTTTATATGATTTTACAGGATTTGTTTAAGTGATCATGATATTCCTGAATATAGAAGATATGCAGTGTTAAAACAAATTTTGAATAAAACAACTGGAAAATGAGATGTGGTATTCTTTTCATGAATGTTTACTATGGTTAGCTGAAATTCCTGAGTGAGTTAACCCTCTCTGATTTTAAAAAAAAAAAGAAGAAAAGAATATAGCAGCATTTCAAGAGTTAATAAATTTTTCTGAAAGAAAATGAGAATGGTCTCTAGATTATAAAAACTAATATAGGAGTAAAGCCTTGATCTATCCATCATAAGGGGGATGATGGGTATGTGCATGACTTGTTTAAGTCCTATAGGCCTTTGTGCAAGGGTTAACAGAATTGAGTCCCTTGCAATGCACACATGGTGTTCAATGGCAAAGAGTTAAGACCAAATTAAATTTTTAAATTGAGATTGAGAGCTGAGCTATGGAAATTAAAATGAGTTAATTCCATAGGAGTATGTGTACATGTATACTGTATTGGATGGATGAATGGATGCTTGTGTGCATATGTGTTAGTAGGGGCTTATACATGTTCATATACCCAGTTTACATTATGAATCCAAATAAGCATCAAGCACATAAATTCTCTGCACAATAATTTAAATGTCAAGTTATTATATTTTGATTTCACTCATACCAGAATTTTATTCTGACCCTATTTGTTGCCTTGCAATAATTGGGGTGTCTCATTTTTATGGAGGCAGTCCAAAATATTGCTGTAGGAAAAGATGTATAAGTGGCTTGCTTGCATGGATATTTGAAGATCTTCATGAATTAAGGAAAAATAAATGCTTAAGGAAGTAGCAGTATAATCTGTAATAGATAATCTAGGCAAACTTCCTTTTATTTTGTGTATTCTCAGCAATGATGCTTATTTTGTTCACTTGAAAAGAACATGTAAAAACTTAAGTATTCTGTGGGGTTTGTGAGTTACTGATTTAAGCAACTTATTTATTTGATTTCTGGTGGAAAAGTGATGAAGGAAGTATGCCATATAATATGATATGTGGACATACATCCCTTGGCAAGGTTTAAGTGATTTTAAATTATAAAGATAAGGCTGTTATTGAAAAGTATGCTATGAATTTTGTTAAGTGGATAGGTTGAATCTGGTCCTGGCTAACCAGTAAGGCTTGACCATGACTTATAATTGATATAGGTCCATGCAAAGGCTGGAAGGCATAGCCTGTAATCTGGTTTTGGGCATTTGATTTTTCCCCAGCAAAAACTTGTATTGCTTGGTGTAATAAGCTCATATGTATGCTAGATACTTGTAGGCATCACTGCAAATTAGACTTATCTAATTCTTGTTATCTGGATACTTAATTTAAATCTGGTAATATTGAGTCATAGACAAAACCAGTAGTAATTTGTAGAGGCATGTGGTCTTGTTTGTAATGAGCATCTCCACCATTCAATAGAATAATGACCACTAACATTTGTTATCTTTCCTAGAAAATCATCAGTTGTTTTCATTATAAGTTCACCGGGAAGTCTTGCATTTTGTCAGGTCATTTTGCCTTTAGACACACTGTCTGCACACATGTTCTTAGTCTCCATTTAGCATGATAGTTTGAGTTAGCACTCTAGTCTGACTGTATTGTTTTCCTCTGCTTAGCCTTTAAATCAGTTTGTAATTTCAATGTTCACCTGATTATTGCAACTTAATAAATTAAAGCATGGGTATTTCATCTGATATAAAAATTGTTTGAAGTTGAAATGAGTAACACAAGCTAAACTAATAAGCATGGGTTAGGTTGAACACTTTTTACTTAATATAGAACAATAAGTATCATATTACAAAATCCCAGGATTAAATTGTATGGCTTATAGATTCAGGGATCAATTAATAGGTGAGATAGGATAAGAAAATAAGAGAACTAGTGGTATCTAATCCTAAGGTTAATCAGGCTTGAGTTCTAAAAAAAAAAATGAAAAACAAAAATTGTGTTTGAACCGACCAGCATAGCACTCGAACTCGTGACCTTGTATGTATAAGTTAGGCGCGTTTCCATTACGCCTAGATGTTGCTTGTGTTTCCTTAGGATCCACTTTATTTTATACTGATTTTGACACTATTCAGAACTTAACACAAACATCTATATTAAAAGCTTGTTTACTACTGATTATTTCTTGATCACTTCTTAGTTAGTATAAACAGACTAATGTGTTTGTTCCCAGTGGATTGTTTGATAAAAAATAATAATAATAATATAATATATAGGAATGGCTATGTGACACCAAATCTCTTAAATATGAGAAATAAGGTAGGAATGAGTTGCTTTGCTATTTTAATCACTCTGATAAGCAAAGAACCATTTATATATCTTCACATATATAAATGATAGGATTTATTTTAAATACTGATATATTTATATTAGTAAAATTTAGGATCTTGGGAAGAATTAAATTAAGGATAGTGATCCATTGACATGTATATATATGTATATACAGTGTAAAAAAAAAAAACTCAACAGAAAATTCACTAAAAATAAATCATAAAGAAGTGGGTCACTTCAGTTGGTATCAGAGCTATGTTGTTAAAACATAGCATAAATATATAGTAATGATAGAAATAAATATTCCCAGTAGAAATAAATTGCAGAAAATAATTGAATTAGAAATATGACTAATTAGCTATACAATTGAATAGTGAATCATGGTAGGAAGACCACCAAGTCATGGAGCAGGACCCTCCAATACAACACCAATGGTCAATTTGCAAGATTTGGTGAGGGCATTTAGAGAAGGAGCAGTGCATAGAGAAGAAAATCCTCATGAGGAATTATCTAAGCTATTGAAGACATTTTCAAATTTAGGAGGCAAGGATTTTGAAGGCACCGAGGGAGTTATGGGAGTGCAGACATGGTTGAGAACTTTGGATAGGATATTTGCAGATATGCAAATAAATGATCAAAGGAAGAGGCAAATTGCTTCCAGAAGACTCAAGGGAGCAGCACTTGATTGGTGGGAGGTCATTATCACAGGGAGGCCAGAAAATGAGATAACATGGGATCAATTCAAGGAGATGCATGAGGCAAGATTTGTCCCAGCAACAGCCAAGGCAACACTGCTGGAGGAATTTATAAGGCTGAGGCAAGGGCCAATGAGTGTAACTGAATACACACAAAAATTTGAGAGCTTATCCAAGTATGGAACCATGCTCATAGGGAATGAAGAATTAAAGAATTCCAGATTTATTCAAGGACTTAATGCTAATTTAAGTAGAGCAATGCTACCCTACAAAGACAAAACCTTTGATCAAGTTATAGATCTTACTCTCTCTTTTGAACAACATGATAATGCCAGAGAAAAATTCAGGAGCATGAGGGCTAACAACAACAATAAAAAAGGGAAAAATAGAACTCACCCTTATGATAAGAGAAATTCAAATCAGAAGGTTGAAGGAGCAACCAGTGGAGAAGTCAAGAAGAAGATTATTTGCTACAATTGTGGTAAAGAAGGACACATGAGTAATAGGTGTCAGGCAGCTAAGAAAACCCCATTCAGTTGCTACAACTGTGGGAAAGAGGGTCATATTAAAAAGAATTGCCCAGAATTCAAAAAGGGAGCAAAGGTAGGAGCACTTGAGGGAAAAGCAACTGCAGTGGGAAGTTCTGGACAATTGGAAGGTATACTTCTAATTAAAGATCACCCCATCTCAGTTATATATGACACTGGAGCAACACATTCACTAATATCCCAAGACATAGTGAATAAATTAACTCTCACATGCTATTTAGTTGATAATCCCTTGTCTATTCAAAGTCCCCTGGGTAGCTCTTGTTTGCTAGGATTGAAATGTTTGGGAGTAGAATTAAACATAGGAGGAAATGTGTTTAAATCTGATTTGTTTGTATTAAAATACCCTGGAATAGGAATTATTTTAGGGGTAGATTGGTTGAGCAAATTCAAAGCAATTTTGAATTTGGAAAATTTTACTATTTCTCTGAAAACAGAAAATGGTAAA
Source organism: Allium fistulosum (assembly GCA_030737815.1). NCBI lineage: Eukaryota > Viridiplantae > Streptophyta > Magnoliopsida > Asparagales > Amaryllidaceae > Allium > Allium fistulosum. Next base: position 1,017,390,148 of record CM060907.1, read on the forward strand.
AATATTATAGTCATGAGTGAAATTGCTAAAATCAATTACCTTAACCAAATATGTAGCATGACTGAGAAAGAATTAACACTTGAAGACATAAAAATTATAAATGAATACCCAGATGTCTTTGGTGAAGTCATAGGTGTTCCAGAAAATAGGCAAGTAGAATTTCAAATAAGGCTAATCCCAGGAGCAAGCCCAATCATCAAGAAGCCTACTAGGATGGGTCCTAAAGAATTAGTGGAATTGAAACATCAGTTGGAAGAACTGGAGCAGAAAGGCTTCATAAGGCCTAGTAGTTCAAACTGGGGTTCTCCAGTTGTATTTGTGAAAAAGCATGATGGTACTTTGAGAATGTGCATAGATTATAGGGAATTAAACAAAGTCACCATTAAAAATAAATATCCACTTCCCAGAATTGATGATTTGTTTGATCAATTAAATGGAGCAAGGATTTTCTCAAGGCTAGACTTAGCCTCTGGATTTCACCAAATGAAGGTTGAAGAGGAAAGTATTAAATACACAGCATTCAACACAAGGTATGGGCTATATGAATATTTAGTAATGCCTTTTGGATTGACAAATGCACCATCATATTTTGTAGATTTAATGAATAGAACATTTAGAGATTTTCTAGATAAATTTGTGGTTGTCTTTATTGATGACATATTAGTGTATTCAAAATCAGAAGAAGAACATGCAAAACACTTGCATCTGGTTTTGTCTAGACTGAGGGCACATGATTTAAAAGCCAAATTCTCTAAGTGCACATTTTGGCAGAAGGAAGTAAAATTTTTGGGGCACATAGTATCACAACAAGGGGTTAGTGTAGACCCAAATAAGGTGATGGCAGTGCAATCTTGGAGCAGACCCAAATCAGTAACTGAGGTGAGGTCATTTTTGGGAATGGCAGGCTATTATAGGAGATTTATAAAAGATTTTGCAAGGATAGCTATCCCATTGACCAAGCTAACTAAAAAGGAGCAACCCTATGTGTGGACAGAGAAGTGTGAACAAGCTTTCATATCACTAAAGAAGGCACTGGTAGAAGCTCCAGTTTTACAAGTGCCAGAAGGCAATGAAGAATTAGTAGTTTACACAGATGCTAGTGGATCTGGATTGGGGGCAGTGCTTATGCAACATGGTAGAGTCATAGCTTATGCATCAAGGCAACTCAAGCCAAATGAAACTAGGTATGCTACACATGACTTAGAACTAGCTGCTGTGGTGTATGCATTGAAACTATGGAGACATTATTTATTGGGTGCTAAGTTTGAATTGTTTACTGATCACAAGTCACTTAAATAATTGTTTTCCCAAAAAGACTTGAACATGAGGCAACATAGGTGGGTAGAATTTCTAGCTGCCTATGATCTTGATATATTGTATACCCCTGGAAAAGCTAATAAAGTAGCAGATGCATTAAGTAGACATCAAGCTAAATTGGCAAGCTTAATGATGGCAGAGTTCAAGGATTTGACAATTCTTAGTGAGGTGGAAGTGAAAGAAGAAACTAGTGTATCAGATAAGACACACAGTAAGATGATTGAATATGGTAAATTAAGCCTCATATCCTTAAATTCAACACTGGTTGATAAAATAGGACAAATGCAGAATCAAGATATAAATTTGAAGGAGAAAAAGAACATGATATCCCAAGGCATGACAGTGGAAAACTATGAGGTAGATGGTAAAGGATACTTAAGGAAAAAGGGGAAACTCTGCATACCAAATGTAGAGGAACTAAAGCAAGAAGTTATGGATGAGCATCACAAAACAAAGTATACTATCCATCCTGGTGGTACAAAAATGTACCATGATCTCAAGAGAAATTATTGGTGGCCAGGAATGAAAGGGGCAGTAGCAAAATATGTGGCAAATTGCTTAACATGCCAACAAGTAAAGGCAGACTATCAAAGACCCTCAGGCCTATTGCAACCTTTGGAAGTGCCTACCTGGAAATGGGAGAGTATATCAATGGATTTTGTGGATGGTTTGCCAAGAACAAGAAGGGGAAATGATAGTATTTGGGTAGTGGTTGATAGACTCACAAAAACAGCACACTTCATCCCAATAAGTTCAAACAGAAATGCTCACAAGCTAGCTCAATTGTTTGTAAAGGAGATAGTAAGATTGCATGGCATCCCCAAGACTATCATTAGTGATAGAGATACTTTGTTTACTTCAAGGTTTTGGAGTAGCTTTCAAGAAGCTATGGGGACAGAATTAAGCTTAAGCACATCCTACCATCCACAAACTGATGGGCAAACTGAGATTGTTAATAAAGTTTTAGAGGATTTGTTGAGAGCATGCATACTTGATTTTGGAGGCAACTGGGAAGATCATATTTATTTAGCTGAGTTTGCTTATAATAATAGCTACCAGTCCACTATAGGAATGGCTCCATTTGAGGCTTTATATGGGAAGCCTTGTTTATCTCCTGCATGTTGGATGGAGGCTGGTGAAAGGGTGTTGCTTGGACCAGACCAGGTAAAAGAAACTTCTGCAAGAATTGAATTAGTGAGGCAAAGAATGAGAGTGGCTCAAGAGAGACAGAAAGCTTATGCAGATAAAAAGAGAAGGCCAGTAGAGTTTGAGGTGGGAGACTATGTGTTTCTCAAAGTTTCACCAATGAGGAAAATATTGAGATTTGGAAAAGCAGGGAAACTGTCACCAAGGTATGTAGGACCATATGAAATTGTTCGAAGAATAGGGACTTTAGCTTATAGGTTGAAGTTACCAGAGGAATTGAGCAAAATACATGATGTATTTCATGTATCTCAATTAAGAAAGTGGGTGCATGATAAGAAAACTATTCTTGAATCCCCTACACATGATGTATTCGAGTCATCTGTTGTACATCATTTAACTCTGATATGTATATAGTAGCTTCATGAACTACTATCTTTTCTTTCCGCTGCATTTATTACTCTGTGTCTGTGATCTGTGATTATTTATTTACTGTATATGTTCAGTTTTGCCAAATTTAAATTAACAACGTGGTATTTTGAATTATTCAAGTCCGACATGTGCGGATGCGAATGGTCCAAAATACCGGGTCGTTACAGTTGGTATCTGTGAAGACCCAAAATTATTGAGATAAGAATAATTTAAATAAAGTCAGAAAAAGGAGAATTTTCAAGGAAGAAAGAAATAATACAGCCTGAAAATAAATAGTGAGAATAAGTTAAAAATATAATGAAGGGAATAGTTGTTTTCAGTAAAACAAAAATGAAAATGGTAATTAAATATATGAATACATTTGTACATCAAGAGAAAATAAATAGCTTGAAGCATTAACAAGGAATCAATTCATAAAAGGATATACATGTATACATTACAGTTTAGCATAAAGAAAATAAACAATGCAAGAAAGTCACATGAGAATAAGGTGTGTGTATGAAACATGCAAATAGCATGCAAATCAGAAAAGAAAAGAAAAGTTAAAGCAACTGAAAATACCCGAATTGGAAATCAGAAAGAAAATGGCATTTCTAGCCATGACATCATATGTAAAATTCTCTCAACTGTATGGGGATAAGATGGGTTTTTCACTCTACTAAAACCCTAAACAATGTTTTAAAAATTAAAGGGGAAGCAGCAGTCTCACTGCAGAAAAACAGAAAATATTAAGAAAAGAAAGGAGAGCAATCCAAAGCCATTGTTCAAGTTAAAGAATTCTCAGGGAAAAGAGGCAGGAAGGTGAGTGATTAATCAATCTATGAGGCTTAAGGCATTAAGACCCAAGTTAAGGGCAGCCATATTATTTTATAAAAACCATATCATGTTTGTGCTTGATCTATTTTTCAGTATAAATGAATGCTGAAAATGGTAGGTGTTTTGATAAATCTTTGGTTGATGCTTTGGTTTGCTTTGTTTGATTGTTTGATAAGAAAAAATACCATGATCACTGATATAGATCCAGCACCTTAAAACACCAGTTTATAAATATGGTTAGTAAGATAAATACATTTTTATTGTGAAGTAGGGTATTACTGAAAAATGAACTAGGCAGTGTGAATAAAGGAGGTTCATGCTCATGTCTGGATTGTTTTAAACTTAAGGTGAACAATGCAATAAATCATTTATGTGCTGATTTGTTCAGATCTTAAGCTAAAATGTTTTATGGGTTTTTCTCAAAAACCTTACCCTATGTTCACAGTAGAATCGAGTATAAGAATTTTTATATGATTTTACAGGATTTGTTTAAGTGATCATGATATTCCTGAATATAGAAGATATGCAGTGTTAAAACAAATTTTGAATAAAACAACTGGAAAATGAGATGTGGTATTCTTTTCATGAATGTTTACTATGGTTAGCTGAAATTCCTGAGTGAGTTAACCCTCTCTGATTTTTAAAAAAAAAAAAGAAGAAAAGAATATAGCAACATTTCAAGAGTTAATAAATTTTTCTGAAAGAAAATGAGAATGGTCTCTAGATTATAAAAACTAATCTAGGAGTAAAGCCTTGATCTATCCATCATAAGGGGGATGATGGGTATGTGCATGACTTGTTTAAGTCCTATAGGCCTTTGTGCAAGGGTTAACAGAATTGAGTCCCTTGCAATGCACACATGGTGTTCAATGGCAAAGAGTTAAGACCAAATTAAATTTTTAAATTGAGATTGAGAGCTGAGCTATGGAAATTAAAATGAGTTAATTCCATAGGAGTATGTGTACATGTATACTGTATTGGATGGATGAATGGATGCTTGTGTGCATATGTGTTAGTAGGGGCTTATACATGTTCATATACCCAGTTTACATTATGAATCCAAATAAGCATCAAGCACATAAATTCTCTGCACAATAATTTAAATGTCAAGTTATTATATTTTGATTTCACTCATACCAGAATTTTATTCTGACCCTATTTGTTGCCTTGCAATAATTGGGGTGTCTCATTTTTATGGAGGCAGTCCAAAATATTGCTGCAGGAAAAGATGTATAAGTGGCTTGCTTGCATGGATATTTGAAGATCTTCATGAATTAAGGAAAAATAAATGCTTAAGGAAGTAGCAGTATAATCTGTAATAGATAATCTAGGCAAACTTCCTTTTATTTTGTGTATTCTCAGCAATGATGCTTATTTTGTTCACTTGAAAAGAACATGTAAAAACTTAAGTATTCTGTGGGGTTTGTGAGTTACTGATTTAAGCAACTTATTTATTTGATTTCTGGTGGAAAAGTGATGAAGGAAGTATGCCATATAATATGATATGTGGACATACATCCCTTGGCAAGGTTTAAGTGATTTTAAATTATAAAGATAAGGCTGTTATTGAAAAGTATGCTATGAATTTTGTTAAGTGGATAGGTTGAATCTGGTCCTGGCTAACCAGTAAGGCTTGACCATGACTTATAATTGATATAGGTCCATGCAAAGGCTGGAAGGCATAGCCTGTAATCTGGTTTTGGGCATTTGATTTTTCCCCAGCAAAAACTTGTATTGCTTGGTGTAATAAGCTCATATGTATGCTAGATACTTGTAGGCATCACTGCAAATTAGACTTATCTAATTCTTGTTATCTGGATACTTAATTTAAATCTGGTAATATTGAGTCATAGACAAAACCAGTAGTAATTTGTAGAGGCATGTGGTCTTGTTTGTAATGAGCATCTCCACCATTCAATAGAATAATGACCACTAACATTTGTTATCTTTCCTAGAAAATCATCAGTTGTTTTCATTATAAGTTCACCGGGAAGTCTTGCATTTTGTCAGGTCATTTTGCCTTTAGACACACTGTCTGCACACATGTTCTTAGTCTCCATTTAGCATGATAGTTTGAGTTAGCACTCTAGTCTGACTGTATTGTTTTCCTCTGCTTAGCCTTTAAATCAGTTTGTAATTTCAATGTTCACCTGATTATTGCAACTTAATAAATTAAAGCATGGGTATTTCATCTGATATAAAAATTGTTTGAAGTTGAAATGAGTAACACAAGCTAAACTAATAAGCATGGGTTAGGTTGAACACTTTTTACTTAATATAGAACAATAAGTATCATATTACAAAATCCCAGGATTAAATTGTATGGCTTATAGATTCAGGGATCAATTAATAGGTGAGATAGGATAAGAAAATAAGAGAACTAGTGGTATCTAATCCTAAGGTTAATCAGGCTTGAGTTCTAAAAAAAAAATGAAAAACAAAAATTGTGTTTGAACCGACCAGCATAGCACTCGAACTCGTGACCTTGTATGTATAAGTTAGGCGCGTTTCCATTACGCCTAGATGTTGCTTGTGTTTCCTTAGGATCCACTTTATTTTATACTGATTTTGACACTATTCAGAACTTAACACAAACATCTATATTAAAAGCTTGTTTACTACTGATTATTTCTTGATCACTTCTTAGTTAGTATAAACAGACTAATGTGTTTGTTCCCAGTGGATTGTTTGATAAAAAAAAAAATAATAATATAATATATAGGAATGGCTATGTGACACCAAATCTCTTAAATATGAGAAATAAGGTAGGAATGAGTTGCTTTGCTATTTTAATCACTCTGATAAGCAAAGAACCATTTATATATCTTCACATATATAAATGATAGGATTTATTTTAAATACTGATATATTTATATTAGTAAAATTCAGGATCTTGGGAAGAATTAAATTAAGGATAGTGATCCATTGACATGTATATATATGTATATACAGTGTAAAAAAAAAAACTCAACAGAAAATTCACTAAAAATAAATCATAAAGAAGTGGGTCACTTCAGTATCAGAGCTCTGGTAGCTCTAGGCAAAACTCAGCATATAGGGTAAATGTATTTACAGAAACACTTTCATTTGAGTTTGAATCTCTTCCTTTTGACACGATTCCTTTGAATTTTGGAACATCCCCTGCGGTTCCAAAATCCATTCGTGCCCCTCACTATTCGTCTTCTTCCAATTCCGGAGTATCCCATAACTCCACTCCGAATGATCTTTATAATGAATCGGCGGTCTCGCCAATCTTCGAATTATTTGTAAATGGGTGAAACTCCTTTACAATTGGCATCGATTCACCATAGATTTCCATCTCCTCGGTTTAGATGCTACTATCTCTTGTATGCCCTGATTATATCTTTGATGATCGAACATCGATTTACCTAAGAATTCTGCATCAGTCTTATTCGTGAACTCACGGTCAATTCGGTTAAGGTTGCCTGTAAATTAAATGAACTTACCCATCTCCCGATTCTGTTATTGAATCATCTTATCTTTTCTTTCGAATTTGTCTTCGAATCAGAATTCTCTTTGATTTGAGTCCATCAAAATTTGAATCTCTATCCTTGCTTTGAAATCATTGTTGTATCGTCGAGCGAGGAAGTGTATTTGTAAATTTATATTAAAAAATGTTTTATATATTGTGTTGTTTGAGTTGTTGATGTGGTTTGGGTTTTCGATCGATTCGTCTGATCAACGCTATCGATAGGATTCCCAAAACATTTGAGCAGAGCAAACTAAGACAATATCGTTTTCAAATTTGGTAAATAAAATAAATTTGTGTGATTATATTATATATAAGTAAATTTTCTAGATTGTTAAATGAATGGGTCAACAAAATGGTAATATTTGATTTTTATTTATTGTTTTGTAAACCTTTGACTATTCCAATATGATAAGTAAATGAAATTATAGAACATGGTTTAAAATTTTAATTAGGAGTTGAAATGAATTTAAATAAAGAGTTGGGAATTTAATTTCCATTGATTTCAAACTTTGGGTTAATTTTAAAATGCATATTATAAAAAGTAATTTTGAATAGAAATCATTTCCAAAGAATTTTAAATGTTTAAATCAGTGCTCTTCTCTTTGTTGCTGGAAAATAATTTCGGTGATGGTGGCCGCATCATCGACATTCATTTTCGAGTTTCGAAGTGGAGAAACCATTCTATAGCTTTGCTACGGTTTTGTTTTGGAAAAATATTTTGATTCGAATTTCTTAAATATGACTTGATTTATATATATATATATGGGTATATTATTTTAAATTTAAATTGATTCAATATATATAGTATATACATGATTATTTCTAAAGGGTTTGAAATTAAACGGAAATTTAATTCTTAAAAATCATGTTAAAAGTTGTTTTCAATTATAAATAAAGCTAAATTTTGAATAAGTATTTAAACTTGAAATGATTGAATTTGAAAATTTTATTTGTATAGTACTAAATTGCATTTCAAAATAACTTACCTAAATTATTCAGAAGTTAAAATGTAATTGGATAATTTACAATATAAAATAATTTTATAAATAAAATTTGAGTGTTTATAATAAATGTTATGCACTTAGATTTTAATTATAAAAGATGCTAATAAAGATGATAGAATGATAAGTTAATTAAATAAGATAAATAAGTAAATTTTGTTCTGGAAGAATTAACAAATTGAATTGAATCAGTTTAATGAAATACCTTGAATTAAGATCAATTATTGAATATTAATTGATTTAAAATGAAATTTATATGATTAGAATTAACAGTTGAACTAACAAATTTAAATCGAATGACTATTTATTGATTTAATATAAATGGATTTAACCAAATTGAAAAAAATATAAATTAATTTAAATTGAAATTTATATGGTTTAAATTAATTTATATGGTTTAAATATATGTAATAAGAGATACTAAGTGAAATAAACTTAATAATAATTTGGAATAAAGAAGAATTAAATTTGTTGAATAAATATGATTTTATTAAATGACTATTCTAATTTATGATTTTAGAAGTTTGTTAATTAAAGATAATTGGATACTAAGATAATGAATTTAGAAATAGTTGAGATTGATTTTAGTGAAATCAAATGGATTAAATCAATTATTGAATATCAATTAATTTAAATTTGAATTTATATGGTTTAAATTAATTGTTATTTTGTATTTCAAATCTGTTTTTCTTTCTGGTTGTTTCTATTCTCCTACCTCGTTCCTTTTCGGGGACGAAAAGTTTTGAGTGGGGGAGAGTGTAACGACCCGTAAATTTCAACTATTTTAATAGCGTAATTAGTTGAAATTTTGTGAAATTTTAAACGATAAAATTTTGGGATATAAATTTGATATTTGGATTGCGTTTAGTTAAACATAGCAACTGGTAAATTTTCGTCCGAAAATATGAAAGTTTATTTCGCGCGTAAATTTACTTCAATTTAATCAGTTAAAAGCGATGAAAATAAAATGTTTCCGAAACCTAAATATTTTTACATAGAAAAATTCTAAACCATCTTCTGAGCAAGATGTCAGTTTGTCGTTTTTCCAAATTCGGAATTCTTTAGCTCCGTCGATCTTATTTTTCTGCGTTTTTGCTGCATTTTCCGCTTGTAGAAAATTCGAATTTTTATAATTCAATCATACCACAGATATCTATATACCGTTTTGATCGTCTCGTCGTGCTGATCTCTACAGTATATTCAATTGTCAACTTTGGAGTTCGGTATGCGGTATAATCTGCAAAATGACTCCGTATCGGTTCCGTATTCGAACTTTGTTTCCTTTGCCTTTTCTATTACCTACCGTATAATTCAAATAGCCACTTGCTTTTATTAATTTCAGAATTCAATGTGTGGCTGTCACAATTCCCTATTTCCAATTTATTGCACGCTGGTTCGTTCATTTGTCCATCGGTTCCTTCTCTTTTCCATTTTTGAAACGAAATTTTTATTTCTTTCTGCTTCTTATGTTCATCATTCTTTCTTTTGCATTCCACCTCCATTCTTTTATGGCTTCCCCTTCTCCTTCACTCTCTCTCGCACCTCGAGCCATAGCAACCCATCCCTTCGTCCACACCTCCCCAACCACCCAACACGTGACCAACGTCCACTCCATGGGCACAACCCCATACCTCAACCTCCCAAGGCCCGAGCTCCACATCGCCTTAGCCCATCTACCCACCTGAACGCGGCATCCAACCGCCGTGCTCTCCGCCGTGCTCACCGGCCTCTGCCAAGCTCACAGGCCGAACCCAACGTCAGCCTGCATCAAACTGCAACTCACATGGAGCCCATCACCCCGGCTCGCTTCCCTCGCCTCACCTAGCTTTTCCCTCCGCTGTCCTTATCCGACCCGCCACCTGACCTCGGCCACACTTCGGCATGGTTGCATGCTCCGACCCATGAGAATATGGCAGCCACACCTTGTTACCCTGCTCCGGTAACCAAGCGCCTCCTCCCCTCTAACAGCGAGCAGCAGCTCGCCGAAGCATTTCACTCAGATCGAGCGCGTTCGCCTGCTTCTAGCCGAGCTCTGCAGCTTATTTGCACGCACGTATGTATCCGCTAATATGTTTGTTCCCCTGTAGCTCTCCCATCGCCACTGTCGTCCGCCTCGTCTACTTCCTACCGAGCCTCTCTAGATCCAAATTCATCAAACACTTTGGCCTCGCCAACCCCACATCCCATCTCAAAGTGCCTTCCCTCCTCCTCTCATCCAAGCTGACCACAACATCAACCCGCCACCTGACCCGCTTCATCCAAACCCGATTCTGCCTTGGATCCGACCTGCTCGGCGGTTAGCTGCACCTTCACCGCCTTGAGCAGCCTACTTCCTCCACTCCTTCATATGCCACCGTAATATATATATCTTAACAAGGTCGGTTGTTCAAATAAAGAAAGCTTATATATTAGCTTACATATATACGTGAATATATAAGCTCATATTTGTTGCAGTCTGGAGATATTGCTTGCTCTTTCTTATGTTCATAGTATTTAAATTTGTGTTTTAGGCTTTATTTATTATTAAAAATATTTCTTTAAAAATAGTATATATGTACACTTTGATTTTATTTGTTTTAAAAATTTATTGTCTTGATTGAAAGGCACGTGGATATGTAAGATTATAAAGGTTACATGCCTGTACTGTGACAGCCTGTGCACTATTTTGCTTGTCCTGTTCATTATATGTAAAAAGTATATTAACCTTGAAAATCTGGTTATATAAGTTACAGTTCAGTATAAAGGTATTTATACTTTATATTATATTAGTTAGTAGTATATATATATTTGTGTACAGGCTCATGCATAAATATGGTTGCTATTTCAACCTTCTTTTATATAAAAGTGAGTTTATATATATAAGTGTAAGTATATATTTGTTAGTTTATATATTTTGTTAGTTACATAGATATCAGTTTTATATACTATGTCTATATTATAAGTTATAACAGTTACAAGTTATATAAGTTATATCTTGAAAAGAAATATGTAAGTTTATAACTACATGTTGTATTGTTTTGAATGTCAGTTATATATTGGTTTACAGTACAAAGTATAAAAGTTGTACATATTTCAATATATATATGTTCTAACAGATCATCAATCTGTTTATATTTACATATGAATTTATATAAGTTATACATTATCATTTTGATCTTAAATTTCATGTTTGTTATATATTAGTATATATATTTCATAAGGTTATAGTATATATATATATAGTTAAATATGTATATCTGGAAAATATATATATTCTATTTGCGATACTGTCTGCAATTATGTGTAAATTTGAGTAGGGATATATTAAGTTCAAATATATATATGTCTACATTATTTAGTTATGTGTCACAGTTTGTATATGAGTTATAAAAGTTTCAGTTTCGAAAAATTTCAAAGTTTAACTTGTTTATAATTTAGGTTGCAGTTATTATCTACAGATAAATTGGTTTAAAGCATAAGAGTATAAATGAGTTAGTTTGTATATGTATGTTGAAAGGTATTAACAATTTTATAGTTATATATATATATATATGTATAACTTACTACCCTGGTACATATAAGATGATGATGTACGACTTGTTTATATATATACTTATAAATTGAGTTTATAATATATAAGTATTGATTTTAAATATATTATGTATATATGTTGAGTTAATATATGTGTTTTAATTTGAGGTAATGGATTTTAAGATACATTTATATTTAAATTTAATATGTGTTTGAATTTAGTATATGATTTCATATATGTATAGTTATATACGGTCATATATATTAGTTCATTTATAACTAATCTTCATCGATCCATTTCTGACTTAATTTCGTAAATTCCAATTTATCAGCTTCATTCGATTCGAGTTCAATCTTGCATTGTTTGAGATTCGTGCCTGGATTCATAACTCGTTCATTTGTCGAACCTCTCTAGCCTCGAAAGGTGAGCAATCACTCACGATTAATGTTCTTTTATTTATTAAATCTGATTTCAATTGAAACGACACTTGAAATATGCTGCTGTTAGTTATTTACACTGTTATATATGCTATTACCTATATCTGTTCACCTATGACATCTGACACCATTATCTGTTAATTATTTATGCGATGATAATACAGTTTGGTCGATAATTGATTGATTGTTGTTATATTGGATGTTAAATTGTAATGTATAAAGTGATAAATATTATGCAATTGAATTGGACGTAGAATAGTTAAAAAATTTGAATCGACACATGTGTTGAATTTGGTTAGTTAAATTTGTATAATATGACCCCTTGAATGTTTAATTACTTGACCCGTAGTAATATGGTTAATTACACCTTGAACCATTTAAATGTATGTTGTTTAAATCGATGTAGTTTGAAACTGAACAATTGATATCAAATGAAGAACCGTATTAATATTATTGTAATAATCTTTAATGTACATGAAATGATAGTGTAGATTCTAGAAATAATTATATTAATTTGCACAAACAACAATGTGAATTAATACGATTATTTCAAGATTATTTGAATTGATTATTGGATTGATATTGGTTGTTGTTATTGCTTGTTTATTTACTTTAACACCATCCCAGTTATCACACTGCAAGTTCCCTTTGTTATGCTTTGATTTTGATGAATTGAATTGGAATCGGGTTGAAATGATAAATACCCAAATAAAACTTGACTTAGGATAGAAAATTTAATAAAAAACCCGATTGGTCAATAATTTGATTTAAAAATAAATTGAAGATTTTATTTGAGTAAATAATAAGTTTGGAAAAGAAGTTGGAATTTGAATTTAATGAAAGGAAATATTAATATTTAATAATCTGAATCAAATATTAACATAGTAGATGATGAATGAACGTTGTTTTAAGATTTGGAATTATTAATAATTAAGATTGAAATTATTTAATAATTGAATAAGATTGAATTATTTGATAATTAAATAAGATTGAATTATTTAATGATTAAATAAAATTGAATTCTTTAATAAGTGAAATTGAACTTCTTGAATAAATGAAATTAAGTTTTTATCAAAATAAAAATGTGATTTATTGAAATTAATGTAAGACTTGAAATTTAAAGAAATTGTTTGACGAATTTAATTTAATTCAAAATTGTAAGTTTTGATTTAATGAAGTGGAACTTAAGTAATTGATTTAATGAATTGGAAATTAAATAGAAATTGTTTTGAATGACAAATTTACTTAATGAATACTGAATAAAATCGATCAATGAAGTTAAATCGATTTGAAGGTTAAATTAAATTAATTTAAATAATTTGAAATGAAACTTATTTACGAACTTGAATCAAACTTGGATCAATATTTGAATTGTTTTAAATAAAATTTGGATTTGAATTATAAGATTTTGAAATGGTAATTTGGAAAGTTGAACGTAAATTATGGAATTTGATTTAGAAAGACAAATGAAATGTTGATTTACAAATTTTAATGGAAATTGAATTTGATTTGTTTTGAAATATATTAAATGACCAATCGGTGTAATAATTACGAAAGTTATTAAAGAGACCGGAATCGGTTAGGGACATACTCACTGTCTAAACCGAAAACCACTTTAATAACTATACGTGGAGTTGTGATCCAGAATGAAGTGGTTGGAATGATGTACGTGATGACTGAAGAAAGAGAACGATAATGGATAGCCTTGACACTTGTGTCAAATTGGAAATGACTAAAATCAGGAGCCGTGCCGGGCCAAATGGAGGTTAACTGCCTCGAGAGAACACACTTCTTTGAATTACTCATTACTTGTTGTCGATTGGTGCACCCTTGATTTGGGAGTGTTGTTTCGCGGTGTTGCGATCGCTGCGGCGATGCGTTCTCACCAGTCCGGATCAGGAAAATGGTAGTTTCACTACCTTGGGTATTGCCTCATGTGCCTTGTCATACTTGTATCCTTATACGTGACCACTACGATTTGTTTTGTGTTATACCTATGGAGTACTCCCTGATATCCCACTAGTTTACGGTGGAGTTTACAGTGCTGTATAGACTATAACGCTTATATAAAATGTGTTAAGGGGGATAATGGTAACGCCTTAACACTATTTTGATACCTTATATTACTGATATGCATTATCTATTTACCGTACAATACTACATAGTAGATAGTTTAACAGATCCTTAAAGGATGGTTATTCCAAACATCCTTTGAGTTACTTGTATTTCAATTGCTATTTCACTTGAGTTGGATTTATTGATATAAGAATATTAATCCTGACTCGAGTGTTTTGTGTTTTGCTTTACGCTCGGGTCAGACTGAGTATACCAGTATTCGAGACTCACCTTTGGAGTTGGAGCTTCGCTAGGAGATCCAGCTATCTATCCAGTTTCATCTATCTATCCAGTTTCAGATATCCAGTTGATTCTAGTGATGTATTCTGATATTGTATTTGATTATTGTATTCGAGACATCTGTTGCACATCATTTAACTCTGATATGTATATAGTAGCTTCATGAACTACTATCTTTTCTTTCCGCTGCATTTATTACTCTGTGTCTGTGATCTGTGATTATCTATTTACTGTATATGTTCAGTTTTGCCAAATTTAAATTAACAACGCGGTATTTTGAATTATTCAAGTCCGACATATGCGGATGCGAATGGTCCAAAATACCGGGTCGTTACAGTTGGTATCAGAGCTCTGGTAGCTCTAGGCAAAACTCAGCATATAGGGTAAATGTATTTACAGAAACACTTTCATTCGAGTTTGAATCTCTTCCTTTTGACATGATTCCTTTGAATTTTGGAACATCCCATGCGGTTCCAAAATCCATTCGTGCCCCTCACTATTCATCTTCTTCCAATTCCGGAGTATCCCATAACTCCACTCCGAATGATCTTTATAATGAATCGGCGGTCTCGCCAATCTTCGAATTATTTGTAAATGGGTGAAACTCCTTTACAATTGGCATCGATTCACCGTAGATTTCCATCTCCTCGGTTTAGATGCTACTATCTCTTGTATGCCATGATTATATCTTTGATGATCGAACATCGATTTACCTAAGAATTCTACATCAGTCTTTTTCGTGAACTCACGGTCAATCCGGTTAAGGTTGCCCGTAAATTAAATGAACTTACCCATCTCCCGATTCTGTTATTGAATCATCTTATCTTTTCTTTCGAATTTGTCTTCGAATCAGAATTCTCTTTTATTTGAGTCCATCAAAATTTGAATCTCTATCCTTGCTTTGAATCCATTGTTGTATCGTCGAGCGAGGAAGTGTATTTGTAAATTTATATTAAAAAATGTTTTATATATTGTGTTGTTTGAGTTGTTGATGTGGTTTGGGTTTTCGATCGATTCGTCTGATCAACGCTATCGATAGGATTCCCAAAACATTTGAGCAGAGCAAACTGACACAATATCATTTTCAAATTTGGTAAGTAAAATAAATTTGTGTGATTATATTATATATAAGTAAATTTTCTAGATTGTTAAATGAATGGGTCAACAAAATGGTAATATTTGATTTTTATTTATTGTTTTGTAAACCTTTGACTATTCCAATATGATAAGTAAATGAAATTATAGAACATGGTTTAAAATTTTAATTAGGAGTTGAAATGAATTTAAATAAAGAGTTGGGAATTTAATTTCCATTGATTTCAAACTTTGGGTTAATTTTAAAATGCATATTATAAAAAGTAATTTCGAATAGAAATCATTTCCAAAGAATTTTAAATGTTTAAATCAGTGCTCTTCTCTTTGTTGCTGGAAAATAATTTCGGTGATGGCGGCCGCATCATCGACATTCATTTTCGAGTTTCGAAGTGGAGAAACCATTCTATAGCTTTGCTACGGTTTTGTTTTGGAAAAATATTTTGATTCGAATTTCTTAAATATGACTTGATTTATATATATATATATGGGTATATTATTTTAAATTTAAATTGATTCAATATATATAGTATATACATGATTATTTCTAAAGGGTTTGAAATTAAACGGAAATTTAATTCTTAAAAATCATGTTAAAAGATGTTTTCAATTATAAATAAAGCTAAATTTTGAATAAGTATTTAAACTTGAAATGATTGAATTTGAAAATTTTATTTGTATAGTACTAAATTGCATTTCAAAATAACTTACCTAAATTATTCAGAAGTTAAAATGTAATTGGATAATTTACAATATAAAATAATTTTATAAATAAAATTTGAGTGTTTATAATAAATGTTATGCACTTAGATTTTAATTATAAAAGATGCTAATAAAGATGATAGAATGATAAGTTAATTAAATGAGATAAATAAGTAAATTTTGTTCTGGAAGAATTAACAAATTGAATTGAATCAGTTTAATGAAATACCTTGAATTAAGATCAATTATTGAATATTAATTGATTTAAAATGAAATTTATATGATTAGAATTAACAGTTGAACTAACAAATTTAAATCGAATGACTATTTATTAATTTAATATAAATGGATTTAACCAAATTGAAAAAAATATAAATTAATTTAAATTGAAATTTATATGGTTTAAATATATGTAATAAGAGATACTAAGTGAAATAAACTTAATAATAATTTGGAATAAAGAAGAATTAAATTTGTTGAATAAATATGATTTTATTAAATGACTATTCTAATTTATGATTTTAGAAGTTTGTTAATTAAAGATAATTGGATACTAAGATAATGAATTTAGAAATAGTTGAGATTGATTTTAGTGAAATCAAATGGATTAAATCAATTATTGAATATCAATTAATTTAAATTTGAATTTATATGGTTTAAATTAATTGTTATTTTGTATTTCAAATCTGTTTTTCTTTCTGGTTGTTTCTATTCTCCTACCTCGTTCCTTTTCGGGGACGAAAAGTTTTGAGTGGGGGAGAGTGTAACGACCCGTAAATTTCAACTGTTTTAATAGCGTAATTAGTTGAAATTTTGTGAAATTTTAAACGATAAAATTTTGAAATATAAATTTGATATTTGGATTGCGTTTAGTTAAACATAGCAACTGGTAAATTTTCGTCCGAAAATATGAAAGTTTATTTCGCGCGTAAATTTACTTCAATTTAATCAGTTAAAAGCGATGAAAATAAAATGTTTCCGAAACCTAAATATTTTTACATAGAAAAATTCTAAACCATCTTCTGAGCAAGATGTCAGTTTGTCGTTTTTCCAAATTCGGACTTCTTTAGCTCCGTCGATCTTATTTTTCTATGTTTTTGCTGCATTTTCCGCTAGTAGAAAATTCGAATTTTTATAATTCAATCATACCACAGATATCTATATACCGTTTTGATCGTCTCGTCGTGCTGATCTCTACAGTATATTCAATTGTCAACTTTGGAGTTCGGTATGCGGTATAATCTGCAAAATGACTCTGTATCGGTTCCGTATTCGAACTTTGTTTCCTTTGCCTTTTCTATTACCTACCGTATAATTCAAATAGCCACTTGCTTTTATTAATTTCAGAATTCAATGTGTGGCTGTCACAATTCCCTATTTCCAATTTATTGCACGCTGGTTCATTCATTTGTCCATCGGTTCCTTCTCTTTTCCATTTTTGAAACGAAATTTTTATTTCTTTCTGCTTCTTATGTTCATCATTCTTTCTTTTGCATTCCACCTCCATTCTTTTCTGGCTTCCCCTTCTCCTTCACTCTCTCTCGCACCTCGAGCCATAGCAACCCATCCCTCCGTCCACACCTCCCCAACCACCCAACACGTGACCAACGTCCACTCCATGGGCACAACCCCACACCTCAACCTCCCAAGGCCCGAGCTCCACATCGCCTTAGCCCATCTACCCACCTGAACGCGGCATCCAACCGCCGTGCTCTCCGCCGTGCTCACCGGCCTCTGCCACGCTCACAGGCCGAACCCAACGTCAGCCTGCATCAAACTGCAACTCACATGGAGCCCATCACCCCGGCTCGCTTCCCTCGCCTCACCTAGCTTTTCCCTCCGCTGTCCTTATCCGACCCGCCACCTGACCTCGGCCACACTTCGGCATGGTTGCATGCTCCGACCCATGAGAATATGGCAGCCACACCTTGTTACCCTGCTCCGGTAACCGAGCGCCTCCTCCCCGCTGACAGCGAGCAGCAGCTCGCCGAAGCATTTCACTCAGATCGAGCGCGTTCGCCTGCTTCTAGCCGAGCTCTGTTGCTTATTTGCACACACGTATGTATCCGCTAATATGTTTGTTCCCCTTTAGCTCTCCCATCGCCACTGTCGTCCGCCTCGTCTACTTCCTACCGAGCCTCTCCAGATCCAAATTCATCAAACACTTTGGCCTCGCCAACCCCACATCCCATCTCAAAGTGCCTTCCCTCCTCCTCTCATTCAAGCTGACCACAACATCAACCCACCACCTGACCCGCTTCATCCAAACCCGATTCTGCCTTGGATCCGACCTGCTCGGCGGTTAGCTGCACCTTCACCGCCTTGAGCAGCCTACTTCCTCCACTCCTTCATATTCCACCGTAATATATATATCTTAACAAGGTCGGTTGTTCAAATAAAGAAAGCTTATATATTAGCTTACATATATACGTGAATATATAAGCTCATATTTGTTGCAGTCTGGAGATATTGCTTGCTCTTTCTTATGTTCATAGTATTTAAATATGTGTTTTAGACTTTATTTATTATTTAAAATATTTCTTTAAAAATAGTATATATGTACGCTTTGATTTTATTTGTTTTAAAAATTTATTGTCTTGATTGAAAGGCACGTGGATATGTAAGATTATAAAGGTTACATGCCTATACTGAGACAGTCTGTGCACTATTTTGCTTGTCATGTTCATTATATGTAAAAAGTATATTAACCTTGAAAATCTGGTTATATAAGTTACAGTTCAGTATAAAGGTATTTATACTTTATATTATATTAGTTAGTAGTATATATATATTTGTGTACAGGCTCATGCATAAATACGGTTGCTATTTCAACCTTCTTTTATATAAAAGTGAGTTTATATATATAAGTGTAAGTATATATTTGTTAGTTTATATATTTTGTTAGTTACATAGATATCAGTTTTATATACTATGTCTATATTATAAGTTATAACAGTTACAAGTTATATAAGTTATATCTTGAAAAGAAATATGTAAGTTTATAACTACATGTTGTATTGTTTTGAATGTCAGTTATATATTGGTTTACAGTACAAAGTATAAAAGTTGTACATATTTCAATATATATATGTTCTAACAGATCATCAATCTGTTTATATTTACATATGAATTTATATAAGTAATACATTATCATTTTGATCTTAAATTTCATGTTTGTTATATATTAGTATATATATTTCATAAGGTTATAGTATATATATAGATAGTTACATATGTATATCTGGAAAATATATATTCTATTTGCGTTACTGTCTGCAATTATGTAAATTTGAGTAGGGATATATTAAGTTCAAATATCTATATGTCTACATTATTTAGTTATGTGTCACAGTTTGTATATGAGATATAAAAGTTTCAGTTTCGAAAAATTTCAAAGTTTAACTTGTTTATAATTTAGGTTGCAGTTATTATCTACAGATAAATTGGTTTAAAGCATAAGAGTATAAATGAGTTAGTTTGTATATGTATGTTGAAAGGTATTAACAATTTTATAGTTATATATATATGTATAACTTACTACCCTGGTACATATAAGATGATGATGTACGACTTGTTTATATATATACTTATAAATTGAGTTTATAATATATAAGTATTGATTTTAAATATATTATGTATATATGTTGAGTTAATATATGTGTTTTAATTTGAGGTAATGGATTTTAAGATACATTTATATTTAAATTTAATATGTGTTTGAATTTAGTATATGATTTCATATATGTATAGTTATATACGGTCATATATATTAGTTCATTTATAACCAATCTTCAAGATCCATTTCTGACTTAATTTCGTAAATTCCAATTTATCAGCTTCATTCGATTCGAGTTCAATCTTGCATTGTTTGAGATTCGTGCCTGGATTCATAACTCGTTCATTTGTCGAACCTCTCTAGCCTCGAAAGGTGAGCAATCACTCACGATTAATGTTCTTTTATTTATTAAATCTGATTTCAATTGAAACGACACTTGAAATATGCTGCTGTTAGTTATTTACACTGTTATATATGCTATTACCTATATCTGTTCACCTATGACATCTGACACCATTATCTGTTAATTATTTATGCGATGATAATACAGTTTGGTCGATAATTGATTGATTGTTGTTATATTGGATGTTAAATTGTAATGTATAAAGTGATAAATATTATGCAACTGAATTGGATGTAGAATAGTTAAAAAATTTGAATCGACACATGTGTTGAAATTGGTTAGTTAAATTTGTATAATATGACCCCTTGAATGTTTAATTACTTGACCCGTAGTAATATGGTTAATTACACCTTGAACCATTTAAATGTATGTTGTTTAAATCGATGTAGTTTGAAATTGAACAATTGATATCAAATGAAGAACCGTATTAATATTATTGTAATAATCTTTAATCTACATGAAATGATAGTGTAGATTCTAGAAATAATTATATTAATTTGCACAAACAACAATGTGAATTAATACGATTATTTTGGGATTATTTGAATTGATTATTGGATTGATATTGGTTGTTGTTATTGCATGTTTATTTACTTTGACACCATCCCAGTTTTCACACTGCAAGTTCCCTTTGTTATGCTTTGATTTTGAATTGAATTGGAATCGGGTTGAAATGATAAATACCCAAATAAAACTTGACTTAAGATAGAAAATTTAATAAAAAACCCGATTGGTCAATAATTTGATTTAAAAATAAATTGAAGATTTTATTTGAGTAATTAATAAGTTTGGAAAATAAGTTGGAATTTGAATTTAATGAAAGGAAATATTAATATTTAATAATCTGAATCAAATATTAACATAGTAGATGATGAATGAACGTTGATTTAAGATTTGGAATTATTAAAAATTAAATTGAAATTATTTAATAATTGAATAAGATTGAATTATTTGATAATTAAATAAGATTGAATTATTTAATGATTAAATAAAATTGAATTCTTTAATAAGTGAAATTGAACTTCTTGAATAAGTGAAATTAAGTTTTTATTAATATGAGTTTGAAATTGTAACTAAGTAAATAAATAAGTGAAATTGAATTTCTTTAACAAGAAATAAAAATGTGATTTATTGAAATTAATGTAAGACTTGAAATTTAAAGAAATTGTTTGACGAATTTAATTTAATTCAAAATTGTAAGTTTTGATTTAATGAAGTTGAACTTAAGTAATTGATTTAATGAATTGGAAATTAAATAGAAATTGTTTTGAATGAAAATTTTACTTAATGAATACTGAATAAAATCGATCAATGAAGTTAAATCGATTTGAAGGTTAAATTAAATTAATTTAAATGATTTGGAATGAAACTTATTTACGAACTTGAATCAAACTTGGATCAATATTTGAATTGTTTTAAATAAAATTTGGATTTGAATTATAAGATTTTGAAATGGTAATTTGGAAAGTTGAACGTAAATTATGGAATTTGATTTAGAAAGACAAATGGAATGTTGATTTACAAATTTTAATGAAAATTGAATTTGATTTGTTTTGAAATATATTAAATGACCAATCGGTGTAATAATTACGAAAGTTATTAAAGAGACCGGAATCGGTTAGGGACATACTCACTGTCTAAACCGAAAACCACTTTAATAACTATACGCGGAGTTGTGATCCAGAATGAAGTGGTTGGAATGATGTACGTGATGACTGAAGAAAGAGAACGATAATGGATAGCCTTGACACTTGTGTCAAATTGGAAATGACTAAAATCAGGAGCCGTGCCGGGCCAAATGGAGGTTAGCTTCCTCGAGCGAACACACTTCTTCAAATTACTCATTACTTGTTGTCGATTGGTGCACCCTTGATTTGGGAGTGTTGTTTCGCGGTGTTGCGATCGCTGCGGCGATGCGTTCTCACCAGTCCGGATCTGGCAAACGGTAGTTTCACTACCTTGGGTATTGCCTCATGTGCCTTGTCATACTTGTATCCTTATACATGACCACTACGATTTGTTTTGTGTTATACCTATGGAGTACTCCCTGATATCCCACTAGTTTACGGTGGAGTTTACAGTGCTGTATAGACTATAACGCTTATATAAAATGTGTTAAGGGGGATAATGGTAACGCCTTAACACTATTTTGATACCTTATATTACTGATAGGCATTATGTATTTACCGTTCACTACTACATAGTAGATAGTTTAACGGATCCTTAAAGGATGGTTATTCCAAACATCCTTTGAGTTACTTGTATTTCAATTGCTATTTCACTTGAGTTGGATTTATTGATATAAGAATATTAATCCTGACTCGAGTGTTTTGTGTTTTGCTTTACGCTCGGGTCAGACTGAGTATACCAGTATTCGAGACTCACCTTTGGAGTTGGAGCTTCGCTAGGAGATCAAGCTATCTATCCAGTTTCAGCTATCTATCCAGTTTCAGATATCCAGTTGATTCTAGTGATGTATTCTGATATTGTATTTGATTATTGTATTCAAGACATCTGTTGTACATCATTTAACTCTAATATGTATATAGTAGCTTCATGAACTACTATCTTTTCTTTCCACTGCATTTATTACTCTGTGTCTGTGATCTATGATTATTTATTTACTGTATATGTTCAGTTTTGCCAAATTTAAATTAACAACGCGGTATTTTGAATTATTCAAGTCCGACATGTGCGGATGCGAATGGTCCAAAATACCGGGTCGTTACAGTTGGTATCAGAGCTCTGGTAGCTCTAGGCAAAACTCAGCATATAGGGTAAATGTATTTACAGAAACACTTTCATTCGAGTTTGAATCTCTTCCTTTTGACACGATTCCTTTGAATTTTGGAACATCCCCTGCAGTTCCAAAATCCATTCGTGCCCCTCACTATTCGTCTTCTTCCAATTCCGGAGTATCCCATAACTCCACTCCGAATGATCTTTATAATGAATCGGCGGTCTCGCCAATCTTCGAATTATTTGTAAATAGGTGAAACTCCTTTACAATTGGCATCGATTCGCCGTAGATTTCCATCTCCTCGGTTTAGATGCTACTATCTCTTGTATGCCCTGATTATATCTTTGATGATCAAACGTCGATTTACCTAAGAATTCTGCATCAGTCTTATTCGTGAACTCACGGTCAATCCGGTTAAGGTTGCCCGTAAATTAAATGAACTTACCCATCTCCCGATTCTGCTATTGAATCATCTTATCTTTTCTTTCGAATTTGTCTTCGAATCAGAATTCTCTTTGATTTGAGTCCATCAAAATTTGAATCTCTATCCTTGCTTTGAATCCATTCTTGTATCGTCGAGCGAGGAAGTGTATTGGTAAATTTATATTAAAAAATGTTTTATATATTGTGTTGTTTGAGTTGTTTATGTGGTTTGGGTTTTCGATCGATTCGTCTGATCAACGCTATCGATAGGATTCCCAAAACATTTGAGCAGAGCAAACTGACACAATATCGTTTTCAAATTTGGTAAATAAAATAAATTTGTGTGATTATATTATATATAAGTAAATTTTCTAGATTGTTAAATGAATGGGTCAACAAAATGGTAATATTTGATTTTTATTTATTGTTTTGTAAACCTTTGACTATTCCAATATGATAAGTAAATGAAATTATAGAACATGGTTTAAAATTTTAATTAGGAGTTGAAATGAATTTAAATAAAGAGTTGTGAATTTAATTTCCATTGATTTCAAACTTTGGGTTAATTTTAAAATGCATATTATAAAAAGTAATTTCGAATAGAAATCATTTCCAAAGAATTTTAAATGTTTAAATCAGTGCTCTTCTCTTTGTTGCTGGAAAATAATTTCGGTGATGGCGCCGCATCATTGACATTCATTTTCGAGTTTCGAAGTGGAGAAACCATTCTATAGCTTTGCTACGGTTTTGTTTTGGAAAAATATTTTGATTCGAATTTCTTAAATATGACTTGATTTATATATATATATGGGTATATTATTTTAAATTTAAATTGATTCAATATATATAGTATATACATGATTATTTCTAAAGGGTTTGAAATTAAACGGAAATTTAATTCTTAAAAATCATGTTAAAAGATGTTTTCAATTATAAATAAAGCTAAATTTTGAATAAGTATTTAAACTTGAAATGATTGAATTTTAAATTTTTATTTGTATAGTACTAAATTGCATTTCAAAATAACTTACCTAAATTATTCAGAAGTTAAAATGTAATTGGATAATTTACAATATAAAATAATTTTATAAATAAAATTTGAGTGTTTATAATAAATGTTATGCACTTAGATTTTAATTATAAAAGATGCTAATAAAGATGATAGAATGATAAGTTAATTAAATGAGATAAATAAGTAAATTTTGTTCTGGAAGAATTAACAAATTGAATTGAATCAGTTTAATGAAATACCTTGAATTAAGATCAATTATTGAATATTAATTGATTTAAAATGAAATTTATATGATTAGAATTAACAGTTGAACTAACAAATTTAAATCGAATGACTATTTATTGATTTAATATAAATGGATTTAACCAAATTGAAAAAAATATAAATTAATTTAAATTGAAATTTATATGGTTTAAATTAATTTATATGGTTTAAATATATGTAATAAGAGATACTAAGTGAAATAAACTTAATAATAATTTGGAATAAAGAAGAATTAAATTTGTTGAATAAATATGATTTTATTAAATGACTATTCTAATTTATGATTTTAGAAGTTTGTTAATTAAAGATAATTGGATACTAAGATAATGAATTTAAAAATAGTTGAGTTTTTTTTATAGTGAAATCAAATGGATTAAATCAATTATTGAATATCAATTAATTTAAATTTGAATTTATATGGTTTAAATTAATTGTTATTTTGTATTTCAAATCTGTTTTTCTTTCTGGTTGTTTCTATTCTCCTACCTCGTTCCTTTTCGGGGACGAAAAGTTTTGAGTGGGGGAGAGTGTAACGACCCGTAAATTTCAACTGTTTTAATAGCGTAATTAGTTGAAATTTTGTGAAATTTTAAACGATAAAATTTTGGGATATAAATTTGATATTTGGATTGCGTTTAGTTAAACATAGCAACTGGTAAATTTTCGTCCGAAAATATGAAAGTTTATTTCGCGCGTAAATTTACTTCAATTTAATCAGTTAAAAGCGATGAAAATAAAATGTTTCCGAAACCTAAATATTTTTACATAGAAAAATTCTAAACCATCTTCTGAGCAAGATGTCAGTTTGTCGTTTTTCCAAATTCGGAATTCTTTAGCTCCGTCGATCTTATTTTTCTGCGTTTTTGCTGCATTTTCCGCTTGTAGAAAATTCGAATTTTTATAATTCAATCATACCACAGTATCTATATACCGTTTTGATCGTCTCGTCGTGCTGATCTCTACAGTATATTCAATTGTCAACTTTGGAGTTCGGTATGCGGTATAATCTGCAAAATGACTCCGTATCGGTTCCGTATTCGAACTTTGTTTCCTTTGCCTTTTCTATTACCTACCGTATAATTCAAATAGCCACTTGCTTTTATTAATTTCAGAATTCAATGTGTGGCTGTCACAATTCCCTATTTCCAATTTATTGCACGCTGGTTCGTTCATTTGTCCATCGGTTCCTTCTCTTTTCCATTTTTGAAACGAAATTTTTATTTCTTTCTGCTTCTTATGTTCATCATTCTTTCTTTTGCATTCCACCTCCATTCTTTTATGGCTTCCCCTTCTCCTTCACTCTCTCTCGCACCTCGAGCCATAGCAACCCATCCCTTCGTCCACACCTCCCCAACCACCCAACACGTGACCAACGTCCACTCCATGGGCACAACCCCACACCTCAACCTCCCAAGGCCCGAGCTCCACATCGCCTTAGCCCATCTACCCACCTGAACGCGGAAGCCAACCGCCGTGCTCTCCGCCGTGCTCACCGGCCTCTGCCACGCTCACAGGCCGAACCCAACGTCAGCCTGCATTAAACTGCAACTCACATGGAGCCCATCACCCCAGCTCGCTTCCCTCGCCTCACCTAGCTTTTCCTTTCGCTGTCCTTATCCGACCCGCCACCTGACCTCGGCCACACTTCGGCATGGTTGCATGCTCCGACCCATGAGAATATGGCAGCCACACCTTGTTACCCTGCTCCAGTAACCAAGCGCCTCCTCCCCTCTGACAGCGAGCAGCAGCTCGCCGAAGCATTTCACTCAGATCGAGCGCGTTCGCCTGCTTCTAGCCGAGCTCTGCAGCTTATTTGCACACACGATCCGCTAATATGTTTGTTCCCCTGTAGCTCTCCCATCGCCACTGTCGTCCGCCTCGTCTACTTCCTACCGAGCCTCTCCAGATCCAAATTCATCAAACACTTTGGCCTCGCCAACCCCACATCCCATCTCAAAGTGCCTTCCCTCCTCCTCTCATCCAAGCTGACCACAACATCAACCCGCCACCTGACCCGCTTCATCCAAACCCGATTCTGCCTTGGATCCGACCTGCTCGGCCGTTAGCTGCACCTTCACCGCCTTGAGCAGCCTACTTCCTCCACTTCTTCATATTCCACCATAATATATATATATATATCTTAACAAGGTCAGTTGTTCAAATAAAGAAAGCTTATATATTAGCTTACATATATACGTGAATATATAAGCTCATATTTGTTGCAGTCTGGAGATATTGCTTGCTCTTTCTTATGTTCATAGTATTTAAATATGTGTTTTAGACTTTATTTATTATTTAAAATATTTCTTTAGAAATAGTATATATGTACGCTTTGATTTTATTTGTTTTAAAAATTTATTGTCATGATTGAAAGGCACGTGGATATGTAAGATTATAAAGGTTACATGCCTGTACTGTGACAGCCTGTGCACTATTTTGCTTGTCATGTTCATTATATGTAAAAAGTATATTAACCTTGAAAATCTGGTTATATAAGTTACAGTTCAGTATAAAGGTATTTATACTTTATATTATATTAGTTAGTAGTATATATATATTTGTGTACAGGCTCATGCATAAATACGGTTGATATTTCAACCTTCTTTTATATAAAAGTGAGTTTATATATATAAGTGTATGTATATATTTGTTAGTTTATATATTTCGTTAGTTACATAGATATCAGTTTTATATACTATGTCTATATTATAAGTTATAACAGTTACAAGTTATATAAGTTATATCTTGAAAAGAAATATGTAAGTTTATAACTACATGTTGTACTGTTTTGAATGTCAGTTATATATTGGTTTACAGTACAAAGTATAAAAGTTGTACATATTTCAATATATATATGTTCTAACAGATCATCAATCTGTTTATATTTACATATGAATTGATATAAGTTATACATTATCATTTTGATCTTAAATTTCATGTTTGTTATATATTAGTATATATATTTCATAAGGTTATAGTATATATATAGATAGTTACATATGTATATCTGGAAAATATATATATTCTATTTGCGTTACTGTCTGCAATTATGTGTAAATTTGAGTAGGGATATATTAAGTTCAAATATCTATATGTCTACATTATTTAGTTATATGTCACAGTTTGTATATGAGTTATAAAAGTTTCAGTTTCAAAAAATTTCAAAGTTTAACTTATTTATAATTTAGGTTGCAGTTATTATCTACAGATAAATTGGTTTAAAGCATAAGAGTATAAATGAGTTAGTTTGTATATGTATGTTGAAAGGTATTAACAATTTTATAGTTATATATATATATATATGTATAACTTACTACCCTGGTACATATAAGATGATGATGTACGACTTGTTTATATATATACTTATAAATTGAGTTTATAATATATAAGTATTGATTTTAAATATATTATGTATATATGTTGAGTTAATATATGTGTTTTAATTTGAGGTAATGGATTTTAAGATACATTTATATTTAAATTTAATATGTGTTTAAATTTAGTATATGATTTCATATATGTATAGTTATACACGGTCATATATATTAGTTCATTTATAACTAATCTTCATCGATCCATTTCTGACTTAATTTTGTAAATTCCAATTTATCAGCTTCATTCGATTCGAGTTCAATCTTGCATTGTTTGAGATTCGTGCCTGGATTCATAACTCGTTCATTTGTCAAACCTCTCTAGCCTCGAAAGGTGAGCAATCACTCACGATTAATGTTCTTTTATTTATTAAATCTTATTTCAATTGAAATGACACTTGAAATATGCTGCTGTTAGTTATTTACACTGTTATATATGCTATTACCTATATCTGTTCACCTATGACATCTGACACCATTATCTGTTAATTATTTATGCGATGATAATACAGTTTGGTCGATAATTGATTGATTGTTGTTATATTGGATGTTAAATTGTAATGTATAAAGTGATAAATATTATGCAATTGAATTGGACGTAGAATAGTTAAAAAATTTGAATCGACACATGTGTTGAATTTGGTTAGTTAAATTTGTATAATATGACCCCTTGAATGTTTAATTACTTGACCCGTAGTAATATGGTTTGTAACGACCCTGGATTTTATATATTTTTAAATTAATAATTAATTGGATTTTTGAATAAAATCTGTAAAATTTATTGATTAATTAATTCGAGTTTCCCCAAATTTAAATAAATTCAGTATAAATCATTTAAACTTTAAGAATTGTATATATGTGAATATATATGTGTTTGAACATATATGATGAGTCAATCTGAAGTTATAAATATATGTATGTACAATTGATTTGAATTTAAATTGTAAATAAATTGTTTAATAAATAAATGATAGTAATAAAAATTACAATAAATGGTTAGTAATAATTTGAATTTATAAATTTAACATAAAAACAATAAATATAAAAGTAATACAAGACAATAAATATTAAGTTAAGCAAATAAGTCAAATAAATATACATAGTTCAAATTCGAACAATATGTTAATAGGTTATATAAAATAATATCATAGCTAAAATTATAACAAAACATAAGACAAGTAACAAGACAACAAAAATCAAACAACTATAGGTATAAAAGTATATTTGTACATAAGTTAAAAATTTAAAAATAACAATAACTTAAACAAAATATTACTTATAAATATATAAAGCATGAACACGGCATGCTGTAAATACAAGGGAGCATTTCATAACAATGCTTTCATTAAATGCCATATGCTCTAGTAACATCAAAACAAGATCTTTTCAGCCGAGCCAAATAATGTAAGCATAGGAATAAAATACATTCCCATGTGAACAAGGACAAGTAAGTATAGGCTGGTAAAGCAAGAAACAAAAGTGTATGTGTGTGCTTGCAAAAGAAGACACCACAATATCTTCATACAAGTACATACGAAATATAAATAAATGGATAAGTATGGCAAGGCAATTAATGCCATTATCTTCGGCCACCAAAGGGAAGCAATATCTTTGCCTATACATGTACTAAAAAGAAAAGAAAGATGGAAATACTTATTTTATATATATAATCACCTGTACACTTCTATCTCATATATCAAGTAAACTTTCACTTTTTATACATCTCCTCTTCTCTTCATCCATCAAAAACTTAGCAAAATGAAAGCCAGGAAAGAAGAAAAAAGAAAAAAAATTAAAATAAAATCAAAGATACAACGTGAAGCAACTCATTTAAAACAAATGCAAAGATAAGCAGATCATCTCAAATCAAGTTCAGGTTCAACTGTAAGTGAATTAAAGATTTCAAAAAAACCAACCAAGCTCAGATCGAAAGTATAACTTCCAGATTTAAAATAAATCATTCCCAAGCTTCTCTGTTCTTCAAATCATGACAGGTGAGCAACTCCTATTTTTCCGAGGCTTAACTGTTTTGATTTCTTGTCGCTTGTGAGTAAACAAGTTATTCTTCATACTCAAAGATAATTTATCTATAACCAAGTTAGTTTGAGTTGCTGTGATGATAAAACCATGCTGTTAAATAATTTTGGAGCTCTGTAAAAAGATTTTTCTTCCTCTGTTCTTTGAGTTTAGTATGGAACAAACAGAACAAAAATTCGATCCCTTATGTTTGATCACTATCAAGTTCGAACCTCAAACAAAAGGTGTGTTTTTGAGTAAGAATTTTATCATAACACAAGTCCAAGAAGAAAACAATATTATACAATATGAAATTTCAAAAGTTTGCAGGAAACCTTATCAAAGTGTAAATTTCGAACATGCTAAATTGTCATTTCAAATATACTACATAAATCCTTATTCGAAAATAGGATTTTTAAAACTATATTGAGGATTTTTAGTATTATGGTTAGGGTGCAGTTTCTTATTGAGCAAAATTTGCTCTTTTACCAATTTCCAGAAATCAAACAAATTTTGAATGTTGAAACCTTGCCTGAAGTACGTCTGGGAATCGATGATTACAAGAAAATTGTTAAATAAATTTTTCATTGCAAGGATTGGTAGAACGAACGAGTTTAGGGTTTAAGTCCGAGTTTTGTTGCGCTCTGGAAATAAGGTGATGTCGTAGCCTCTGGTGCATCGAGCCGTTCGAGTTTCAGGGTAATGGTGACGGGGAGAATTGCTGAGGCGAGGCCGGAGTTATGGCGCTTCAGATGGACGACGTGGGTGAGGAGAAGCATTTCTGTTGATGAGTTCGACCTCTGGGTTTCGAATTGAAGGTCAGTTTTTGATCTGAGGGTTTTGGCATCGAAACGACTTTGGAGGTTGAGTGTAGTAGTGTTTTGCGACTTGCCGGAGGACGAGAGGATCGCTAAGGTGGTGGCGGGGCAACGTGCACGTGCACGGCGTTGATGTCGTGCTTGGTAATTTTTGGGTGAGGACGACTCGAGTTGATACTCGAGTAGGTGGAGGGATTGCTTCGTGAGTGCGTGCTTGAGTACATTCGTATATGTTATAATGCTAAAAAAACTTAAAACTGGAACAAAGTATAAAAAGGGGAGGAAGGAGACTTCGGGGAAATGGGAAGGCAATCTCGAGTGTTACTCGAGTAAAACCCGGAGGCATTCTCGGGTTGGTTTTCAACAAGACAAAATAAAAAAAACGAATGCTGCTACAGGGCCCGAAATATAATACAGGTGGAAGGAACGAATTGGCATCCAAAGGCTGAATATAGGAGGAGCTGAATTATTCAGTGGTGAAGATTCATTCGGGCTTAATCCCTGGCACAAAAGCCGGGCCTTTTAGAATTACTGAAAAAAAATGGGTTAGGCAAATTTTTCTGTAAAACCACCTTTAGTATGGTCGACTTAATTTAATGTTAAGATTTTTATTACAACTGTAATTAATTTAGGAAATGCTTAACAATGCTTTCTAAAATCTTAATTACCGTGTTGATTTAGTAATTAACCAAATTTAAGTATTTAATGTAAATAACATTACCGTTTTCAAATTTGTAGTAATTTGTTTAAGGAAGTTTTAAAATATTAATTAAGATAATCATTTGTAATTTTGTTAAGTATAATTACTTGATGAAATAATTAAGGATTTATTTATTTATTGTAATTAATCTCGATAATAAGATTAATTTAAGTTAAGAAATTTAGTTCAATTAACTTAAGAGATCATTTGATGAATTGATAAGTGTTTGATAAATTAATCTATATAAATTGATTTGTAATTAATTAACCAGGATTAATAATTCATAAGAAATAAATCTGATTTGAATTTATCAGATAACCAACTGACCTTACTTATGAATATTTGAATTCTATTGGTTTGATTGTTTGATATCCCTAATATATGATGCTTTGTGATATACCCTGATTTATGTTGTGATCTGAAATTTCTATTTCTGTGATATATTACTATGTGAATATGAAAACCCTTGACCCGTAAACGGCATTTGAATTTCGATGCGACAGGGAGTCGGATTCCAGTTGGTTATCCGAAACCCACATCGAATTGTAATTGTGAATCTTTGTGACCGATAAGTTTATTATATCTGTGATCTGTGAATGAAGATAAGCGTTATCGATTATATCGCTTATCGATATATCTGTGATGATTGATGTTGCACTATTGTGTGTGAAACCCCTGGACCACACTTATACACACACAAATATGGATTTCACGTGGAAATCGGTTAAGTCATAGATAATTTAAATTTGATGTTTTTGAAATTGAAATTTTAATTTCAATTGATTTTGAAATTTGAAATTTGGGTTTAAAGTGAAAAGCTTTTGAAATAGAATTTCAAATATAAAAGTTATTTTGAATAACTTAATCGAGTTTTGAAATTTAAATAATTTGATTTAAATTTGAATTCAAGTTTGAAATTGAATCCTATGATTTGAAATTACGGTTAAAAATGTTATAAATGTGTTCATATGAATTTAAACCATTTTAAAAGTATTGTTTGAAAATTTGGATTTAACCCAAGAACTTTAACTCGTATGAATGAATCAGATTTCAAAATTGAAAACTGTTGTTTTAAAAGGATAAAAGCTTTCAGATAAGAAAAGAAATTCCAATTTAGTTAAAGGAATTTCAAGATTGAATTGAAAAATGGATTTTCCAAGTTATGAATGAATTGTTTTGAAAGCTATGAATTAAATCTGTTTATTTTTAACAGATTTAAAATGATGATTTATTTAACCCATTCGAAATGAAATTGTTTTGAAAGCTATTAGTTAAATCTTTGATTTAAAGATTTAACGAATTAATTAAATTGAAATGGAAATCGATTTGGAAAAATCTGTAAAAGAATCTGTGAAATTCAGTTGAACTTTGTGAATTGAATCTTTTTGTTTAAAAAGATTAAAATGGTAATTTGTTAAACCATTTGAAAAGAAAGTTTGGGTTTAAGTTGTGACTTAATTGAAATCCCAATATCTGTATGTTTTTAAATATTTCGCTCACTATTCGGGTTAGCCGGGAAAGGACCTTTGGGTCGTATAACCCATTCCGAATAGTGATACGTCGTATATGGATAGCATTTGAAGACCGGTGTTGAAGACCGGATATTTTTCGAAAATGAAAGGACAACCTGTCGAATGTCTCTGCATTGAGTCGCGCCGGTATAGAGATTTATATCACTCTTTTGTGACGGGAAGTCCGGACGTGATTGAAAATTATCCGGATTTGCAAGGGCTTCGTGAGAAGTACCTTCGGTTCTGTTCGATCCTGGAACAGACTTGTATGGTTACATGTCTGACATTACACTTTGAAATATAAAGCTGATTTCTTTCAAATACATTTCTGTTTGGTGGTGGAGAATTTATTCTCTTAGCTTAACACCCTTCTCTGAGACGTACGAGCTCAGAGGTTATGTAGTTGAAGTTATCAGCGATATATCCCAATTTGGTAATGTGGCATGCTGAGTGTTGCTGTGTGATGATCAGTGTTTGATCATTTGCGATATGATCATTTGTTTGATCTTATATCTTTGTGATCATAGGTTGATCATTTGTTTGACCCAAAGCATGGCTTTGTGACAAAGCGTAGCTTTGTGGACGAGACTTCGTCGGACCTCACACCCCGGAAATGGTCAAAACAGGAAGAATGCGGCAAGGTTCTAGGGAGTAGCGCCCCTTAGTGTATGTCATTCCTTCTGGATAAAGGTGGTATCATGGTATGGAGCCCAGATACTTAACCTCTGTGGTTGCTGCAAATTTATTACTTTGTGGTTTGTTGGAAATCGGGGATCCTCGGGAAGATCGGTGACGATCGGGGGATGGCATACGCGTGTCAGTAGTTACCTATTTTTGCAGAGGTAACCCGGCCTTGTGTTGGCAGAGATCCGGTTAGGTTCTCGGGTCGTCTATTCCAGGGACGTACCCATCGTGGAAAAGGAAGTTCCTTAGCCTGACCATTTGTTGGAAATCCAAAGAAACAATACGAGCCTTTACGATTTCAATTGTATAACCTGTCTCCTCAGGAGGCAGCTATAGCAGGCATAATATAATGGTACCTATGCTGGCTAAGATTTATATTCTACTTTCGAAATGTTTTCCACTATGCACTAGTAATAATATCAAAATGATTTGATTTTGCATAGTAAGCATCTTTGACTAACATAAGAAGAAATCTCCTCCAAGTCTGCGTTTGCATTGTGTGTGTGGTGGGAGGTCTTATGGTAGTTTCATTTTCCAAAAAGCATTGCGAATTGACTTTAAAAATCTCTGCTATTTGTTTTTAAAGATAAACTGTTTTTGTTGCTTACACCAGTCCCATGACTGATCCGGAGTTTATTGTTCCCTTCCTAAACTCTGGGTGCCCACTATTTTCCACACGGGCAGTCTAGAGTTGGGTTTTCCAGCTATTCAGGTTTAGTAGATTATCTGGAGCTAGTTCAGTTCTTGGAGTTCATGGACTGACGTTGCTTATCTTGGAGCATTCTATTGGAGACATTCTATCCGCTGTTGGTGTTATCTATTTTCTTTTCCGCTGCTATTTATTGTATCACATCTCTGATGTATATTGATATTCATTGTATCATTCTGTTGTATCAGATATTGTATATCAATGTATTATTCATTTATTCCGCTGTGTTATTTACTTAACTGTGTTATAAGCTCCCAAGAACCAGATTCGGCATTTGAATCTACGGCATTTTGAGTACAAGGGAAGTACGGGTGTCGATTTTCGAAGGTCAACTTTTGGGTCTTGACATATGGTTAATTACACCTTGAACCATTTAATTGTATGTTGTTTAAATCGATGTAGTTTGAAACTGAACAATTGATATCAAATGAAGAACCGTATTAATATTATTGTAATAATCTTTAATCTACATGAAATGATAGTGTAGATTCTAGAAATAATTATATTAATTTGCACAAACAACAATGTGAATTAATACGATTATTTCGGGATTATTTGAATTGATTATTGGATTGATATTGGTTGTTGTTATTGCTTGTTTATTTACTTTGACACCATCCCAGTTATCACACTGCAAGTTCCCTTTGTTATACTTTGATTTTGAATTGAATTGGAATCGGGTTGAAATGATAAATACCCAAATAAAACTTGGCTTAGGATAGAAAATTTAATAAAAAACCCGATTGGTCAATAATTTGATTTAAAAATAAATTGAAGATTTTATTTGAGTAATTAATAAGTTTGGAAAAGAAGTTGGAATTTGAATTTAATGAAAGGAAATATTAATATTTAATAATCTGAATCAAATATTAACATAGTAGATGATGAATGAACGTTGTTTTAAGATTTGGAATTATTAATAATTAAGATTGAAATTATTTAATAATTGAATAAGATTGAATTATTTGATAATTAAATAAGATTGAATTATTTAATGATTAAATAAAATTGAATTCTTTAATAAGTGAAATTGAACTTCTTAAATAAGTGAAATTAAGTTTTTATTAATATGAGTTTGAAATTGTAACTAAGTAAATAAATAAGTGAAATTGAATTTCTTTAACAAGAAATAAAAATGTGATTTATTGAAATTAATGTAAGACTTGAAATTTAAAGAAATTGTTTGACGAATTTAATTTAATTCAAAATTGTAAGTTTTGATTTAATGAAGTTGAACTTAAGTAATTGATTTAATGAATTGGAAATTAAATAGAAATTGTTTTGAATGACAAATTTACTTAATGAATACTGAATAAAATCGATCAATGAAGTTAAATCGATTTGAAGGTTAAATAAAATTAATTTAAATGATTTGGAATGAAACTTATTTATGAACTTGAATCAAACTTGGATCAATATTTGAATTATTTTAAATAAAATTTGGATTTGAATTATAAGATTTTGAAATGGTAATTTGGAAAGTTGAACGTAAATTATGGAATTTGATTTAGAAAGACAAATGAAATGTTGATTTACAAATGACCAATCGGTGTAATAATTACGAAAGTTATTTGTAACGACCCGTAAATTTCAGTGGTTTTATTTATTTAATTAATTGAATTTTTGTGAAAATTTTTAAACAATAAAATTTTGAAATAAAATTTATTATTTGAGATACGTCTTCTTAAACATAGCAACTGGTAAAATTTCATCAGATAATATGAAAGTTTATTTTCTGGTGTAATTCTATTTAAATTTAAATCAGTTAAAATTGATGATAATAAAATGTTTTCCAAACTTAAATATTTTGATAGAGAAAATTTGTAAATCATCTTCTGAGTGAGACGTCATCTTTCGTTTCCTCAAATTTGGACTTCTATTGCCCTGTTCATCGTATTTCTGACAAATTTACAGCATTTTCGGTACCAATTATCGACTTTTGATCGGATGATCGTACCTCTGATATCTGTGTACCGTTTTGATCGTCTCTTCGTGATGATCTCCATAGAATATTCAATTATGTATCTCGGAGTCTGGTGTGTGGTAAAATTCGCGAAACAATATCGTACCGGTTCCACATTTAGCCTTTTGTTTCCTGTCCCTTCATTGTTCTATGCAAAACTGATAGCCATCAGAAATTAATTCTATGGGTGACTTTTTGTTGTTTCCACTGGTTACTTTTATATGTTGTCCTTTCGTTCACTCTTTCTCGGTGCCGTCTTCTTCATTTTATAAAACCAAGATACAAAATAAGTCTGTGCATTTGAGATCTAACATTTCTTCATCTGCTCTTTTCCATTTCCACTTACGCAACCACCTCTTCGCCATAAATCGTTCTCCAACCTTCACCTTCCCGGCCTCTCCCTACTTCGTGCCACACAACCCACGACCGCCCAGCCTCCACCGAGTCACCACGCCCTGGACAGCACCAAACCGCCGACCTGAAACACGAGTATTCCTTCCCTATGCACATGGTTTGCATCAACCATTGCGAACCGAATCGCAAGCTTAGCCATGGAAACCCATCCGCATAATCCGGATCCACCCATCTCCCAAGCTGTTACAGCCTTCCACCTCGCCTCCTTATTCTCTCCTCTGGCCGATTTATGCAGCTTGCCTCCACCTTCTCTTTGTGTTGTGAGTCATATAGATGTATATATTTATACTTGTTTATCTATAACAGATATATTGCATATGCAGTTATGAATATTGAGTCTTTGTGGGTTGCTTTTATATAATCTGTTCACATGTACATGTTTATACAAGTCAAGTTACCAGTTATTTTATATTTTGTGACATGTTTATATATATATTTCATATTATTTATAAGAAGTATTATATATATGTATGCTATTTACGGTTGCATATATATATTTAGTTTCCAACCTTCGTATTATATATATACATAATAATATAATATTAATATATATATATATATATATCAAGCAAGATCTGTTTTTTTGTAAACTTTGTAAACTGTTGAGTAGCTATATACATGTACAGAGCACGTTAGTATGAAATATTATATTTATATGAATTGTATATATGATAGTTAAACAAGTTTTGAAATCTATAGTATGTCTGTAATATATATATTATATGGTTTCAGTTACTTATGTAAGTAATCTTTTTCTACTATTTATATACATTGTTATAAAGTATATATATTGTTGGTATCTGTTCTTATATATATTTGTGAAAACTTCTTTATGCGAATGCTGCTAGTATATGTTACATGCTTTGGGATAAACTACAAGTATATGCATACATATGTGTTTAAGATTTGTTTTGGTATTGGGCTTTAAGTATTGATGTTCAAACATAATGTGTATACATTTAAAGTTGAAAAAAAAACAGTAGTATATATATATAGATTTTCGAATTTTAAGTTTACATAGATTTTTTTTTTGAACTGTTGAATTTTACATATATATGATAAATTTTGTTGTCTGTCGGTATAAAGGTTAGTTTATGATTGGTTAACTTATATATGACTAAAGAAATATAAAATGGTTAGCTATGTATGTCAGTTTGCATTATATATATGTTAGTGACATTTGTATGTTAGTATATAGAAAATTGGCGTCAGTTATATATGTTAATTCATTTGTCAGTCTGCATGATTTAAATTATGATAGTTTAGGTAAGTATAACTATATATTTTTACATAAGTTGTAAATTAATTTATATAAGATTTGTAGAAACTGTTTGTTTATGTATATAGGTTTTACAAGTTTATAAGGATAGACTATTGTTTATATATATAGTAAGGAGTATACGCACATTAGCATATAGATGTTTATATAGTTGTAGTTTACACTTTTGTTATATAAGTTTGTACCGTATGCCTATTATATTTATAATATTATAATAATATATAAGTGAGTATATGACCTCTTTGTTCTATACACTCGTAATTTACAGTTATATATGGAAACTGGGTGATCTAAGGGTATGTGTATTCCGAAATTTATATATGAGTTATATGTTAGAGGTATATAAAAAATAAATAAAAAATGTTAGAAGTATATGAGTTTATATATCTATGTGTTTTAATCTGAAATAATGGATTTGAAAAATATATATATATTTTATATGTATTTAAGGATTTAGGATATGATTATATATATATATATATATATTTATATATAGGTTTTCTTATATCAATTATCTTCATTGATCCGTTCTGATTTGATTTCATCAATTCTGGTTTATCAGCTTTGTTTGTCAACTCGTGCCCAGTTCACTTTGCTTTGGAATTCGTGTTTGGATTCGTAACTCAATTTCATCATCTATATCTCTAGCCTCGGAAGGTGAGAAATCACTCACGATTAATTTTCTTATATTTAATAAATTTTATTTCAATTGAAACATCAATTGAAATATGTTGCTGTTAGTTATTTACATTGTTATATATATGCCATCATCTGTATCTGTTCACCTATGACATCTGACACCATTATCTGTTATTTATATTGACGATATATGCCTGTTACTGTTGTTATTTTATTATCATATCTGTTATCACTCTGCAAGTTCCCTGTTAGTATAGAATCACTATGGCTTGAAATGATACATACCCGAACGATTTGTAGAATAGGAGAAAATCGTTATGGGTTGAAATGATAAACCCAAGCGATTTTCATTGAATTGAATTTGGGATTTCGGTTGAAAAGATACATACCCGAATATGTTTAAATTGCGGATTGAAATGATAAATATCCGTATCACTTGACCATAGGATAGAAAATTATGTACAAACACCGTTGGTCTATATATAAATATTTTGAAAATGATTTTTTTTATGGTTTTGAAAGGAAATATATGGTTTTGATAATTATGGATTTAAAGATTCATTAAAGTTGATTTAATAAAGTTGATAAATAATATGTTTAAGTATTTATTTAATATCTATATTTTTAATTATAGAGTTTATAATGATTTGAAATTGATTTGAAATTATATTTATTTAAGAATTTTACTTAAATAAGTTGAGTTGAAATTTATAAAATTTGAAATTTTAAAGCTATGATTTTATAACTTGAATTTGATTAAAGGTGACTTAAATGAATATTTCAAATTTATATAAAATTTAAATGGGACATTTTGTTATTTAAATTTGTAAATTTAAGTTGTATTTGGATATTATTGAAATAATTAAGTAAATATTTCAAAACTAATAATAGTAAAGTGAATTTGATATATATATATATATATAATTGTCGAATTTAGTTTTGAAATGTTGAATTTTGAAGCTTTGGAATATATTGAAATTAAATGGTTTATTTTGTGGTTCAAATCTGTATTTGAAATTGATATAATTTGAATCGATTTATTGAGAAATTGAATTGAGTTGAAATTTATGAATTGAGATTG
The DNA here is from genome assembly GCA_030737815.1 of Allium fistulosum. Taxonomy (NCBI): domain Eukaryota; kingdom Viridiplantae; phylum Streptophyta; class Magnoliopsida; order Asparagales; family Amaryllidaceae; genus Allium; species Allium fistulosum. The sequence goes on from CM060907.1 coordinate 1,017,430,030, forward strand.
AATTAAATGTAAAATTTGGAATTCGAGTTGATTTGAATTGATTTATGAATTTGTGGAAACTATTTCATTTTATAAAGAAATTTAGAATTATATTTAAACTATTGATATTTTACTTTATAAATTTATTTTAATATAAACTATTTTAATATAAATCATTTTAATATTAATTATTTTATAAACTATTTTAACTTATAACTATTTATATAAACTATTTTATTTATAAACTCTTTTATTATATATACTAATTTTTATATCTAAAACTGTCTAAGAGGGAAGTGTTATGATTTTCAAAATGCTATAATTTCAAAGTGTTATGATTTCCAAATTGCTATGATTTCAAAGCTGTGATTTCCAAAGTGTTTTGATTTTTAAAAGACTATGATTTCGAAAGCATTATAACTTTGGAAAAGTACTATGATTTTGGAGGTGAATATTTTTGAAATAAAAATGATATCGTATTGATTTGGTTTTGAAATGATAATGATAGTTTGGTTTTGAAGTATAAACTATTTTGAAATGACCACGGTGTTATAATAACGATTGGTTGTTAAAGAGACCGGGATTGGATATGGACATACTCTCTGTCGATACCGAAAACCACTTTGACAACTGTGTACGCGGTGGAGTTTCCAGAATGAAGTAGGATGGTGGCGACGATCCTAAGGTATATACGTGGACCCAACTCCCGTGAGTTGGCATAAGGTGGCTAAAACAGGAGCGATCTCGGACCAGTGAGGTAGCACCTCTTCTCGGACACATTTCTTCGATTCTATTCTATTACTTTTGATTTTTGGTGGCCACCCTTCGATTTGGGAGTGTTGTTCGAGGTGGACGGTAGTGGCTGCTATCCGCTCCATCAGTCCGTGTGCGTAATTGGTATATCTACCCTGACATTGCCTTGTGTGCCGTGTCACCTACCATATCGAGCTTTACTACGATTATGATTTTAAGATCTGACCACGTTAAGGTTCTCCATCCCCTTAACGCTATTTTCTATATGATTATACTTTACTGATTAGACACTACTGTATATAGCGTTTATTACTATATAGTAGATAGTTTAACGGATCCTTAGGGGATAGTTATCCCAAACATCCTTTAAGTTACTTGTATTTCAGTTGATATTTCACTTGAGTTGGATTTATTGATATAAGAATGTTAATCCTGACTCGAGTGTTTTGTGTTTTGCTATACGCTCGGGTCAGACTGAGTAATACAGCATTTGAGACTCACCTTTGGAGTTGGAGCTTCGCTTGGAGATCTAGCAATCTATCGATCCTGCTTTCAGTTATTCAGTTGATTCCAGTGATGTATTCAGATCTTGTATTTGATTATTGTATTGAGACATCTATTGTATTCGAGACTTCTGTGGTATCTTGTTTAACTCTGTTATATTTATATAGTAGCTTCATGAACTACTATCCTTTTGTTTCCGCTACATTATTGTTATATTACTCTGTGTCTGTGATTTGTAATTATTTTATTTACTGTATATGCTGAGTTTTGCCAAATTTTATTTACAATCCATTGTTTTGAATTATTCAAGTCCGGCATGTGTGGATTTATTGTCGATTTGAATGGTCCAAAATACCGGGTTGTTACATTATTAAAGAGACCGGAATCGGTTAGGGACATACTCACTGTCTAAACCGAAAACCACTTTAATAACTATACGCGGAGTTGTGATCCAGAATGAAGTGGTTGGAATGATGTACGTGATGACTGAAGAAAGAGAACGATAATGGATAGCCTTGACACTTGTGTCAAATTGGAAATGACTAAAATCAGGAGCCGTGCCGGGCCAAATGGAGGTTAGCTGCCTCGAGCGAACACACTTCTTCAAATTACTCATTACTTGTTGTCGATTGGTGCACCCTTGATTTGGGAGTGTTGTTTCGCGGTGTTGCGATCGCTGCGGCGATGCGTTCTCACCAGTCCGGATCTGGCAAACGGTAGTTTCACTACCTTGGGTATTGCCTCATGTGCCTTGTCATACTTGTATCCTTATACGTGACTGTAACGTCCCGGATTTTCGCGTTCGAAAATCGACATCCATACTTTACATCGTACTCGAATGTCGTAGATTTGAGCGTTCAAATCCGAGTCGCCGGAGCTTATAACACAGTTAAGTAAATATCACAGCGGAATAAAAAGAATATAGATATACAACATCTGATACAATATCCAGATACAATGATGATACAATGAATATCTATATACATCAGAGATATGATACAATAAATTTCAGCGGAAAGAAAAATAGATAACATCAGCAGCGGATAATCTCCATCTTCAAAACACTAATCCAGAAATAGCTCGAACTCCCAATAATGATACGCCAAAATAAGCAAGTGCAGTCCGATCCAAAGACTGAACTAGCTCCAGATAACCTACTAATCTGACTATCTGAAAAACCAAACTCTAGACTGCTCGTGTAGAAAAATTTTGAGCATCCAGAGTTTAGGAAAGAAACAATAAACTCCGGATCAGTCATGGGACTGGTGTGAGCAACAAAAACAGTTTATCTTTAAAACAAATAGCAGAGAATTTTAAAGTCAATTCGCAATGCTTTTGGAAAATGAAACTACCATAAGACCTCCCACCACACACACAATGCAAACGCAGAATTGGAGGAGATTTCTTCTTATGATAGTCAAAGATGCTTACTACGCAAAATCAAATCATTTTTGATATTATTATTAGTGCATAGTGTAGAAAAAATTTCGAAAGTAGAATATAAATCTTAGCCAGCATAGACATTTCGCACTTATGCCTACTATAGCTACCATGTTCAATAGCAGGTTACCACCACATTCCATGGCAGGTAATACAACTAAAACCGTACAGGGCTCGTATTGTTTTGTTTGGATTTCCAACAAATGGTCAGGCTAAGGAACTTCCTATTCCACGAAAGAAACGCCTCTGGCGGGACGTTCCGAGAACCAACTGTTCTCTGCCAAACAAGGCCGGCAACCCCTTTTCCCAAGGGATAAAAGAAACCTCAGATATGCCACCCCCGGTCCTTTGGGACCTTTAACCGAGGTACCTCTAATCCAACATCACACGTCATAAATAAAGTGTGTCCACATGAGTAAGTATCTGGGCTCCATACCATGATACTACCCTTTTCCAGAAGGAATGGTCATACCCTAGGGGAGCTACCCCTGAAAACCTTGCCGCACAATTCCTGTTTCGACCATTACCGGGTTGTGAGGCTCGACGAAGTCTCGTCCACAAAGCTACGCTTTCTACAAAGCCATGCTTCGGGTCAACAGATGATCAACCTATGATCACAAAGATAAATGATCAAACAAATGATCATATCACAAATGATCAAACACTGATCATCACACAGCAACACTCAGCATGCCACATTACCAAATTGGGATATATCGCTGATAAATTTCAACTACATAACCTCTGAGCTCGTACGTCTCAGAGAAGGGTGTTAAGCTAAGAGAATAAATTCTCCGCCACCAACAGAGATGTATTTGAAAGAAATCGGCTTTATATCTCAAAGTGTAATGTCGGACATGTATCCATACAAGTCTGTTCCGGGTTCGAACAGAACCGAAGGCACTTCTCACGAAGCCCTTGCAATTCCGGATAACTTTCAATCACGTCTGGACTTCCCGTCACAAAAAGAGTGATATAAATCTCTATACCGGCGCGACTCAGTGCAGAGACATTCGACAGGTTGTCCTTTCATTTTCGAAAAATATCCGGTCTTCAACACCGGTCTTCAAATGCTATCCATATACGACGTATCACTATTCGGAATGAGTTATACGACCCAAAGGTCCTTTCCCGGCTAACCCGAATAGTGAGCGTAATATTCGAAAACATATGGATATTGGGATTTCAATTAAGTCACAATTTAAACCCAAACTTTCTTTTAGAATGGTTTAACAAATTACCATTTTAATCTTTTTAAACAAAAAGATTCAATTCACAAAGTTCACTTAATTTCACAAAGATTCCTTCACAGATTTTCCAAATCGATTTCCATTTCAGTTTAATTAATTCGTTAAATCTTTAAATCAAAGATTTAACTAATAGCTTTCAAAACAATTCCATTTCAAATGGTTTAAACAAAACATCATTTTAAATCTGTTAAAAATAACAGATTTGATTCATAGCTTTCAAAACAATTCATAACTTGGAAAATCCATTTTTCAATTTACTTGAAATTCCTTTAATTAACTGGAATTTCATTTCTTATCTGAAAGCTTTTACCATTTAAAAACAACAGTTTTTACTTTGGAAATCTGATTCATTCATACTAGTTGAAATCCTTGGGTTAAATCCAAATTCCCAACTTATACTTTTAAAATGGTTAAATTCATACAAACACATTTTATATCATCTTTTATCCCTAGTTTCCAAATCATAGATTTAATTTCAAACTTGAATTCAAATTTAAATCTAATTATTTAAATTTTCAAAAACTCGGTTAAGTTATTCAAAATGACTTTTATCTTTGAAATTCCATTTCAAAAGCTTTTCACTTTAAACCCAAATTTCTAATTTCAAAATCAATTGAAATTAAAATTTCAATTTCAAAAACATCAAATTTAAATTATCTGTGACTTAACTGATTTCCACGTGAAATCCATATTTGTGTGTGTAACAGTGTAGTCCAGGGGTTTCACACACAATAGTGCAACATCAATCATCACAGATATATCGATAAGCGGTATAATCGATAACGCTTATCTCCATTCACAGATTCATAGATAAAGTAAATTTATCAGTCACAAAGATTCACTATTACAATTCGATGTGGGTTTCAGATAACCAACTGGAATCCGACTCCCTGTCGCATCGAAATTCAAATGCCGTTTTACGGACAAAGGGTTTTCATATTCACATAGTAATATATCACAGAAACAGAAATCACAACTCAGCACAAAGTAATTCATATCACAAAGCATCACAATCACATAACATAGTTATCAATCCAATACACAGCATTCCATAGAATATAGTCATCCATAAATATCCTTAATTAATTATCTGATTTATTTAAAACAGGTGGGTCATCAATCATAGTTAATTAACATTGATCGATTCCAAATCATTTGATTAAAGGTCCTTTAATCATTTTCATTAGTTAATTAACCTTTAACTTGAATTCATTATCTCAAATTTATCACCTTAATTAATTGATCACATTATCTTTGAATTAACTATTGATTAACCACTTGATAAATCCACTTTAATCATTAATTAATATTTAATTTATAATCCTTAATTAATCAATTAATTAATCTTTAAATCCTTCATTAATTACTTCAGCCCTTTAATAACTTATTTAATTAATCCAAATCGTTAATTAATTAAATAAATAAATTATCCATTTTAACTAACTTAACCATTTAAATTTCATTTTAAAGTCAAATTTCTTTCCCATACTTAAACATTTTAAATTTAAAACTTTATTTGTTTCCAAACTAACTTGAACTTAATTTAAAACTCAGATTTCTTAAATTTGGAAACCAGACAGGCTGAAAGCCTGTAACAATTCCTACCCGAGCCTTCCACGAACCAAAATCCCATCTGCTTCGAGTTCTCCCCCAGATTAACCCGAGACACTTTAAATTTCGTTTTAAAATTTGTTTAAGTTATTTTTACCCGGCACGTCAACATTTTTACTCGAGTTAAACTCGAGTTATCATGCCACTATCCCGAAGCTTGCTTCGAGTTTCTTTCCTCTCCTCTGTTTCCTTCTTCTCCAAACGTATACCACTGATACCCATCAGAAGTTCGTGCACATGTACAACGTGGCGAAACCTCTCTGATCACCAACGCCTTCGCCAACAAGTCACCTTTGGCCTCCTCCATCGATCCCGATTGCCCAAGAATTAATTCGAACATGATATCGAGATCGAGCTAAAAAAACGAAACCTGGAAAACATCACTGACTCCATCATCAAAGCCTGTCAACGCACCACGCTCGCAGCTCCGACCACTGGGGGCGCTGAAATTCTGGTCACTCACGCGTCAATACTTCCTCCACCCTCTCCCAAAGTCCGGTCACGCTCGATCCATCACAGGGAACGAACGAAACAAACTTCTCAGCCTCGAACAAAACTAGGTTTACAAGTAAGAAAACGTTGCCGCCTGCTCCATGTTGATCTGACGACCTCGACTCCATTTTTCCTAGCTTCCCTCATCACTCCTCTACCCCCTCGACCAACTACGTCGACTCCAGTCGATTCGAACGTCTCCGACAACTCAAAACGTTCAAATCAGTGAAATAAGAACTGCTCTTCCCACCCTTGTTTAAAAATTGTAGTTCTTGTTCTAAAAATCATGAATTGGTATGTAGTTTCAATTTATATACCTGATTTCTTAAAATAAGAAAGTTTGTTTTTAACACATTTAAAAGTTATACTGTTTTCCTTAAATTACCAGAGGAAAATGCAGTTTTGTTTAATCTTAACATATTTAAATACTTAAACCACAATTGTCTAACAGTTTTTATTCACAACTCAAAGACAATTAAGTGTTGGATCATGAGCTGGAGGTGAGTTTCTGTATTTACCAACCCATGAACACAGATACAGGTAACAGAGGAAACAAACACACATAGATTTGCACAGTTATAGATATACAAATACATAACATCTCTGATGGAAACATATCATATTAGCTTAGGTTATAAGTTTAAGTATAATGTTACTCACCAATTAACAGAGAAGAACAGAACACCTTGTTTTTGAAAACAGATTGAAACTGGAAAATTGATAGATGCTTGAATCTGGAAACTTTAAATTGTTGAAGCCTTGATTGGTTTTGAACTGGAAGACTTAGAAAACTGAATTGTTTTGATTTATCTGATACTTGATTTTGCAGTTGATTTGAATTGTTGTTTATATTTGAATTGTAGCTTGCTTCAGTTTTGAAAGAATGAAAATGCTAAGTCTTTGTAAACGAGAAGAGGTAGATTGATATATAAAAATGTTTACAAGCTATTTTTATTTTATTTATACAATAGGGTGGCTGATGTGCTTGAACGTGATGGCTATAGGGCATGGCATTTATTACTTGTACAAATTTTCATATAATTGTCTACGTACTTAGGCTTTGTCTCGGCTGTACAAAGATATATATCTTGTACTTGTTGGCTTTTCCATTTTTGTTTATTGATATGAAGAATTTTAGTTCGGCTGATATGTTGTATTGGTTTTATCTTGCTTATATGTACAAGAGATATTTGCTGTCTTCATTCATTTATACTTTGATTTATTTCTATTTTACACAAACCTGGTTTGCTTTCACACTTGATTTTATTTCTTGTTTATTTGTTTTCTCTAGTTTTCTTACTACTTTGAAATGTAAATAAATTTATATTCTAAATTGTTGTTAGATTTTAACAAATATTCTACTTCTATTTTAATTAAAACTTACCTTATATTAATTTCAATTCCTAGTTCAAATATTAATTATCATTATTTACTTAATATTTATTGTCTTATATTTATTTTATAAACTCAAACCATCTTTAACCATCAATTCAAATATATATTAAATTTGCTCGTATATACCTAAATATATATATATATATATATACATTCAATATACACACATATACTCACATATACACTATTTACAATATTTTAATCTCAAATGATTTATACAGAATATACTTGGATATCGGGGAAACTCGCTCCATTTAATCAATTTAATTTCACAATTTTATTCAAAAATTTATTTAATTACTCAATTTAATTCAAAAATTCATTTAATTATTAATTTAAATAAATTTAAATTTCGGGGTCGTTACAAATTTCCCCCCTTAAAAGAATTTCGTCCTCGAAATTCGCAGGCACGAATATAACACAGAGATAGACAGATGCGATCTCCTTATAACTCCTCAAACTTACGATATGAATTCCAAACTCAAGTCGGAATATCTCAGAATACATACCAATTTGTCCCTCTTCGGACTTCGGTATTCAAAAGAAATTACAATAGAATTTCAAATTCGGTTTTAAACGATATCGTTTTAATTGATTCAATTCAATTTACCCTCATATTTTATTAGTCAATTTAATTCAATTTAAAATTTCAATTTCAAATTCATTAAGGTTTAAATCCAAAAGGCTGATAAGAAGTCGATGAAGATACGAAATAAGAATCTCCTACAACGGTTCGTAGAGCCATCATCACACTGAAACTTCTTCTTGTAGCTGATACGAAGAAATGAAAAGAATTTGGAAACGAATCAAAGAAAATTGATAGAGAAAGATTGTTTCCACTGTTGCAGGGTATTGACCATTTATAGTCGTATTCCCTTGTCCCCTATCTCGTCTTCTTCTTGCACTCATACTCACTATCAGTGGATAGTAAGAGAATTTACTGAGACATTCAAACGGATATCTTAGAGATTACTCATTCTAGAGTTTACTTCACTCTATCTCTAATGAGCTACTTAACATGTTATACTCCTGAGCTAAAATTCTACCTTAGCTCTGATACCAAATGTAACGTCCCGGATTTTCGCGTTCGAAAATCGACATCCATACTTTACATCGTACTCGAATGTCGTAGATTCGAGCGTTCAAATCCGAGTCGCCGGAGCTTATAACACAGTTAAGTAAATATCACAGCGGAATAAAAAGAATATAGATATACAACATCTGATACAATATCCAGATACAATGATGATACAATGAATATCTATATACATCAGAGATATGATACAATAAATTTCAGCGGAAAGAAAAATAGATAACATCAGCAGCGGATAATCTCCATCTTCAAAACACTAATCCAGAAATAGCTCGAACTCCCAATAATGATACGCCAAAATAAGCAAGTGCAGTCCGATCCAAAGACTGAACTAGCTCCAGATAACCTACTAATCTGACTATCTGAAAAACCAAACTCTAGACTGCTCGTGTAGAAAAATTTTGAGCATCCAGAGTTTAGGAAAGAAACAATAAACTCCGGATCAGTCATGGGACTGGTGTGAGCAACAAAAACAGTTTATCTTTAAAACAAATAGCAGAGAATTTTAAAGTCAATTCGCAATGCTTTTGGAAAATGAAACTACCATAAGACCTCCCACCACACACACAATGCAAACGCAGAATTGGAGGAGATTTCTTCTTATGATAGTCAAAGATGCTTACTACACAAAATCAAATCATTTTTGATATTATTATTAGTGCATAGTGTAGAAAAAATTTCGAAAGTAGAATATAAATCTTAGCCAGCATAGACATTTCGCACTTATGCCTACTATAGCTACCATGTTCAATAGCAGGTTACCACCACATTCCATGGCAGGTAATACAACTAAAACCGTACAGGGCTCGTATTGTTTTGTTTGGATTTCCAACAAATGGTCAGGCTAAGGAACTTCCTATTCCACGAAAGAAACGCCTCTGGCGGGACGTTCCGAGAACCAACTGTTCTCTGCCAAACAAGGCCGGCAACCCCTTTTCCCAAGGGATAAAAGAAACCTCAGATATGCCACCCCCGGTCCTTTGGGACCTTTAACCGAGGTACCTCTAATCCAACATCACACGTCATAAATAAAGTGTGTCCACATGAGTAAGTATCTGGGCTCCATACCATGATACTACCCTTTTCCAGAAGGAATGGTCATACCCTAGGGGAGCTACCCCTGAAAACCTTGCCGCACAATTCCTGTTTCGACCATTACCGGGTTGTGAGGCTCGACGAAGTCTCGTCCACAAAGCTACGCTTTCTACAAAGCCATGCTTCGGGTCAACAGATGATCAACCTATGATCACAAAGATAAATGATCAAACAAATGATCATATCACAAATGATCAAACACTGATCATCACACAGCAACACTCAGCATGCCACATTACCAAATTGGGATATATCGCTGATAAATTTCAACTACATAACCTCTGAGCTCGTACGTCTCAGAGAAGGGTGTTAAGCTAAGAGAATAAATTCTCCGCCACCAACAGAGATGTATTTGAAAGAAATCGGCTTTATATCTCAAAGTGTAATGTCGGACATGTATCCATACAAGTCTGTTCCGGGTTCGAACAGAACCGAAGGCACTTCTCACGAAGCCCTTGCAATTCCGGATAACTTTCAATCACGTCTGGACTTCCCGTCACAAAAAGAGTGATATAAATCTCTATACCGGCGCGACTCAGTGCAGAGACATTCGACAGGTTGTCCTTTCATTTTCGAAAAATATCCGGTCTTCAACACCGGTCTTCAAATGCTATCCATATACGACGTATCACTATTCGGAATGAGTTATACGACCCAAAGGTCCTTTCCCGGCTAACCCGAATAGTGAGCGTAATATTCGAAAACATATGGATATTGGGATTTCAATTAAGTCACAATTTAAACCCAAACTTTCTTTTAGAATGGTTTAACAAATTACCATTTTAATCTTTTTAAACAAAAAGATTCAATTCACAAAGTTCACTTAATTTCACAAAGATTCCTTCACAGATTTTCCAAATCGATTTCCATTTCAGTTTAATTAATTCGTTAAATCTTTAAATCAAAGATTTAACTAATAGCTTTCAAAACAATTCCATTTCAAATGGTTTAAACAAAACATCATTTTAAATCTGTTAAAAATAACAGATTTGATTCATAGCTTTCAAAACAATTCATAACTTGGAAAATCCATTTTTCAATTTACTTGAAATTCCTTTAATTAACTGGAATTTCATTTCTTATCTGAAAGCTTTTACCATTTAAAAACAACAGTTTTTACTTTGGAAATCTGATTCATTCATACTAGTTGAAATCCTTGGGTTAAATCCAAATTCCCAACTTATACTTTTAAAATGGTTAAATTCATACAAACACATTTTATATCATCTTTTATCCCTAGTTTCCAAATCATAGATTTAATTTCAAACTTGAATTCAAATTTAAATCTAATTATTTAAATTTTCAAAAACTCGGTTAAGTTATTCAAATGACTTTTATCTTTGAAATTCCATTTCAAAAGCTTTTCACTTTAAACCCAAATTTCTAATTTCAAAATCAATTGAAATTAAAATTTCAATTTCAAAAACATCAAATTTAAATTATCTGTGACTTAACTGATTTCCACGTGAAATCCATATTTGTGTGTGTAACAGTGTAGTCCAGGGGTTTCACACACAATAGTGCAACATCAATCATCACAGATATATCGATAAGCGGTATAATCGATAACGCTTATCTCCATTCACAGATTCATAGATAAAGTAAATTTATCAGTCACAAAGATTCACTATTACAATTCGATGTGGGTTTCGGATAACCAACTGGAATCCGACTCCCTGTCGCATCGAAATTCAAATGCCGTTTTACGGACAAAGGGTTTTCATATTCACATAGTAATATATCACAGAAACAGAAATCACAACTCAGCACAAAGTAATTCATATCACAAAGCATCACAATCACATAACATAGTTATCAATCCAATACACAGCATTCCATAGAATATAGTCATCCATAAATATCCTTAATTAATTATCTGATTTATTTAAAACAGGTGGGTCATCAATCATAGTTAATTAACATTGATCGATTCCAAATCATTTGATTAAAGGTCCTTTAATCATTTTCATTAGTTAATTAACCTTTAACTTGAATTCATTATCTCAAATTTATCACCTTAATTAATTGATCACATTATCTTTGAATTAACTATTGATTAACCACTTGATAAATCCACTTTAATCATTAATTAATATTTAATTTATAATCCTTAATTAATCAATTAATTAATCTTTAAATCCTTCATTAATTACTTCAGCCCTTTAATAACTTATTTAATTAATCCAAATCGTTAATTAATTAAATAAATAAATTATCCATTTTAACTAACTTAACCATTTAAATTTCATTTTAAAGTCAAATTTCTTTCCCATACTTAAACATTTTAAATTTAAAACTTTATTTGTTTCCAAACTAACTTGAACTTAATTTAAAACTCATATTTCTTAAATTTGGAAACCAGACAGGCTGAAAGCCTGTAACAATTCCTACCCGAGCCTTCCACGAACCAAAATCCCATCTGCTTCGAGTTCTCCCCCAGATTAACCCGAGACACTTTAAATTTCGTTTTAAAATTTGTTTAAGTTATTTTTACCCGGCACGTCAACATTTTTACTCGAGTTAAACTCGAGTTATCACGCCACTATCCCGAAGCTTGCTTCGAGTTTCTTTCCTCTCCTCTGTTTCCTTCTTCTCCAAACGTATACCACTGATACCCATCAGAAGTTCGTGCACATGTACAACGTGGCGAAACCTCTCTGATCACCAACGCCTTCGCCAACAAGTCACCTTTGGCCTCCTCCATCGATCCCGATTGCCCAAGAATTAATTCGAACGTGATATCGAGATCGAGCTAAAAAAACGAAACCTGGAAAACATCACTGACTCCATCATCAAAGCCTGTCAACGCACCACGCTCGCAGCTCCGACCACTGGGGGCGCTGAAATTCCGGTCACTCACGCGTCAATACTTCCTCCACCCTCTCCCAAAGTCCGGTCACGCTCGATCCATCACAGGGAACGAACGAAACAAACTTCTCAGCCTCGAACAAAACTAGGTTTACAAGTAAGAAAACGTTGCCGCCTGCTCCATGTTGATCTGACGACCTCGACTCCATTTTTCCTAGCTTCCCTCATCACTCCTCTACCCCCTCGACCAACTACGTCGACTCCAGTCGATTCGAACGTCTCCGGCAACTCAAAACGTTCAAATCAGTGAAATAAGAACTGCTCTTCCCACCCTTGTTTAAAAATTGTAGTTCTTGTTCTAAAAATCATGAATTGGTATGTAGTTTCAATTTATATACCTGATTTCTTAAAATAAGAAAGTTTGTTTTTAACACGTTTAAAAGTTATACTGTTTTCCTTAAATTACCAGAGGAAATTGCAGTTTTGTTTAATCTTAACATATTTAAATACTTAAACTACAATTGTCTAACAGTTTTTATTCACAACTCAAAGACAATTAAGTGTTGGATCATGAGCTGGAGGTGAGTTTCTGTATTTACCAACCCATGAACACAGATACAGGTAACAGAGGAAACAAACACACATAGATTTGCACAGTTATAGATATACAAATACATAACATCTCTGATGGAAACATATCATATTAGCTTAGGTTATAAGTTTAAGTAAAATGTTACTCACCAATTAACAGAGAAGAACAGAACACCTTGTTTTTGAAAACAGATTGAAACTGGAAAATTGATAGATGCTTGAATCTGGAAACTTTAAATTGTTGAAGCCTTGATTGGTTTTGAACTGGAAGACTTAGAAAACTGAATTGTTTTGATTTATCTGATACTTGATTTTGCAGTTGATTTGAATTGTTGTTTATATTTGAATTGTAGCTTGCTTCAGTTTTGAAAGAATGAAAATGCTAAGTCTTTGTAAACGAGAAGAGGTAGATTGATATATAAAAATGTTTACAGGCTATTTTTATTTTATTTATACAATAGGGTGGCTGATGTGCTTGAACGTGATGGCTATAGGTGTAATATCCCGGAAATTTTGGGCAATATCAATTTAATAATCTGTTTAAATAATTAAATTGATTTGATAATCTTTGATAATAATATTTGAATTGGTTTAAAAATCTAATTAAATGAATATTTAATTAGTGAATTTTATCCTTTAAAAACTAATAAATTGATTTCTATTTATAATGTATATATATATGTATATTGTAAATAGATAAGCTTGGATTTGAAATTTAAATAATAAATGAAATCTTGTTTTAAATTTCTAATGTATATTCTTATAGTTTGGAAATTATGATTTATTTAATATTAGCTTTACAAAGATATTTAAACAAAATAATTATATGGTTTTAAATAAGATTAATAATAAGATTTATTTTATTTTTGAATATTTCTTAATAAATAAGATTTAAGAGTATATATATATATAGATAAGTTTAAAATACAATATTAATAGTATATTGTTTTATATATAGATATAAATAGACTTTAATAAAATAGGATTGTTATTTCAAATTGAATGTGTTCTTTTAAATTGACATTAATTTGGATTTTTAAAATATAATTTGAATTTGAATTTAAATTATTTTGAAATTCAAAAGAGGTGATATTTTAAATAGTTTTGGATTTTAAAATATATGTATAAGCTCTTATTTATATATATATAATTGATTTTATTTCTTTAAAGTAATTTATAAATAGATAAGTATTTATAAAATAATGAAAGGGTTTTTAATTACATTTACAATAAATAAAATTAATTAAAAGGTTAATTAATTAATGAATTATTTAGAGGATTATTAATTAATATAATTAATGAATTAATCAAGGTTGATTAATAAAAGTAATTAATATAAGTATGATTAATTAATTGTAATTAATTGAGGATTAATATAATTAATTATAGTAAATTAATTAATGAAGGTTCATTAATTATTGTAATTAATGATAGTAATTAAAGGTTAATTACTATAAATGGTTAAGGATAATTAATTTGTGAAATTAATTAAAGGTTAATTACTTGAATGTAATTAAAGATAATTAATCAAGGAAGATTAATTAAGGAAGATCATTAAGAGATGATTAATAAATTGATTTGTAATTAATCAATGATAGTAAGCAGGATTAAGATAATCCAAGTGATTAAAGAATAGTAATTAATTTAATTAAAGGTTAATTAAATTGATATGGAGTTAATCAAACCTGATTATGGATGATTGATTGATATTGGGTGATTGGTTGATATTAGATGATTTGGATATCTCTGATATATGTGATATATATGTGATATGCTGCTTTGTGAGATAAATGTTGATATGAATTATCTATTGTGATAATGTGATTTATCTATCTGTTTATATCATCCTGAATATAAGTTTAAATGATTAAAACCTTTAAACAACTTGGCCTTAAAAGATACGTTTTGGATTTCGATGAGACCGGGATCGGGTTTCCGTATACCGGAATTCCAGGTCTGGAGACCCGAATACCACATCGATCCAAATTTACGATAGGTCGTGAATCTCAAGTGAAGATGAAGATTCAGAGTGCAAGGGTTATTGTCGTTAACTCTGAGGGTGATTCCAAAACGAGTGTAACGAGATAATGCCTTCGGTTTCGTTCGAACCCGGAACGAACTTGTATGGATTGAATGCTTTCAACACATCGTCAGGCGGACGATGAGCATTCTAAGTGATATGTTCTGATTAAAGGTAATCGTAACCTCAAGCCTCATCAACCGGGAATGGCTAAAACAGATGAGGTGCAGCAAGGCTTCGTGGGTAGCACCCACTGAGAGCAAGATAGATCCCTGTCTAGAGGTCCCTTTTCTTTTTATTCGGCTTAGTGTGTGGTTGGTCGCGCCAACTACGGGGTTATCTTGTTCGGAATTATCCAGTAAGGGATGGTTCCGGCTTTGTGTTGCAGGGGAGCGGGCGTACTCCTCGGTACGGTGATCTAGGCCACGTACTGTGACGGGCGGTACCCCAGTAGCCCTGCCATTGATGGAAACCCATTCTTCCTACGTGCCCTTACGGTTTTGATTGTATAACCCACTTTGTGGCTAGTATGCTGGAATTTAATAATGTAACAATTTCAGCTATTTCATATTTACTTGGAAACCCTAGACCCTATTATAATATAATCGGATTTCCTATCAAATGTTTTAGTTAGCGTAAGGTAAAAACTTACCCATGTTTATTTGTGGGAAGTCTTACGTGATACTTTTGTTTTCAAAGGTTTTCAAAGTTAAACAAGTTTAAACCGTTTACTCACACCAGACCCATGTCTGACCCAAGTTGTTTATTTCTGTTTTATAAACTCTTGGGTACTCAAATTTTTACGAGTAGCCAAGGGATTCAGGTTTAGCTTTGACGAATTGTGGAGGAGCAATGGAGCAGGAGGCTTCAGCGTTGTAGATATATATAGTAGTTCCGCTGTGTCTGTATCTCTGTAGTGTATTGAGTTGTAATGTCTAGACAGATGTTATAACTGTCTAGTAAGTGATGTATATGCTGTGTAACTCTGTAAAGTGTTGTATACTATGTAATAGTATATGTTATTAATATAATTTATTCGTTCCGCTGTGAGATCGTTGTTGTTGTTTCTTTCTTTCTTCTCTTCTTTTCTATTTTCTACCCCTTTCTTTCTTATTAATGATACGACTTTCTGTGGAGAAAAAGCCGGGTCGTTACAGTTGGTATCAGAGCATAGGTTGAGCGAATGCCTAAGCTTTTGGTTAAGTGAATATCAGAACACTAGGTTGAGTGAATACCTAGGTTCGGAAGGATTGTTCATTAGAGACAGGATCTGTAGCGACCTGTTTGAGTCTGAGTATATATATATACGAGAGCGCGTAATTGTTAGTTATATAAAAATGGTTTTATATTGTGTTAATTGATCGGTTGAGTGGTATATGGATTCTGGTCAATACGAGTAGCTAACGTTATTGATAGGGATCTCTAAGCACTTGGACCAGGCCAACGGACACAATATTGTTTTAAAAAGGTAGATGAAATAATTTTACCCAGATATAATTTCTATATAAAAAAGTATCATTTTAAATGTATATGGTATTTGTAATAACTGGTTGAGATGATAATAATTTATCATCTAGGATTAGGAGTCTGAGTGTTGAGGTTGGAAGTGTATCTGTCGAGACTGTAGACCTAATACCGTCTCGAGTAAGCTTTGTTGTGGTGTAAGGATTTCACCAATCTCTAAAGAAAGCCTGTTAAGGTTCGGAGTTCATCTTTGAAGTTGGATGAGTAGAGTTGGATCTGTCGGTTAGGCAGAAGCAAGTGATGGTATCTCAGGAAATTGTAGCTGTGTGATGAGATGCAGTGACTATGGATGTTCCCGAAGATGTTTTCTTTGGAACAAGTTAATGAAGTGTGTCTATTTCGGTGTTGTGGCTGAGTTCAGCATGGTGATTCTTTTGGTTGAGGTCCGAGTTTATCGAAGAGCTTTGGATTGAGAAGTCTTTGGCATCTGTGGCAGCAGTGCAGCTCGGGAGTATTCTTTGTGTTGGTAGGAAATTTTCTGACTGAGCAATTTTTCTGGAGGTGGAGTTCAGAAGCAACAGAGTGGATCCATTTCTTCGATGGATTGGATAATTAAGTGTAAGCTTTTCTGATTGGTAAAGAGAGAACAGTTTCTTTGCATTTTGGCTGGGTTGATCGCAAAAGTGACTTGCGATAGTTGAATGTTCTCTTGAGTTATCCGAGATTTTCTGGGATGCATTGTCCAGTCTGTGCTTGTGTTCTTCATCAGCATTCTTATCTACTCCAGATCAGAGTGGTGTAGCGGAAGCAGTTTGGCGAGTGCTCCTGTTTGTCTTTTCCAGATAGGAGAAGTTAGTTCAGTCTACTGATGGTAGTAGAGTTGTGTTTTGGATTGGGTAGATCTTGAGAGGATCATTGGTTGAGTTATTTTTTTGTCCTATTTGTTTCTAGAAGCATCGACGAAGGTTGAGCTGATCAGAAAGGATTTGTAGGAAGCCGAGATCGTCTGAAGATTTTGTGGATAAGAGACGAAGGAATTTGAAATTCGAAGTTGGAGACTTCGTTGTTGTGAAGTTTTTCTCTGATTAAAGGGAGCTATAAGATTGGGTAAGTCTCGGAAGTCAGCTCCGAGTTATTTTGGATCTTTTCTGTGATCTAATTTGGATAAGTACTTTGATCTACAAGGTTGAATTGTCAGTTTGGATAACTAGAATTCAATGTATTTTACGTATCTCTGAGGGAGTACGTGTTTGATCTATCTCTGGTTTTGGAACCAGTAGTTCTGGAAGAATTGGTTGTTGAGTCAGACTCGTCTGTAGTCTGATATTCTGTTTAGTTTTGTAGATCTAGATGAGTAGGAGCTCTATAGCTTAGTAGTATTGGTTGTTTGGATTGTTTGTAGAGCGAGTATCCCGGTATTTATATACTTGGGGAAACTCGGGGAAATTCTATTCAGAATTTTTCGCTGGATAGTTAGAATTGTTTGTTTGGATGATTGGTTGCTATGGTTGTTAGCATATGGTTGATAATATATGTTGTGGTTTAAGAATTAAAATCTTTGATAGATTATTAAATTACCTTTGTTTTAAATTTCGGGGATGAAATTATTTTAAGGGGGGAGGAATGTAATATCCCGGAAATTTGGGGCAATATCAATTTAATAATCTGTTTAAATAATTAAATTGATTTGATAATCTTTGATAATAATATTTGAATTGGTTTAAAAATCTAATTAAATGAATATTTAATTAGTGAATTTTATCCTTTAAAAACTAATAAATTGATTTCTATTTATAATGTATATATATATATGTATATTGTAAATAGATAAGCTTGGATTTGAAATTTAAATAATAAATGAAATCTTGTTTTAAATTTCTAATGTATATTCTTATAGTTTGGAAATTATGATTTATTTAATATTAGCTTTACAAAGATATTTAAACAAAATAATTATATGGTTTTAAATAAGATTAATAATAAGATTTATTTTATTTTTGAATATTTCTTAATAAATAAGATTTAAGAGTATATATATATAGATAAGTTTAAAATACAATATTAATAGTATATTGTTTTATATATAGATATAAATAGACTTTAATAAAATAGGATTGTTATTTCAAATTGAATGTGTTCTTTTAAATTGACTTTAATTTGGATTTTTAAAATATAATTTGAATTTGAATTTAAATTATTTTGAAATTCAAAAGAGGTGATATTTTAAATAGTTTTGGATTTTAAAATATATGTATAAGCTCTTATTTATATATATATAATTGATTTTATTTCTTTAAAGTAATTTATAAATAGATAAGTATTTATAAAATAAAGAAAGGGTTTTTAATTACATTTACAATAAATAAAATTAATTAAAAGGTTAATTAATTAATTAATTATTTAGAGGATTATTAATTAATATAATTAATGAATTAATCAAGGTTGATTAATAAAAGTAATTAATATAAGTATGATTAATTAATTGTAATTAATTGAGGATTAATATAATTAATTATAGTAAATTAATTAATGAAGGTTCATTAATTATTGTAATTAATGATAGTAATTAAAGGTTAATTACTATAAATGGTTAAGGATAATTAATTTGTGAAATTAATTAAAGGTTAATTACTTGAATGTAATTAAAGATAATTAATCAAGGAAGATTAATTAAGGAAGATCATTAAGAGATGATTAATAAATTGATTTGTAATTAATCAATGATAGTAAGCAGGATTAAGATAATCCAAGTGATTAAAGAATAGTAATTAATTTAATTAAAGGTTAATTAAATTGATATGGAGTTAATCAAACCTGATTATGGATGATTGATTGATATTGGGTGATTGGTTGATATTAGATGATTTGGATATCTCTGATATATGTGATATATATGTGATATGCTGCTTTGTGAGATAAATGTTGATATGAATTATCTATTGTGATAATGTGATTTATCTATCTGTTTATATCATCCTGAATATAAGTTTAAATGATTAAAACCTTTAAACAACTTGGCCTTAAAAGATACGTTTTGGATTTCGATGAGACCGGGATCGGGTTTCCGTATACCGGAATTCCAGGTCTGGAGACCCGAATACCACATCGATCCAAATTTACGATAGGTCGTGAATCTCAAGTGAAGATGAAGATTCAGAGTGCAAGGGTTATTGTCGTTAACTCTGAGGGTGATTCCAAAACGAGTGTAACGAGATAATGCCTTCGGTTTCGTTCGAACCCGGAACGAACTTGTATGGATTGAATGCTTTCAACACATCGTCAGGCGGACGATGAGCATTCTAAGTGATATGTTCTGATTAAAGGTAATCGTAACCTCAAGCCTCATCAACCGGGAATGGCTAAAACAGGGGAGGTGCAGCAAGGCTTCGTGGGTAGCACCCACTGAGAGCAAGATAGATCCCTGTCTAGAGGTCCCTTTTCTTTTTATTCGGCTTAGTGTGTGGTTGGTCGCGCCAACTACGGGGTTATCTTGTTCGGAATTATCCAGTAAGGGATGGTTCCGGCTTTGTGTTGCAGGGGAGCGGGCGTACTCCTCGGTACGGTGATCTAGGCCACGTACTGTGACGGGCGGTACCCCAGTAGCCCTGCCATTGATGGAAACCCATTCTTCCTACGTGCCCTTACGGTTTTGATTGTATAACCCACTTTGTGGCTAGTATGCTGGAATTTAATAATGTAACAATTTCAGCTATTTCATATTTACTTGGAAACCCTAGACCCTATTATAATATAATCGGATTTCCTATCAAATGTTTTAGTTAGCGTAAGGTAAAAACTTACCCATGTTTATTTGTGGGAAGTCTTACGTGATACTTTTGTTTTCAAAGGTTTTCAAAGTTAAACAAGTTTAAACCGTTTACTCACACCAGACCCATGTCTGACCCAAGTTGTTTATTTCTGTTTTATAAACTCTTGGGTACTCAAATTTTTACGAGTAGCCAAGGGATTCAGGTTTAGCTTTGACGAATTGTGGAGGAGCAATGGAGCAGGAGGCTTCAGCGTTGTAGATATATATAGTAGTTCCGCTGTGTCTGTATCTCTGTAGTGTATTGAGTTGTAATGTCTAGACAGATGTTATAATTGTCTAGTAAGTGATGTATATGCTGTGTAACTCTGTAAAGTGTTGTATACTATGTAATAGTATATGTTATTAATATAATTTATTCGTTCCGCTGTGAGATCGTTGTTGTTGTTTCTTTCTTTCTTCTCTTCTTTTCTATTTTCTACCCCTTTCTTTCTTATTAATGATACGACTTTCTGTGGAGAAAAAGCCGGGTCGTTACAATAGGGCATGGCATTTATTACTTGTACAAATTTTCATATAATTGTCTACATACTTAGGCTTTGTCTCGGCTGTACAAAGATATATATCTTGTACTTGTTGGCTTTTCCATTTTTGTTTATTGATATGAAGAATTTTAGTTCGGCTGATATGTTGTATTGGTTTTATCTTGCTTATATGTACAAGAGATATTTGCTGTCTTCATTCATTTATACTTTGATTTATTTCTATTTTACACAAACCTGGTTTGCTTTCACACTTGATTTTATTTCTTGTTTATTTGTTTTCTCTAGTTTTCTTACTACTTTGAAATGTAAATAAATTTATATTCTAAATTGTTGTTAGATTTTAACAAATATTCTACTTCTATTTTAATTAAAACTTACCTTATATTAATTTCAATTCCTAGTTCAAATATTAATTATCATTATTTACTTAATATTTATTGTCTTATATTTATTTTATAAACTCAAACCATCTTTAACCATCAATTCAAATATATATTAAACTTGCTCGTATATACCTATATATATATATACATTCAATATACACACATATACTCACATATACACTATTTACAATATTTTAATCTCAAATGATTTATACAGAATATACTTGGATATCGGGGAAACTCGCTCCATTTAATCAATTTAATTTCACAATTTTATTCAAAAATTTATTTAATTACTCAATTTAATTCAAAAATTCATTTAATTATTAATTTAAATAAATTTAAATTTCGGGGTCGTTACAGTGACCATTACGATTTGTTTTGTGTTATACCTATGGAGTACTCCCTGATATCCCACTAGTTTACGGTGGAGTTTACAGTGCTGTATAGACTATAACGCTTATATAAAATGTGTTAAGGGGGATAATGGTAACGCCTTAACACTATTTTGATACCTTATATTACTGATAGGCATTATTTATTTACCGTACACTACTACATAGTAGATAGTTTAACGGATCCTTAAAGGATGGTTATTCCAAACATCCTTTGAGTTACTTGTATTTCAATTGCTATTTCACTTGAGTTGGATTTATTGATATAAGAATATTAATCCTGACTCGAGTGTTTTGTGTTTTGCTTTACGCTCGGGTCAGACTGAGTATACCAGTATTCGAGACTCACCTTTGGAGTTGGAGCTTCGCTAGGAGATCAAGCTATCTATCCAGTTTCAGCTATCTATCCAGTTTCAGATATCCAGTTGATTCTAGTGATGTATTCTGATATTGTATTTGATTATTGTATTCAAGACATCTGTTGTACATCATTTAACTCTGATATGTATATAGTAGCTTCATGAACTACTATCTTTTCTTTCCACTGCATTTAATGCTCTGTGTCTATGATCTGTGATTATTTATTTACTGTATATGTTCAGTTTTGCCAAATTTAAATTAACAACGCGGTATTTTGAATTATTCAAGTCCGACATGTGCGGATGCGAATGGTCCAAAATACCGGGTCGTTACACTTGTCTTGGGATTCTGATCATCAGAAAAAAACTAACAAATCATAGGCCTGCATGCGATGGATAATACCTTTATCGGTGGTATAATATACAACTCCCAACCCGAGGTCTTTGTCCTAATCTCATCTCGGCCTTGAGGAAACTCAACAAATCGAAAGAGATTATTCACCTATACCCTTCATTTCACAACGGCCTAAGTAAAATGCATGTACCTTGAGGAAAATCAACAGATACGTGCATGCATCTTACCTCATCTAGTCAATGCATTAATAGTACTACACATAACATCTTTATCTTGAGGAATATCAGCAATTAATAATATGCAAGCAATCTATCAATATATAAATGGTAGAGGATAACTTATATATTAAGTATTTGTAATCATTGAAATACATATATTGAGTAATATTAATTTAGGGAATAATATATTTCCTAATGAAATACCCTCGAGATTCAAGTATTAAACACATGTCACATTATGGTATACGTATTTTACATTTGTGCTTATTCCTTAAGTCTATTTTGGGTTTCTTTCCAGTTCCACTTAATTATATATGTGTGTGTGTGTGTGTGCGCGCGCGCACGTGTGCACGCGCATGCGTGTGTATATGTATGTATGTATACTTATACAAGTGTTGATTTATTTATAATTTAATTACTTATGTAATATATACAAGTATCTTACTGATTTTAATATTATTTAATTAATTTTAGTTATTTATTTAATTTAATTTATTTTATATTAGTCATCTTAAACTATTTAAGATACTTAATCTAGTATAACATTTATAGTTTGTTTATGTTTACAAATCAATATATGTATACATTTTAATTAATTAACTTTTAACTAATTTTATTTAATTAAATTAATTTAATTAAATATTTTAATTAATTTGAAATTTTAATTTAATTTGTCATAAAGTTTTTTAAGATAAATAAATAGCTACAACAATTATAATTATATACATTTTTTTATTGTAACAGTGATACTTTATTCAAATAGAGCACTTATTTAGTGCCCTGGAGGTTTGAACCATACCTTTAGAACCTAAGTTTAAATCGCCATTCCACTAATCAATTAAGCTAGTGGTCCTCGGTATAGCTATACAGATATATCAATATATATATATATGTTTTAATCAAATAACTTTAAATTAATTATTTTATTTTATTTAATTAATCATATTAATCAAATTTCAAATTTCAAATTTCAAATTTCAAATTTTAAAAATTAATTATTTAATGCCTCAAATAATTTTAAAATTTTTAAATGCATGTTATAGCTTTTATAAAATTTTCCTTTTATTTTTAAACTTAACTTTTAAAATTAAAATATCCTTAAATTTTCAAGCACATTTTGAAAATTAGCCCAAGGCCTAAAATCAATTTGGGCATTTATATTGGGGATATCCCTTTGGCTTACTTCATCTTTCAGACCGGGCCAGTAGCCTTGCATGGCTGAGTACTTGTTACCTAATTCCCAACCTTAGACACTACCTTACCAAGCACCTTATTAAATGGGTATGTTTAATCATTTAGCCTAATATTGCTAATTTAGACTACATAGTTGAGCTTGTGGTCCTTGACATAGTTATACGCATATATCAATATATATTTTTAACCAATTAACTTTTAATTACTTATTTTGTTTTATTTAATTAATCATATTAATTAAATTTTACATTTCATATTTTCAAATAATTATATTACTTCCCAAAACAATTTTGAAAAATTTGAATGTATTTTACAACTTTTGTAAATTTCCCTTTTATATTTTAAACTTAACATTTAAATTTAAAACATCTTTTAAATTTTCAAGCAGATTTTGAAAATTAGCCCAAAGCCCAAAATTAATTCAGACCCTTATATTAGGGATTAACTTTGGGCTTAGTGCATCTTTTGGGTCAGGCCAGTAGCCAGGCAAGACAGAGTACATGTTACCCAATCCTAACCTTAGACACCATCTTTTTGGACAACCTACTAAATGAGTATGCTTTAATCAGTTAGCTCTAGCATTGCTAATTCAGACCACATAGACCATTCGGGCTCTAATACCCTTGAAGGAACAGGGCCAGTTGGAAGCGGGTAAAATAGATAGGTTTAAATTTTTTCTTATTTTGGATCTATTGGGCATATGAATTTTAAAGTAGATTTTAGATCCAATCTAAAATATTTAAATAAATTTTTTTATTAATTTATTTAAAAATTTAAACTTTCAATTTTATAAGAGTATCAAATATATTTATATGTGATAGTGCATCTACTATAAATAAGAAGTATACATGGTTCATGAGACCGTATTAAGCTGCTCAGATTTACACTGTTACAGACTCATTTATCCATTTTTATATACCTTTGTTATCCACAGTTTTGATTTATATATATAACATATATACATATATACATACACACACACTATATATATATATTTGTGTATGCATGTATTAAAATTATGTTTGATTATTTTTTATGTTTTCAAATCTAAAGTTGACAATTATGAATCTAGTTTTGATTAAGGAAAGGATTTAAAATTAAATTTTATGGTTTTACACAAAAGTCCATTTTATAAAATTTTGAGCTAAAATAACATACACATACATATATCCATATATATATATATATATATATACATTGCAAACAATGTTTAATGTTTAAAACAACATATGTATGTTAAGTCTGTAATCTAATATGTATATGTGTGTGTATAAAGTTATCTAAATCTAACCTTCAACTTAGGAAAGAATCAAATGGTTATAATTTTACATAAAAGTTCACTTAATTGTTTTAAATTGAAATAACTTTTACATTTATGTAAACAATAACCATGTGACACATGTATGCAGTTTTAAAGGTAAGTTTAAATAATCAAATTTGATTTTAATCAATATTGATTATTTTTTAAACAGTCATTTCTAAAACAATAAACAAAATAGATTAAAAAACTTAGGCATATATGAATTCATTGTAAAGATTCATATCTAAACTATACGAATAATATGAACAAATAGTCAAATGAGATGAAGGATCTAAATATATAAATATCATTAGCATACAACTAATTGAGGTGTATCATAAAAGGAGATCTAAATTAAATTAACATGATGAACAATTAATTAATTGAGGTGTGCAAAAAGGGATTTGAATTATATTGCAAGATGAATATACAAATAGATGATATGAAATATGATCTAAACAATGTGGACATGATTAACATATGATTTAATAAATTTGAATGTTACCTTAAACTGTAATCAAAAGTTGCACCCCAACGATGATTAAAGCTCCTAGATTCAATTGAATTAACCTGATTTTGCTAGAATCAAGAGACAACAAACATATTTTTATTTTGACTTTATTTGGACTTTGATTTTTGGAATTTTTTAATCCACGATGCCATGGAATTTTTGTAACAACCCGCATCCCAGTGGGCTCGAATGTTCGTTAAATCGAACACCCAAGTCCATTAAAGTGTGGATCATTGGTTTGGTATCCTGCAAATAAATAAATTCATATCAAAGCACTATCGATATGAACTCACAAGGGAATAGTGACATATAAAAAAAAATATAGTTACCGACCAAGGTTGTCACTTCTAAGATTAAGTGTCATTATCAGTGCCGAGCATGCATAAGGAAACCCGTCCTTCCACTTTTCCCACATTGTACCAGAACTTATCCCTCTAAAGCAATCCTTAGAAAACATCACTTATCAAATAGTAATCTACCTGTGACGACCGCCCATGACCCCTGCACCGAATCTAGAGAAAGTGCGCTGTAATGTGTGCCAGTCGACCATGGACGATTGTCAGGGTAAATTAAAACAACAGAATCTATCGTATTACTCACAGCGCATGGACAAAATACAAAAGAACATATGCATAGTGAAGCTTTACAGAATAAAATGCCATCATATAAAATTCCATAATAGTTGAACACAAGCATCCAAATAGTCAATACATCAAGCCTCACTACATATCACTCAGAGAATACAAAACAGCGGAACATCCAGTACATAAGAAGATAATATGCAACCCTCTAGCTCGTCTTCGATATCAGCATCGTGAGAAGAGAACAGCACCTGTCACCTGCTACCTAGTCTGCCCATCCCAAAAATGGACGAACAGCCCAAGGCAATAAGAATTAAAAACATAAAGCCTTGAGTCAGACAACAGTCTTAGTGAGCAGTAAATTAACTAACAACATACCAAAAGAGCATAAAGGAAAAGGAATAGGAATACAACCCTCCCACTCCACCTCTTTCTACAGTGATAGCCCCCAGACACACACTAAGCAGAAGCAACATAGCAGAGCATACAATTTAAAGTAAAGTAATAATCATTCGAGTCAAGGGCGATGTTTTCCAAGTACCAAGGCCTAAATCAGATAAGCACCCAGAAAATACCGCTCTTGAGTCCGAATGACGATACAACCAAACATCCATGACTCTGGCTATCACTGTTATCATTGCTTCGATATCACCGTTAATTGAATGACCGACACATTCTTTCAGCCGTCCGTCAAGGGCTAATGGAAACCCCGGTTCTAGACATAACTCCCGCACGTCGTCGCAGCCCGTGCCTAGGACTATCGAATCTGCCCAGAGTACTCGACCATCAACAGTTGGCCGTTGGGACTATCGAATCTGCCCAAACGTACCCTTGCTTAGAGCTTGCTAGAACCTTCAACAATGATGCTATCCAAGCCTCCTAGCCATCCTCTTCGACGACTATTCTCATATCCATTCATTATCCTCAACTCGAATCATATCACCGAGTTATCAACATGCTTGGAATGATCCCGCCTGGACTAGACCAAGTCTTCATCACATGATTGCCTCGCTTCATCACATCCTCGCAAAGCCTCATCTCAACATCACATCATCAAATCTACGCATAAGAGCTTCATCATCCTGCTACATATGCCACGAGCAGCTTACCCAATTCAAGAGCCTTTCTCCTAGCTTTTGAATCATCTTCGGTCTAAATCAAACCATCAATCATCTAATTCATAACAATCAATCAAACCAAACATTAATCCAAGCAATCAAGCATTCAAATATGATCTAAGTAGATAATTATAACAATAATGGCATTTTCGTAATTAAAGAGTTGAAAGTCTAACATGCATGAAATCATAAGAAATATCTCTACAATCTTGATGAATGAACTTGCATAGGTTAACACTTAGTAAAATGGTTGTCAAATCATCGTGAACAATGGATCTACATGGATCTACACTTAGGATGAAGAAAATGCATGAAAATCATTATTTTAACACCAAATCGAGCCAACAATCCGATATACTCCTTTGGATCCGTGTGAGAGATAATCACCACTCACCCAATCACCTAAACAACCTCAAATCAACACGCTTCAGATCTGGACAGCGAAGGATCAAGCTTGATCTATCACGAATCTGTTTCAAACGAAGAAATCTCACTTCAAAGGATGAAGATCTTCAACTTTAGCTCTTGGATCTTCAATCTTGATCTTCGATTAGGATGGATGGAATCACTAGATTAGAGTGGAGAAAAGAAGTGAAGAAGTGTAGAAGTCGAGCTCTCAAAATGGTAGCACTTCGTCGCTTCGAAATCCGGATTCCAAAAATGAAGCCAACTCCCTCTATTTATAGCTGAAATCACCCCTAGGTCGCTCGGAGTTAGGTCGTACACGACCTATGGAGCCACGACCTACGACCTATAACCCCTACCGACCTAAAGCTTCGACCTAACAACCCAGGCGCTTCAACGACCTAAAGACTTCGACTTAACAAAACTCCGCAACCCACGACTTAACAGGTAGGCTACGACCTAACTAGCTAATGGCCTAACGACCTAACCCTTTGCGCATCCAAGCACCCAGCGACCTACCAAAGCTCTACATCTTACGACCTAACGAGGTTACGACCTATAACTTAGCGACTTAACAACATAGCGCATCAGCGACCTAACAGCTAAGCCCTTACGCGACCTAACACTCACGCGACCTAACACATACGCGACCTAACTACCTCATAGCCTAGCGACCTAACTACTCCTTCCTTAGGTCGTTGCCGACCTATCCTTCTTAGGTCGCTAACCTACCCTGCTTCCTATACCTCTATCTCTTAAGTCGCATGCTCCTTAGGTCGCTCTCCTATAGGTCGCCTAATTCTATAGGTCGCTCCAACCGACCTAACACTTAGCCAATTTACTTCCTTAGGTCATCTAGACCTAACAATTAACTCCCAAACTTAGGTCGCACTACCTCCTAGGTCGCTCACTGCTTATCCCCTAGCTTCCTTAGGTCGCCACCCCTATAAGTTGTCTACGACTTAATTGTTATACGACCTAAACTTCAACATAACTTATCCAAATTCTTAGGTCGCCTACGACATACTCCACTACGACCTAAGCTAACATACAACCTAACTCTTAGGTCGTCCAATCTATAAGTCGGTCACGACCTATCACTTAGGTCGTTCACGACCTAGGACTTGGCAAAATTCTACCTAAAATCTGAAACGACTTAAAAATGCAGAAAATTTCAGATTTTAACGAACTTTTCGATCCGTAAAATACGGGTCGTTACACTACCGGCATACAATTCAATGTCCAAACAACATGATAGCAGAACGTAGATTTATTCTGCTAAACAGATGTCTTTTATATTTTTCTAGTCAGATGATAGCATAACGGTATTTTATTCTGCTAAACAGCTGTCATTTATAAAGTATTCATAATTATTAGGCTAACTTAATGGTACAGACAAGAGATCCCTGATTTACAAATCAATTTACTTTTAAAACCGAAATCATGCTTGGGCTTCACATTGCAGGTATCAACATTAAACAACATTGTTAAAATGTTTCATTAGCTTTAAAAAACCATCATTAAAAAGATTTAATAACTTAAAATATCCTTATTAAATTGATTGATTAGCTTTAACTATTAATAATAAGAATGATTAATTATCTTTAAACTTCATTAATTAATTTGATTAATTAATTACAAATACCTTTAATTAAAAAGGTTAATCATCTTTAAAACATCATTAATTAAATTAATGAATTAAATTTAAATGTGATTAATTAACTTGGTTAATAAAAAATTAAATATTATAAATTAAATTAATTAATAAAAATTAAATATCATTAATTAAGAATGATTAATTAATTTAAGACATCATTGAAGAAAGAGATTAATTAAATTTAAACTAATTAATTAACTTTAAAAAGTCATTTGTTAAAAAGGGTTAATTAATTTTAAAACACCATTAATTAAAATAATTAATTATCTTTAATCCATCATTATTAAATGATTAATTAACCTTAAACATCATTAGATAAAATGATTAATTAATTTTAAATATCGTTACAAAGTAATTAATTAAATTAAAACTCATTGTTATTGAGTTAATTAATTAACCTTAATCCTCGTTAATTAAAATAATTAATTAAATTAATGATCATTATTAAAATGATTAGTTAATTTTAAACTCATCATTATACAAAAATTAACTAACATTATGAAACAAAACCCAAGGTTAGGAATAAACCAAAAGGTTTCGAAAAGATGGTATTTTCTAAAAGTGCCGATATAGCGATAGTCGCTATACAGACACTTCAGTAACTACTATAATGTCATACTAATTTTCATCCAAGCATCACAACACATAACATAAAAACGACATATATACGAAGTAAACAATATTCATGAGCATAAATAAAAACATCACTTATACAATTTACATCAAACTTTTTAACTAGTTTAAGTTACTAATTAACTACTAAAGGTGTCATCTTTTTAGAGCACAAACCAAGTCAACAATATTCATCCAAATATAACTAACCAAGCAACTAAAATAGCGACTATAATATGAAGATCATAAAGTTCAAAACTTTAGTTAAAAAAATGAGCTTTATTCACCTAAAAGCTAACCAAACAACCTAGAATTTAGTCATCTTCTCATGGATTTTTGGCTATGTGACTCTTGGAATTTGGAGAAGTTATCAAAGAGAAATTTCTTGGAAATTCTCTTCTCTACCATTTAAAAAAAGGATTACTCAATTTGAATTTGTTTTGAGGGAGATATGGTCAAAAGAAGAAGAGTACTTTCGGACTTGAAAATCTAGGTCCGAAAATGAGTCTGAAAGAAATGAATTTTTGACCCACTAAAACTCAGAAATTGAAGAAATGGTGTAAAAACAATTCTAGTCAACTCAATTCTTTTGAATTTGAAAAAAATTCTTTATTTGAAGTAGTTTAGAGGGAGTTATGACCGTGAGAAGATGAGGTAAAATTTGGAAGAAAATGAAAATGAAAGCATGAAGTTGCTATTTATAATCTCTTGCAAAGTGGCTAATTCCACTTATATCCTCCTATTCATGGTTGCCACATCACAATTCTTGCCTCCTCCCCTTGTCCTTGAGCAACCTTCTTGTTCCCCTCCCCTCCCTTTGCTCCAACATGCCATAAATGCCAATGTACTTTATGTTCTTCAATGGGCCATTTCACGTTTTTAAACACTTTTATTATATACTTACATAAAATGTCACATTACACATTTATATATCACTTAACTAAATGCATATATATATATATAAACACACACACACACACACACACACACACACAAAATATCTAACTTATTTATGAATGAATGTGTATATTTACACTCTAGGGTTTACAATGTTTCCGACAACTTTTATTCGACGAAAAGTCGAAAATTCAAAAAATTAATTTCGGTCACATTTCTGATTTTTCTTCGAACTGTATATTTTTGTAAACAAATTTAGAAAAATATTTCACCATCATTATTTATTATTTAAAAGTGTTTTATTTTAATTATAAAATAAATTATTTGAATATTTAAAATTAATTAAATACTCGGAAATCAAAGCGGTGAAATTCCGGGTCGTTATATGTTACGTTTGGAATTACAATGAATTATCTTTTTCATGGTTATCGAAATAGACAGTACAAAATACAATAAATATCCCTATTTTATAAATCTCTTTCTTTTTAGGTGTATTCCTTGTTATTTCAACCGCTACACTTTCATTTATACATCTAAAACTTGATAATATATAGAAATTCACATTATAACACGCTATATAATTCAATAAATTAAAATGCTACTTAAATCCGTACAATTTACTATGATAACTCAATTTACGTTTTTTATTTGCACAAGTCATATTAAATTTAGAAATTTGAAATTAGCAAATATTCTATAAAATTTCAGGGGCTACTACTACCCAATACTAAATTCAGGGACTATTAATATCCAACACTTTTCCAAATTTACATACATGCAATATACGATACAAGTTATCAACAAAAGAATATATAGGCAAGGTTTATAATTTTAGTTCACATATACAATTTTAGCCTACAACTCCAACTTACATTTCAGGCATAAAGGAATAGATTTACAACAATATAAATCCAATATTATATAAAAATATATAATTTCTCACTCACCATTTTAGCTTTCCAAATCTCCAGATCTAATCCTTGTTATTCCAATTTAACTCCCTTTTTCTTTCTATTTGAGTATATACAACGTAAGCGTACACAGATTTATCATAAATCTAGATTAGAAAAAAGATTAGGATTTGATTTACATTTTAGATCCGGATTTACAATTTACCTTGGCTTTGACGATTTGATTTGACCATATTCCTCTTCACAATCATCCTCTATGATTCTTTAATTGTATATACGTATAAACTATAACTATTTTTAAGAATTTAGAATTTTATGGAGAAGAGAAAATGGAAGAGCTCCTGCATCACTCAAAAAATACGAGTTTAGAAGTGAGGGGTTAAGTTTTCATTTATAGGGATTCAAATCAATGCAAGCCATTCAATTAAATTATATTAAATCTTGTGTCGTTCGGCCATGTATTACTGCCGATTTTACAACTGCACCGGTCGACCTTCATTGCCTTAGCGTCGACCGCTACTGGTCGACCAACAAGCTTTTAGGATCGACTGGTCAGTTTTATTTTTATAATTAAATTAGCATCATCTAATTTGTTTTGTTTATTTCTGGTTTAATCCGATCGATATAATTTCCTTCCCATTATCAACTTTCTTAACGTTTACGCAACGTTAATTATCCGTTAAGTTTAATTAACAGTAATTAACATTAGTTAATTTTATTATTACTATAATTACACATATAATTATTTCCGATTCAAAAACTTCAAACGTTAATAACTTTTTCATTTGGACTCCGATTGGAAAACTTTGTATATGAAAATCAATCAGAAAATCACCACGAACCCAACGATATAAGTTTCGCAGCCAAATTATGACGTTTGTAAAAATCCTCTTTTTCGTTGTTATTATTTATTAATTTATTTATTTTAATTAATTGTCGTACAAATTACGAGGTGTTACCTTCTCCCCCTTTAAAGAATTTCATTCCTGAAGTTCCTTAAGGACAGTATCATATAACATAACACACAACCATTTTAAACTAACCAACAAATTAGTGTGCAGTCAATTTTGCAACCAATCGTGTACAAGTACATGGTATCTCATAACATATATGATATGCATACCGAGCAATTTTAAATCGGCGCCTCCTATATGAATGCATTCTTTTAAGTTAATTTAGAAAATATGGTGTAAACAACGTAAAATATGCCGGCAGTTCTGTATGTATGCAAATTTGAAAATCAAAAACTTGTTTTTGCATCCAAATTTTCCCACATGTATATGAATATGAGTGTAGTTCAACATATTTTTCATCTAATCCCTACCAAAATCCTAGCATACCATTTCTAACATCCAAATTTTAGAAAAATCCAATTTTCTAAACCTATATTCTTATGCTTGAAAATGTTTGAAGTAGAACCTAATGGGGTATTCCATCACCTATATCCTACAGGTTGATATGTCTCACATCAGTATAATGTATACACAACTGCTGGTAGCCCCTTGCGGTGGGCAGACTTCTATTATGCAACACTACTTACCTTGCATTCCAACCTATTCTAATGACTATGTCATTCTTGTTCACTAAGTTATTTACTAACTTTAATAATTCACACCCGTCATAAACACATACTTGAGGCTACATGTGTGTTTGTGTATGTGTGTGTATCTTCATCCATTCTTGTTTACTTGTTATGCCTCTACCGTTCACTGTTAACAATATTTCTTTACTTGTTGACGTGTTTACATCTTATTTAATTTGAGGTTGTTTGCCGCTTTCTCTTAAAAGATTTAAATATCTTTTCCCATTTACTTCTCTTTTTACTCACTATTTAACTTCCTATTTTTTATTCCCATTTTAACCTTTTATTCCCTCCCTTGTTTTAGAGGACTTTCCATACCCTTTAATTTTAAATTATGACTTGTCTACCTTTTCATTTCTATTTTAGTTATAATGTGTATATTCTTTCCTTAGACCGTTTTCATCACATTTATAATTCTTTAATTTATCCTTAGATATTTCTATATTTTAATGCATTGGAATTACATCTCTTCCAAGTGGAATGGTTCACACTGTAAATTTCTATATCTTACCCAAAAGGGAAACTTATGTTACATTTGAAATTACAAGGAATGATCTTTTTCATAGTTATTGGAATAGACAGTACAAAATACGGTAAATAACCCTATTTTATACATCTATTACTTTTTAGGTGTATTCTTTGTTATTTCAACAACTACACTTTCATTTCTAAATCCAAAACTTGATAATCTAAAGAAATTCACATTGCAACATGCTATATGATTCAATAAATTAAAATACTACTTAAATCCCTACAATTTACAATGATAACTCAATTTACGTTTTTTATTTGTACAAGTCATTTTAAATTCAAAAATCTTGAATTAACACATATTCTATAAAATTTCAGGGGCTACTTGTCACATACCGAAATTTTCGACTTTCGAAAATTCGACATCGATACTCACTTTATCGACTGCCGAGCAATCGAGTGCCGGAAACTCCAATAGTGAGGGTTTTAGATAAAGAAAAAGAAGAAAAGATAGAAGAAGAAGAGAAGAAGAAAAGAAGAACAGAACAACACAGAACAACATCAGAACAGAAAACAGAACAATATCAGAATCTCACATATCGCAGCGGAACAATATACAATAGATAATTACTAGTCTTTTAAAACAAAGAACTATCAGTTTATACATACATCAATCATCAGAGTCATATACAACAATGGACAGTTATATAAACTTGTCCTCTTACAGAATACACAGCGGAATAAATACTATCAGATACAAATACTACGTCTCGTCCTCCAGCTTATCTCCAAAGCTCCAGAATATCCTGATAATATAACTCTAGGCTGCCCGTGTGGAAATTGGTGGGCACCCAGAGTTTAGAAGGGAACAATAAACTCCGAGTCAGTCATGGTGACTGGTGTGAGATCGTAAAACAGTTTATCTTTAGAATAAACAACAGGAAAATTTTAAAGTCAATTCGCAATGCTTTTGGAAAATGAAACTACCATAAGACCTCCCACCACACACACAATGCAAACGCAGACTTGGAGGAGATTTCTTCTTATGATAGTCAAAGATGCTTACTACGCAAAAATCAAATCATTTGGGATATTATTATTAGTGCATAGTGGAAAACATTTCGAAAGTAGAATATAAATCTTAGCCAGCATAGGTACCATTATATTATGCCTGCTATAGCTGCCTCCTGAGGAGACAGGTTATACAATTGAAATCGTAAAGGCTCGTATTGTTTCTTTGGATTTCCAACAAATGGTCAGGCTAAGGAACTTCCTATCCACGATGGGTACGTCCCTGGAATAGACGACCCGAGAACCTAACCGGATCTCTGCCAACACAAGGCCGGGTTACCTCTGCAAAAATAGGTAACTACTGACACGCGTATGCCATCCCCCGATCGTCACCGATCTTCCCGAGGATCCCCGATTCGCAACAACCACAAAGAAATAAATTTTGCAGCAACCACAGAGGTTAAGTATCTGGGCTCCATACCATGATACCACCTTTATCCAGAAGGAATGACATACACTAAGGGGCGCTACTCCCTAGAACCTTGCCGCATCCTTCCTGTTTCGACCATTTCCGGGGTGTGAGGCTCGACGAAGTCTCGTCCACAAAGCTACGCTTTCTCAAAAAGCCCTGCTTCGGGTCAAACAAAATGATCAACCTATGATCACAAAGATATAAGATCAAACAAATGATCATATCACAAACGATCAAACACTGATCATTTCACAGCAACACTCAGTGTGCCACGTTACCAAATTGGGATATATCGCTGATAAATTTCAACTACATAACCTCTGAGCTCGTACGTCTCAGAGAAGGGTGTTAAGCTAAGAGAATAAATTCTCCGCCACCAACAGAAATGTATTTGAAAGAAATCAGCTTTATATCTCAAATTGTAACGTCAGACACACAATCCATACAAGTCTGTTCCGGGATCGAACAGAACCGAAGGCACTTCTCACGAAGCCCTTGCATTTTCGGATAATTTTCTAATCACGTCAGGACTTCCCGTCACTAAGGGTGATAAAACCTCTAAATCGAAGATCAGTCGATGTAGAGTAACTCGACGGTAATCCTTCCGTTTTCAAAAATATCCGGTCTTCAACACCGGTCTCCGAATGCAATTCATAACGACGTATCACATATTCGGAATGGGTTATACGACCCCATGGTCCTTTCCCGGTTAACCCGAATAGTGAGCGCTTATTTAAAAATAAGTGTGGCATTCAAATTCATCCAATTACAACAAATACCTATCTAAAGGTAATTATTGATAGTCGGTTATTTAACTATCAATAAAGATGCGTAACATCATCAGATTCCAAATAATTTTCCCAAATTATTTATTCTTCAAAAATATCTTTATTAGATATAAAATTTCCACACTTCACATTTGAAAACAATTTCAAATCAATTTCCACACTTCAAAAATAAATCAATATTTATTTTTAAACAACTTCGCTTTCTTTTATAAATTCCGTATCGAATTTATACTTCCAAAATATCTACTGGTATACGATTTTCAAATCGATTTCAATATTCAATTTCAATTTATCTTTAAGAAGATAAATTCTCAAAACGTTTCATTTCATTTTGGAAATGCATTTCCCTACTTATTTAATAATAAGTATTTCACAAATCATTTATTTTCAACACTTGGAAAATATTCGATATACTTAAATCAAATTAAGTATATATTCATTCTTTAAGGAAATCATAAATTTTAACATCTATTTGAGTCAAAACGAATGTTGCGTAAAACATCGTTACGACGACTCGAAAACACTAGTATAGGGATTCGAATTTAGATAGATATATAAATCCCAATACTACATCAAAACATTTCCTTTCGGAAATCATTTACTATAACAACAGTGTTATAGTCCACCATTTCCTTATATTTCTCGAAAACGTCTATTTCAACAATAAATGTTGAAATCTATGATTTCGATTCATGATACATTTTAAAACATCTTTAAAATGTTTAACTTCGTTCTAAAGTATCACTTCTTCAAAAAAAATGAATCCATTTTATTCAATAATACATTCACTGTCCAAAATCGTGAATATATCTTTTTTTATAATCTTCTATATTCAATTTATCAAATTCAATTGATTTTGAATTTATAAAACAACGTTTATAAATTCTATTTCTGTTTTAATAACAACTTCAACTTATAAATCTTCTTTTTATTAACTTCTATATTTTACTTATCAAAATAAGTGATTTCGGATTTTTTTAAACAACTTTTATAAATTTCAATTCTATTTATAAAAAACTTCAATATCAATTCAATTTTCAATATTGATTTCTGAATTTATTTTCAACTTTAAATAAAAGATTCCATACTGATCTCTCAAAAGTTCTTTTCCAAATATTAAATCAATTAAAGATTGATTTCTAATTTTATTTATCTCTACTAGAATAAATTCCTTATTTTCCTTCAAATCATTCAATATCCTGTTTTTAAATGGATTCTTTAAATTGAACTCATTTTACATTGATTTCCCAAATCATTTCAATTTACCAATTAAATTTCTAATTGGATTTCCAACTTATCTCCTTTTAAATAAATTCTTTTTTTTTAAGGAAATAAATTTCAATCGTTTCTTTCAATCCATTTAAAAATCCAAATTCTTAAATTAAATTCTTCAATTTATAATCACTGTTTTATGAAATCCATTTATTTAGCATTTTCACTTTATTCTGGAATTTATTCAATACGATTATAAAAATTTACTTTTTATACTTTAAAAATTCCTTTCTTCAAAATTTCTTAAATTCCAAAAATTGATTCACTTAGAAATTTTCTACTTGAATTTCAAACATTCAATTTCGTTTATCTTTGGAATCCAATGATGTCAAAACATCCATTCAGCTAAATTTTAGCTTTCAAACAATTTCCAGATATCAATATGATTAATAGTATCACTATAATCATTCACAGATTCATATCACAATAGAAATAAATTCAATCAATGTGAGGGGTCCAGTTGGATCCCTCCAACCTGTTTCCCTGCATCCAAAGACGTTAGCACAATACCAATTCCACTTCGAGGTGGAATATCGCGGTATATAGGTTTTATAAAAATCCGCTTACTAACGGCGCAATAGGGTCTCATCCTCTATACGAGGCGGGAAATCATCAATCCAATATATACATATGCCAATATGTATATATTGCTATATATATAATAGATATATCCTACTATATCTAATATCAAAAATCCAAACAGTCAATCAATCAAATCAATAACTGTCAAACAAAATTTATTTGAGTGAGAAAATAATCTCACCTTAGCATTAAACTTTGCAATCCATTTCCAATCCCATTTTGTCTTCACAGTATTAAACCTTGTATAGACAATTTATATGATCTGTTAATATTCGAACAAATCGAACAATTAAATTTCTAACTTGATATGTTTTAATTATATCATGACCTCATTTCTAACCCAGTTTCCTTTAAATAAATTTAATTAACTAAAAACTAATACTTTTAAATCCTAAACCAATTTCTCTTTAAATAAATTTATTTTAACTAATTATTTTACTGTAAACTAATATCTTTAAA
This sequence comes from Allium fistulosum, assembly GCA_030737815.1. Taxonomy (NCBI): domain Eukaryota; kingdom Viridiplantae; phylum Streptophyta; class Magnoliopsida; order Asparagales; family Amaryllidaceae; genus Allium; species Allium fistulosum. The sequence goes on from CM060907.1 coordinate 1,017,468,369, forward strand.
TCAATTTCTCTTTAAACAAATTTCCTTTAAAAATTCATTTTCTTTCATAACTTAATAAATCAAAATTTTATGCACGCGGATATATGGAATTTTATATTTATTAAATAAAAACAAGATCATTTTTACACCTTACTGCTTCACGTTTTTTTCAAACGAACTACCATGATAAATATATATACATTTTTCTTTTGGAATTATATATATATATAGTCTTATAAAATAAATTACAGATTTCAAAATTTATTCCCACACAAATTCTAAAACATTTAAAATTCCTTACTGTAGATTTCTTGAATGTACAGTTTACTTTAAAATTAGAAAATACCTTACTGGAAAAAAAATATCTTTCTCTTTTTGTTTTTAAATGTTAGCAGATTCAATTTCAAAATATGAACAAGTCGAGAATACCTCTCTGCTAATTCTAGCTTGAGAACATCGCGATCCCGAGAACCACTTGCCAGCGACCAAATCGCCCCAGCCTCACGAGCAAAAACTCAAACGCTCCCATCTTCGGTAGAACGCCACGCGAAATCGAAGTGAGGTCAACCCCTCAATCGCGACCCCTTCCATTGACTCGCCTACATTTCCACGACTTCAAGCTCTCGGCGAAACCTAGGTCGAACTGCCGCCTTCGCTGCCGATGCCACCGCCGCCTGCTCTCGCGAGCTCGACGCGAATCTCCACTTCGCCTTTGTCGCTGCTCTAAATCGCCACCATCCCAACGTGAACGCGAGCCTCTCAGTCGCGAAACGAAACACGCGACCCAACCCCTTCGAGCTTTCGTGCGTGCGAACGCGCGCGCGCCTCCATCTCGCGCTATTCGATCTGAGATCGAATTGATTTCGTAGAGAACTCGGTCGCCATTAATTTTAAAACGAGAAGATGAATTTTCATTTGTTTTTAAATGAAGGAGGATCGGGTTTTGATTTGTACTGACGAAAGAAGAGGGATGTTTAAAATGGAATGCAGCATGGGTTTTCACGATTTCGTTCCGTGATATTTGGCATGATTTTAGGCTGAAGCTAGGGGAAGAGAACGTGTGATTTTTAGTAATATAAATATAAATTTCAAATTGAATTCGTTTAAAACTTCAACGCGTTTTCTAACCGTACGGTCACAAAACAACTCCGATAAATATGAAATTTGAAATCCGACAATAATTCAATATTTCGGACCCAATGGAACTAGTTTCGTCGAATTCCGAGACTGTTTGAAAAATGACTGTTTTTAAATATCGGTTGAACGATATAACTTTCTAAACTAAACAATTCACTCCCAAATTCAATTCTGAAGCTTCTGTTATCTTCAGTATCATCAATATAAATTTTGAAAGCTTTCGAAATATTTCTCTTCAGCTTAAAATTGAAGATTCAAAAATTTATTCAGCATTCAATAGATTAAATCTTATCATTTAATCGCCAAATTCAAATTTAAATCAGGGATTCAAATTAAATTACCGTTCAAATATTTAAAATAAATTAAATATTCTTAATTTAATTTGTTCAAAATTCTGGGTCGTTACAGACTTCCCTCCTTAAAAGAATTTCGTCCCGAAATTACAAGTTAGGAAAAAAAAAAGTCCTTAACTCGTCTATTATTTTTCACAATCCAATGATTTTATCAAATTATCGAAACAAATCTTTCTACTAAAGATTCGTTATTAATCCAACCAACTTTCTAAACATTTTCATAATCTTCAAACAACATTGTTTACTTCAAAATTCAAATTTAAACTTTCAAAATTTTCTCAAAAATTTTCTAACACTCGAAATTTTCGAAAAATTTCGCCAGCGTCTCCTTTGCGCGGCTAATACGGCACGACTACAAAACGTCCCTACGGACTCTCAGATTTCAAAAAGAAAAAGAAAAAGCCAAGCGGCTGGACAAGAAATCATCAAAATCTCATATTATAATTCAAATACTTACCTTTTTGTCCAGCAATTCAATTCCAATTCCTTTACACCTGTATATCCTACTAGCCATAATATCTAGTTACATATATTCAAACCATTTTGCAAATTCTATTACAATATTTTCAATGTAAACTGCTTATACATTTTTACTTCACTGTTGAAGTTATATAACTATTTTCATTCAATTTGAACTCTCATTCCAATTCATTTGTTACTACTCCAATTTATTTATTCAAATTCGGTTTCAACTTCATTTACTACCAAAATCAAAAGAAGTTTAACATTCAGTTTTAATCTCATTTACTTCATTCAATTAGCTTCACTTACAAATTTTTAGTTTAATAGTTCACTTTGTTTTCCACAAATCTAAATTCAATTCAGTCTTACTTACCAATTCAAATTTAATGTAAAAATTCATTTTCTTGCATTTGCTATTGCAAATTCATTTATTCATTCGTAATTTTATCCATTTTCAATTCGAATTCTCATTTCAATCGAATTTCAAATACTTTATAAGTCTTCGACTTATTTACAATTTGATTTATAAAGTCATTTGTACATTCATATTACTAATTTCATTCCTTTATGAATTTTATCTTCAAATATTTTTCTGGAACTTTATTTTAAACTATATATCACATTAATATTTCATATTCACAAATTCTATTCATATATGAATTCATTTCTTTTAAGTTAGATTTTTATTTAAACTTTACAAGTTATCGACTTCATAATATTTCATAAACATTTTCATATAGTATTCCAGAATCTTACCAACATTTCAAAAATCATTTTGAAATCAATTCAAATTTATCTTTTGAATTTTCTAAAAAAAAATCCAAATTTTCCAAACACTTTTCGTTTAAAACAATTTGGCAGCAATTTCTCTTTTGGAAACCCGAAAATGAATTCTAATGATGTGGCCATCATCATTAGGATTATTTTCCAGCGACCGAAAAGAGTTTAGAGCTTTCATCTCTCCAAAATACTTTTCAAAACCTTTGAAAATCATTTTCAAATCTAAAAAGATTTAAACTTTCCAATTCTCCAAAATTTCCAATTCTTTTCAAAACATTTCCAAAAACTTCTCTGGAATTCCGTTTCAAATTACAAGTCACATTTATAATTTACATTCTTAAATTTCATTTGTATGTGGATTTATTTCTTAACTTTGGAGTTACGATTTCAATTTCTTTATTCATTTTCATATAATAATGATAATAATTCAATGTTATCACTTTCCTAACAAACAAGCATCCATATACTATGATAATTCATAGAAAAATCATTTCTTTTATATACAAAAATAGTTTTGGGTAAAATTATTTCATTCACCCTATTTAAAACAATACTGTGCCGAATTGTTCTATTCAAGTGTTTAGAGATCCCTATCAATGATCGTTAATTACTCGTATTGACCAGAATCCATATACCACTCAACAAATCAATCATCACAATATAAAACAATTTTATATTCAAATAACAAATACGCGCTCATATCTATTATTACACCCAACTCATTCTAGAGTACTACTGACTCTATCTCTAATGAGTAACACCCAACAGAGCAGGGTTGTCGCTTAACCATATGCTCTGATACCACTTTGTCACATACCGAAATTTTCGACTTTCGAAAATTCGACATCGATACTCACTTTATCGACTGCCGAGCAATCGAGTGCCGGAAACTCCAATAGTGAGGGTTTTAGATAAAGAAAAAGAAGAAAAGATAGAAGAAGAAGAGAAGAAGAAAAGAAGAACAGAACAACACAGAACAACATCAGAACAGAAAACAGAACAATATCAGAATCTCACATATCGCAGCGGAACAATATACAATAGATAATTACTAGTCTTTTAAAACAAAGAACTATCAGTTTATACATACATCAATCATCAGAGTCATATACAACAATGGACAGTTATATAAACTTGTCCTCTTACAGAATACACAGCGGAATAAATACTATTAGATAGAAATACTACGTCTCGTCCTCCAGCTTATCTCCAAAGCTCCAAAATATCCTGATAATATAACACTAGGCTGCCCGTGTGGAAATTGGTGGGCACCCAGAGTTTAGAAGGGAACAATAAACTCCGAGTCAGTCATGGTGACTGGTGTGAGATCGTAAAACAGTTTATCTTTAGAATAAACAACAGGAAAATTTTAAAGTCAATTCGCAATGCTTTTGGAAAATGAAACTACCATAAGACCTCCCACCACACACACAATGCAAACGCAGACTTGGAGGAGATTTCTTCTTATGATAGTCAAAGATGCTTACTACGCAAAAATCAAATCATTTTGGATATTATTATTAGTGCATAGTGGAAAACATTTCGAAAGTAGAATATAAATCTTAGCCAGCATAGGTACCATTATATTATGCCTGCTATAGCTGCCTCCTGAGGAGACAGGTTATACAATTGAAATCGTAAAGGCTCGTATTGTTTCTTTGGATTTCCAACAAATGGTCAGGCTAAGGAACTTCCTATCCACGATGGGTACGTCCCTGGAATAGACGACCCGAGAACCTAACCGGATCTCTGCCAACACAAGGCCGGGTTACCTCTGCAAAAATAGGTAACTACTGACACGCGTATGCCATCCCCCGATCGTCACCGATCTTCCCGAGGATCCCCGATTCGCAACAACCACAAAGAAATAAATTTTGCAGCAACCACAGAGGTTAAGTATCTGGGCTCCATACCATGATACCACCTTTATCCAGAAGGAATGACATACACTAAGGGGCGCTACTCCCTAGAACCTTGCCGCATCCTTCCTGTTTCGACCATTTCCGGGGTGTGAGGCTCGACGAAGTCTCGTCCACAAAGCTACGCTTTCTCAAAAAGCCCTGCTTCGGGTCAAACAAAATGATCAACCTATGATCACAAAGATATAAGATCAAACAAATGATCATATCACAAACGATCAAACACTGATCATTTCACAGCAACACTCAGTGTGCCACGTTACCAAATTGGGATATATCGCTGATAAATTTCAACTACATAACCTCTGAGCTCGTACGTCTCAGAGAAGGGTGTTAAGCTAAGAGAATAAATTCTCCGCCACCAACAGAAATGTATTTGAAAGAAATCAGCTTTATATCTCAAATTGTAACGTCAGACACACAATCCATACAAGTCTGTTCCGGGATCGAACAGAACCGAAGGCACTTCTCACGAAGCCCTTGCATTTCCGGATAATTTTCTAATCACGTCAGGACTTCCCGTCACTAAGGGTGATAAAACCTCTAAATCGAAGATCAGTCGATGTAGAGTAACTCGACGGTAATCCTTCCGTTTTCAAAAATATCCGGTCTTCAACACCGGTCTTCGAATGCAATTCATAACGACGTATCACATATTTGGAATGGGTTATACGACCCCATGGTCCTTTCCCGGTTAACCCGAATAGTGAGCGCTTATTTAAAAATAAGTGTGGCATTCAAATTCATCCAATTACAACAAATACCTATCTAAAGGTAATTATTGATAGTCGGTTATTTAACTATCAATAAAGATGCATAACATCATCAGATTCCAAATAATTTTCCCAAATTATTTATTCTTCAAAAATATCTTTATTAGATATAAAATTTCCACACTTCACATTTGAAAACAATTTCAAATCAATTTCCACACTTCAAAAATAAATCAATATTTATTTTTAAACAACTTCGCTTTCTTTTATAAATTCCGTATCGAATTTATACTTCCAAAATATCTACTGGTATACGATTTTCAAATCGATTTCAATATTCAATTTCAATTTATCTTTAAGAAGATAAATTCTCAAAACGTTTCATTTCATTTTGGAAATGCATTTCCCTACTTATTTAATAATAAGTATTTCACAAATCATTTATTTTCAACACTTGGAAAATATTCGATATACTTAAATCAAATTAAGTATATATTCATTCTTTAAGGAAATCATAAATTTTAACATCTATTTGAGTCAAAACGAATGTTGCGTAAAACATCGTTACGACGACTCGAAAACACTAGTATATGGATTCGGATTTAGATAGATATATAAATCCCAATACTACATGTAACGATCCGGATTTTCGCGTTCGAAAATCGACATCCATACTTTACATCGTACTCGAATGTCGTAGATTCGAGCGTTCAAATCCGAGTCGCCGGAGCTTATAACACAGTTAAGTATAACAACACAGCGGAATAAATGAATAATACATTGATATACAATATCTGATACAACAGAGTGATACAATGAATATCAATATACATCAGAGATATGATACAACAAATAGCAGCGGAATAGAAAACGATAACACCAGCAGCGGAATAGAATGTCTCCAATAGAATGCTCCAAGATAAGCAACGTCAGTCCATGAACTCCAAGAACTGAACTAGCTCCAGATAATCTACTAAACCTGAATATCTGAAAAACCCAACTCTAGACTGCTCGTGTAGAAAAATTTTGAGCATCCAGAGTTTAGGAAAGAACAATAAACTCCGGATCAGTCATGGGACTGGTGTGAGCAACAAAAACAGTTTATCTTTAAACGACAGCAAAAGAATTTTAAACATTTAAATCCGCAATGCTTTTAGAAAATGAAACTACCATAAGACCTCCCACCACACACACAATGCAAACGCAGAATTGGAGGAGATTTCTTCTTATGATAGTCAAAGATGCTTACTACGCAAATCAAATTCTTTTTGATATTATTATTAGTGCATAGTGTAGAAAACATTTCGAAAGTAGAATATAAATCTTAGCCAACATACGACCAGTATCGTATGCCTACTATAGCTACCATCTAAACAGTGGTGACCACCGTACATAAAAGGCAGGTTCTACAACTAATACCGTACAAAGTTCGTATTGGAAGATGGATTTCCAACAAATGGTCAGGCTAAGGAACTTCCTATCCACGATGGGTACGTCCCTGGAATAGACGACCCGAGAACCTAACCGGATCTCTGCCAACACAAGGCCGGGTTACCTCTGCAAAAATAGGTAACTACTGACACGCGTATGCCATCCCCCGATCGTCACCGATCTTCCCGAGGATCCCCGATTTCCAACAACCACAAAGTAATAAACTTGCAGCAACCACAGAGGTTAAGTATCTGGGCTCCATACCATGATACCACCTTTATCCAGAAGGAATGACATACACTAAGGGGCGCTACTCCCTAGAACCTTGCTGCATCCTTCCTGTTTTGACCATTTCCGGGGTGTGAGGCTCGACGAAGTCTCGTCCACAAAGCTACGCTTTGTTCACAAAGCCATGCTTCGGGTCAAACAAATGATCAACCTATGATCACAAAGATATAAGATCAAATAAATGATCATATCACAAATGATCAAACACTGATCATCACACAGCAACACTCAGCATGCCACATTACCAAATTGGGATATATCGCTGATAAATTTCAACTACATAACCTCTGAGCTCGTACGTCTCAGAGAAGGGTGTTAAGCTAAGAGAATAAATTCTCCGCCACCAACAGATATGTATTTGAAAGAAATCGGCTCTATATCTCAAGGTGTAATGTCAGACATGTATCCATACAAGTCTGTTCCAGGTTCGAACAGAACCGAAGGCACTTCTCACGAAGCCCTTGCAATTCCGGATAACTTTCAATCACGTCCGGACTTCCCGTCACAAAAGAGTGATATAAATCTCTATACCGGCGCGACTCAGTGCAGAGACATTCGACAGGTTGTCCTTTCATTTTCGAAAAATATCTGGTCTTCAACACCGGTCTTCAAATGCTATCCATATACGACGTATCACTATTCGGAATGGGTTATATGACACAATTGTCTTTTCCCGGCTAACCCGAATAGTGAGCGAAATATTCAAAAACATATGGATATTGGGATTTCAATTAAGTCACAACTTATTACCCAAACTTTCTTTTCAAATGGTTTAACAAATTACCATTTTAATCTTTTAAACAAAAAGATTCAATTCACAAAGTTCACTTAATTTCACAAAGATTCATTCACAGATTTTCCCAAATCGATTTCCATTTCAGTTTAATTAATTCGTTAAATCTTTAAATCAAAGATTTAACTAATAGTTTTCAAAACAATTTCATTTCGAATGGGTTAAATAAATCATCATTTTAAATCTGTTAAAAATAACAGATTTGATTCATAGCTTTCAAAACAATTCATAACTTGGAAAATCCATTTTTCAATTCACTTGAAATTCCTTTAATTTAAACTGGAATTTCTTTTCTTATCTAAAAGCTTTTACCATTTAAAAACAACAGTTTTTTTTTATTTAGAAATTTGATTCATTCATACGAGTTGAAATCCTTGGTTTAGATTCAAATTCCCAAATTAATACTTTAAAATGGTTTAATTCATACAAACACATTTATATCATCTTTTATCCCTAGTTTCAAATCATAGGATTCAATTTCAAACTTGAATTCAAATTTAAATCTAATTATTTAAATTTTCAAAACTCGATTTTTTTATCTTTGAAATTCCATTTCAAAAGCTTTTTACTTTAAACCGAAATTTCCAATTTCAAAATCAATTGAAATTAAAATTTCAATTTCGAAAATATTAACTTTAAATTATCTGTGACTTAACCGATTTCCACGTGAAATCCATATTTGTGTGTGTAAAAGTGTAGTCCAGGGGTTTCACACACAATAGTGCAACATCAATCATCACAGATATATCGATAAGCGGTATAATCGATAACGCTTATCTTCATTCACAGATTCATAGATAAAATGAATTTATCAGTCACAAAGATTCACTATTACAATTCGATGTGGGTTTCGGATAACCAACTGGAATCCAACTCCCTGTCGCATCGAAATTCAAATGTCGTTTTACAGGTCAAGGGTTTTCACATTCACATAGTAATATATCACAGAAACGGAAAATCTCAGATCACAACATAAATCAGGATGTATCACAAAGCATCATATATCAGGGATATCAAACAATTTAATATACAATAGAATCCAAACATTCACAAGTGAATTTATAAATCAACTGATTAATTTAAATCTGATGTATCCATTTATTGATCTGGTTTAATTATCATAATTTGGTTTTAAATTATTTGAAATAAATCCTCTTTCAAATTTATTAGTTAACCTGTAATTATTAACTAATCATTTTAGATAAATGAATCCATTAATCTTTAATTACTAAATTAATCTTGGTTAATGACCTTCATTTAACAATTAAAAATTTCTTTTAATTGCCTTGCTAAAGAAATTTATTTATATTAATCATTATCGATCATAAATTGAATAACCATTAAGAACTCATTAATTAATTCTAATTATTTAGTTAATTAAGTACCTTACAATAACTAAATTACTTACTTGATGGATTTCTTTCAAATCAAAAATCTTAACTTATCCAATTTTATCCAAGTAATAATCCTTCATTTATAAACCAATTAATTTAAGTAATCTTTAAACCTTAATCAAATAATTTAACTTTTAATTTCCAAATTTATTTATCCTCAATTAATTAACTCAAACCTTAATCAATTGTTTTAAACTTTTAATTACTAATTAATCTTAACTAATTAATTATTCTTAAATAAATTAAGTAAATAGACTTTTAATTAATTACATTAAGAATTTTATTTATACCCTTTTGATTTGAAACTTAACACACTAATTTCAATATATAAATCAATCAATTTTAAAATAAAGTAATATTTAACTCCAAAAAAAATCATTTCTTAATTAAGGTTTCTAATATGCTCATTTCAAACACTTGCTTAGTTCAAGTATTAACAAATCCCATTAAATACTGAGAAGTATATTCATTATTATCATATAATTTTTTTTCAAAATCAATTTATTTCCAAAACAATTTCATTTGTTCAACCTTAACCTTTTCCTTTGAAAAATTCTTTCATATTTTTAGTTTAAAACCCTGCTACCATATTTGTTTTAAAATTTAGAACCTGATACAAACTTCTTCCCTGAGCCAGTGAAATCCTGCTTCGAGCCTGACTCACATTCGTTCGAGTAAACACTCGAGGCCAGTGCGAAGAAAACCCGAGACCCACGAAACTTGCTTCGAGCATCGACTCGAAACCAACAAACTCAACTTTATCTGAGATTTGCAGTGCACCGTGCACGCTGCACCACCCATGGCGAAACTCCGACCATCGCCTACGATTCCCACACCTCCACGATCATCCTCGAACTTGAATCCGACACCCAGAATTTCAACACTCACTCCAATTCAAAATCGAGATGCAATTCCAAAACCTGGAAACTCGATAACCGTTCCCTCCAAAACCTGGCAACACCACTACCTCGAAGCTCCGATCACCAGATCACCAACGCCTCCCGCCACCGCTTCATCTACGACCCATCTACCATTACCCAGAGTCGCGTAACACTCGATCGCACGACGACGTCACGCGAATCGAAACTACCGGCTACCCCAAAACTAGGTTTTAAAACTTGAAATGAACGCCACCGCCACCACAATGCTCCGGCCACCTCCAGACCATTTTTCCCCGACCCACTGCAGTCTCCTCCACCTCCAGACCAATCGCCGACCTCCCCTGTCAACTCAGCCGACCCCAGAGACTCGAAAACCCAAAAACAAAGAATCACGAATTGCTCTTCAATCAGATCACTAAAAATTATGATATGAACCTTAAAATTCACGTCATCCCCTAAGTATTCAAGCTATGTAATTGAATTCGTAAATGGCGATATTCGAATTTTGTCAAAAAACGAAGTTGTACTCGAAATATTTATTTCCAGAGATAATGTCAAATGATTTCTATTCAAATTTATTTTTAAAATTAAATTCAAAGTTAAACAAACAGAAACTCTTTTGATTCCCAGTCCAAATATCAAATGGTTTGGGAAGAAATGATTTTTGAATTCAAACTTGATTCCCAGATTATCAGAGTACAAGTTGATAATCACTTCCAGTATTATGTTTATTCTGAGGCTCTATATATATATGTACCAGTTATCCATCCATATATGTATATATGTATATCTCCTTCAATCAACAAAGTATCAGACTTTCCCATACAACTAAATTTAAGTTTTAAAAAGAAGCTACTCACAGATAAAAGAATAAAGAGGTCTAAAAAAAACAATTAAAGTTGCTCACCATTGTTTTTCCAGGAATAAGAACAGAGCACTTTAATGTTGAAAACAGTTTGAATTTGCATGCTTGATTTAGGTTGAGAGCTTTTAAATTTTAAATTCTTTCCAGGCTGTAGACTTTACTCTTGAACTTTGAATTACTTGAAGTCTGATGATTTGCAAATTTGAAGCTGAATTTGGTCATTGAAAACCTTGCCTTGGGAATGCTTCAGGAATTTCAGAGTTGAAGTTGTTTGAGTTTTGTTTAAATTTTAGAAGATGAGATCACTCCAGATTTTTCTTAACTTTGAAGATGAACGAATTGATATGAGGAAGGCTTGATAAAAGAGTGAGTTTGCTGGTTAAAATATTTGGTACAAGGTGATGATAAAATTTGTACAAGTTTTGATCAGTGATATTTTCGTTTGGGGGCTATGCAGATTTGTTGTAGTGGCTGAAGTGATGTTGTTATTAATTGCCTTGTACAACATCACCTTATTTTATTTCTTCTTTGTTTCTTCTATTTGCTTTGTCTCGGCTGTAGCATGTTTTGAAGATGATAATGATAGCTTTCTTTTGTTTATTACTTTATCTACTATCTACTTTCCTTTACTTATATTTACTTATTTGTTTTGTTTCAAGTGTACATGCTTATTTGGCTTGCTTTCCTTTTAACTTGTATTTTATTTCTTGTTTTTTTTTTTTTTTATACATTTGTTTTCTCTATTTTTCTTACTACTTTGAAATGTAAATAAATTTCTATTCTAAATTGTTGTTAGATTTTAACAAATATTCTACTTCTATTTTAATTAAAACTTACCTTATATTAATTTTAATTTCTAGTTCAAATATCAATTATCATTATTTACTTAATATTTATTGTCTTATATTTATTTTATAAACTCAAACCATTTTTAACCATCAATTCAAATATATATATTAAATTTGCTCGTATATACCTAAATATATATATACATTCAATATACACACATATACTCACATATACACTATTTACAATATTTTAATCTCAAATGATTTATACAGAATATACTTGGCTATCGGGGAAACTCGCTCCATTTAATCAATTTAATTTACAAATTTTTTATCTAAAATTTATTTAATCATAAATTTAACTCAAGAATTCATTTAATTATAAATTTAAATAAATTTAAATTTCAGGGTCGTTACAAATTTCCCCCCTTAAAAGAATTTCGTCCTCGAAATTCGCAGGCACGAAAACAACAGAGATAGACAGATTCGATCTCCTATAATTACTCGAACACAAGATACGGATTCCGAATTCAAGTCGGAATATCACAAAATACATACCGATTTGTCCCTCTTCGGACTTTGGTATTCACAAGAAATTACAATAGAATTTCAATTCTTGGTTTCAAACGAAATCGTTTTATTGATACAATCCAATTTTAGCTTCATATTCTATTAATCAATTTATCTCAATTTAAAATTTCCAATTAATTCAGAATTTCCAATTTCAAATTCATTAAAGTTTAAATCAAAAAGCTGATAAGAAACCGATGAAAATACGAAGTAAGAATTTCCTACAACGATTCGTAGGGCCATCATCATACTGAAACTTCTTCTTGTAGCTGACACGAAGCAATGAAAAGAATTTGGAAACGAATCAAAGAATTTTGATAGAGAAAGATTGTTTCCACTGTTGCAGGGTATTGACCATTTTTAGTCGTATTTCCCTGTCCCCTATCTCGTCCTCTTCTTGCACTCATACTCACTATCAGTGGATAGCAAGAGAATTTACTAAGACATTCAGACGGATATCTGAGAGATTACTCATTCTAGAGTTTACTTCACTCTATCTCTAATGAGCTACTTAACATGTTATACTCCTGAGCTAAAGTTCAACCTTAGCTCTGATACCAAATGTAACGATCCGGATTTTCGCGTTCGAAAATCGACATCCATACTTTACATCGTACTCGAATGTCGTAGATTCGAGCGTTCAAATCCGAGTCGCCGGAGCTTATAACACAGTTAAGTATAACAACACAGCGGAATAAATGAATAATACATTGATATACAATATCTGATACAACAGAGTGATACAATGAATATCAATATACATCAGAGATATGATACAACAAATAGCAGCGGAATAGAAAACGATAACACCAGCAGCGGAATAGAATGTCTCCAATAGAATGCTCCAAGATAAGCAACGTCAGTCCATGAACTCCAAGAACTGAACTAGCTCCAGATAATCTACTAAACCTGAATATCTGAAAAACCCAACTCTAGACTGCTCGTGTAGAAAAATTTTGAGCATCCAGAGTTTAGGAAAGAACAATAAACTCCGGATCAGTCATGGGACTGGTGTGAGCAACAAAAACAGTTTATCTTTAAACGACAGCAAAAGAATTTTAAACATTTAAATCCGCAATGCTTTTAGAAAATGAAACTACCATAAGACCTCCCACCACACACACAATGCAAACGCAGAATTGGAGGAGATTTCTTCTTATGATAGTCAAAGATGCTTACTACGCAAATCAAATTCTTTTTGATATTATTATTAGTGCATAGTGTAGAAAACATTTCGAAAGTAGAATATAAATCTTAGCCAACATACGACCAGTATCGTATGCCTACTATAGCTACCATCTAAACAGTGGTGACCACCGTACGTAAAAGGCAGGTTCTACAACTAATACCGTACAAAGTTCGTATTGGAAGATGGATTTCCAACAAATGGTCAGGCTAAGGAACTTCCTATCCACGATGGGTACGTCCCTGGAATAGACGACCCGAGAACCTAACCGGATCTCTGCCAACACAAGGCCGGGTTACCTCTGCAAAAATAGGTAACTACTGACACGCGTATGCCATCCCCCGATCGTCACCGATCTTCCCGAGGATCCCCGATTTCCAACAACCACAAAGTAATAAACTTGCAGCAACCACAGAGGTTAAGTATCTGGGCTCCATACCATGATACCACCTTTATCCAGAAGGAATGACATACACTAAGGGGCGCTACTCCCTAGAACCTTGCTGCATCCTTCCTGTTTTGACCATTTCCGGGGTGTGAGGCTCGACGAAGTCTCGTCCACAAAGCTACGCTTTGTTCACAAAGCCATGCTTCGGGTCAAACAAATGATCAACCTATGATCACAAAGATATAAGATCAAATAAATGATCATATCACAAATGATCAAACACTGATCATCACACAGCAACACTCAGCATGCCACATTACCAAATTGGGATATATCGCTGATAAATTTCAACTACATAACCTCTGAGCTCGTACGTCTCAGAGAAGGGTGTTAAGCTAAGAGAATAAATTCTCCGCCACCAACAGATATGTATTTGAAAGAAATCGGCTCTATATCTCAAGGTGTAATGTCAGACATGTATCCATACAAGTCTGTTCCAGGTTCGAACAGAACCGAAGGCACTTCTCACGAAGCCCTTGCAATTCCGGATAACTTTCAATCACGTCCGGACTTCCCGTCACAAAAGAGTGATATAAATCTCTATACCGGCGCGACTCAGTGCAGAGACATTCGACAGGTTGTCCTTTCATTTTCGAAAAATATCTGGTCTTCAACACCGGTCTTCAAATGCTATCCATATACGACGTATCACTATTCGGAATGGGTTATATGACACAATTGTCTTTTCCCGGCTAACCCGAATAGTGAGCGAAATATTCAAAAACATATGGATATTGGGATTTCAATTAAGTCACAACTTATTACCCAAACTTTCTTTTCAAATGGTTTAACAAATTACCATTTTAATCTTTTAAACAAAAAGATTCAATTCACAAAGTTCACTTAATTTCACAAAGATTCATTCACAGATTTTCCCAAATCGATTTCCATTTCAGTTTAATTAATTCGTTAAATCTTTAAATCAAAGATTTAACTAATAGTTTTCAAAACAATTTCATTTCGAATGGGTTAAATAAATCATCATTTTAAATCTGTTAAAAATAACAGATTTGATTCATAGCTTTCAAAACAATTCATAACTTGGAAAATCCATTTTTCAATTCACTTGAAATTCCTTTAATTTAAACTGGAATTTCTTTTCTTATCTAAAAGCTTTTACCATTTAAAAACAACAGTTTTTTTTTATTTAGAAATTTGATTCATTCATACGAGTTGAAATCCTTGGTTTAGATTCAAATTCCCAAATTAATACTTTAAAATGGTTTAATTCATACAAACACATTTATATCATCTTTTATCCCTAGTTTCAAATCATAGGATTCAATTTCAAACTTGAATTCAAATTTAAATCTAATTATTTAAATTTTCAAAACTCGATTTTTTTATCTTTGAAATTCCATTTCAAAAGCTTTTTACTTTAAACCGAAATTTCCAATTTCAAAATCAATTGAAATTAAAATTTCAATTTCGAAAATATTAACTTTAAATTATCTGTGACTTAACCGATTTCCACGTGAAATCCATATTTGTGTGTGTAAAAGTGTAGTCCAGGGGTTTCACACACAATAGTGCAACATCAATCATCACAGATATATCGATAAGCGGTATAATCGATAACGCTTATCTTCATTCACAGATTCATAGATAAAATGAATTTATCAGTCACAAAGATTCACTATTACAATTCGATGTGGGTTTCGGATAACCAACTGGAATCCAACTCCCTGTCGCATCGAAATTCAAATGTCGTTTTACAGGTCAAGGGTTTTCACATTCACATAGTAATATATCACAGAAACGGAAAATCTCAGATCACAACATAAATCAGGATGTATCACAAAGCATCATATATCAGGGATATCAAACAATTTAATATACAATAGAATCCAAACATTCACAAGTGAATTTATAAATCAACTGATTAATTTAAATCTGATGTATCCATTTATTGATCTGGTTTAATTATCATAATTTGGTTTTAAATTATTTGAAATAAATCCTCTTTCAAATTTATTAGTTAACCTGTAATTATTAACTAATCATTTTAGATAAATGAATCCATTAATCTTTAATTACTAAATTAATCTTGGTTAATGACCTTCATTTAACAATTAAAAATTTCTTTTAATTGCCTTGCTAAAGAAATTTATTTATATTAATCATTATCGATCATAAATTGAATAACCATTAAGAACTCATTAATTAATTCTAATTATTTAGTTAATTAAGTACCTTACAATAACTAAATTACTTACTTGATGGATTTCTTTCAAATCAAAAATCTTAACTTATCCAATTTTATCCAAGTAATAATCCTTCATTTATAAACCAATTAATTTAAGTAATCTTTAAACCTTAATCAAATAATTTAACTTTTAATTTCCAAATTTATTTATCCTCAATTAATTAACTCAAACCTTAATCAATTGTTTTAAACTTTTAATTACTAATTAATCTTAACTAATTAATTATTCTTAAATAAATTAAGTAAATAGACTTTTAATTAATTACATTAAGAATTTTATTTATACCCTTTTGATTTGAAACTTAACACACTAATTTCAATATATAAATCAATCAATTTTAAAATAAAGTAATATTTAACTCCAAAAAAAATCATTTCTTAATTAAGGTTTCTAATATGCTCATTTCAAACACTTGCTTAGTTCAAGTATTAACAAATCCCATTAAATACTGAGAAGTATATTCATTATTATCATATAATTTTTTTTCAAAATCAATTTATTTCCAAAACAATTTCATTTGTTCAACCTTAACCTTTTCCTTTGAAAAATTCTTTCATATTTTTAGTTTAAAACCCTGCTACCATATTTGTTTTAAAATTTAGAACCTGATACAAACTTCTTCCCTGAGCCAGTGAAATCCTGCTTCGAGCCTGACTCACATTCGTTCGAGTAAACACTCGAGGCCAGTGCGAAGAAAACCCGAGACCCACGAAACTTGCTTCGAGCATCGACTCGAAACCAACAAACTCAACTTTATCTGAGATTTGCAGTGCACCGTGCACGCTGCACCACCCATGGCGAAACTCCGACCATCGCCTACGATTCCCACACCTCCACGATCATCCTCGAACTTGAATCTGACACCCAGAATTTCAACACTCACTCCAATTCAAAATCGAGATGCAATTCCAAAACCTGGAAACTCGATAACCGTTCCCTCCAAAACCTGGCAACACCACTACCTCGAAGCTCCGATCACCAGATCACCAACGCCTCCCGCCACCGCTTCATCTACGACCCATCTACCATTACCCAGAGTCGCGTAACACTCGATCGCACGACGACGTCACGCGAATCGAAACTACCGGCTACCCCAAAACTAGGTTTTAAAACTTGAAATGAACGCCACCGCCACCACAATGCTCCGGCCACCTCCAGACCATTTTTCCCCGACCCACTGCAGTCTCCTCCACCTCCAGACCAATCGCCGACCTCCCCTGTCAACTCAGCCGACCCCAGAGACTCAAAAACCCAAAAACAAAGAATCACGAATTGCTCTTCAATCAGATCACTAAAAATTATGATATGAACCTTAAAATTCACGTCATCCCCTAAGTATTCAAGCTATGTAATTGAATTCGTAAATGGCGATATTCGAATTTTGTCAAAAAACGAAGTTGTACTCGAAATATTTATTTCCAGAGATAATGTCAAATGATTTCTATTCAAATTTATTTTTAAAATTAAATTCAAAGTTAAACAAACAGAAACTCTTTTGATTCCCAGTCCAAATATCAAATGGTTTGGGAAGAAATGATTTTTGAATTCAAACTTGATTCCCAGATTATCAGAGTACAAGTTGATAATCACTTCCAGTATTATGTTTATTCTGAGGCTCTATATATATATGTACCAGTTATCCATCCATATATGTATATATGTATATCTCCTTCAATCAACAAAGTATCAGACTTTCCCATACAACTAAATTTAAGTTTTAAAAAGAAGCTACTCACAGATAAAAGAATAAAGAGGTCTAAAAAAAACAATTAAAGTTGCTCACCATTGTTTTTCCAGGAATAAGAACAGAGCACTTTAATGTTGAAAACAGTTTGAATTTGCATGCTTGATTTAGGTTGAGAGCTTTTAAATTTTAAATTCTTTCCAGGCTGTAGACTTTACTCTTGAACTTTGAATTACTTGAAGTCTGATGATTTGCAAATTTGAAGCTGAATTTGGTCATTGAAAACCTTGCCTTGGGAATGCTTCAGGAATTTCAGAGTTGAAGTTGTTTGAGTTTTGTTTAAATTTTAGAAGATGAGATCACTCCAGATTTTTCTTAACTTTGAAGATGAACGAATTGATATGAGGAAGGCTTGAT
Source organism: Allium fistulosum (assembly GCA_030737815.1). Taxonomy (NCBI): domain Eukaryota; kingdom Viridiplantae; phylum Streptophyta; class Magnoliopsida; order Asparagales; family Amaryllidaceae; genus Allium; species Allium fistulosum. Next base: position 1,017,486,664 of record CM060907.1, read on the forward strand.
AAAAGAGTGAGTTTGCTGGTTAAAATATTTGGTACAAGGTGATGATAAAATTTGTACAAGTTTTGATCAGTGATATTTTCGTTTGGGGGCTATGCAGATTTGTTGTAGTGGCTGAAGTGATGTTGTTATTAATTGCCTTGTACAACATCACCTTATTTTATTTCTTCTTTGTTTCTTCTATTTGCTTTGTCTCGGCTGTAGCATGTTTTGAAGATGATAATGATAGCTTTCTTTTGTTTATTACTTTATCTACTATCTACTTTCCTTTACTTATATTTACTTATTTGTTTTGTTTCAAGTGTACATGCTTATTTGGCTTGCTTTCCTTTTAACTTGTATTTTATTTCTTGTTTTTTTTTTTTTATATACATTTGTTTTCTCTATTTTTCTTACTACTTTGAAATGTAAATAAATTTCTATTCTAAATTGTTGTTAGATTTTAACAAATATTTTACTTCTATTTTAATTAAAACTTACCTTATATTAATTTTAATTTCTAGTTCAAATATCAATTATCATTATTTACTTAATATTTATTGTCTTATATTTATTTTATAAACTCAAACCATTTTTAACCATCAATTCAAATATATATATTAAATTTGCTCGTATATACCTAAATATATATATACATTCAATATACACACATATACTCACATATACACTATTTACAATATTTTAATCTCAAATGATTTATACAGAATATACTTGGCTATCGGGGAAACTCGCTCCATTTAATCAATTTAATTTACAAATTTTTTATCTAAAATTTATTTAATCATAAATTTAACTCAAGAATTCATTTAATTATAAATTTAAATAAATTTAAATTTCAGGGTCGTTACACTACATCAAAACATTTCCTTTCGGAAATCATTTACTATAACAACAGTGTTATAGTCCACCATTTCCTTATATTTCTCGAAAACGTCTATTTCAACAATAAATGTTGAAATCTATGATTTCGATTCATGATACATTTTAAAACATCTTTAAAATGTTTAACTTCGTTCTAAAGTATCACTTCTTCAAAAAAAATGAATCCATTTTATTCAATAATACATTCACTGTCCAAAATCGTGAATATATCTTTTTTTATAATCTTCTATATTCAATTTATCAAATTCAATTGATTTTGAATTTATAAAACAACGTTTATAAATTCTATTTCTGTTTTAATAACAACTTCAACTTATAAATCTTCTTTTTATTAACTTCTATATTTTACTTATCAAAATAAGTGATTTCGGATTTTTTTAAACAACTTTTATAAATTTGAATTCTATTTATAAAAAACTTCAATATCAATTCAATTTTCAATATTGATTTCTGAATTTATTTTCAACTTTAAATAAAAGATTCCATACTGATCTCTCAAAAGTTCTTTTCCAAATATTAAATCAATTAAAGATTGATTTCTAATTTTATTTATCTCTACTAGAATAAATTCCTTATTTTCCTTCAAATCATTCAATATCCTGTTTTTAAATGGATTCTTTAAATTGAACTCATTTTACATTGATCTCCCAAATCATTTCAATTTACCAATTAAATTTCTAATTGGATTTCCAACTTATCTCCTTTTAAATAAATTCTTTTTTTTAAGGAAATAAATTTCAATCGTTTCTTTCAATCCATTTAAAAATCCAAATTCTTAAATTAAATTCTTCAATTTATAATCACTGTTTTATGAAATCCATTTATTTAGCATTTTCACTTTATTCTGGAATTTATTCAATACGATTATAAAAATTTACTTTTTATACTTTAAAAATTCCTTTCTTCAAAATTTCTTAAATTCCAAAAATTGATTCACTTAGAAATTTTCTACTTGAATTTCAAAAATTCAATTTCGTTTATCTTTGGAATCCAATGATGTCAAAACATCCATTCAGCTAAATTTTAGCTTTCAAACAATTTCCAGATATCAATATGATTAATAGCATCACTATAATCATTCACAGATTCATATCACAATAGAAATAAATTCAATCAATGTGAGGGGTCCAGTTGGATCCCTCCAACCTGTTTCCCTGCATCCAAAGACGTTAGCACAATACCAATTCCACTTCGAGGTGGAATATCGCGGTATATAGGTTTTATAAAAATCCGCTTACTAACGGCGCAATAGGGTCTCATCCGCTATACGAGGCGGGAAATCATCAATCCAATATATACATATGCCAATATGTATATATTGCTATATATATAATAGATATATCCTACTATATCTAATATCAAAAATCCAAACAGTCAATCAATCAAATCAATAACTGTCAAACAAAATTTATTTGAGTGAGAAAATAATCTCACCTTAGCATTAAACTTTGCAATCCATTTCCAATCCCATTTTGTCTTCACAGTATTAAACCTTGTATAGACAATTTATATGATCTGTTAATATTCGAACAAATCGAACAATTAAATTTCTAACTTGATATGTTTTAATTATATCATGACCTCATTTCTAACCCAGTTTCCTTTAAATAAATTTAATTAACTAAAAACTAATACTTTTAAATCCTAAACCAATTTCTCTTTAAATAAATTTATTTTAACTAATTATTTTACTGTAAACTAATATCTTTAAATCAATTTATCTTTAAACAAATTTCCTTTAAAAATTCATTTTCTTTCATAACTTAATAAATCAAAATTTTATGCACGCGGATATATGGAATTTTATATTTATTAAATAAAAACAAGATCATTTTTACACCTTACTGCTTCACGTTTTTTTCAAACGAACTTCCATGATAAATATATATACATTTTTCTTTTGGAATTATATATATATATATATATAGTCTTATAAAATAAATTACAGATTTCAAAATTTATTCCCACACAAATTCTAAAACATTTAAAATTCCTTACTGTAGATTTCTTGAATGTACAGTTTACTTTAAAATTAGAAAATACCTTACTGGAAAAAAAATATCTTTCTCATTTTGTTTTTAAATGTTAGCAGATTCAATTTCAAAATATGAACAAGTCGAGAATACCTCTCTGCTAATTCTAGTTTGAGAACATCGCGATCCCGAGAACCACTTGCCAGCGACCAAATCGCCCCAGCCTCACGAGCAAAAACTCAAACGCTCCCATCTTCGGTCGAACGCCACGCGAAATCGAAGTGAGGTCAACCCCTCAATCGCGACCCCTTCCATTGACTCGCCTACATTGCCACGACTTCAAGCTCTCGGCGAAACCTAGGTCGAACTGCCGCCTTCGCTGCCGATGCCACCGCCGCCTGCTCTCGCGAGCTCGACGCGAATCTCCACTTCGCCTTTGCCGCTGCCCTAAATCGCCACCATCCCAACGTGAACGCGAGCCTCTCAGTCGCGAAACGAAACACGCGACCCAACCCCTTCGAGCTTTCGTGCGTGCGAACGCGCGCGCGCCTCCATCTCGCGCTATTCGATCTGAGATCGAATTGATTTCATAGAGAACTCGGTCGCCATTAATTTTAAAACGAGAAGATGAATTTTCGTTTGTTTTTAAATGAAGGAGGATCGGGTTTTGATTTGTACTGACGAAAGAAGAGGGATGTTTAAAATGGAAAGCAGCATGGGTTTTCACGATTTCGTTCCGTGATATTTGGCATGATTTTAGGCTGAAGCTAGGGGAAGAGAACGTGTGATTTTTAGTAATATAAATATAAATTTCAAATTGAATTCGTTTAAAACTTCAACGCGTTTTCTAACCGTACGGTCACAAAACAACTCCGATAAATATGAAATTTGAAATCCGACAATAATTCAATATTTCGGACCCAATGGAACTGGTTTCGTCGAATTCCGAGACTGTTTGAAAAATGACTGTTTTTAAATATCGGTTGAACGATATAATTTTCTAAACTAAACAATTCACTCCCAAATTCAATTCTGAAGCTTCTGTTATCTTCAGTATCATCAATATAAATTTTGAAAGCTTTCGAAATATTTTTCTACAGCTTAAAATTGAAGATTCAAAAATTTATTCAGCATTCAATAGATTAAATCTTATCATTTAATCGCCAAATTCAAATTTAAATCAGGGATTCAAATTAAATTACCGTTCAAATATTTAAAATAAATTAAATATTCTCAATTTAATTTGTTCAAAATTCTGGGTCGTTACACTACTACTACCAGTACTGAATTCAAGGACTACTAATACTCAACACTTTTTCAGATTTACATACATGCAATATACAATACAAGTTATCAACAACAGAATATGTAGGCAGGGTTTATAATTTTAATTCAAGTATATAATTTTCGCCTACAATTCCAACTTACATTTCAGGCATACAGGAATAGATTTACAATGACAAAATTCAATACTATATTAAAATATATAATTTCCCACTCGTCTTTTCAACTTTCCAAATCTCCAAATCTAATCCATGTTATTCCAATTTGATTCCCTTTTTCTTCCTATATGTGTATATACATCACAAGCATACACAAATCTATCAGAGATCTAGACTAGAAAACAGATTTGGATTTGATTTACATTTTAGATATGAATTTACAATTTACGTTGGCTTTGATGGTTTGATTTGACTCTATTCCTCTTCTCAATCATCTTCTGCGATTCTCCAATTCCATATATACTATAACTATTTTTAAGAAATTAGACTTTTGCAAAGAAGAGAAAATGGCAGAGCTCCCACATCACTCAGAAAATATAAGTTTAGAAGTGAGAGGTTAAGTCTGTATTTATAGGGTTTCAAACCAATGCAAGCATTTGGATTAAATTATATTAAATCTGGGTCGCTTGGCCATGAATTACTGTGAATTTTACAACTGCATCGGTCAACCTCATTACCCTTGGGTCGGTTGACCGATCGTGTTTTATTTCTATAGTAAAATTAGCGTAATCTAATTTGTTTTGTTTATTTTTTGTTTAACCCGATCGATATAATTTCCTTCCCATTATCAACTTTCTTAACATTAACGCAACTTTAATTATCTGTTAAGTTTAAATGATGGTAATTAACGTTAGTTAATTATTATTATTACCTCATATATAGTTATTTATAATTCAAAAACTTCAAACGTTAATAACCTTTTTATTTGAACTTCGATTAGAAAACTTTATATATGAAAATTGATCAGAAAATTACCATGAACCTAACGGTGTAAGTTTCGTAGCCAATTTACAGTCTTTGTAAAAATACTCTTTCTCGGCATTATTATTTATTATATATTTCTTTTTAATTAATTATCATAAAAATTATGGGGTTTTATGACTTTGGCTATGAAAGGGTATAGAGAGAAGAGAAAGAAAAGTAAGTTGTCAGGAAATTAATAAAATGAACGAAAGAAAATTGTTTTAAAGGAAACATTGAAACCTTTCCAATTCCCTCATATAAAACCTTCCTTCTTTAATTCGTTATTAAATCTCATCAAATCCTTTACTCATTTAGCATGCGTGGCCAGCCATAGATGGTTCCACTTGGGCCCTCAAAAATTTTCAAAACCATTTAGCAACTATACTATTTAAATTCAATTTAAATATTCAATTGATATCATATATCGATGCACGAGTGTATAACATTTATATACACACTTTATTAAATACTAATGGTATTCAAACAAATCAGATAAATTTAATAACTGATACCATAGATATTAATTAGTTTAATTGATTTACAACAATTATAAATTAGTTAAATTGTGGATTATTCACCATTAAAGTTGTGCGACTCAAAATGTAAATTCAGTCAGCGTTTACATTCAAACATTTCCAATATTAATGTTCAAACGTCACCTTAGCTAGTGATGTAACATTTTAGCTGAATTTTTCACTTACACGTCTTTTTGGTAAAATCCAATTTTACTATTATAAGCGTTACCCGATGGTAACGATTATTTACATCAATTCCCTTCGTCAACACTATATCACATTAGGAGTTATGAAATTTGGTTTTATTCAAAATTCCAACATCATCAACATTCAACTAGTTCGGTCCAAACACAAAATCCTTGGTTTAATAATAATAATAATAACCGTACTTTAATCCAACATAGCTTTAATCCCCAAAACTAACCATCCCAACAAAGTCTCAGATTTCAGACCCATCTCCTGCTGCAATACCACCTACAAATGCCTCTCCAAAATCATAGCTAACAGGCTTAAGGCTGTTCTTCCTTCCCTCATATCCCCTAACCAAGCAGCCTTCCTACAGGGGAGAAGCATCCTTGACAATGTGCTCCTCTCCCATGAACTTCTCAAAGACTACAACAAAGCCTCTGTCAGCCCTAGAGCCATGTTAAAACTAGATATAAGGAAAGCATATGACACTGTTTAGTGGTCCACTATCTCCAGACTGCTTGCCAAAATGAACTTCCCTTCTCATTTTGCCTCTTGGATATACACATGCATTTCTTCTGCACATTTCACCTTAAATTACAATGGTAAGACAACTGGTTACTTCAAGAGTAGGCAAGGAATCAGACAAGGCTGCCCTATGTCTTCTTACATTTTCATCCTTGTCATGGAAGTTCTTACAACAATGATAAATGTAACGTCCCGAAATTTTCGACTTTCGAAAATTCGACATCGATACTCACTTTATCGACTGCCGAGCCATCGAATGCCGGAAACCCGAAAAGTTATGTTTTTAGAAAGAAGAGGTAGAAGAAAAAGAGAAGAAGAAGAAAGCAGAAGAAGAAAGAAGAGAAGAACAACAGAACAACATCAGAAGCAGAAACAATATCAGAATCTTACACATCGCAGCGGAACAATATATAATATATAAATGAATAATCTTTAAACAAAGAACTATATCATTTTATACATACATCAATCATCAGAGTCATATACAACAACGGACAGTTATATAACTTGTCCTCATACAGAATACACAGCGGAATAAATAATATCAGATACAAATACTACGTCTCGTCCTCCAGCTTATCTCCAAAGCTCCAGAGTATCCTGATAACATAACTCTAGGCTGCCCGTGTGGAAATTGGTGGGCACCCAGAGTTTAGAAGGGAAACAATAAACTCCGAGTCAGTCATGGTGACTGGTGTGAGATCGTAAAACAGTTATTTTTCATAGAGAAAATAAAACAAATTCGCAATGCTTTTGGAAAATGAAACTACCATAAGACCTCCCACCACACACACAATGCAAACGCAGAATTGGAGGAGATTTCTTCTTATGATAGTCAAAGATGCTTAGTACGCAAAATCAAATCATTTTTGATATTATTATTAGTGCATAGTGTAGAAAACATTTCGAAAGTATAATATAAATCTTAGCCAGCATAGACATTCCGAACTATGCCTACTATAGCTACCATCCAAACAGTGGTGACCACCATAAGTGAATGGCAGGTTCTACAACTAAAACCGTACAAGGCTCGTACTGTTTCTTTGGATTTCCAACAAATGGTCAGGCTAAAGAACTTCCTATCCACGATGGGTACGTCCCTGGAATAGACGACCGGAGAACCTAACGTTACGGTTAGATCTCTGCCAACACAAGGCCGGGTTACCTCTGCAAAAGTAGGTAACTACTGACACGCGTATGCCATCCCCCGATCGTCACCGATCTTCCCGAGGATCCCCGATTCGCAACAAACCACATAGTAAAAATGTAGCAACTACAGAGGTTAAGTATCTGGGCTCCATACCATGATACCACCTTTATCCAGAAGGAATGACATACACTAAGGGGCGCTACTCCCTAGAACCTTGCCGCATCCTTCCTGTTTCGACCATTTCCGGGGTGTGAGGCTCGACGAAGTCTCGTCCACAAAGCTACGCTTTCTACAAAGCCATGCTTCGGGTCAAACAAATGATCAACCTATGATCACAAAGATATAAGATCAAACAAATGATCATATCACAAATGATCAAACACTGATCATTTCACAGCAACACTCAGTATGCCACGTTACCAAATTGGGATATATCGCTGATAAATTTCAACTACATAACCTCTGAGCTCGTACGTCTCAGAGAAGGGTGTTAAGCTAAGAGAATAAATTCTCCGCCACCAACAGAAATGTATTTGAAAGAAATCAGCTTTATATCTCAAATTGTAACGTCAGACACACAATCCATACAAGTCTGTTCCGGGATCGAACAGAACCGAAGGCACTTCTCATGAAGCCCTTGCAATTCCGGATAATTTTCAATCACGTCAGGACTTCCCGTCACTAAGGGTGATAAAACCTCCAAATCGGAGATCAGCCGATGTAGAGTAACTCGACGGTAATCCTTCCGTTTTCAAAAATATCCGGTCTTCAACACCGGTCTTCGAATGCAATTCATAACGACGTATCACATATTCGGAATGGGTTATACGACCCCATGGTCCTTTCCCGGCTAACCCGAATAGTGAGCGCTTATTCAAAAATAAGTGTGGCATTCAATTTCATCCAATTCACAACAAACACCATTCAAGGTAAATATTGATAATCGGTTATTTAACTATCAATAAAGATGCGCAACATCATCAGATTCCAAATAATTTTCCAAAATTATTTAATTTCCAAAATATTTTTGCTAGATATAAAATTTCCACACTTTCAAAAAAATAAATCAATATTTATTTTTAAACGAATTCCCGTTTCTCTTATAAATTCCATATTGAATTTATATTTTCGAATATCTACTGATATTCGGTTTTCAAATCGTTTTCAATATTCAATTTCAATTTATCTTTACAAAGATAAATTCTAAAACGTTTCATTTCATCTTGGAAAAGCATTTCCATACTTATTTTATAATAAGTAATTCACAAATCTATTTATTTTCAACATTTGAAAATCTTCGATATACTTAAATCAAATTAAGTATATATTCATTTTTTAAGGAAAACATTCTTTTAACACCTTTATTTGAGTCAAAACGAATGTTACGTAAAACATCGTTACGACGACTCAAAATCACTAGTATAGGGATTCGGAATTAAGATAGATATATGAATCCCAATACTAGATAAAAATATTTCCTTTCGGAAATCATTTACTATAACAACAGTGTTATAGTCCACCATTTCCTTATTTCTCGAAAACGCCTATTTCAACAATGAATGTTGAAATCTATGCTTTCGATTCATAATACATTTTAAAACATCTTTAAAATGTTTAACTTCATTTTTAATATCACTTCTTCAAAAACGTATCCATTTTACTTAAAAATATATTCACTGTCCAAAATCGTGAACATAATTCACTTAACTCAATTTCAATCTTTTCTACACATTTATTTCAAGGATAATTCGCTATCCAGAATTGCGAATATATCTTCTTTAATAACCTTCTATATTTAATTCATCAAATTAAATTGGTTTCGAATTTATAAAACAGCGTTTATAAATTCTATTTCTATTTTTTAACAACTTCGATTTGTAAATCTCCTTTATTAACAAATTCGATCAATATTCCACTTAAAGGAAAAAATCCAATTTACAAGTAAATTTCTTATCAGTCTTTATTCTACAATTTCATTCATTTTATAACTTCATACTTTATAAATCTATAAACTTCAAACTTTATAAATCTATAAACTTCAAATCTTCACAATTTATAATTCTATAAATTTCCTATCTTTACAACTTATAATTTTTATAAATTTTCTATCTTCACAATTTATAAAAACTCGTTTTAAATTCCAAAAATTTTAATTGATAAATATCAATTTTGTACATCTCTTATATACATCGTTTTTAATAATTCGAAAATCCAAATTTAAACTATTTTATAAATTACTTAACTGTTTATTTCAAAAGAAATTACCTTTTGGTTATAATTCACCAAAATCTTAACCTTTATAACCTTAATAATTTTAACGTTTGTAAATTAATTCAAAAATTTAATAACGTATATTTACAAATAATCACTTTAAAAATCTCTTTTAAAGTTAAAATCGTTATTTTAAAACTTCAAAAATTGAATCCAATGATGCAACGCATCAATTAGTCCATCAACATCAATCATCATATATCATCATATGATAACAGAATATATATATATCAACATCTGTAAATAAATAAATACAGTTGAGGAATCCAGTTGGATCCCTCCAACCTGTTTCCCTGCATCCAAAGACGTTAGCACAATACCAATTCCACTTCGAGGTGGAATATCGCGGTATATGGGTTTTATAAAAATATCCGCTTACTAACGGTGCAATAGGGTCTCATCCGCTATACGAGGCGGGAAATCATCAATCCAATATATACATATGCCAATATGTATATATTGCTATATATATAGATATATCCTACTATATCTAATATCACATCCAATAGCAATCAAATCAATAACTGCAAAAAAAATCCACTTTTCATTTGAGTGAGAAAGATCTCACCTTAGTTTTTAATTTGCAATCCAATCCAATCCTTCTTTTGTTTTCTCGATTTATAGACCTTGTATAAACATTTAATACAATCTATCAATATTCGAAAAAAATCGAATAACAATTTCTTTTTAATGGATTAAATTGGTTAACACTTTTAATTTTAACTAATCTAAAAATAAATTCCCTATTAGTTAAATTAAATTAGCCAAATTATTCTATTAACAAATTTTCTCTTTTAATAATTTTATTTAACTATAATTAAAAATTTAAACTAAGTCTTCCTTTAAAACTACTTTATTATTATTTTTATTTTTTTCCCATCTAAAAACTTGTTTAAACCCTTTGAAAATTTTATGTAACTAAACAAACTAAATTTAAACCAAACTTCTTTTAATATTAAATTAACTTATCCTTAAATTAATTTACCCAACTAATTATATAAAAATTTCTTTTTCTTACTGTCAAAATTATATTCTTCAATCTGTATACATATATATATATATTTTATAAACATAAACTATAACAAAGTCTAATCTAAATTTAAATTTAACAAAATGAAATAAAACTTAAGATTCGAACCTCAACCACCTCGAACGATCTGCAGCCATTCTTCGATTGCGAACGAATTCACGACCACCGCTCTGCTTGACGTCGCGATACCAGACCTGCCTCAAACCTCCTTCGCCATCGACATCGTGACTACGTCGCGGTCCTGCCCTTCACCGCCACTAGAATCGCGAACCCCAAATCTAGTCGCGAATCCCCTTCGACTGCGATCCCTTCCGCGACTTGCCTCTGCCCCTCGTCGCGACCCCAAGACCACCAGGCGCGCACTCGCGATAAGATTGAACTCGAGATGTCGCCGCTGCCGCCTTGCTCGCGAGCGCCACTCGAGCTCGAGTTCGAGCCCAAAGCCATCGCGAACCCTAAATCGACCCTGACGCTCGTTGCCTCCAACTCGCGTGACGCCATGTCCTCGACCTCCCCACGAATTCGCAGCATCGACCTCCCCCACTGGTGGCGACTACTCGCCATCAAATCCCAGCCTCGCGATATTTGCTTCGAACGAATAAAGAGAGTTTGAGGAAGCACGAATAAAGATTTAGTTCGGCCATTGTTTTATTTTTATTTTGAACTGAAGTATGGAGAGAGTGGGGAATTTAAAAACGTAAGGGATGGGTCGCACGATTTATTTTCGTGATTCTCGGCGTAGACACTGGGGCGTGCTTTACGGGATGAAAACGTGGTGATGAGTGACAAATTTAAATTTAAATTTAAATTCGAATTCGAATAAATTTCGATGCGTTTACACATCGTGTGCTCACAGATTAACTCCAAAAAATACGAAATTGGAAATCCGACAATAATACAATATTACGGACCCAATGGAACTTGTTTCGTCGAATTCCGAGACCGTTTGAAAAATGACTATTTTTAAATATCGGTTAAACGATATAAATTTCAAAACTGATCAAATCAATTCGAAATTGGATTCTGAAGCTTCTGTTATCTTCAGAATTATCAATATAAATTTTACAAGCGTTTGAAATATTTTTCTTCAGCTTTAAATTGAATATTCAAATTTTTATTCAGCATCCACTAGATTAAATTTTTATAATTTAATCGTCAAATTCAAAGTTATATTCGGGATTCAAATTAAATCACCGTTCAAATATTTAAAATTAATTAAATATTTTCAATTTAATTTGTTCAAAATTCAGGGTCGTTACAATAAACAGAGAGATTGCCTGCAAAAAGATACTCATCCACCCCAAATGCAGAGATCCTTTAATCTCTGCCCTTATGTTTGCTGATGACCTAATTATTTTCACCAAACCAACCACTCAATCTATTAGTAGCATCATGGAAGTTCTAAATGCATTTCACAAATTCAGTGGACTCGCCATTAATTATGACAAGTCCTCCATACATATTGCAGGAGTTTCTGCCTCAACCTCCCTCTCTCTAATGCACCTCTCCCAACTTCCTCATGCTCCAGATTCAGTATCTTACCTTGGAGTTCCCATGACATCCTCCAAAATCACCACAAACCAGTGCATGCATCTATATGAAAAGGTAACTAGGTCCATGAATGGTTGGGCTAGCAGATACCTCACCCAAGCTGGAAGACTTGCTCTCATTAAATCTGTCATATTCTCATACACAACATACTGGAGTAGAACCTTCATCCTCCCCAAGAGGCTTATCCATATGATCAGAAAGGCAATGTGTAATTTCCTTTGGAATGGTTGCATCCATTCTACCAGTCTCAAGCCTATTAGTTTCGGCAAAGTTGAAACTAAGAAGAACCTGGGAGGCCTTGGCATCATTAATATCAGAAATTGGAATAGGCTGCCTTCAGCGCTCATCTAGACAATTTACTTAACTCAAAAAGCAATATTTGGGTCACCTGGACAAAAAAGCACAATCTGCGCAGCAAATCTTTTTGGTGCATGGACATCCCCCATGACTGCAGCTGGACTTGGAGATCCATTCTGAACCTTAGACCCATGCTGCTGCCTTACCTAAAACATATAGCCTCTCCTGATGGAACCGTCAGCTTTTGGAATGATCCTTGGGCCAAGACCGGCCTTGTTCTAAGTAAAATATTGTCTTACAATCAAAGAATCCAATCTGGAATACCATGTGATGCCAAAGCTAAGGATTACATTTATGATGGTACTATTAGCTTGCCTTATTCCAGTAACCAGCAAATTCGACAGCTATGGCATGAGATCACTATGCAACATTACCCTACAGTTTCTGACGACAAGGTTTTGTGGTCTGCTGATCTTGTGGAACACACCATTTCCACTGTTTATGATTATTTGAACCATGGTCCTGACATGTCCGGATTTGCCTGGGAAAAGAGGGTGTGGGATCATCACTGTAAAGAAAATGACAATCTACTATTATGGAAGGTGTTAAGGAATGCTATGAATTTCAAGGACAGGCTGATCAATCTTGGTATGGCAATTGATGCCTCGTGTTGCTTCTGCGGCGACGAACTTGAGACTAATGTTCACCTGTTTTTCAACTGCAAGGTTGTGCATTGCCTATGGCAGAAAATCATGACATTCCTTGGTCATGGCAGCAGGTCTAGAATCGGCAACATTGAATGGTGCAACATTTATAGGGCTACCAGATGGAAGAATGACACGAGTATGTTGATGTTACTCATTCTCAAAAAGTTTATACGGGTGATATGGACAGAAAGAAATGACAGAATCTTCAATGGAAAGAATAAAAATGAAATTGAGATATGGAATCAACTGGTAAATACTATCAGGGTTGGTGTGAATTACAGCTCTTACAGTTATGGGAGACATATAACAAGGATGTGGTACTGATTTGTGAATTACAGCTCTATAATTGGTACTGATTTGTGGCATTGTTGCCCTTTTGTATCCTTTCCTAGTTTTGCCTTTTTCTTTTTTTCCCGTTTATCTGTGCCATAGCTTGTTATGGTGCATATTTCTCTTATTGTGCTTGCAATAAACTGGTAGGGGACCAGCCAACCCCGCTTAGCTTTGCTAAAAAAATAATAACCGTACTGCTCTCGCTAGAGACTTTTGTAACAACCCGCTTTTCCGTACAATTCAAGCTGATAATAAACCACACATGTCCAACCCAAATCAAACGGAAAGACAGACAGTTAAGGGAAAGAAAGAAGAAAGAAGAAGAAAAGAAGAAGAGAAAAGAAACTAAAACAATCACTGAATCTCACAATCACAGTGGAACAACATATAATATAAAATCAATAATCTTTACAAAAGAGAAATTATTTTATACATACATCCATCAGAGTATAACAACAATCATAATTATCAGCCTGGACAGTTATAACAACTTGTCCTTAAAATTGCTGATGTTTTCAATACAAAACAGCGGAAATAAACATATACGTGTGTACGCCTTAAAGACTCCAACTCGTCTTCTGAGCCCCAATGCGTCCAAACAATTTGTAAATATGCTCGGTCTGACCCAAGCATTACAATAAAACTAGTGTGTGGCCCGTGCTACGCACACGGGAATTGCTACACAACATTGCTGTGGAGGTTGTCACATGAGGTCACATGGTAGTAAGTTATTTTTTTTTCTTCATGCGGTTATGTACTAAATAACGAACTGGATTGTATCAGAAGACTTGTTGTTATTGAATGCGTTGGCTAAACAAATTTTTGGACCTCCCATATGAATGTTTTGGTCCACTTGATGTAAGCATCATTTTCTATCAGTCACTGTCCAACTATGCTACAACACATCAATTATATTTTATCACTATACTGTATATTCAATTTTGGTGGTTATGGTAAGTATAATGTTTTAGGTTATTATGTGTTGATATGTGAAAATGTGTTGAAGCACAATTGGTTACTTCTTGCGTTAATGAAAAGTAAATATTGATTTAATGATCATGGACAGACATAGTTAAATAATATACTATTCTAGTTTACTTGTTGTACTATGATTTACAGTCATACAAACAGTTTGAAATATCACGCTATTCTAGTATGGTTGTTGTACTGGAATTTATACTCGTACTATGTTAGTCTTTAAGTACATGTTATTTGCGTACAATATAAAGTATAAAAACTGTTGGTTTTCAATTGTTTCATTGCTCTTGTTTTAGTATCTTCAAATAGTCACACCTCACTTTTAAAATGCACAGGGCAATTGAAATAGAGAAAAGAGAAATAAAAATTTTACCAGAATATAAATTGATAGTTTGACCTAATTATGTTAAAATTGTTACCATGGACTGAAATACATTTCTGCTTTAACCAATGCAAAAAATAAAAAGTGGACTTTATAAATATTATTTTTACAGTGTATATTAATTTAGTTGATAAATTAAAACAGATTAGTAACAGTTATGTTATAAACATATGTTAAGAATTAAAAATAGTTAGAGTTTATAATTAAATTTCAAGACAAAGTCTGTAAAGTTCAAGTATACATTGAGGTAAAAAATGCTTTACTGTGATAACCTATAGATTGAATTGTAACTCGGTGGAGATTGAATCAAATGGATAGATTTTGAAAAGGGAACATGGTAATTTGTTTACAAAGTCGATGGTTGTATGGACAAAGGGTGGTACAAAAACAAATATGCATGGTTTTTCAAAAAGAAATTAAAGTACAGAAAGCAAATTGTTATTATTTTACAGAAAACAAAGCAAACGGTAATTAAAACACAGACTGTAGATAAAAAACAGAGAGGACAGAGGACATTGTGAAGATGTTACGGACATAAATGGTTTGTCATTGTGGTCAACTATCTCCATGCCTACTTCTTTTCTTCTTTGAAGTTCTTCCACGGATCTTTTGCTTACCAACAACTTTTTTTGAATCAACCTGAAAAGTATATTAATATATTAGTCTATTTGTATATAGGTTATCAGATAATATTTTAGTTAAATCATTACCACAATGACTATGCCATGTTGAGTTGTAGTTCCGGATCCAATGGTGTAGTCATTTTCAATTTCATTGTGTAAAAATTCTTCGATTTCCTACATGAATGCAGTGTTATACAGTCTATTAGTTACATCGATAATTAGCGTACAGTGTTGACGGTGTTTTGATGTAGAAACCTGCTCAACTTTCTGCTTCCCTTTAAGCTCCATATCTGAGTAAAATTTTAACAACATCATTAGTTATTAGAAATTTTAATCAACATAAAATAGTAATGCGTTTACTATGATAGTGATTCCTACTCATTCTTTTGATTGTGCTTGACTCGGCATTAAGCTGTGTAGTTTCAACTTCCTTTGTCTCGTCTGCTGCCACTGTGTTAGGTTGTTGATTTAACGGAGCATGGGTTGATGTATATTTGAAATTATGCTTACTGTCAACTTTTCCCACGATTAGTTATGTCATAGTTAGGTCTGAATTCGAACTGAACGACTGAACCCATTAAGCTGTTGAAGAGTTTATCAACCAGGTTATCTCCATTATTCTAAAAGAGTGCATGTTAGTGATTTGCAGTTGAGATTTTAATGACTAACAGGACAACTGTTTCTATATTTAGCAAAAAGCGTACTAAAATATGAGTACAAATTGAGTATAGACTTCAGTATTAATATGTGTACCTTTTTCAATAGGTCCATCATCTCGTTTGCGCTCCATTTAACTAAGCAAGTAGTCTCTTTATCGAAAGCCATTACAGTGGCAGCACCAGTATGGTCAAAAACTTCCATTGCTCTTCCATTGCTAAATGATACATGTTCGCATTTAGTTGTTAGTAAGTGAGTGTAAAGTATACGTCACATCGGAGTAGGCAGACCTGTTAATAAGATTGGCAATGGTATTGTTGTATTTAGGGTAGGTAAAACAGGAAATGATAAATGATAACATTGATTTTCTAAAAAAGGAAGCAAATAGCTTAACTCATCCTAAACTCAGCCTCCAATGGTCATTTAATAATTGGGGGATCTTCATGCTTCAATCATTCAGAGCATGCAGTAGTAAAGTATATTAAAAATCAAACTTTTAGTAGAACACACATCAACTTACAGGAAAAACAGATTTATCAAAAATTCTCCGACTCCACATTAATTTTTACTGCTCAGTAACCAAATTGTAAGCAGATGGGCCAGTGAAGAAATAATAGTTTAGATCAATGGAGAAATAAGAATCCCTACTTCTAACGGTACATTCACTCAACTTTAGTTGCTAATTTTAATTTAAAGAATGAGAACCGTGACAGAACATATAGTATTTTTTTATCAAAACTGTATTTAATCTATCAAATATTACAGAAAATCTAAGGGTGACGCATCAAATGTTAAATGTTCACATCACCTAGATCTTCCACATAACTTATGAATAAAATTTATGTAGCATTTATTCCAATTCTTTTTCACAAACTTTAAGTAACAGAACACACAATTTCCAAGTACTTATCTGTCTATAACCACCATTATGTAATACATATTCACGAAATAAAAAATAGTATCTATGAAGTTCATCGAGCATAAAACAAGTTAAACATTACCTTCAAACTTGCAAACCTTGTAGTACAAAATGCTTGTTCACCAAATCTGCTTGCTGTGCTCTACATACAAAATATAAATAGGGTTACTTTATAAATATTACAAATAGAACCATATAAAACCGTATCCATTGCCAAACAACCCTCATCCAGAGTGTAAATTGGTAGATATTTGTTCTACCCAAACCAAAAATTAAAAGGTATAAACGGTACAGGTGGACAAAAAGAACCAATATTTATCTATTCGTAAATCTTAGGTTAGGTATAGATATAGTACATTCATGTTAAGAAGTTAGGGATGTTGACAGTACGACTACTTAAATACTAATTGTTGCACATGTTGAAGATAAAATTTTACAGAAAATCAGTGTATTCATGACCACATTTCACATAACATAGATTGGAATAAACCTACTATCATGTTTTCAATTGGTAGACAATGAGTAATGTATATTAGGTTTTGACTGATTATCGCATTACACAAAACTACAATAATTAGTACTGATAATAATTCTACCAATCTATAAGTTAATGATTAATGAAAGCATAGCGACGCTTAAAACAAACATTCCAAAAGGAACTCATTCAAATAATGATTTACGTTTCAACTTTAATACCAAGGTTTGGGCTAAATAGGTAGAAAATTTGTTCTACCCAAATAGCAAGAAATAATAAAATCTTATCGACTACCAAACAACCCTCACCCAGATTGAGAGTTGGTAGAATATCTGTTTAACCTAAACCAAAAATCGAAAGGTAAAATTGGTATAGGTGGAAAAAACGAACCAATATTAATCTTTTCGTTAACCTTAGGTTAGGTACAGGTTTTAAAGATATTCTATAGTAACATTTCAGTTCAGTAGGGACCATAACAAAATCAAGTCGAAACTCCGGTTCATTATAAAAACACAATTAAAATTAAAATTTTATAGAATAAAATGAAAAAAGAAATACTTCGAGTTTTAGATATATATAAATATTACAAATCTAAAAATTTAATTCGAAATATGGAAAATTACAAAACATATGAATCCTTTAAAACTCTACTTGTAGTGCTCTACAAACAGAATAACATGGTTACCTAGAAATTATTAAAAATATAATCCTTTAAAAATACAACACAGCTAAATTTGTTTGAATTGCTAAACAACCCTGACCCACATGGAAATTGGTAGAATATTTGTGCTATCCAAACCATATATTAGCACGTACAAACGATACATGTGTACAAAATGAACCAATAATTATTTTTCCTTACAATTCAGTTTGGTACAGATTTATTATACTCCTGACTGTAATATAGGGTTGCTGACAGTAGTACTACTTTAATTGTAATTACAGCAGTTGAAGACGAAATTTTTTTAACAAACGTTTGACAATTCATAATGACAGTTCACCTAACATATAATGGGATTAAACCAACTATAATTAACACATAATATTTGAAAAATAGATCATATTATTTTCCTTGCTTTATACTCTCATTACACATTTACACCTTTGTTACCTTAATTTGCTGTTATGTGCCTAAGATAGAAATAATTATTTTATTTTTCCACCTCCATTGAATAATATATTTCTCATTCATTCCCACAGAATCCATTTTATGTTGTACATTTGCATAGAGAGTGTTAGTAGTAGTCGCATGGATAAAATACACATTTTTATTATAATAGTTGCAAATTTGGCCATATAATATAATCTAATAAAGTTAAATATTTAACTTCCTTTTTACGGTGAAAATAAAATTGAAATATTCATACATAACTATTGTTCAATGCACTAATTAATAGATTTGCACTTGCAAATTGACAATAAACAAATTAGAGGAATATATGATGTACATTAAATATTGTTTAAGTATATGTATATTAAGTGACATGAAGTATAGAAAAAAATGTTCATTGAAGAACCAATCAAACTTGATAAATAAATTTTCATTAGATTAAATTATGGTACAAAAATATGCAAGCACCATAAGTTTAAATAAATGACACATTCTCTATCTTACTTTGTCCCTTTTTGTTCTAATATCAAGTCATATCATTTTGAAAATAATATCAACTCCAAAAACGAAAGTCGCATTGATCAAATATTTCTTCACATGTTAGAAAATAGGGTTATGAAGATTGAAGTTAAATGGCCTTTACATGATTATTGGATGGTACGAAAATTTGAGCTTCATTTGTAAAATTTGAGGGAAATACAAATTAGCAAAAGAAGAAACAACCTAAAGAAAAATTTATAGACACCCACTGATTACTAAGAACAGT
This sequence comes from Allium fistulosum, assembly GCA_030737815.1. Lineage (NCBI taxonomy): Eukaryota > Viridiplantae > Streptophyta > Magnoliopsida > Asparagales > Amaryllidaceae > Allium > Allium fistulosum. The sequence goes on from CM060907.1 coordinate 1,017,506,241, forward strand.
GGCAGTAGTAAATTGAGCATTCTTTAAGGCCAGAATGGTAGTAATTAAAAGAACGCCAGCTTATTAATGTATTTTAAATGTTATAAAATAAAGATGTCTCCTACGTTACCCGTAATATGTGGAAGTATCGACGTAATTTCATAGTCATTCGGTCTGAATGCTACATGAAGAACATAAGCCAGATGATGGAACGGGGAGACCTAGGAATAATAATATTAATTCATTCATTGCCTAAATAGTAGTGCTGTTTAAATGGTTGTAAATGAGGCCAATATCATACTGAAGAAAGTTTCCGCAAATGGTTTTTTCTATATGCGAATGTTGAGAACATCTAAATTAAATAGAAATACAATGTGAAAAGCAACTTTTGGTAAATACTATTATAGAGACCCATGAGTTATTTGAGCTATCAAAGATGGACTAATGTGTAATATGTATTAGTTATAGTATAAGATACAAAAGAATTGAATCATGTGGCATACAGATACGTTGAAATTTATTGCTGCAAAAAAGAATTCAGATACTCAAATGACTTATAACTGTAACTTCGTAGTAATGAAATGTGAATGACATTAGATTATATGATTTGAGCAATAATCCATGTTCAATTAGGATTTTATACCAACTTGGTAGGATATATGAGTCATGATGGATAAAAAAGCACTATAACTATCACTCTTATCCTGGGACTTATAATGTATTATGTTGTAAATATAGTGGTCACCGTTTTTTTATAATTGGGAAAAAATTATATAGAGTTAGTACGTGAAACAACGACAACAAAAAATCAAAGCAGCAAATGCAAATATCTCATAGGCAAATATCTTGAAATGTATATTCTTTCCTTCTTTGATGGTTGCTAGAATACGTTTTTTGAGACAACATTAATAAATGATTGCAAATAAAAAAAAAATCAAAATTCTTTTTTCCCCCGCATATTATGCCAAACAATACACTTATAAAGTGTAGGCAAGTCAAGTGTCGAAAATAATTTGGAATTTTGTTCCATGCTTTACGTTCGTAGAACCATCTTAGATGTTTAGTATACGTGAAGGAGGTTGTGGAAACACAAATGGCCTTATTTTACCACTAAAACACATAAGTACAATCTTGTTTTTCTCCCGGATCAAAAAACATTCGAAAACGTACTGATTCAAGATATGATTTAGATATGGACGCAAATACAAATGGTAGTGCAAAATGAAAATAATTATTTCACTACACTTCTATAAGCATGACTGCGTTTGAACATATATAGAATTTGTAGTATACTGTATTCATCATATTATAATTTAAGAAAAACAACAATCTTCTAACAAATAATGAAATAAAATCATCAAAATAACAATTTAACGAAATTAGATGTCAATATACTTCACTTCATAACATAACCAAACCATTTTATGAACAGTTGATATCCAAACCAATGGAAAATATCATAAAACACAGAAATGTAAACAACTTTGATAGAAGGTGGTAAATTTTATAGCAAAAACATAACCTTCATGAATATGATAGGAACAATAAAGGATAGACCTAGTTAATTGGAACCCAGATGATTAGTGGATATAAAACCGAGAAGGTAAAAGAAGGAACACAATTCATATTCAAATGCAAGCCCAAAACAATTGTAAAATTTCAGAACTAAAGCTACTTGCCAGTAATTTTCCCCCACTCATAAAGCGTGAAGCCAAAGAATAGCCAGTACATCATATCGTGGTAACACATGCTGAAAGTAATGTTATTACAAACAACCTACCAACCAAGTGTTCAATTAGTTATCAAAGTCTTACATTTAGGTATGTTACAAATAATAAGCGATTAAAACTTGTAATTACGTATATACCGAACAGTGTAATCAAATTAATTCATAGTATTATAATTGCAGCACAGAGTGACGTGTAAAAAAATGCTAGGAAATTTGGAACAAAATGTATTTGGACATGTGAATAAAATTAGAAGAGTGATTAATTTAGTTCAGTTGAAGCAACTGTAAAAGAATGAAGTAAACCATGCCCAGCAGGCAGGGCTGAAGCAGAGTAAACGCGTGTACTACACAGTAAATTTAATAGCAGTATGATATGAGTAACATCACGCGATCAATGTAAACTCTTATTAACCATGTGTGATATTTATTGCACAGTGGAAATACTGAAAAAGTAAGTTGCACTTCTCCGTCTGTCTCCATATATGTGTGGGGTTGTGTGTGTGAATGTATAATTAGCAGTGTGCCACTGATAGGGCCTGATAATACGAAGAGGCAGTGGAGAATTGAAAAAAAAATTATCTTCGGAGTATAAAAATGATTAAAAGAAGTAAGAACTCAATAAAACTCATTCATACGAAATTGTGAGGAAAAACTATGTTGAAGAGTAATTACAGGAGGATAGAAATGAGTATGAATAAAGTCAGAGGGAATGGGTCAGCAGATGAATACCTTTCCAGGAGTCATAAGTCTTCGCTATTCAGCAGACGGTATCATCCCATTTGAATTCCTAAAAAAGACAGCGGAGAGCAAGTTACCGGGATGTATGTGCTATGTTAAAAAAAGATACCATAGTATATATCATATTTTGGTTAACTGTAATGACACATCTAAGAAGACGAAATATGGACATACAAAGGTGGAACGTGAGCAGGAGTGAAAGGCATTATGTCCCCAGTGTTATGTATATTAGTTGCCAAACATTTGTTAACGGTACTATCTATACCATAAACGTACAGGTTGTTAGAAATGACCAAATAACATGTTCACCTTTTTGCATGTTAAAATCATATCATTGAGTTGTGATAATACACAAATTAGAGATTGTAGGTCGACAAAGAGGTAACAATAATTCCCATCCAAAGGTGTCGGACAACTTTCTTTTCTACTGTAGTTAACTGAGCTAATGTTAGTAAACAATTACATATATGCTTCATAAACTCGCAACATACATAATTTTCAAACGGTAAAATGTTGTATTGCAAGAAAACTGGAAATGCCTTACTGACATTTCCAAACTGGCAAAGATAATGTAGTCAGAACACCGGAATGGGGATGTAAGGGTGGACGAAAAACAAATGAAATTCTTTGTACAAATGGAAGGGAAATATATAACTGCCGTACACCATTGTTATGTTCATCCATTTCGAATGCGAAGACAATGGTAAAAAATAAGGATGACCCGCTAATTGACTTCCACAATTTTGCTTCACCACTGACTGTTTCATGTACTCACCTCCCATTAGGCGGAAGTAAAAAGCTGTTAAATTTTACACATGTTCTCTCACATTTTCATATAACGTGCACAGTTATGGAGTTGAAATGGAGGACATGTAGAAGCAGAGGTGTTTGCAGATCATAATGCACTTAAACAATAACGTCAAGTCCAACAGTGTGGAGGAAACTATAGTGCAGTTAAAGTGGTGTTAAAATAACAGGATGATGCGGAAAATCACTTTCTCATAGAAAATGTATTCGGTAGATTGGATTTGATTATCTGTCTTGGACTGAAATCGATGGTCAGTGGGAAAAAAGAATATCTCTTAGTTTGTTTGATCAGACTGTATTATATGGTAATGTTAAAGGGGAGTGAATACATAAAATGGTCAAACTGTAAGCAATCACATGTCCGGCTCAACAATCCACTTCAACTTACCGTAAAATTAAATTAACAGAAACATTTGTATGTAGTGGACTTGCGGTAAGATAGGGTAAGTGGTTCTAGGACGGTGTGGACAACGTGAAGTAAGTCAAAGCAGCAGACACGCAGGCAGTGGGGAACGGTGAACATTTCCCCATGCTTACAGTGGACATCGGGTAATTCGTTGACGGATTTGTAGCAACCCCCTAAATGGGGAGAATAAGGGAAAAAAATTACTGACATTTTTTGAAGCGAAGGGTTAGGCCGCCTCGCAGTACGACGCAGCAGGCAGTCCTAGCCGGGTTGACGCGGAAGGCAGTTATTCGGGGAGTAAGGCGCAAGGGTTAGGAGAACCGAGTGTGGGTAGATGTGAAAAGGCGGGGCTAAACACCCAAATTGAAGAGGACTGTCAGGGTCGTTTTACGGATCGTGGATGGGAAAGGGGGGTGCGGACGCTGAGGAGGGAAGAGGGCGAAAGTGGAGGAATAGGTTAGGCGGTTGGGTGGGTTGAAAATTGAATTAGACGGGCATGAGTTAGGGGATGAGGAGAAGAACAGTTTGGGGAAGGAAGTTGGAAATGAAAGGGAATCGTTTAAGAAGGACCGGTGGCAACATATGACTACGCTGGTTTCTCCTTTCCTATTTAAGTAATAGATAGATAACACCTGAGTCAGTTTGGAAAACTAGCATGAGAAAACACATCCAATTGGACTTTTAAAGTTATAGAAACTTTTCAAAACAAAGGTATCTCGTAAGACCACGCTGCATATAAACACGGAAGGGTTATTACCTTATGATAACCAGAACATTTCATATGAAATCCTCTGATATTATAATAATATCTATTATACAAATACTTATTAATCATAGCCGAAATTATTACATTAATTAAATTCCAGCATACTAGGTTCTACAACCAAAACCGTAGGCTCATAGTGGATAATGGATTCCAACTATGAAAGGATAAGGGTCTACCCATCGAATCCGTACTCCTCTAGATAAAATATACGGGAGGATACAACACGTTGCACCTCTGCTACTTAGGACCGGCACTACCACCTTCTTGAGTATCACCGAGTATGATCACTCCTTGGTTGCAATCAATAACCACACAATGGGATCCCGAGGTATACATGAATATCGCTCTAGACTTGGGATGATCATACCCTACTTAGGTGCGACCTACTTAGCCATCCTGCATGTCCTTGCTTTATTCATTTCTCGGGTGTGAGGCTCGAAGAGGCCACGCTCTTACCATTTATATAGCACTTACCACTTGGAATGCTAACACTGCCCTCCAGGCAACAATGCAATATCAATATTCATCCATACAAGTTCGTTCTAGGACTGAATGAAATGATTGAGAGCTCTATCTCCAATTCCATCATCTTCAAGAAGTCTTTACTTCGAAACGCATAAGTTGGATTGAAGTGGTTTTCGGATAACATATCCGATTCCGGTCCCTTTGAAACAACATTCGACAGTTTTCGGTAAACTCAACCCTGGTTATTTAGGAAATAAACCGTCAAAGATAAGATCGAAGATCACCTCCTAACCGTTAGTGGACGGATTTTCTTATCATTGTCCTAGAAGAACGAAACGAGATTTTCATGCACAGTATAGCATCATCAGAGATCACTGTGCCATATAACTCACGTGTTTCTCCTAGATATTTCCAAAGTTACATTTAGGTCCAAATTCGATAGTTGGTTATTTAACTATCGAATAACAAACATTCAATCGAGTATTTAATTCCATAGGAAACCAACGTTTGGTTAAGCACCAAGCAACATCAAGCACCCCTTAATTAATCTTTTCATTAATTAAAACCATCTTGTAAATGCTTGTATCAAAATACTTTTACAAAGGTATATTCACAAACCCTTATATTTTCAATGCTTAGAAAATATCTATATTCCTACCTTAACGGTATAAGTATATTTACCAACATCAAGGAAGATCCCCTTTTTATAAAATTCTGAAAACATTTATAAACTCTATTATAAATTTCTAAAACCCTTTAAGAACCATTTATAATTTACTTTCCAAGTCATTTATAAACCCTTTATAAACCATGCAATTATTTATAAAATTCCTTTTTATAAATCTCTAAACCCATTTCTAAAATTCGTTTATAAATATCCATCTATTTATAAACCTCTTTACCTTGTAAATAATCTTCCTTTAATCTTCAAACCATTTTATAAGCTTCTCTCATAAAAAATCCAAGTCCATTTACAAAACTCTATTCATGAATCTCAAAACCATCATAAATAAATAATTATCATTAACTTTTAACCTCGTAATAATAATAATTATTATTAATTTAATCCATTATCGATAAAACAATCGTTAAGCTTTACCATATAAATAATGATAATAAATTACCAAATGTTATTAATAATCATTATTATTAATTCCAAGCCATATTGATAATTTAAATAATTAACCCTTCAAAATATTTAAATATTAATAAACAACTTTAAACAATATTAACCTGAATAACCAATTTTAAAACATAATATATTTCCTTGGCAAAAATCCATTCTTAAATCTTCAACCTATTTATTTCCATATTTATAAAATTATATTTAAGAATCTCTTTTCGATTTTATAAAACTTCTATTTTATTAAATTCCTTTCTATAAAATATCATTTAACATTCCAAATTTACCCATAACTTCAATTCCCAAAATAGAGTTAACTATTTATAAAATATCAGTCTGTATCTTATAATAAATCCACTGCTTGATTTATTCTCTAATTTATTGAACGATAATAGTTCCTTTATTTTAAACCATGTCTATTAATTCATACTTTTATTAACAAAATACAATTTTACAAATCTTTATTTCATTTGTAAAATATTACTTTATAAATTATTATATTTACAAAATCCCACATTTGTAATTAATCTTTCATATATGTACACATATACATACATACATACATACATACATACATATATTACTTTGTCTAAAATGGTTAATAAATATTAATGTAAAAATATTTCTAATTTCCTTTTAACCATATCCCTTCATTATAAAAGATAGACTTATTTTTAAGATTTTTAAAAATCTTTATTTTACAATTCGTAAATCTCCATTCGAAATATTTTATAAATCTATCAATTTATAATATCCAAAAATCATACCTTTGATTTTTAAATAAATTACTCCTTCAAATAATTCAAGACTAATTATTTAAAACATATATAATTTCCAAAATCGCTTTGAAATCCTTTTAAATCAAATCACCATTTTATAGTATTTTAAAATACCAAAAATGAGGCCCAGTGCTACTAAAGCACTATTTAAACAAAATATTACCCGTGTCATCAATATGACATTCAACAATTCATATATCACCATATATATGAAAATAAAATCAACAGTGTGAGGAATCCTGTTGGATCCCTCCAATCTGTCCCCCCTGCATCAAATACAGCATATAATCAAATAATATAAAAATCAACTGCTTCGAGGCGGAATTCGTGTACAAAGGGTCATCTGCTCTTACATGGGACGTAATAGGGTCTCATCCGCTCCAATAGGTGGGAATATATTCAATCCAACTAATAATAATTAGTAAATTATCCAAACATTCAATAACTATCAATAATAAATATCCAAACATCCAATAGATAATTTTTATCGACTAAAAATATTCCTGGTTAACCAAAAAGGTGAGATTAACTCACTCTGATTTTAATAGTTTCCAAACGTTCCATTTTGAATTAAAATTGAACGGACATTCAATTTTAACCCAAAATTCCAACTAGCTTCGAATTCGTCCAATCCAACTTCATAGCGTACTGCTTGCTGATACGAATGCAACGCAACTTATCGCGTTCGAAACGGACCTCGTATGAAAAAGTTGTACATTTATAACATTTGATTTTATAAAGTTTAATTAATTACACCATTAAGAAATTTAATTACCATGTTTAAATTTAAATCCCACGTCTCTTCCTAATCCCGCCTCTCTTCCCTCATCTATGCTCCAGGCCGAGCAAACGAACCCAATATGCGATCCAAAACCTTCGACACGTGCCACCCTAAGGCCACCGGACCCCCATCGGACCATGCCATGCGCCTCAACCGCCTCCACCACCGCCTGCGACCCTGCTGCACTACAACAAACAGGACCTTTAACAGCGTTTTAAAAACACTATAAAACCTATTAACAGCGTTTTTACATAAGCTGTATATCGACATGCAGTTATATGTCAGAGATATACAATGATAAGAAATAAACGCTGTTAAATGTCCTTTTTAACAGCGTTTCCCTAGTGTCATGAGATCATTTAACAGCGTTTGGTTGGATGCAACTATAGATATTTCTTAGCGTTTGTTTCATGCTAAGATAAGATTTTATAGCATTTTTTCAATGCCATGATATTTATTTACAGCGTTTCCTCATTGCAATAAATCGTGCTTTCTGTTTTTAGATACAATTTAACGGCATTTTTAAAACATTGTTAAAACTTTCACCGGCGTTTTAAAAACGCTGTGGAATGTTTTGAAAGCGTTTTAAAAACGCTGTGGAATGTTTTAACAGCGTTTTAAAAACGCCGTGGAATGTTTTAATTCCATTTCAGTAAACATCCGCCACAATGTGTATATATACCACATTTCAAAATTAGCATATTATATCAATATCACATTTCAAAATTAGCATATTGTATCAATACCACATTTTGGACACATATTTGATAACCAACGTATGAAATTTCATAATAAAAATACACAATATTCTTTCACCCAACATAAATAGTTTGTCATCAATAGTTCAAAAACAAAATATAGAACAAGTAGCAATAGCAAAACAAAAGCAAGTAGTACATACGTTAAAACCAAAAAGTAGTTCTAGCAGCAAAAATAACTTCGATCCATAACTCGTTGCAACCTTTTTTTGCATCACAGTCATCTATCTACCTGTAAAGCAAAAGTAATGCTTGAAAATCAATTCATCAAAAAAGTGTACACAAAGTTAAATCGGATTCATAATACAAACACTAAATATTCATCACGCTATTTCAGTAGGCGATTGACTAATAAAAAGTATACAACATGCTATAAAATTTAAAAAAAAAACTTAAATGAAGGTCAATAATAGTAAATGAAAGGTCACTGTAACGTGAAAGGACCATATGCCCAATTGGACAAATGCAAATACGATTCTATGTTGCTTTGGAACATGTTATAAGCCGTCAGTTTAAGCTAAACTTATATGTATGACTTGTTGCAATGACAGTCACTTGTTTATGTCGAGAGAAAAATGAATATATGTCATTTTCTACGCTCGAATTCTGTTAACTAGTTACAATCGTAGACACTATATTAGTGGCGTGAAATATTACTACAATAGTTGAGCAACGTACATCAAAGAAAAGGCAGTCACTTAAATTATATTTTATTTATACGGTAAGGATGAATGACATCTCACGCTTTTATGATGACCAGAAAACAGTCATTGCCTTTGGGCAGCTGACATCATCACAAATAGTTGGGGGCTCAACTCATCTTGACCCACATGATTGCACCACTCATTCATTCTGAATGCAAATCTGGATCGTTGCTTATAAAAATACTCAACTGTCAGTTTCTATGAATGAAAAGAAAATTTAGTAGACTAATTGCACAAGTTAAGATTAAAACACCTGTCTTTTTAAGGATATTTCCTCAATTTAGATCATATTCAATAATTCTGATAAAATCAAACTTTTTTCAAATATCTCACACACACTGCAGCTACTGAGACACAAAATCCGACCCAACAAACTTAACTATTGGGATTTTTTTGTCTTTGCATGCAACAAACTTAACTATTATAAGGATGCAAATGGATGGTGGGAAGGAAATGTGTGATATATATCGCAGTTTTTACATAGAAAACGATACGAGTGGATGCATTTATTTTGTCCCATTGCATGTTTCCCTATGGCGGTTGATGAATCGTACAAGGAGGATGAATGCTTTAAATCATGTTAGTACATGAAAACTTCTTAGCTTTCCTGTTACCAATGTCATATATTATGGTAAACTGATTGGTTTGTACATGTTATGATCATGTTAGTATAGGTTTGTAATGGTATACTGTATATAGGTGAAATTAAATATTGTGTGTGTAAATATGATCAGATGTACGATTTCAATCCAGCTTACTTAACTCTTAAGATCATATATGCATTGGCAACAAAATCTTAATAATATACATATGTTCACTTAAAGTTGTTAATTTATACAGTTTAAATTAATTATGTACTTTGATTTATTAGTTTATTTGGGATATAATGGCAGAAAACATGAGTTTCTCTTTTCTGAAAACGTAACTGATATTTATGTGCATTTATCTATGATAGACGCTCGATATTTATGCGTTGATTATAGATAAAATACTCAATTATCTTTATATGACAGATGCTAGATGCATTAAACTAGTTTGGTCGGTCTATAGAGGATGCATTTTATGCTAATGTCACTGCAGATGGTGTTAAAAGTGGATTAGAATGGTGCTTTATTGTTCACTTTAAGAATTACTTTTTACAGATATAGTCGTCCAGTAAGAACCATTAAGCATTTGTTTATTCTTTCAGCTTAGAAAATTGTGGGATTACTCCTAAATTTGTTATCGTCGATGATGGATAGCAATCCGTGAGTATGGACCCAACTATGAGTTGCTAATGATTCTGACAATCCTGCAAAGTATTTTTTCTAAAGTTTTAAAACAATTACCTTTTTACTAGTTGATAATTGTTTTGCATTTCTTTATTCATTGTTTTTCCACTACAAAATATTGAAGTCTGAATTTGTTTGAATTTTTCTTTAATTTTAGCTTTTGCAAATTCAATGGACTGGGAGTATGAACAAAATAGTATAATGCAAAAGTATAATGACAACAGTAGAACGTACCTCATCAGGTATGACAACATCTTTTCAACCATTCTCCACCACCATATTATCTTCAACCTTCTGCCCTTGAATAAGTATCACAAATCACGCAGAGCCTGTCAAATAAAAATGACAAGTGCCATGAGTATAGTACCATAATGATGGAGAACATACTCACATGTATTTGCTCTACAGACTACCAACTGTCCAGAAAGTTTAAGTTGAACCCTGTGCAGTGAAAAATAAAAAAATTGAAAAAGGAAAAAAAGCAATCGAGAAGCAGGCAAAAGCTTTTCGCTGTTCATTGCCTGAGTGAAGTAAGATTGACAAGTGCCATGAGCATAGTACCATAATGATGGTATACCCACTTGTAAAATCACATATATAATTTCACTCTTTGCTAGCAAATGATACCCTACCAAGGATAAAAGGCCAATTATATTATGTTTTGTGGTAACTTACTGGATGTGATCTCAGAAACATCCCACTACATTCTCGAGAGCTAAAACATGACTCACTATATGCCTGCAGACATATCCAATATTAGCTTTGTTAACATCCAATATCCTAGTAAACTGAATCCTTAAGTGACATTCTACCATAAAAAATAATACAGTTGTTAGCATAAAAAGTGGCACATGAATGATACAAATATAAATTGATATACCTATATTACCTTTTAGTTATAATTGAAAATAGATCATCAAGTTCCACAAGCCATTGAGCTTCATCCTAGCAGTAAAATATACATGGTCAAATAAGGATATTTAACGTAATTTTGATTGATAAGGTAATTTTATCATAGCACATCATATTTATGGAACAAATAAAGGTACATCAACTTGTAACCTTTGATCACTCAACACTCACAACTTGTAGCCTTTGATCACTCTCAGTTTGATAATTGAGATCCGTTATACATATTTCTTTTAGAAAAATAACAACCAAATAATAATTTTCTAATTAAGCAAAATTGGTTTTCAACTTATTTGCACAACCTTCTTCTAATCAGTTTTCAACTAGTACAGATGGTAAAATATAAAGATTTTATATATAAAAAATTAATTTCATAGTTCTTTGTTAAATTACAGAACTAAAGGTTTCAACCAAGTTCACTTGACTAGACTTTCATGGATAAGACATACATCTCTACCAATTAGTTTGATAAGCAAAAAGGTCAGCAAAATTAGGTATCTTCAGTTAAAGACATTTATGATAACGCATTTGCCAAATGATCACAATATAAGGTAGAAAGTGTATTTTTGACTAATAGTTTGAGGTAGTGTGCTTTATTTAGCTGCAACTTCAGTTGCCAGTGAATATGCATTGAGAATAAATAGCTGGGTTGTAAAGACCCAACATTCTTTTGCATTAGTATAGTTTAAATTACCTACAGCTCTGCTTAGGCTCTGAACAACACAACTTAGGCTCGCTGATACTGTCAATATATTATTATCTTGATTTTGGAACATTAATAATTCATAACGAAGTTGTAGATTTGGAATAATGCTACCCATAAGATTCTATTTAAGAATTGTCATGAAATTATTGGACAAACAATTACTTTAGAAAACTGATATCAGAAAAAAGATAATTAAGTCCTTCAAATATCATATATGATGCAATAAGAACATAAACTAAATTTTAAGTTAATTTTAAGTTATATACAGAAATCATTCATGCTCTTTATTAATGTAAAATAGGAAACCATTTGAACATGTAATGTAGGAAACTTTGTTAATTTTAAGTGCAATATCTATCAGTGTTTTACTTTAAGAAGCTGACATGGTATCAGTGTTAACTTTAATGTAGGAAACCAGTTGAATAATCCATTTATATACAATTCCCATGCATATATAGGAAGTGATACTTTTTTAATTGTTGTATAATATATAATAACAATGACATGGTATTAGTAAAATTATTAATTTACTAAGACTAATATTTAGAAGCTTATACAACAACAAAAGATTGGTTATTCAAAGCTTATAATTAGTTCATATAAATTTAGTTAACAGCCAACTTCACAAACTCTCTGGCCACAACACACATGTGAAATTAAAATGCCAAGGTACAGTAGCTTTAAGCCCCAAATGATTATACAAAAGATTGAGATATGGAACTCACTTCAATACAAAGTTAGATACTTGAACATGATATCAACAAAGCATAGTATAGGGACGAGCAGACTTATTACTAAATGAATGCACATATTACTATCTATAGGAATACATTCACTTACAAATGAAGTAACACACGCACATAAATACAACTCTGGCACATTGTCCTTCATGCTCGAGCGACGCACGCATAGGGACAGGAGCTTACGCTCTAGCACTGTTCTTCATCGGTCCACAAGGAGTCGTCAAAATAGTTTCAGCCGAAACTGTTGCCTGTTAGGGGCGATCTCCCTTGACTCTCATTCGTTCTATTCTCTAGCCTATGTGTGGGTGATATTCCTACCTTTATTCAATAATTCAATCATTTCTAGGCTTTAATTTCAAAGCTTTTTAATTGATTATTTATGTAGAGAAGAAAATGATGGGCTGTTAATTGAAATAGTTGGATAGTAAATAACACACAGGTAATTTAAGAATTTATTGATGTAATACCAGAGTTTAGTTTAAACCAATATACACGTATGTAACTCTAACACGGCTTCAATGATTCAAAACATGACTTAATGATTAAAACATAGGTCGCATGGTGAAAAACTTATCATAGGATGAACAATTATAAAACTTATCATGTTGTTGATTCAAGGAAATGATTTAATCCAAGGGAATAAAATAGGACATAATATAAATAAATAGGAAGGAGATCTCTGAAAGAAAGAAGAAAATGGAATATAAGGAATACATCCAAATGAACAACATCATAACCTTAATAAAAAATACATTTTTCTCATTCTTTCGGAATAGATTACATATTCAAAATTTGAATTTTAAAACCAATCTTGTTTCCAATACAATTATATGTATATTATATCGATATTTTTTAAGCAATTGGGATTCTACATATTTTAATAAGGGATTATGATGTATAAAAGAAAATGTTAAATTTACAGAATAAGAACTACAAAATATTAAAGTAAAATACTGATAGATTATTCAATCCAATATTATAAGGCAGAGAAAGTGAATAAAAAACAGCTATAGAAGTAGTAGTAGTGTTGTTAGAGTTAATAGTGGCTTCATAATTTATTTTTCTGGACTAGTTATGGCTGATCTATCATCTAAGCTATGGCCTATTATTAGATATTAATATTTTCAGTAGAATTTAACTAGTTCAGGTTGGGCACTATTTTTAGTACTGTTGTGATGACTGATGATGATAGTGACCAATGACATAAACTATAATTAAAACAGCTATTGTATTCGTGTATAGACAGCAATTGATGTATTATCACTGATCACACTGAAATACTGAATTAAAGCATAGAAGAATGTCAATAAAGCTATAACACATACATCACTAGCTGCTACCTCAAAGCGAACACAGATAATAGATGCTTCAACACCCTCTGAAAAGGATGATTTGCTTGAGCTATTGTCTCGAATAGCTGTTTGCACCTAATGACAAGCAATAACATCGGCAATTGGTTTAAGGTTCTAATTTATAAATTTAAAGCTGTAAGAAAATACCTGGAAAGAAGCATTCTTCAGAACTGAAAGCACATGGGATCGAATCATACCTAACGCTCGAGACTACAAAATGGTGTTATGTGATTTCTTCTGAAGCTATTGATGTTAATTTATCGCATAAGGCAAATTTAGATCTTATACTAAATTACTTGGAGTTGTCGAAACTGAGGCACTTGTTGATGGTGTTCACCGGTTCTACTTTGCTTATGTAACCGCTTAGTTCCAGCTTTAAGTTAATGTACCAAACTCAAGTTAATCCTACTACACCACTTCATTTAAGCTTCAGCTAGTACATCAGGTCCTGCCTTCAGCAATGCCAGCCAGCTTCATATTCAACTTCAACAGTTCACATATATTTCTGTGCAAGTCATCATGCACTTTACATCATCAGTTAGCCTGTTCATTCAGCATAATCATTCAGATGGTACACTCAGCCAATTCTATCATTCAATCATCCAACATTATCTAAGATGAACAGATTCAACATTGTCTAAGGGAATTGTTTAAGATGAACATATTCAGCACTGTCTAAGATCGAAATAACAAAATAGTACTTGAATATAAATTATTAAATCCAACATCCATTTTCATTTTTTGAAGTAACTATTCTAATAACAAGTGCATAATCCTATTCATCATGTTATCTCCAACATATGTAATTTGTACATATATACTGACATGGATATCCCATATTCATGTAAAAGAAAAAATGAGTTACCTTTTGACCTCAACCTGCTTTTATTCAACTTATAATTTAACTTATTAATTAACTTATTATTTAACTTCCTTTTTTATCAACAAAAATCACATAAACAAGTTAGCCAAGCATTTCCGACCAATAAGTTCAACAATCTACAAAGTCAAAATTTTCATTAATGTTTAAACTCCTATCTTTGATAACCAATTCATCAACAGCCAATCAACGCTTACATTTTTTCTATGGCTTGTTAGCAGACTAAGAGTGCATCGTGCTTTCAAACGCTGTTTTAAAATGCAATTAATTAGCACTTTTCTTGTAGTGCATGAATATGATTGCAACATAAAAGCATTAAACGCTTTCGTGCTAAAAGCCTTATTGATATCTACTTATTGGGTATAACACTAAAAAACTTATACACTTTTTTGCAAAACATAAAGACCGTATTGTTTTTCATTTACTCCTATATAGCTTTTGATTTTTTCAATACACCCTTGACTTTATAAGGATATGTAGCAAAGTGTCACAACAATATGCATATTCATTTGATTAATTTTTGCTCATTTTTACTCCGCACAACACATGAGTCATTATTAATTCTCAGTGTCATTAATCAGTCACCTAATAGTAGACTGTTTTCCATATTACATAAAGACATGGACATGTTTAAGATCTACAAAAGGATACAAAAAGAGAGCCATCAAGACCTGAAAACTTCTAGGACATCTTCCATTGCCAGAACATATTCATAGAACTTTGCAACTTGAAATTTTTTGCCAGAAATAACACAAAAGTATCGAATACACAGTAAAGATATTGCTCAACTGAATATTCTTGGATAGCTTACTGCTAGAGTTTTGGAATTTTCTGGATTACAGGTTTTTGTATTAGGTCGTTTTAATTGTAGTTGGCAATATTATCTAAATATCAACAAACACAATTCTACTTATTGGTTAAGGTTGAGTTTTAATTTGACTACATAAATTAAGTTTCGAGTTCCATTATGATTTTCAACAATAACCAATTACTTGAAGTTAAGACTCCACTCATCACTTGCTCTGAAAATAGAAAATAAAGGTAAAAGCACGACTGCAACTTACTCTGAAATTTCGAGGACGAAGGACTGTTGGTGATGATGGCTGCCGATTCGCGTCCAATGACGAGACAATGGACAATAGTGGGAACTAGGGCTAACATTCGCTTTCAACGATGAGCCAACAAAGGGGATGGGGATGAGGGCACAGGAGACGAGCCTACAATTGAGACGACTACAACGGGAACAGGGATGACTGCAAACAAGGACGAACCTGCTACAGGGCCAATTAACTACAGTCAGAATTAGGGCTATTGGCGACGAAACTTTTTTCCAAAGGAGGAATATTCTGCAATTAAATTTGGATCCAAGAAATGAAATTTTGGGGAAGTTTTTATTTAATCGGAATTTGTAGAAATAGAGGGAAGGAAATAAATTTAGCGCCTTTCGTTTTTGACAGCGTACACAACGTAGGGTAAAAGAAATTTACCGTCAAATTATTGTTTCTGATGGCAATCCAATAAAAAACGTTTAACCTTTGTGCTAAGGTAATAAACTTTTCTTGTAGTGCTGCCATCGGCCCTCAAAAACCATAAAACTGCACGAGCTACAAACCTAAAATCTGATGATTTCAAACAACATTGACTCGATCCAACCATTAAACTTGTAGAGCTCATCGAGCCCTCCATCTTCCTAGTTGAAGTCGAACCTTAAAAGCATGTGGATTGAGAGAAAATGAGGGAGGAAGGCCGGCGATTTTCGGCCATTAAAAAGAAAAGAGGGCGGTTGAAGGTTAACTAGGGTTTTTGATTGCAAAACTAAAATCTTCAAGTCCTTATATAGAAAATTTCGCGGCACTATTCACACCTTAAAATTTCGAACCCCAAACGAAGCGTGCCACCTGGCGTTCTATATGTTATACCCCTATTTCGAACATAATGGAATAAATACCTGTTACACCGCCTTTTGGACAAAGTCGGGATATCAACAAATTAGCTAAAAAGGTTGGGTGTCAGGATTGGAAATCGGTTGGAAACAAGGCTATGATCGATACCGTCAAATTGACCAAGCTCCAATCAAGGTGGGACCGATTGGGAATAATAAACAAGGCTTGGAGAAACTACGTTTCAAATTTCAGGTCAATCGGAGTTCGTATGCTCAAGATATGGATGGATCAAGTTTCATGGTAAGTTGGATCGATGGATGTCGTACCGATGCCTTTCGTATCGACATGGTGCGTATTGATCGAGGGGCATCCAGATGGATATGGTATGGACAGCACACTCTACAACTCACTTCGAATTGATGGATTTCGTATCGATGCAATGCACATCGATTGGATGGATACGGTGAGGCATATTGGCACACTTCGTATCGATCAAGGCTTGGATCGATACGAAGGAAGCAAGGCTAGGATGGATACGAGAGCAGCAGCATTGGATGGACATGAAGCGGTTAAGAGTGCAGGACTTGGATCGATACGAAGGGCAAGCGGATGGATCGATACGAAGGAGGGATGTAGAGGATGGATACGAAGAAGGAAACATGTGCGGATCGATACGAAGAGACAAGGGTTGGATCGATACGAGCAGCATGGGTATAAACGTGGCTTGGATCAGTACGAAGAAGGGTTGGTGGATGGATACGAACAGCATGGACACCGATGGATACGAAGGCAATGGAGGCGAATTGATGGATACGAACCGTTTCATGGATACAAAGCTACCAGCCTACATCGAAGAATACAAACTTGGATAGATCATAACTCTCATTCTACAACTCCAAATACTATGAAATTTTCACAGGAGCTTACTTATTCACTCAGGAACGTCCATGATTGATCTTGGCTTCATTGGACTATTCTTAGATCGATAGGAATTGTACCTGGATCAATCGGGATCGATCCCAAACGACTCCAGATCAATAAGGTGGGCCCACTTGCGCATAAGAAGAGGTATTCAGGTTTTGAGGCGGATATTTTCAAATCTGCACCTATAAATAGTAGCTCAACGGCAACTAAAAAGGGATCTTCTTCTTTTCTAGGCAAAACTTTGTCAATTTGTTTATTGATTTCAAAGACTTGTAACTATAATCTCAATATATAAGGAATAAAAGGATCAATTCAAAGTGGACATAGGCCGGAGATAGCCGAACCACTATAAACCTTGTGTTCTTGGCTTTCTTGCTCATTTTAATTTTGCTATTTCTTCATTTTTATTCTCTACTTTATCTGGATTTAAGATCTGTGCTTGGATATTGTGGATCTGTGTGTAAATACTGGTGTTGACACTACTTCTGGGGTTTGTGACCAATTTTGGCGCAAACACTTTGGTTCTTCCTCTGAGAAGGACTAGCACCTGCTATACCGGATTTGGAGTTCAGACTTGGAAAGCTAAAGGATCGGATCAAGGAGGAACCATGGAGGTTGGATTCACAGAGCTGGAGTACCAGGAATGGAGGAGGACATCCAAGATTAGATTCAGGAAAAAGAAGCAAGCGGGATGAATATTGGATAGAGCTATGGATCTTGGTATTGAATAGAGCTTGGATGCACGTCTGGAAGAGGATGATCTGGGATAACCTCGTGAACTCGGGGGCAGGAGGAGAATGATGATCGGAAATAACCTATGGATGCAAGAATAGTTGGAAATTGAAGTCCATGACTTGAAGTGGAAATCGGCAGGCCTGGATATGGATTGGATCAACCGGAGGAAAACCCCGACCAAGGATGATGGATTGGTACAACTACCCATGGAACCGGGGGCATGGATTTGGATGGCTTTGTTTGGAAACAGATAGTGGTGATGGAACATGAGCAGCTATTATTCTCCATAAATCGGAGATAGCCCGGCTTAAGGGCACAGGTTGTCATCTCTTGATGATATGGAATAAGTAGCAAGCTTTGGGCAGACGGCTAAGTCACTTGCTCATGTACGGGGACAGAGATAACCTTTAGGCATGCTCTGAGATGATGATAAACCGCTCTAGTTTGCGAAATCTGCATTTTCTTTCTGGTTTGGATATTTGCTTTTTCTGGTTTGGTTTGAACTCTTGGTTTTGCCGGTTTTCTGGTTTGGATTTTGGTTTGAATGCTAGAATTTGGGTTTGGATTTTTGATATGGATTTGTGGTTTGATCTGGATTTCGGATTGGATTTTGATTGGATTTTCCTCTGGTTTTTGGTAAAAAAAAAGTCATCGAGTATGGACTATGCTCGGCAACAACCTGCAATATAAAAGTCCTCGGTCGGAGAGTCGAGCCGGAGAATACGGAAGTCCTCGACCGGAGAGTCGAGGTCGAAGAATACAAAAGTCCATAGACTGATAAAGTATCGGACCATTGAACTTTCACAAGTAGAACATCTTTATTTCGAAGGCGTTTAACCTCCGTAGCAATGATACGAATAGGATGTTGCTCATAAGTCAAATTAGGTGAAACTTTAATTTCTTCAATAACACCGGGCTCAAGAATAGAATCAGAATCTCTAAGACATTTCCGTAGTTGAGAAACGTGAAATACGTCATGAATTGTTGAAAATTGAGCCGGTAATAAAAGGCGATAAGCCACGGAACCAATGCGTTCGCTGATGGAAAATGGCCCAATATATCGAGATGCTAATTTTCCCGATCGACTAAAATGCACAATATCCTTCAAAGTGAAACACGAATTAGTACCCAATCTCCCACAGAAAATTCTAAACTCCTTCTTCGGTTATCGGCATAGGATTTTTGTCTACTTTGAGCTTCTTTCATCCTATGACGAATAAGGTTAACCTTTTCTGTGGCATCTCGAATAAAATCTGGACCTAAAACCAGCTTCTCACCAGCTTCAAGCCAACACAAAGGAGATCGGCATGGCCTTCCGTAGAGTGCCTCGAAAGGTGCCATACTAATGCTAGATTGGAAGCTATTATTATAAGAAAACTCAACAAGAGAAATATGATCTTCCTAACTTCCACAAAAATCAAGAACACATGCACGAAGGAGATCTTCAAGAGTTTGATTCACACACTCGGTTTGTCCATCAGATTGAGGATGATAAGCGGTGCTAAAATTTAGCTTCGTTCCTAAAGATTTTTGAAGACCTTTCCAAAATCCACTAGTAAATAATGGATCACAATCGCTAACAATAGAAGTGGAACTCCATGCAATTTAACAATTTCTTTGACATAGAGTTTGGCCAAAAGAGGTACGGTCCGTTTGGATCGAACGGGAATAAAATGGGCCGATTTTGTAAGTCTATCTACAATTACCCATAGACTGTCATGACCCCAACGAGAACGGGGAAGACCATCAATAAAGTCCATGGAAATTTGATCCCACTTCCAAACGGGAATGTCTAAAGGTTGCAATAACCCACCGGGCCTTTGATGCTCGGCCTTAACGAGTTGGCAAGTCATGCAACGCTTAATGAAGTTAGCAATATTAGATTTCAGTCCATCCCAATAATAAAATCGTTTCACGTCCGCATACAATTTACTACTACCGGGATGAATGGTAAATTTAGAACGATGAGAATCTTCTAAAATATCCTTACGAAGATTGCTAATATTTGGCACAATAAGTCTACCAAATTTTCGAATGCCTCCACGAGCATTGATTTCAAAGTCTTTCAAACCATCGATACTTCTATCCCTAAAACTTTGGCCAAGATGAGCCAATTCGGGATCATGCTTTTGAGCTTCAAAAATGCGGTCTAAAAGAGATGGATGAGCCTCAAGGCTACACAAAATAAGAGGTGAACTTAAATCAGATTCACGATCTCGAATCTTATAAGTGGACAAAGTCTCGAGATCATTCCATTCGGATATCATCATGGAAACAACCGCTTGTTGCTTACAACTAAGGGCATCGGCAACACGATTTCCCTTTCTCGGAGTATAGAGAATATCAAGATCATAAGATGCAAGGAATTCAAGCCAACGTTGTTGATGCAAATTAAGTTCCTTTTGAGAGAACAAATACTTCAAAGATTTATGATCGGTGTAGAGAACAAATTTCTCTCCCAAAAGATAATGACGCCAAATTCTAAGGGTGAAAACAATGGCCGCGAGCTCTAAATCATGAGTGGCATATCTAGTCTCGGTAGGCTTTAATTGCCTAGAAGCATAAGCGATAACACATTCCCTTTTGCATGAGAATGACACCCAAACCAACACGACTAACATCGGTACGAATAATGAAGTCTTGGTTCACTTCGGGAATCACAAGAATAAGAGTATCGGAAAGGAGTTCTTTTAATTTTTGAAATGCAGCTTCTATGCTAAATCATTTATTTCATGATCCTCTTTCCCGAAACGCTAAGACATTCAAAATTATGATTAACTTTATGTAATCATCTTTTTAGAAATTTTTTCTTATTACAAGTCAATTTACTGTGTCTGACTGTCTCATCATAGCGTTTAGGAGACTCCTATCGATAACGTTAATCAGACGCATCGACCAGAATTCTTAAAGAACTCAATGGGAAATACAACACAAAATCATCTTCTATATGATAAACATGTGATGCCCCACCTCTATACTCACGCTAGCCAAGAACACTACGGAGTAATGCCGTCGACTAGCATGAAGAATAAGGCTGTTGAGGAGCGACCATCCGTGTAATTGCTTTGTGCGAGTACCGATATGTCAGATAGTATAACTTGTATTTCATTTCAAGAGGAAATCCGACATATCAAATACAAACTCAAAGCTACCACACAGTGGCTATGAGGCCTTCGGAAACAAATATAGAAATAAGCATAACATAAATCAGTCACAGATGTTCATATCTCAAAGACGGAAACATATATGCATATAACACATAAAAGTGTACATTAGAGTAGTGGTAAAACAAGATCCACAATATCACAAAAGAATATATACAAGTGCTAGACAAAAGAATATGTATACATCATGGAGTCTCTATCTCTAATGTATAACAACAAAAACTACCAATCTAATGTAGTTAGGCAAAAGTCAGAAGGTGATCCCAAATAAGGTGTCAAGCAGAAGCACATGTAACATCTCGGTCTGACCCGAGTATTATTTAAGAAGAAAATAATAAACGGATCAGTCTAGTTATAATTATCATATATAAATGAGATAAGGGTAGAGATATAACAAAAACGTATGATAGCAATAATGTCAAACTGTGACATGTATGTTTTAAACAACAACAAAATCATACAATATCTCAAGAAATTTCAAAGCAACAAAAAGAATATCGTATTCTTTATTTTATTCACCAAACCACAAATATTGACAAACATATCATTGCCAATCACATAAAGAGGTGAAACACAAATTCTAGAAATCATCAATTAGAAATCCAGAAATCACAAAGGGGGGAGGCCTATCACAAAAGGGAGCATGAAAACTCACCAACACGTGTATCACAAACGGAACGCTATTCCATGGTCGTTAACCATAAAATTTGAGCCGAAGCTCCACAAACGGCCCGAAGACCACGGGTCGCTACCCCGCCAAATTGAACCGAAGTTCCACAAACGGGGATTGTAATCCCCACACAAACAAATAGACATCGCACATCGCTAGTCTAAATCACAAAATAATCATCATCGATCAATAAAAAGTGTCGATTACACTAAGCTAGTAAATATATGAGTTTAGCTTTATGTCCCATAACCACTAGCTTAACTTAAATATTTACGAACAAATTATAGATTCCCACTCGAAAATTGTCACAAGGGTTCAATCGAACAAGTCCAAGAATTAACCGGCAAAGTAAACGCAAGCGTTTCATACCACTTGTTTTGCTAAGCCGTTTAATTAGATTTCTCATACGAATGAGGTAAAGGTTTGTATATACTAATAGATCAGAAAACGGTTTTATAAACGAGCTTTGTATTAAAAATAGAGTTAAAATCATCTTTGTAAAAGAGTTTGAATATTTACTACTAGTATAGAAACCTTTGTATTTTAAAGTGACAAATCATAGAAATGATTGTAGAAACAATCAATCACCAAAATCCACATACGAAGACGTGAATCAAATCCAAAGAAATCGATACCGAATCCATCAAAATGGATATTCTCAAAAATCCCGAAAAAGAAGTCATCAAAGTCAATAATAAATGATAACAATAAATCGGATAATCATGAATCGATAAAAATTGGAACCTCAAGCATAATAGGCAAAATAGGCAAAAACAAGCAGGTCAGTCGACTGACTGTAGAGGCCAGTCGACTGATCCAAAAAATCAAAAATTTCATTTCCTGCAGTCAGTCGACTGACTGCAGAAAACAAAGACTTCCAGTTTTCTGCAAACAGTCCCGATTATTCTTATAAATTTTTTAAGAATATTCTTTGCTCGTTTTAAGAACAAATCCAATTATACTTATAAATATATCTTATTAGAAAGATTTACAATTTAAAATTGCCGTTTTCACCAATAATCAATGAATACAAGGACGGACTCATCGAGATATTCGCAGAATACTCGATTCATAAGATGGATATAATAAGCTGGAGGGTTCGTCAAACCGAATGACATAACGAACCACTCATAAGAATCATAACGAGTGCAGAATGCGGTAAGTGGAACGCTATCCTCCGCAACTCGTAGCTGATGAAAACCGGTGGCAAGGTCGAGCTGAAATGACCTTTGCACCACTCAATAGATCGCTTAGGTGGTAATCCTAAGACATGCTCAAAGATATCGGGAAATTATTGAACTACATGAATGAGGGAAATAACATCTTCCTAATCATGTGGGTTTAAAGAATAAAATGATGCCATCGAATTGGAATCGAAATCATTAAGAACAATAAAAATTTGCTTAATAGATTGAGGATGTCAAAGATGGATAGTCCTCTCGGGATACAGGACACGGGCTTTATATCGATTATGCCAATCCATTCCCAAAATCATTCCAAAACCTAAGCAATGCATAATATGCAAATCGGCATGGAAAGTATAATCACATAAAATAATCTCGACATCTTTACAAAGTAAACTGAGTGTTGCGGATCCACCAACCGGATTCGCAATTCTCAGTGAAGTCATCAAGCCCATAATATTTAAAGAAAAAGTATCAACAAGTTCTTTTGATATAAAAGAAGGAGATGCACCCGTATCAAAAGAATTCGAATAGGATAATCACGAAACAAAATAACACCATCAAGGACAGAATGAGAATTACCTTGACCAAGAGAAGTGTTACTAGAAGCTTGCGCAACATTCAGCTTACCCTCTTTCTTTCTTTGAAGTTTGGAACATGAAGATAAAAGATGACCCAAACTTTTGCAATAGAGACAAGTAAGGGGCTTCAGACACTTATTTGCATAGTGGTCCTTAGAACTAAAATTGTAGCATACTCCACGATTAGGGATTGGAGTCTTTGCTACCGAAGTTGCTCGCTTCACTTTCTTGTTGGGATTAGGGCTTTTGAACTTAATATGTGTCCTCTTGTTGTTGTTGAAGTTATTCTTGGTACCCACAACTTCAACATCACTTTCTTTATCGGCCTCTTCAAGTCGAAGAGCGATATCTACAAGCTGATCGAAAGGCACTTTTAGTTTTAGAAGTAAAGGCTTTTTAGGGTTCTTATTCAAAGCACAGATAAACTTTGATTCTTTACAAGATCCAAAAGTTGTTGGGCAGACATGAATACGCCATCCAGAGGAGGACCACTGGATTGACCAGCGCTAGGACTGCCAGGTCTACGATTTCTCTTCTTTAAGGATGTAACGACCCAAAACTTTTAGTGATTTTATTTGTTAAAATTAATTGAAATTTTGTGAAATTTTAAACAATAAAATTTGAAAATAAAAATTTACTATTTGGAATACGTCTAATTTAATATAGCAACTGGTAAATTTTCATCTGATAATATTGAAGTTTATTTTCTGTGAAATTTTATTTCAATTTAAACCGGTTAATAACAGTGAATTTAAAAGTTTTCCGAAACCAAAATATGTCAACAGGAGAAAATTTATCCAGAGCATTCTGAATCGGACTGCGAAATTCGTTTCGTGAAATTCGGACTTTTATTGCTCCGTTTATCTTATTTCTGGTAAAATAGCAGCATTTTCGGTACCGATTATCGACTTTTGGTCGGATGATCGTACCATTAATATCTGTATACCGTTTTGATCGTCTCGTCGTGCTGATCTCTACGGTATATTTATTTTTGTATTTTGAGGTCCGGTACGCGACGAAAACAATAAATTGTTCGTTGTAACGGTACCGTAAATTGCAACTTTACACTTTCCTTCTGTTTCAGATTTTGAACGTGCAGCCCACGCAACCAATAAATCGTCTTAAATTTGTCAACTGAATCAAAGGGAGACTATTGCCATTTCCTTTTCCTTTACCGTTGCTTTTATTTATTTCGTACGTTTTTTTACTTTCTCTGCCTAATATTGCTTTACATTTAGATCTACATTTCACTCTCCTCAAATCTGCTTCTACTTTCTTCTTTCCCTGTTCTTTTATTCGAAAAAAAACCATCGGTCTGCTAACCTGACAACGCAAGCTCCTCTTCCCCTCATTCCTCTCTGCTACACCTCCACGGCAACACCCCAAGCTACCTGAACGCCGCAACCTCCACCTTGACTGAGCACCGCCTTCGCCTCTCCTCCCTCCGACCTGCTGCGACCACCCGTACCCCCCTGACAACAGCAACCTGACAGATCCGTTCCTCATCCAAGCAACCGAAGCCTCCATGCCATGCCGCCGCGACCCAGTTCGCCACCAACCACCGGTCATCATTCGCCTACCCGCGCCTGCCCTTTTTCCACCGCCACCTGAGATCTCCGCAACCCGATTCACCTAACTCTCCCACAAACACCGAACCTGACCCTTCTTCCTCCTCTATGCATTGATGTAAGTTGATATGGGTTTATCTATTCTTATTTTACTTTACAGCTATATATAAACTATAACTTACACCTGTATATTTAGTTTCGTATATATATATGCTTGTATTTTCGGTTATAAAGGTTATATATTAGTTTAAATAACGTGATAACTTATTAGTTGCTATTATGTTAGTTATACGTATACTAAGTCAAATAATATATTAGTTGTTTATGTTGATTTATGTAAGTTGCGAAATTTATGTTGTAACCACTCTAGAAAGATTTTACGTGTATTATATATATGTTAGTAAATCGATTTAATTGTATCACTATCTATTAAAACATATTGTTAACTATCATAAGAAACTCGAACTTGCACATATTGATAAATTAACTGAAAGCATTAATAAAGTCTATAGCATGTGCCTAAATTAGAATGAAGCCTGCATATAGTCAGTCACGCATATTTATATAACCTGGATAGCTTGAGCAGCTTATACATGTATTTTGTTGCTCATATTTATAGTCTGCATAGATAATTTTAGGTAGCATATACTTATATAAAAATTTATATTAAAAGTAAGGTAGTTTATATATAAGAGTCTAGAAAGTATATAAATTCGCATATAGTTAGTGTGATAGAATTTCTGGAGTTTATTTTTATAAGTTACATATATTTCCATAACCAGTTCATCCTTACATTTTATTGCTTTATATGTATATAATATGCATGTATTGGCGTCTGCACGTAGGTGAGCAACGTATATTTATATGTAGGCTAGACTGCGTATTAGTCTGTGTTATAATTTGTTAATGTGATATAGGTGCAGGAGAAGGTTATATGTACTAGGGTATTATAAAGTATATAGGACAGTGCGATATGATATGATTATAACTACAGTAGTAATAGACGTCTATATACATAGTAGTTTATACAGTGTTTGTATATCCAGATTTTGTTCATATCTAACTGATAGTCTGCATAGTTATATAGCGTGCATAGTTGTTAATCTAACTTTTTATATACGGTTATGGTTGTACGCATATATACAACGCGTTTTGGTTAATATTTCAAAAGGGTGTTTTGTTTAAATGAATATAGATAATATTTAATATGGTTTGAAATATTTTGTAATTTATGGACCTTTATAATTACTGACTTCAAGTGAATGCAATATGAAGATTTATTTTATATGTGTTTATTTTAAACCAAGGATTTTGAAATGCATATTTATTTAAATTTAATGCGTGTTTGAAATTAAAAATGATTTTTATATAGTTATACATATAAGTTCAGTCATACCATCTATCTTCATCAATTCGGTTCTGATTCGTTTTATCAATTCCTGTCACCAGCTTTAATCGTCAAATTCGTGCCAATTTAGCTTTGCTTTGGAATTCATGTTTGGATTTGTAATCCATCTCATTATCGTTCTTCTCTAGCCTCGAAAGGTGAGCAATCACTCACGATTAACGTTTTTATTTATTTAAATTTGATTTCATTTGAAATAGCAATTGAAATATGCTGCTGTAGTTATTTACATTGTTATATATGCTATTATCTATAACTGTTCACCTGTGACATCTGACACCAGTATCTAGTATTATATGCTTGTTATTACTATTATTTGTATCTGTTCACCTGTGACATCTGACACCCGTATCTGTTATTTATACTGATGATATATGCCTGTTGTTATATTTTTTTTGTATATGTTATCACTCTGCAAGTTCCCTGTTAGTATAGAATTCACTATGGGATGAAATGATACATACCCGAACGGACCTTAGAATAGGAGAAAATCGTTATGGGTTGAAATGATAAACCCAAGCGATTTTCATTTGAATTGAAATTGGGATTACGGGTCGAAATGATATCTACCCGTATATATTTAAATTTCGGATTGAAATGATAAATATCTGTATCACTTAACCATATGATAAATATATATACAAACACCGTTGGTCCATATATATATAAATATTTGAAATCGAATTCTTTGGTTTTGGAAAGAAATATTTGGTTTCAACAAATGTTGATTTTAAAAATTTATATATAAATGGTAATGATATATATAGATTTAATAATGATATTTAATTTAATTAAGATGGATTTAATACAAATAATATGTTAAGTTTAAAATTGTGTTTCAAAATAGATTTCAGTAATAATTTGAATAAGTTAAGGTTGGGAAGGTAATTTGAATTTAGTTAAGAATTTTATTTAATTAAACCAATTTAAACTTATTGAAATTGAGATTTAAGATATGATTTATAACTTGGGTTTAATTTAAATAAATGAATATTTCTTATTTAAATAAAGTTTAAGGAAATATTTAGTAAAATGTGATTTAAGGCTAGTAAATGATATTGAATCTATTAAGTGAATATTCCCTGGTTAAATAATAATGAAGTTAAATCAAGAGCTATATGAAAATGTTAAATCTAACTTTGAAAATGTTGAATACTAAAGCTTTGAAATATATTGAAAATAATGGTATATTTAGAACTGAATTGAATTGATGAATGGGGCTTGAATAAATTTGAATTTGGAATTTGAAGTTGATTTGAATCGATTTGCGAGACTTGAGAAAATTAAATACTTTACCTTTTAAATCATTTAATATATATACTATTTTGGAAAATAGATATATTTGAAATGAAATGATATTTGGGTTTTGAAGTATAAATTTAATTGAAATGACCATGGTGTTATAATGTATATTTCCACCTTGTAGATAGTTCTGAAAATCCTTAGAGGATGGCTATCCCAAACATCCTTTAAGTTACTTGTATTTCAGTTGATATTTCACTTGAGTTGGATTTATTGATATAAGAATGTTAATCCTGACTCGAGTGTTTTGCTTTACGCTCGGGTCAGACCGGGTGATACAGCATTTGAGACTCACCTTTGGAGTTTGGAGCTTCCTTTGGAGATCCAACTATCGCCTCAGCTTCCAGCTCTTCTAGTTGATTTGTCCAGAGAAGTCATCTGTTGTACTGAAGACTTCACAGTACTTGAGATATTCTGTTGTATTTTATTTCTAACTCTGATGTTTATATAGTAGCTTCATGAACTACTATTTTATCTATTCCGCTGCGTATTATTGTATTACTCTGTGTCTGTGATTCTGTGATTGATTTATTTACTACATATGCTGAGTTTTGCCAAATTTAAATAACAATCTGATATTTTGAATTATTCAAGTCAGACATGTGTGGATTTATTGTCGATTTGAATGGTCCAAAATAGCGGGTCGTTACAGTTGGTATCAGAGCTTTGGCTCTAGGCAAAACTTAGCATATATAGTAAATTTATTACAGAATTGCTTTCGTTCGAGTTTAATCTCTTTCTTTTGACTCGATTTCCTTTGAATTTTGGAACGTTCCCTACGGTTTCAAAATTCATTCTTGTCCCTCTCTATTGGTGTTCTTTTGATTCTGGAGTATCCCATAACTCCACGTCGAATGATCTCTATGTGAATAGGCGATCCCGCAAATCTTTGAATGATTTGTGAAGGGGTGAAACTCCTTCACAATTGGCATTGATTCACCGGAGATTTCTATATCTTTGGTTTAGATGCCGCTATCTCTTGCGATCGAATGTTGATTTTTATTGGAATTCTGCATCGATCTTGTTCCTGAAGTCACGGTTGACCCTAGGGTCATCCGCGATTTATATAAGTATACTCATCTTCTATTTTGAAATTTAATTATCTCATCGTCGTTCGAGCTCATCTTCGAATCATAATTCTATTTGATTAAGAGTTCCTCTAAACTGAATCTCTATCTTTGTTTTGAAATCCGTCTGTGAATCGTCCTTTGAAAATCGGGTTTGTTTATATTTTAGAAATTGTTTTCTAAACCGAAATTATTATTTTGATAAGTATGATTATATTCTATATATAAAAGAGAAATGTTTTCAATAAAGATTTAATACCCTTTTTAAAATGAGAATTTGAGATTTCGAAAGGATTTGTAATTTTGAAAAGTTATATATCAAATTTGATTTATCTAAAAATGATTTATCACTGTAGGATTTTAAATTTGAAATTCGAGAATTGAACCCCGGTGTTTTGAAATTGGTTTTAAGATTTTGAAATATATAATAATATGATTTAAAGGTATTTTTCCGAATAAGAAATGTTTCAAATGATTTTATTGAGTTTCGAATGATTTCGAAGAAATTTCAAAAGAAGTTTGAGAAAATAGAAGTCCAGAACTCACTTATGTCGCTGGAAAATAATTTTGGTGATGAGTGCACGCATCATCGACATTGATTTTCGAGTTTCATAGTGGGGGATAGGCCACTTCAATAGCTTTGCTATGCGAGTGATTTTGCGAAACCAATTTTGATTTCAAATTCCGAAGTAAGATTTGATATTCAAAGATATATGTAAATGTATTTGAAACGATTTAAAATGAGCCGGTGTTCAGTCCTCGAGTTTCGGATTTGATATAACCCCATCTATTAAAATTGATTTACTGATTTGTTGCTGATTTCCAACTCTTGAATTTGAAAATGATTTCTTCAACTATTTTGAAGGTTCGAGCACTTCCAAATCAAGGTTAACTTTTCAAAGCTAAGAAATTTCGAAAAGTATAAAGCATATAAGTTTGTTTTGAATGTTAAAGTATGTAGTAATATGATTTAAATAAGTTGAAACTGTTTTGTTATGTAAATGAATAAGGCTATTTTGAATTTTTCTAATATGAAATTTAGATTTGAAATGTTTTGAAAAAAAAATTGGTCTTCAAAATATTTTGAATAAAGTTTAGTTTAAATGTTTTAACTTAGTAACATCTTTATTAAACTATATATTTAACAAGTTGGAATAAATATATAAGTGGTACGTATGCTGTTTTATTCGCATAATTAATTTGACCCAGGTTTGAGTACACAAGTTCGAGGTGGATTACACCATTTAGTGTTAGGATTTTTCATTCGTTTCTTGATGGCGAATATTTGATATGGATTTTGGGCTTGATTCTAGAATTCTCTATCGTAGTATATGGCTATGCAAGGAGACTGATGGCTTCTAGTCGAGAAACCATATCGAAATCCGCATTAGGGAAGTCGAATGGATAATACTAGTTCGAAAGCGAACTTGTGTGATCGAACGAGCAACCAAATGTGATTCTGCGAAATGATGACGTATGTACATCTTATATTCTAATATCATTGATATATTTTGACGCTGAAATTGAAAGCTATCGGGTTAGAATATCTTTGCTTACTAAAAGAGAATTTCCCATTTAAATTACAAAGATATATAACCCATAAAAGCAAAGATATTCAATACCATATGGCTCTTCATACAGCGAAATTTATTTTGTAAAATTTTGATCCTGATATAAGATGGACCTTACGTAAGTATAAGATGATTTTGAAAACATTTGATTTTAAAAATGAATTGGTTGACTTAAATTATTGATTTGGAAATTGGGATTTATTTTCTAAATCTATTATTTTGGAAACTTTGAAACTAAAGATAATTAATTTGAGAAGAAATAATTTGGTGAAATTGTATATGATTTTGAAATTGAACTGATATTGAAACAAATTGAAAGTTGAGAACCTTATGTTACTAAATACTTGATTTGGGAGTTGTCGAACTTATATAAAATTGATTTGTATGAGTATGAAATTGATTCGAAAACTATAGATTTGAAAAGGTACTCAATTTGAAAGTGAAATCTTATATAATTGAAGTCTATATAAGTATGATTTGATATACTATTGATTTTGGAAAGTATTTGACTTAAAAATTAAATCTTATATATAATGGATTTTATATAGGTACGATATTTGAAAGTGATTTGAAAAGGTACTATATGATACATATTTTCGAAGTAAAGATATGGAAAGTGCCTTCTGCTTGATATCCGATTTGTGGCCACATCTTGGATTCATTCTATCGATATTATTCTCTCTGATTTTGGTTTTCCGGATATGATACTCGAGTGTCCTTCGAATTCCATGGAGTTACCCATGGTCTTATGTTTCTCTCGTGACTGCATAGCGCAACTGCCTGGCTGAGTCTTGCCTGGGGGTACGGATTGTTTCCTGGGGGATCCAGGCGTAACCATTGTGTATCCTGCAATCTGTGTAGGTCGCGAATAGTAGCGCAAATGCTTGGCTGAGTCTTGCCTGGGGGTACGGATTGTTTCCTGGGGGACCAGGCGTAACCACTGTGTATCCTGCATTCTACTAGTCATCATGGCGTAACTCGCAGGGCTGAGAAAGCCTACGGATATGGAATGTTTCCTGGGGGAACCAGGCGTAACCATTGTGTATCTGCGAACCATGGTTAGACAAAGGTTTTGTTCGTTTTGATTGGATTGTACTTTCCATATCTGTTTTTAAAAGTTTTTCCAGTATTTTCACTGGGTGTTGAAACAGGTCTACTAAGTACCTAGAGAATTCTAGTTTTGCGCCTGATCAACGCACTACCAGAGTCTACAGGAACAAGGATAAACTTGTCGAAACATCGAGTTATAAAAGTATTTTCGAAATGAAATTTGTTTCGTTATAAAAAAAATATTTTATTATAAAAGTATTTCTAACAAAGAAATTCTATATTAATATTTGAAATTCTAATGGTTTGAATTAATTATTCATGCCCGATTCTGTTCTTTTGAATCTACCTTATCTGCTCAGCTTTATTTATTCACCTATATTCGGTTTTTCCAAGTCCTCCTTCTTTTTCCTTGTTGACTGTACCCTTTTTAAATATTGTTTATTTATACACTACATGGTTTAATAGAAAAATTTTAGTGTTATAAATATTTTAGAAGTTATTAATTTAATAAAACATATTCAAAGTAAATGATTATTTGTTTATTAATAATATTTGAAAAGTATCTTGAGAGAAAAATTAATAAATTATGAATTATGGATTTAAATGTTTTCAATGGCCTCTTTGTAAAAATAAGTAATAATGTAAATAATTGTTTTCAAATAGCTTACATATATTTATAAAGGTGTTATTTAAACCTATAAATGATACTTATGAAGGAAATAAGAAATTTTACAAATGGGTTTTGAAAGTATTAAAGATAATTGATTTACAAATAAAGTTTTCAAATTAATATTTCAAATAAAATTTGTATAGTTTTAAATTAATTGTTTAATCTTGACTTTCAATCTACTTTTATTTCTGGTTGTTCTATTCTCCAACCTCCTTCCTTTTCGGGGACGAAAAGTTTTGAGTGGGGGAGAGTGTAACGACCCAAAACTTTTAGTGATTTTATTTGTTAAAATTAATTGAAATTTTGTGAAATTTTAAACAATAAAATTTGAAAATAAAAATTTACTATTTGGAATATGTCTAATTTAATATAGCAACTGGTAAATTTTCATCTGATAATATTGAAGTTTATTTTCTGTGAAATTTTATTTCAATTTAAACCGATTAATAACAGTGAATTTAAAAGTTTTCCGAAACCAAAATATGTCAACAGGAGAAAATTTATCCAAAGCATTATGAATCGGACTGCGAAATTCGTTTCGCGAAATTCGGAATTTTATTGCTCCGTTTATCTTATTTCTGGTAAAATAGCAGCATTTTCGGTACCGATTATCGACTTTTGGTCGGATGATCGTCCCATTAATATCTGTATACCGTTTTGATCGTCTCGTCGTGCTGATCTCTACGGTATATTTATTTTTGTATTTTGAGGTCCGGTACGCGACGAAAACAATAAATTGTTCGTTGTAACGGTACCGTAAATTGCAACTTTACACTTTCCTTCTGTTTCAGATTTTGAACGTGCAGCCCACGCAACCAATAAATCGTCTTAAATTTGTCAGCTGAATCAAAGGGAGACTATTGCCATTTCCTTTTCCTTTACCGTTGCTTTTATTTATTTCGTACATTTTTTTACTTTCTCTGCCTAATATTGCTTTACATTTAGATCTACATTTCACTCTCCTCAAATCTGCTTCTACTTTCTTCTTTCCCTGTTCTTTTATTCGAAAAAAAACCATCGGTCTGCAAACCTGACAACGCAAGCTCCTCTTCCCCTCATTCCTCTCCGCTACACCTCCACGGCAACACCCCAAGCTACCTGAACGCCGCAACCTCCACCCTGACTGAGCACCGCCTTCGCCTCTCCTCCCTCCGACCTGCTGCGACCACCCGTACCCCCCTGACAACAGCAACCTGACAGATCCGTTCCTCATCCAAGCAACCGAAGCCTCCATGCCATGCCGCCGCGACCCAGTTCGCCACCAACCACCGGTCATCATTCGCCTACCCGCGCCTGCCCTTTTTCCACCGCCACCTGAGATCTCCGCAACCCGATTCACCTAACTCTCCCACAAACACCAAACCCGACCCTTCCTCCTCCTCTATGCATTGATGTAAGTTGATATGGGTTTATCTATTCTTATTTTACTTTACAGCTATATATAAACTATAACTTACACCTGTATATTTAGTTTCGTATATATATATATATGCTTGTATTTTCAGTTATAAAGGTTATATATTAGTTTAAATAACGTGATAACTTATTAGTTGCTATTATGTTAGTTATACGTATACTAAGTCAAATAATATATTAGTTGTTTATGTTGATTTATGTAAGTTGCGAAATTTATGTTGTAACCACTCTAGAAAGATTTTACGTGTATTATATATATGTTAGTAAATCGATTTAATTGTATCACTATCTATTAAAACATATTGTTAACTATCATAAGAAACTCGAACTTGCACATATTGATAAATTAACTGAAAGCATTAATAAAGTCTATAGCATGTGCCTAAATTAGAATGAAGCCTGCATATAGTCAGTCACGCATATTTATATAACCTGGATAGCTTGAGCAGCTTATACATGTATTTTGTTGCTCATATTTATAGTCTGCATAGATAATTTTAGGTAGCTTATACTTGTATAAAAATTTATATTAAAAGTAAGGTAGTTTATATATAAGAGTCTAGAAAGTATATAAATTCGCATATAGTTAGTGTGATAGAATTTCTGGAGTTTATTTTTATAAGTTACATATATTTCCATAACCAGTTCATCCTTACATTTTATTGCTTTATATGTATATAATATGCATGTATTGGCGTCTGCACGTAGGTGAGCAACGTATATTTATATGTAGGCTAGACTGCGTATTAGTCTGTGTTATAATTTGTTAATGTGATATAGGTGCAGGAGAAGGTTATATGTACTAGGGTATTATAAAGTATATAGGACAGTGCGATATGATATGATTATAACTACAGTAGTAATAGACGTCTATATACATAGTAGTTTATACAGTGTTTGTATATCCAGATTTTGTTCATATCTAACTGATAGTCTGCATAGTTATATAGCGTGCATAGTTGTTAATCTAACTTTTTATATACGGTTATGGTTGTACGCATATATACAACGCGTTTTGGTTAATATTTCAAAAGGGTGTTTTGTTTAAATGAATATAGATAATATTT
Source organism: Allium fistulosum (assembly GCA_030737815.1). NCBI lineage: Eukaryota > Viridiplantae > Streptophyta > Magnoliopsida > Asparagales > Amaryllidaceae > Allium > Allium fistulosum. The sequence goes on from CM060907.1 coordinate 1,017,541,394, forward strand.
AATATGGTTTGAAATATTTTGTAATTTATGGACCTTTATAATTACTGACTTCAAGTGAATGCAATATGAAGATTTATTTTATATGTGTTTATTTTAAACCAAGGATTTTGAAATGCATATTTATTTAAATTTAATGCGTGTTTGAAATTAAAAATGATTTTTATATAGTTATACATATAAGTTCAGTCATACCATCTATCTTCATCAATTCGGTTCTGATTCGTTTTATCAATTCCTGTCACCAGCTTTAATCGTCAAATTCGTGCCAATTTAGCTTTGCTTTGGAATTCATGTTTGGATTTGTAATCCATCTCATTATCGTTCTTCTCTAGCCTCGAAAGGTGAGCAATCACTCACGATTAACGTTTTTATTTATTTAAATTTGATTTCATTTGAAATAGCAATTGAAATATTGTGACGACCCGACTTTCCACTCCCGGAAAATCGCATCGACAGAAAGAAAGAAAGGGGTGAGAAATAGAAAAGAGAAGAAGAGAAAAGAAAACAACAACAGATACTCACAGCGGAAACGAAACGAAATATAATATATCACATAAATATTACATAGTATCATATACATCATCTATCAGAGTTACACAGATTACACATCACATACTAGACAGTTATAAACATCTGTCTAGTTATTACATCTCAACACAATACAGATCAATACAAAGATCAACACAGCGGAAAACTACTATCTATATCTACAACGCCGAAGCCTCCTGCTCCATTGCTCCTCCAGATTACTCGTCAAAGCTAAACCTGAATCCCTTGGCTACTCGTAAAAATTTGAGTACCCAAGAGTTTATAAAACAGAAATAAACAACTTGGGTCAGACATGGGTCTGGTGTGAGTAACAGGTTAAACTTGTTTAACTTCAAAACCTTTTGAAAGAAAAGGTATCACGTAAGACTCCCCACAAATAAACATGGGTAAGTTTTTACCTTACGCTAACCAAAACATTTGATAGGAAATCCAGTTATATTATAATAGGGTCTAGGGTTTTCAAGTAAAATACAGAAATAGCTGGAATGCTTACATCTCACGTTCCAACATAGTTGGGCACAACTAAAATGTACGGCACTTATTGGAGTTTGGATTCCATCAATGGCAGGGCTACCGGGGTACCGCCCGTCACAGTACGTGGCCTAGATCACCGTACCGAGGATCACTCCCAATCCCCTGCAACACAAGGTCGGAACATCCCTTACTGGATAATTCCCGCACAAGATACCCCACGGTTGTCATGATTCAACCGCACACACTAAGTCGAAAATAGAAAGGGACATCTAGACAGAGGTAATCTTGTCCTACTTGGGTGCTACCCACTAACCTTGCTGCACCTCCCCTGTTTTAGCCATTCCCGGTTTGTGAGGCCTGAGGTCACGATTACCTTAGAAAAGAACACATCTATCTTAGAATGCTCATCGTCCACCTGACGATGTTCTGAAAGCATTCAATCCATACAAGTTCGTTCCGGGTTCGAACGAAACCGAAGGCATTATCTCGTTACACTCGTTTTGGAATCACCCTCAGAGTTAACGACAATAACCCTTGCACTCTGAATCTTCATCTTCACTTGATTCACGACCTATCGTTAATTTGGATCGATGTGGTATTCGGGTCTCCAGACCTGGAAATCCGGTATACGGAAACCCGATCTCGGTCTCATCGAAATCCAAAACGTATCTTTTAAGGCCAAGTTGTTTTAAAGGTTAAAACAATTTAATTCAATTATCTTTATACACTTAGAAAGATAATTCACAATAGATAATCAACATTATCAATATCATCAGATAATCCATATTATCACAATTCAACTAAACATCCATATCACATAGCATATATCTTATCAGAGATATCAATCAAATGCAAAGCATTCAGTATTATCATCCATCCATAAGTAATGATCTATATCATCTCTAATTAATTTAAAGTTAATTAAATTAATTACTTTTATTTATAAATCCTTCTTATTTAAACATTAATTAATTACAAATTAATTAATTATCCTCTAATTACTTTTTTCAATTAATCATCTTTGATTAATTATCTTTTAATTACCTTTAAGTAATTTATCTTTAATTAATTACTCAAATTAATTAACCTTAACCACTTATAGTAATTAACCTTTAATTACTTCATTAATTAATTAACTATAATTAATTAAATTAATCACTATAATTAATTATATTAAACCTTAATTAATTACATTAATTAATCACTTCATTTATTAATTATACTTAATTAATCAATCTTAATTACATCATTAATTATATTAATTAATGATCCTTAATTACAAATTAATTATTAATTACTTAAATTAAATTAATTACATTAAGTAATTAAACTTTAATTAAAACACATTTATTAATCACTCTTGATTAATCTCCTTTAGTAATTAACTACTTTTAATTACTTTCATTAACTAAATTAATTACTCCTTAATTAATTTATTAATTAATCCCTTGATTAATTATTCAAAGTAATTAACTCTAATTACTTCCATTAATACATCACATTTCAACTAATTACTTCCAGTAATTATCTATTATTTACTTCCCTAAATAATATACCTTATTAATTACATTTAAGTAATTATTTATCAAATCATCCATTGATTATTCTAAATTAATTAAACTTAATTAATTAACTTAACAAATCAAATTAACTTCAATTAATTACAATAAGTAATTAATTTCTTAATTACTCCCATTTAGTAATTATATTTAAACAATTTCATAAATGATTATCCTTAATTAATTAATCAAATTAATTATCAAAATTAATCACATTAATTAATTATTAAATAATCTCAAATTAATGACCTTCATTAACAATTATTTAATTACTTTTCTTAAGTAATTAACTTAGATTAACCATTATTAATTCCAAATTAATAAATATAAATAACCAATTAATTAATCCTTAATTAATTAATTGTTAAACATAACTTAATTAATCTTAAATTACTATATTAATTTATTTCCTAATCATTAATTAATACTCTAATTTATAATACATAATTATAAATTAGTTATTCTATTTAATTAACCTTAAACCTTAATTAAATTAATTTAAATCCTTAATTACAAATTTATTAATCCAAATTATTAATAAATTTAATTAATTAAACCATTTTAATTACCTTAACAATTTAATCTTTAAGATAAAACATTTTCCCATGGTTACATCTTATTCATAATATATTTGAAAACATTCAATTTCAAATCTATTTTTAAATTTCATTTTAATTTCAACATTTAAATATAACTAACAATTTTAAAATATTTAAATTTATAAAATTATTTATTTCAAACCTAAGATTCAAAACCAACTTGAATCTATATATTTAAACTTTATTTAAAATTCCTATTTAAATTTTATTTCACAATTCAAATTCAGATTTAAAATTCAAAACACCCAGATTTTTAAAAACCTGGCAACCACAAAACACTCGAGACCATACTAATTACTTCGAGTCGCCTCTCAAAAACTTCGAGCATCACTCGGAAACAACTCGAGAAGATCACGAGCACCCCTCTGCTAAAACCCAGATTTTATCCAGACATATTCTCGACTGCGTGCACGTGCACATCCACCAGCGGCGTCTCCGACCATCGTCGAGTATCCCCACCCATTCGACGTTCATCCCTATACCAGAATCCACCCTCTCGATCATCAAAACTAAAACGAAACAAAATCGAGCCTAAACAAAACCTGGAACAGAAACTACCTATTCCCCCAAACCTGGCAACAACCCCTCGAACTCGAGATTCCGACCACCGGAGTTGCTGAAACTCCAGTCACGACCTCGCCTATGCCCTATCTACCATTCCCCAAAAGCCTGAAGCACCCGATCCATCGTAGAGGCCGTGGTGATCAAATTTCACGACCAGATAAAAACTAGGGTTAAAATCTTAGATCCTAAATCATTTCTGCCTCACTACTTTAAAAATCCTCCTGACAATTTTCCTATCATCCATGATCCTCCCACTATCCCTAGTGAAGAATTCAACATACAAATCCATCTAGATCAACCGAATTACCCAAAATCCCCTTTTAGTTCATCACAGAACTGCACTTTTATTACCAAACTAAAAAATTTGATTTTAATGCTAAAAATCATGTTATAGTTTATGTATTCCATTTATAATCCTGGATTTATGAATTACCTAGTTTGAATTTTCACCTTTATATAACATACACTGTTATTTTGGTTACAGAGACAATCTGCTTGAAGTTTGACATAATTAAAATTTTTAGGCATTAGTATATGATAAATCAAACACATTTTGTTTAAATATTAAATCCAAATCACTCTAGATCATGGGATAATGATTTTATATCAAAAACAGAAGTCTGGAATTACAAGAAAACAGAGACACACTGATTCAAAACAACATGCACACCTATATACATTCATGTATATGCAGAATCATCTATAAATATTCACATCCACAACACAATTATCACAGAACTAAGCATGCAAACATAATTATACTTAAGTTATTTTAAGTAAAAATGTTACTCACCTTTAAAAAGATGAACAGAGCCTATCTTTGAAACTGAGAAACTGTTTTGAACTTTAACTTGAATGCCTCTTTTAATTTTTAACTTGAGTTGCTTTTAGAAACTGAGTTGCTATGATTTTGCTGTTGATTTAATCTACAGGTTTGCTTGATTGATAAACTCAGGTTGAATGAGATGCTGTAGGCTTTGATTTTCAGATATGAGGATGATGTTTGCAGGCTGATCTTTGAGTTGTTTCCAGATTTTGAATAGAATTACAGACTAGTTTCTTTGATTTGGTTTGAAGCATTTGTTTACTGATTACAGATTTTAGAGTAGAGGATTGTTTTAGAAGTGGTTACTGATTTCAGATTTGCATTTTAGAGAATTGGTTTTTGAGAAGAAAAATAGAAAGAATGAAATAAGGGAATGCATATGTATATATGTAAGTGAATTTATGATTTTATAAAAATAAAAGAAAATGAAAAATGAATAAAGACACTTGTCATTACATTAGCTAATTAAATTACACATGTTAAAATGAGTCATTAGATAAAGACACATGTCTTTTAAGTAATTATCTTATTTCTATTTATTTTAAAGTAATTAAAAAAGCCTTTTCTTATTTATTTAAACACTTATATATATATATATTACTTTTTAAAAGAAACAAACTAATTATATTTATAAATAAAAGTTATACAAATATTATAATATCCAAACAATTTAAATATTTATTCTCTTGAATTTCAAAGCTTAAATTCAAATTCAATTAAATTAAATCTAAGATTCAATTTAAAAAAAATCAAGTTATATATATATACATATATAACTATTTATTTAATTAAATAACAATTTCATATTCTTTAAAATCCATTCATATTAATAAAAATAATACATTATACTTATTATCTGAAATTAACATATTTGATATTTAAATAATTTATATAAGAGATTATATTATCAAGTGATATTTTAAAAAGAAACAAAACAAGCCTTTTTGTTAACTCTTATATAATTTTAAACTTAAGTAAAAATATCTTAAGCAATTAAAGTATTTTAAAACTATAAATTTACTAATTTAAATAACTTTGAAAAGTCATATTAAATTAAATCTAAATTCCCAATTTACCCAAAGCTTCTATTTACAATATATATAAATAAATATATATATTCAAATAGAAAATATCTTATTAACTTTTAAAAGATAAAATCACCAATTAATACTAATTTAATCAGATTGTTAAATTAAATTCAAATCTTATTATCAAAGATCATCAATATCAATTTAATTATTTAACAGATTATTAAATTAATATTGTTAAAATTTCCGGGATATTACATTCCTTCCCCCTTAAAATAATTTCATCCCCGAAATTTAAACAAAGGTAATTTAATAATCTTATTAAAGATTTTAAATTTTAAAACACAAGCATATACTATCATCCATATGCTAACAACCATAGCAACCAATTCATCCAAACAAACAATTCTAACTATCCAGACAAAATTCTGGATAGAATTTCCTCGAGTTTCCCCAATTATATATATATAGCGGGACACTCGCTCTACAAACAATCTAAACTACGAAGCTACAGGGTTCCTACTTATCTAGATCTACAGAACTAGATAGGATATCAGACTACAGACGAGTCTGACTCAACTACCAAATCCTCCTGAACTGCTGATTCCAAAACTAGAGATAGATCAAACCCTTATCCAAAATCAAGAATACAATCTCTACTCTTCAAACATCAGAAGACTAAACTTACTTCTCCTATCTGGAAAAGATAAAACAAAAGCACTTCCAAACTGCTCCCGCTGCACAACTCTGATCTGAGGTAGAACACAAGCACAGACTGGACAACTCATTCCAGAAATAAGGTTCACTGATCCATAAATAAAACTCAGATACTTCATCAAAACTTGAGTTGCTGCACCAACTCCATCTCTAGGAAACATCCTTCAACTAGACTGAACTACCGGTACTACTCCTGGAATCCAGTCGATAAGAAAACTCAACCTTCAGATGCGGACAACTTCTGACTTCTCTGAAGACACTCAGAAAAACTCTGATAACCCAAGAGAACCCTCAAACTATCGCAAGTCACTTTTACGATCAACCCAGCCTATTTCCAAAGAAAACTGTTCCTCTTAACAAATCAGAACAGCCCATACTTAACTATCCAATCCATCGAAGAAATGGATGCACCCTGCTGCTTCTGAACTTCACCTTTAGAAAAACTGCTCACCCAGAAAACTTCTGGCCAACACACAGAACACTCCGAGCTGCACTGCTGCCACAGATGCTCCTATCCAAAGTTCTTCGAGAAATTCGGACTCCAAACCAAAGCAGAAACACCATGCTGAACTCAGCCACAACACCGAAACATTCACACTTCCTTAAACTCGTTCCAAAGAAAACATCTTCGGGAACATCCATAATCACTGCATCTCATCACACAGCTACTTCTTCCAGAAGTTATAAGATACCATTACTCGCTTCTGCCTAACCGACAGATCCAACTCTACTCATCCAAACTGCACTTCAAAGATAAACTCCGAATCTTAACAGGTTTCCTTCAGAGATTCGATGAAATCCTTCATCACAGCAAAACTTACTCGAGACAGTATTGGGTCTACAGTCTCGATAAATACACTTCCAACCTTAATTCCAACCATTGGTAGTCGTGTTTCACACACCACCACCCTATCTACCTTTATAACTCATATTGGAAAACCTGAACGGGTAAACCAACAATATAGGTAGAATATATATATATAGTTATATAAAAATTACAAATACGCTCTCTCAAGATAGACACCACTCCAGAGCTAGGTATTCACTCAACCAATAGCTCTGATATTCACTTAACCAAAAGCTTAGGCATTCGCTCAACCTAAGCTCTGATACCACGTGTGACGACCCGACTTTCCACTCCCGGAAAATCGCATCGACAGAAAGAAAGAAAGGGGTGAGAAATAGAAAAGAGAAGAAGAGAAAAGAAAACAACAACAGATACTCACAGCGGAAACGAAACGAAATATAATATATCACATAAATATTACATAGTATCATATACATCATCTATCAGAGTTACACAGATTACACATCACATACTAGACAGTTATAAACATCTGTCTAGTTATTACATCTCAACACAATACAGATCAATACAAAGATCAACACAGCGGAAAACTACTATCTATATCTACAACGCCGAAGCCTCCTGCTCCATTGCTCCTCCAGATTACTCGTCAAAGCTAAACCTGAATCCCTTGGCTACTCGTAAAAATTTGAGTACCCAAGAGTTTATAAAACAGAAATAAACAACTTGGGTCAGACATGGGTCTGGTGTGAGTAACAGGTTAAACTTGTTTAACTTCAAAACCTTTTGAAAGAAAAGGTATCACGTAAGACTCCCCACAAATAAACATGGGTAAGTTTTTACCTTACGCTAACCAAAACATTTGATAGGAAATCCAGTTATATTATAATAGGGTCTAGGGTTTTCAAGTAAAATACAGAAATAGCTGGAATGCTTACATCTCACGTTCCAACATAGTTGGGCACAACTAAAATGTACGGCACTTATTGGAGTTTGGATTCCATCAATGGCAGGGCTACCGGGGTACCGCCCGTCACAGTACGTGGCCTAGATCACCGTACCGAGGATCACTCCCAATCCCCTGCAACACAAGGTCGGAACATCCCTTACTGGATAATTCCCGCACAAGATACCCCACGGTTGTCATGATTCAACCGCACACACTAAGTCGAAAATAGAAAGGGACATCTAGACAGAGGTAATCTTGTCCTACTTGGGTGCTACCCACTAACCTTGCTGCACCTCCCCTGTTTTAGCCATTCCCGGTTTGTGAGGCCTGAGGTCACGATTACCTTAGAAAAGAACACATCTATCTTAGAATGCTCATCGTCCACCTGACGATGTTCTGAAAGCATTCAATCCATACAAGTTCGTTCCGGGTTCGAACGAAACCGAAGGCATTATCTCGTTACACTCGTTTTGGAATCACCCTCAGAGTTAACGACAATAACCCTTGCACTCTGAATCTTCATCTTCACTTGATTCACGACCTATCGTTAATTTGGATCGATGTGGTATTCGGGTCTCCAGACCTGGAAATCCGGTATACGGAAACCCGATCCCGGTCTCATCGAAATCCAAAACGTATCTTTTAAGGCCAAGTTGTTTTAAAGGTTAAAACAATTTAATTCAATTATCTTTATACACTTAGAAAGATAATTCACAATAGATAATCAACATTATCAATATCATCAGATAATCCATATTATCACAATTCAACTAAACATCCATATCACATAGCATATATCTTATCAGAGATATCAATCAAATGCAAAGCATTCAGTATTATCATCCATCCATAAGTAATGATCTATATCATCTCTAATTAATTTAAAGTTAATTAAATTAATTACTTTTATTTATAAATCCTTCTTATTTAAACATTAATTAATTACAAATTAATTAATTATCCTCTAATTACTTTTTTCAATTAATCATCTTTGATTAATTATCTTTTAATTACCTTTAAGTAATTTATCTTTAATTAATTACTCAAATTAATTAACCTTAACCACTTATAGTAATTAACCTTTAATTACTTCATTAATTAATTAACTATAATTAATTAAATTAATCACTATAATTAATTATATTAAACCTTAATTAATTACATTAATTAATCACTTCATTTATTAATTATACTTAATTAATCAATCTTAATTACATCATTAATTATATTAATTAATGATCCTTAATTACAAATTAATTATTAATTACTTAAATTAAATTAATTACATTAAGTAATTAAACTTTAATTAAAACACATTTATTAATCACTCTTGATTAATCTCCTTTAGTAATTAACTACTTTTAATTACTTTCATTAACTAAATTAATTACTCCTTAATTAATTTATTAATTAATCCCTTGATTAATTATTCAAAGTAATTAACTCTAATTACTTCCATTAATACATCACATTTCAACTAATTACTTCCAGTAATTATCTATTATTTACTTCCCTAAATAATATACCTTATTAATTACATTTAAGTAATTATTTATCAAATCATTCATTGATTATTCTAAATTAATTAAACTTAATTAATTAACTTAACAAATCAAATTAACTTCAATTAATTACAATAAGTAATTAATTTCTTAATTACTCCCATTTAGTAATTATATTTAAACAATTTCATAAATGATTATCCTTAATTAATTAATCAAATTAATTATCAAAATTAATCACATTAATTAATTATTAAATAATCTCAAATTAATGACCTTCATTAACAATTATTTAATTACTTTTCTTAAGTAATTAACTTAGATTAACCATTATTAATTCCAAATTAATAAATATAAATAACCAATTAATTAATCCTTAATTAATTAATTGTTAAACATAACTTAATTAATCTTAAATTACTATATTAATTTATTTCCTAATCATTAATTAATACTCTAATTTATAATACATAATTATAAATTAGTTATTCTATTTAATTAACCTTAAACCTTAATTAAATTAATTTAAATCCTTAATTACAAATTTATTAATCCAAATTATTAATAAATTTAATTAATTAAACCATTTTAATTACCTTAACAATTTAATCTTTAAGATAAAACATTTTCCCATGGTTACATCTTATTCATAATATTTTTGAAAACATCCAATTTCAAATCTATTTTTAAATTTCATTTTAATTTCAACATTTAAATATAACTAACAATTTTAAAATATTTAAATTTATAAAATTATTTATTTCAAACCTAAGATTCAAAACCAACTTGAATCTATATATTTAAACTTTATTTAAAATTCCTATTTAAATTTTATTTCACAATTCAAATTCAGATTTAAAATTCAAAACACCCAGATTTTTAAAAACCTGGCAACCACAAAACACTCGAGACCATACTAATTACTTCGAGTCGCCTCTCAAAAACTTCGAGCATCACTCGGAAACAACTCGAGAAGATCACGAGCACCCCTCTGCTAAAACCCAGATTTTATCCAGACATATTCTCGACCGCGTGCACGTGCACATCCACCAACGGCGTCTCCGACCATCGCCGAGTATCCCCACCCATTCGACGTTCATCCCTATACCAGAATCCACCCTCTCGATCATCAAAACTAAAACGAAACAAAATCGAGCATAAACAAAACCTGGAACAGAAACTACCTATTCCCCCAAACCTGGCAACAACCCCTCGAACTCGAGATTCCGACCACCGGAGTTGCTGAAACTCCAGTCACGACCTCGCCTATGCCCTATCTACCATTCCCCAAAAGCCTGAAGCACCCGATCCATCGTAGAGGCCGTGGTGATCAAATTTCACGACCAGATAAAAACTAGGGTTAAAATCTTAGATCCTAAATCATTTCTGCCTCACTACTTTAAAAATCCTCCTGACAATTTTCCTATCATCCATGATCCTCCCACTATCCCTAGTGAAGAATTCAACATACAAATCCATCTAGATCAACCGAATTACCAAAAATCCCCTTTTAGTTCATCACAGAACTGCACTTTTATTACCAAACTAAAAATTTTGATTTTAATGCTAAAAATCATGTTATAGTTTATGTATTCCATTTATAATCCTGGATTTATGAATTACCTAGTTTGAATTTTCACCTTTATATAACATACACTGTTATTTTGGTTACAGAGACAATCTGCTTGAAGTTTGACATAATTAAAATTTTTAGGCATTAGTATATGATAAATCAAACACATTTTGTTTAAATATTAAATCCAAATCACTCTAGATCATGGGATAATGATTTTATATCAAAAACAGAAGTCTGGAATTACAAGAAAACAGAGACACACTGATTCAAAACAACATGCACACCTATATACATTCATGTATATGCAGAATCATCTATAAATATTCACATCCACAACACAATTATCACAGAACTAAGCATGCAAACATAATTATACTTAAGTTATTTTAAGTAAAAATGTTACTCACCTTTAAAAAGATGAACAGAGCCTATCTTTGAAACTGAGAAACTGTTTTGAACTTTAACTTGAATGCCTCTTTTAATTTTTAACTTGAGTTGCTTTTAGAAACTGAGTTGCTATGATTTTGCTGTTGATTTAATCTACAGGTTTGCTTGATTGATAAACTCAGGTTGAATGAGATGCTGTAGGCTTTGATTTTCAGATATGAGGATGATGTTTGCAGGCTGATCTTTGAGTTGTTTCCAGATTTTGAATAGAATTACAGACTAGTTTCTTTGATTTGGTTTGAAGCATTTGTTTACTGATTACAGATTTTAGAGTAGAGGATTGTTTTAGAAGTGGTTACTGATTTCAGATTTGCATTTTAGAGAATTGGTTTTTGAGAAGAAAAATAGAAAGAATGAAATAAGGGAATGCATATGTATATATGTAAGTGAATTTATGATTTTATAAAAATAAAAGAAAATGAAAAATGAATAAAGACACTTGTCATTACATTAGCTAATTAAATTACACATGTTAAAATGAGTCATTAGATAAAGACACATGTCTTTTAAGTAATTATCTTATTTCTATTTATTTTAAAGTAATTAAAAAAGCCTTTTCTTATTTATTTAAACACTTATATATATATATATTACTTTTTAAAAGAAACAAACTAATTATATTTATAAATAAAAGTTATACAAATATTATAATATCCAAACAATTTAAATATTTATTCTCTTGAATTTCAAAGCTTAAATTCAAATTCTATTAAATTAAATCTAAGATTCAATTTAAAAAAAATCAAGTTATATATATATATACATATATAACTATTTATTTAATTAAATAACAATTTCATATTCTTTAAAATCCATTCATATTAATAAAAATAATACATTATACTTATTATCTGAAATTAACATATTTGATATTTAAATAATTTATATAAGAGATTATATTATCAAGTGATATTTTAAAAAGAAACAAAACAAGCCTTTTTGTTAACTCTTATATAATTTTAAACTTAAGTAAAAATATCTTAAGCAATTAAAGTATTTTAAAACTATAAATTTACTAATTTAAATAACTTTGAAAAGTCATATTAAATTAAATCTAAATTCCCAATTTACCCAAAGCTTCTATTTACAATATATATAAATAAATATATATATTCAAATAGAAAATATCTTATTAACTTTTAAAAGATAAAATCACCAATTAATACTAATTTAATCAGATTGTTAAATTAAATTCAAATCTTATTATCAAAGATCATCAATATCAATTTAATTATTTAACAGATTATTAAATTAATATTGTTAAAATTTCCGGGATATTACAAATATGCTGCTGTAGTTATTTACATTGTTATATATGCTATTATCTATAACTGTTCACCTGTGACATCTGACACCAGTATCTAGTATTATATGCCTGTTATTACTATTATTTGTATCTGTTCACCTGTGACATCTGACACCCGTATCTGTTATTTATACTGATGATATATGCCTGTTGTTATATTTTTTTTGTATATGTTATCACTCTGCAAGTTCCCTGTTAGTATAGAATTCACTATGGGTTGAAATGATACATACCCGAATGGACCTTAGAATAGGAGAAAATCGTTATGGGTTGAAATGATAAACCCAAGCGATTTTCATTTGAATTGAAATTGGGATTACGGGTCGAAATGATATCTACCCGTATATATTTAAATTTCGGATTGAAATGATAAATATCCGTATCACTTAACCATATGATAAATATATATACAAACACCGTTGGTCCATATATATATAAATATTTGAAATCGAATTCTTTGGTTTTGGAAAGAAATATTTGGTTTCAACAAATATTGATTTTAAAAATTTATATATAAATGGTAATGATATATATAGATTTAATAATGATATTTAATTTAATTAAGATGGATTTAATATAAATAATATGTTAAGTTTAAAATTGTGTTTCAAAATAGATTTCAGTAATAATTTGAATAAGTTAAGGTTGGGAAGGTAATTTGAATTTAGTTAAGAATTTTATTTAATTAAACCAATTTAAACTTATTGAAATTGAGATTTAAGATATGATTTATAACTTGGGTTTAATTTAAATAAATGAATATTTCTTATTTAAATAAAGTTTAAGGAAATATTTAGTAAAATGTGATTTAAGGCTAGTAAATGATATTGAATCTATTAAGTGAATATTCCCTGGTTAAATAATAATGAAGTTAAATCAAGAGCTATATGAAACTGTTAAATCTAAATTTGAAAATGTTGAATACTAAAGCTTTGAAATATATTGAAAATAATGGTATATTTAGAACTGAATTGAACTGATGAATGGGGCTTGAATAAATTTGAATTTGGAATTTGAAGTTGATTTGAATCGATTTGCGAGACTTGAGAAAATTAAATACTTTACCTTTTAAATCATTTAATATATATACTATTTTGGAAAATAGATATATTTGAAATGAAATGATATTTGGGTTTTGAAGTATAAATTTAATTGAAATGACCACGGTGTTATAATGTATATTTCCACCTTGTAGATAGTTCTGAAAATCCTTAGAGGATGGCTATCCCAAACATCCTTTAAGTTACTTGTATTTCAGTTGATATTTCACTTGAGTTGGATTTATTGATATAAGAATGTTAATCCTGACTCGAGTGTTTTGTGTTTTGTTTTACGCTCGGGTCAGACCGGGTGATACATCATTTGAGACTCACCTTTGGAGTTTGGAGCTTCCTTTGGAGATCCAACTATCGCCTCAGCTTCCAGCTCTTCTAGTTGATTTGTCCAGAGAAGTCATCTGTTGTACTGAAGACTTCACAGTACTTGAGATATTCTGTTGTATTTTATTTCTAACTCTGATGTTTATATAGTAGCTTCATGAACTACTATTTTATCTATTCCGCTGCGTATTATTGTATTACTCTGTGTCTGTGATTCTGTGATTGATTTATTTACTGCATATGCTGAGTTTTGCCAAATTTAAATAACAATCTGATATTTTGAATTATTCAAGTCAGACATGTGTGGATTTATTGTCGATTTGAATGGTCCAAAATAGCGGGTCGTTACAAAGGAAGAAAGAAAGAAGAGGAAAAAGGTTATTCTCAGAACGAATTCAAATAAACTAGATTGATAAACAAGGTATCATAAAAGAAAATAGGATAGAACGGGTCCAAAGACTCAGATTAAATCCTAAGGCACGATTCCTAAGAGAGACTTAGGACAATGATCCTTACTAGATTATTCTACATTGTTCCGAAGTTTGGCTCTGATACCAAGCTGTGACGCCCCACCTCTATACTCACACTAGCCAAGTATATTACGGAGTAATTCCGTCAACTAGCACGAAGAATAAAGCTGTTGAGGAGCGACCATCTGTATAATTGATTTGTGCGAGTACCGATATGCCAAATAGAAGGTCATGCATTTCATTTCTAGAGGAAATCTGACATATCTCAAAGCTACTACACAGTAGCTATGTGGCCTTTGGAAACAGATATAAAATATGCATAAAACAAATCAATCACAAATATTCATATCACTAAGGCGGAAACAGATATGAATATTACACTTAGAAGTGAACATCAAAGTAGTGGTCATACAAGATCCACTACATCACAAAAGAATAGGTACAAGTACTAGACAAAAGAATAAGTATACATTAAGGAGTCTCTATCTCAAATGTATAAAAACAAAAACTATTGAGCTAAAGTATTTAGCCAAAAGTCAGAAGCTAGTCCCTGCTAAGAAGTCAAGTGGAAGTACCTGAAACACCTCGGTCTGACCCGAGTATTATTTAAGAAGAAAAATAATAAACGGATCAGTCTAGTTATAATTATCATGTAAGATGAGATGTAATAAGAGATATGACAAAAATATACGATAACAATAATGTCATACAGTGACAAGTATATATTTGATAACAATGAAAATCATACAATATCTCAAATCTCCTCAAATATCCAAAAAGAATATCATATTGTTTAGCTTATTCACCAAACCTCAAATACTGACAAAACATATCAACGCAAATCCCAAAAATTGGTGAAACAAAAATTCTAGAAGTGAATATTAGGCTCAGGTCCCTAATAAGTTTCAAAATACACAAAAACCCCAGTAAAAAAAGTATGTAAATTAGGTTCCTAGAATAAAGTTACTAAGTAATTGCATATAATTATGCAATTATTCACTGAATAATTGCAGACATTTATGCAATTATATCCAAAAGTTGCATAAATTTATGCAATTTTTCGGTAAATAATTACGAAAATTTCCGCAATTTTTTTGGTGAATAATTGCGGAAATTTCCACAATTTTTTGAAACAATTGTAGAAATTTCCGTAATTTCTCAGTGAATAATTGTGGAAATGTCTGCAATTTTTTGATATAATTGCATAAATGTCTTCAATTATTCATTGAATAATTGCATAAGTGTATGCCATTATTCGGTAACTTAATTCTAGGGACCTAATTTACAAACTTTTTTTTACTAGGATTTTTGTGTATTTCGAAACTTATTAGGGACCTGTGCTAAACTGTCCCATTCTAGAAACCAATAATTAGAAATCCAGCAAACACAAAGGGGGAGGCCTATCACAAACGGGAGCATGAAAACTCACCAACACGTGTATCGCAAACGAGATGTTATCACATGGGTCGCTAACCCATAGAGCCGATGCAACGACGTAGTACAGCGATACACCCGATGAACTTGAAACTTAAATAAGCCGAAACAACGACGTAGTACAGCGATATGCCCGATGAACCTGAAACTCAAATAAGCCGGAACAACTACGTAGTACAACGATACGCCCGATGAACCTGAAAATCAAATAAGCCGGAACAATGATGTAGTACAACGATACCCCCGATGAACCTGAAACTCAAACAAGTCGGAACAACGATGTAGTACAGTGAAACCCCCGATGAACCGAATTCCATAAAACGGTTAAAAATCCATGGATCGTTAGCCCATAAAAACGAGACGAAGCTCTACAGAACGGGGTATAGTCCCCCACGCGGACAAAGAGACATCGCACATCGCTAGTCTAAATCCCAAATGATCTTCATTGATCAATAAGAAGTGTAAATTACACTAAGCTAGTAAATAAATGAGTTTAGCTTCATGTCCCATAACCACCGGCTTAACTTAAATATTTATGATAAAATTGTAGATTTCCACTCGAAAATTGTCACAAGATTTCAATCGAACAAGTCCAAGAATTAAGCGACGAAGTAAATGCAAGCGTTTCATACCACTTGTTTTGCTAAGTCGTTTAATTAGATTTCTCATACGAATGAGGTTTGTATATACTAATAGGTTGGAAAACGGTTTTAAAAACGAGCTTTGTATTAAAAATAGTGTTGAAATCATTTTTGTGAAAAAGTTTTTAGTATTTACTATGAGTATAAAAACCTTTGTATTTTAAAGTGACAAATCACAGAAATGATTGTAAAAGCAATCTATCACCAAAAATCCACATTCAACAACGTAAATTAAAACCATGAAAATCGATGCCAAATCCATCAAATGGATATTCCCAAAAATCCATAAATGAAGCCATCAAAGTCGATAATAAATGACAACAACTATCCAGAACAACAAAGATCGATAAAAATTGGAAATCCGCTCAAAAATAGGCGAATAGGCAAAATTGCATAGGACCAGACGTCTGGTTGGATTGGCCAGACATCTGACCTGGGGTTCGGGAAATTTATTTTTCTTTTCCCCATTTTCTTTTTATTTATTTCAGAAGCCTCCCAGAGGTCTGGTTGGTTTGGACCAGACGTTTGGTCCAAGGCTCTGCCGTTTTTTTCTTCTACCATACCCATTTTTTTTACTTCTGGTACCCTAACCCGATGTCTGAGTTCTTCAACCAGACATCTGGTTGCCTGTATTGGGCAACAGTTTGCCTAGGCCAATGATGGCCGAATCGGTTCGGAAGCGATCGGACGAGCGACGGAGACTAGGGAATTATGCTAAGCGACAACCCAGCCTTATAGGCTCTTCGATACACCCCAAATAACATGTCCAAACGTCCAAGATAGGATCTTTAAAGATTTGGACTTCAAAATACCAAAATTGGAAAATTCACCAAATCAATTCAAATCAAAAGCAATTGAACATGAAATAGATGTTAGGAATTCATACCTAACAACATTGAAAGCTATAGACATAGATGTGAGTTCAAGAACTCACCTTTAAACTCAAATATAGAAATAAGAAGCTCTAAAACAAGCTAAGATTGATTTCTCTTCAACAACACCTCTAGAATCTTCAATCTATTATCAAATGCAATGTTTTTCCTAAGTTAGGTTATAGGAATTTCTGAAAATTGAAGAGAGATTGAGATGGAGAAGATGAAGATGAAGCTTACCTAAGCTTCTCTTTGATTTTAGAACTAGAACTTGAATTTCCTAAGAAAACTAGGGCTTAGGAATTTCTAATCTCCCCTCTTTCCCCCATTTTTCCTTTAGCTTGAGTGTTAGGAATTAGTATGAGTAGAATGAATAAAGGGGAGAGGAGTTAGGGTATTTGGTCGAAGAATTTGGGTTCTCCTGTTGGGTTAGTGGGCTAGAACCCAACCCAAAGCCCAAATGAAAATACCAAAATCCTAATCAACTCCAAACACATCGATGTTTATACTTAAATAAGTTGTAAACGTCATTTTAAAATCAATGGAAGTGGTCTCGAGTCCAAATTCAACTGTTTATAAAAAGTCACATTTTGGACTTTAAATTCAACTAACGATGCTATATTTAAATAAAACATTTAAATATACAATCGTAAAATATGCGGGTTGTTATAGACTCCCCTCCTTAAAGAAATTGCATCCTCGCAATACTTAAGAAGAAAATAAAGAGTAACTACCACTTTAAGGCATAACAACACAAAAGAAAATTTTGAAGTGAGAAGTTCACCTTAAATAGCACGAGAGAGTAAGTCCAGATGTGTTCGCTCAATGAATTCTCTGGATTCCCAAGAACAATTCTTAGGATTTGCGAACCATTGAACTTTCACAAGCGGAACATCTTTATTTCGAAGGCGTTTAACCTCCGTAACAATGATACGAATAGGATGTTGCTCATGAGTGAAATTAGGTGAAACTTCAATTGTTTCAATAACACCGGGCTCAAGAATAGAATCGGAATCTCTAAGGCATTTCCGTAGTTGAGAAACATGAAATACGTCATGAATTGCAGAAAATTGAGCCAGTAATAAAAGGCGATAAGCCACGGAACCAATGCGTTCGGTGATGGGAAATGGGCCAATATATCGAGGTGCTAATTTTCTCGATCGATTGAAACGCACAATACCCTTCATAGGTGAAACATGAATGAATACCAAATCTCCCACAGAAAATTCTAAATTCATTCTTCGGTTATCGGCATAGGATTTTGTCTACTTTGAGCTTCTTTCATCCTATGACGAAAAAGGTTAACCTTTTATGTGGCATCACAAATAAAATCTGGACCTAAAACCAGCTTCCCACCAGCTTCAAGCCAACACGAAGGAGATCAGCATGGCCTTCCATAGAGTGCCTCGAAAGGTGCCATACCAATGCTAGATTGGAAGCTATTATTATAAGAAAACTCAACAAGAGAAAAATGATCTTCCCAACTTCCACAAAAATCAAAAACACATGCACGAAGGAGATCTTCAAGAGTTTGATTCACACGCTCGGTTTGTCCATCAGATTGAGGATGATAAGCGGTGCTAAAATTAAGCTTCGTTCCCAAAGCTTTTTGAAGACCTTTCCAAAATCCACTAGTAAATAATGGATCACGATCGCTAACAATAGAAGTAGGAACTCCATGCAATTTAACAATTTCTTTGACATAGTGTTTGTCCAAAAGAGGTACGGTCCGGTTGGATCGAACGGGGATAAAATGGGCCGATTTTGTAAGTCTATCTACAATCACCCATAGACTGTCATGACCCGAACGAGAACGGGGAAGGCCGTCAATTAAGTC
This sequence comes from Allium fistulosum, assembly GCA_030737815.1. Taxonomy (NCBI): domain Eukaryota; kingdom Viridiplantae; phylum Streptophyta; class Magnoliopsida; order Asparagales; family Amaryllidaceae; genus Allium; species Allium fistulosum. The sequence goes on from CM060907.1 coordinate 1,017,560,931, forward strand.
CATGGAAATTTGATCCCACTTCCAAACGGGAATGTCTAAAGGTTGCAATAACCCACCGGGCCTTTGATGCTCGACCTTAACGAGTTGGCAAGTCATGCAACGCTTAATGAAGTTAGCAATATCATATTTCATTCCATCCCAATAATAAAGTCTTTTCACATCCGCATACATTTTGCTACAACCGGGATGAATGGTAAATTTAGAACGATGAGAATCTTCAAAAATGTCCTTATGAAGATCACTAATATTTGGCACAATAAGTCTACCAAATTTTCGAATGCCTCCACGAGCATCGATTTCAAAGTCTTTCAAACCATCAATACTTCTATCCTTATAACTTTGGCTAAGACGAGCTAATTTGGGATCATGCTTTTGAGCTTCAAAAATGCGGTCTAAAAAAGATGGATGAGCCTCAAGGCTACATAAAACAAGAGGTGAACATAAATCGTATTCACGATCTTGAATCTCACAAGTGGAAAAAGTCTCGAGAACATTCCATTCGGAAATCATCATGGAAAACACCGCTTGTTGCTTACGACTAAGGGCATTGGCAACACGATTTCCCTTTCCGGGAGTATAGAGAATATCAAGATCATAAGATGCAAGGAATTCGAGCCAACGTTGTTGACGCAAATTAAGTTCCTTTTGAGAGAACAAATACTTAAAAGATTTATGATAGGTGTAGAGAACAAATTTCTCTCCCAAAAGATAATGATGCCAAATTCTAAGGGTGAAAACAATGGCCGCGAGCTCTAAATCATGAGTGGCATATCTAGTCTCGGCAGGATTTAATTGTCTAGAAGCATAAGCGATAACACGTTCCCTTTTGCATGAGAACGACACCCAAACCAACACAACTAGCATCAGTACAAACAATGAAGTCTTGGTTCCCTTCGAGAATCACAAGAATAGGAGTATAGGAAAGGAGTTCTTTTAATTTTTGAAAAGCAGCTTATATGCTAAATCATTTATTTCATGATCCTCTTTCCCGGAAAGCTAAGACATTCAAAATTATGATTAACTTTATGTAATCATCTTTTTAGAAAAAAATTCTTATTACAAGTCAATTTACTGTGTCAGACTGTCTCAATATAGCGTTTAGGAGACTCTTATCGATAACATTGATCAGATGCATCGACCAAAATTCTTAAAGAACTTAATGGGCGATACAACAAAAAATAATCTTCTATATGATAACCATGTCTCTTAAAAAATTTACGAATATTCTTTTCTCGTTTTAAGAACAAAATCCAATTATACTTATAAATATATCTTATTAGAAAGATTTTCAATTTTAAATTGCTGTTTTCACCCATAATTAATGAATACAAGGACGGACTCATCGAGATATTTTCGCAGAATACTCGATTCATAAGATGGATGAAATAAGCTGGAGGGTTCGTCAAACCGAATGGCATAACGAACCACTCATAAGAATCATAACGAGTGCGGAATGCGGTAAGTGGAACGCTATCCTCTGCAACTCGTAGCAAATGAAAACCGGTGGCAAGGTCGAGCTGAAAAGACTTTTGCACCACTAAATAGATCGCTTAGGTGGTAATCCTAAGACAGGCTCAAAGATATCGAGAAATTCACGAACTACTTGAATGAGGGAAATAACATCTTCCTCATCATGTTGGTTTAAAGAATAAAATGATGCCACCGAATTGGAATCGAAATTATTAAGAACAATAAAAATCTGCTTAATAGATTGAGGATGTGGAAGATGGATAGTCCTCTTGGGATACAGGATATAAGCTTTATATCGATTAAGCCAATCCATTCCCAAAATCATTCCAAAACCTAAGTAACGCATAATATGCAAATCAGCACAGAAAGTATAATCACATAAAATAATCTCTACATCTTTACAAAGTAAAATGAGTGTTGCGGATCCACCAACCGGATTCGCAATTCTCAGTGAAGTCATCAATCCCATAATATTTAAAGAAAAAGTATCAACAAGTTCTTTTGATATAAAAGAAGGAGATGCACCCATATCAAAAGAATTCGAATAGGATAATCACGAAACAAAATAATGCCATCAAGGACAGAATGAGAAATACCTTGACCAAGAGAAGTGTTACTAGAAGCTTGCGCAACATTCAGCTTACCCTCTTTCTTGCTTTGAAGTTTGGAACATGAAGAAAAAAGATGACCCAAACTTTTGCAATAGCGACAAGTAAGGGGCATTGGACACTTATTTGCATAGTGGTCCTTAGAACTACAATTGTAGCATACTCCACGATTGGGGATTGGAGTCTTTGCTACCGAAGTTGCTCGCTTTACTTTCTTGTTGGGATTAGGGCTTTTGAACTTAATATGCCTCTTCTTGTTGTTGTTGAAGTTCTTCTTGGTACCCACAACTTCAACATCAATTTCTTTATCGGCCTTGTGACGCCCCACCTCTATGCTCACAATAACAAAGAGTATTAAAAGAAATACTGTCTGTTATTACGAAGAATAAGGCTGGATAGGAGCGGCCATCTGTAGTTGGCCTTACACTAGTATTGGTTACCTCGATAGGAGTGGTATATATTTTTCAATTTTCAGCTCTTATTTATTTACTCCCATCGACGTACCCAATTACCAGTATAAAACGAACTACGATGGTTCATAATGGTTTAGGACAATATATATAATAATAACACAGATACAAAAAGAATGCGGAACACAGATAACAAAAGTCTCATATATATATAACTGATGTCAGTTACAATACATTTGACACAATACATATGATACAACTACAACTGTCGACTCTGGAAGTTATATACACACGTACATTACCAACTAATATACATAAATACATATTAACCTATACTATGACACGACTACTCCAAAAGATGTGAAAAGTCTTCATAGCTCAAACAGCAACTCAAAGCAGGAAATCTACAACCTGAAATAACTCGGGTCTGACCCGAGTATTACATTCAAAAGAAAATAATACACGGGTCAGTCTAATTCAAACTCAGTTATTAATGCACAGAAGCAATAATAATCAATATCAAATAGACGACAGTCACAGAAATCTCGTATATCCAACTCCTCGATAAGAGAATCAGATAACGGCAGATATAACACTAAACAGTGTTAAACAACAAATCAGCAAGTCCAAATCATCAACAAAGATAGATAAAAAGGTTATCAATGAAGATGATATGAAAACTCCAGAATTGCCTAAACAGCAATTTACAACAAACTCCAATTATTAAATAAATAATTAAAATCTCAAAATGATCAATCGAATCAAATTTCTGTGTGGCTGCAGTACACGCACGCGTGCACTGCCTCGCCACACAGTACGTGAAATCATCACAACAGTGAATACTAACAGCAATCAAACTGCAGAGGTCAAAGTGAAATCCAATCCAACAAAACAGCGAAATCAACAAAAATCTAATTATCAATATGACAATTAGAAAACACATAATCTAACTTATCTAAAAGATAATTAGATATCAACAGAATCATCAGATTAAACCAAATCAAAATACAACTTCAAAATATTGAATTGAACCAACGAACAATTCAAACCATCGAAATATCAATTAAATCTGTCAATTCTGCTAGGGCTGCAGTACACGCACGCGTGTACTGCCTCGCAACTACAACAATGGTAGTGAAACACAAACCAAAAGAGTGGCATAAACAAAGATATAACATGTATGCAAGTGAAGACAACAATGGTGCCAGCAGTTGCAAACAGGTTCAGAGACATCAGAGTGACCAAAGTCACAGCCGTGTTTTAACAATAAGGCAACAAGTGATAATAGCATGTGTACTAAAGATAAAGCAACACTGCCACAAATCACAAAGGCTACAGGTGAACAAGCATGTGTACCCTGATAAGTCAAAACAACAAGGCACAGCAATTACGCAACTACCAAACTGGGTCAAGCAAGTGCAACACAGTGACAAGCTACCCAGATTCAAAGGCGCAAGCCTGTACAACAAGACTGCAAAATTCAAGAAGGCATCAAACTCCAAACAAAATGCAAAGCCTCGAACAAAAGTGCTGTGATGTGCACATGATATGCTACTGGAACAAAGAATGGCCAGAAACAACTACAAGCAGACGAAACTGACCAGCATGTGATTTGAGCAAACTCGTACACTATATGTATGAAGACCACAAATGTGCAACTCGACTAACCGACTTAATGATTCAACATGCATATGGTCAAGTAACAGACTTCACAATGACAAGTACCGGAAATTTCAAAAGTAACAATGCAAACCTGGCAATGATAACAGAGGCAACAACAAGCTAGTGATCACACTAATATATATGAAGTAGGATGATCAAAAATGCATACAACCACTGTATATATATACATACATGAATGTTTGTATATACATATATATCTATACAATACAAATTCCAGTGCAAGCCTCGAATTTCAAAAGTAACAATGCAGACCTGACAATGATAACAGAGGCAATAGCAAGCTAGTGATCACACCAATATATATAAAGTAGGATGATCAAAATGCAACTCACTGACTCGAAGCAATTTAATACAAGTGAAGGTCTCAACATCAATTACAATTGAAACAACATTGCAAACAGGTCACACCTATATATCTAAAGCAAACTAAGTCATAGCAGTCTCGAACGAAGACAGAGGGAATTTCAAACTAGCAGTGGCAACACCGAAGTCACAGAGGAAACTAGAATTCAAGTTAATGCCGAAGACAACACAAATCTAACCAAGTCAAATAAACTCATCAACATCGTACAAAGTAGATCACTTCGAATGAACGAAGTCATTAAAATGCCAGAAATCTAAACCACTGATGGCCAAAGAAATCGACAAAAAAAAATCGTTTTGAAACCGTGGTGGCCAATGAACTCAAACAAAGTACATACGACAAGTCAGTAACTATCTCGAACATCCAAACGAAGATCGAATGGCCTAGTATAGTATTGTCAACCAAGCAAACATCAACAAAATCAAAATGACAATAGTCAATAAAGAACTAGCAAGTTCACAGCTGTGAGTATCAATTAAACAAACAACAAAAATCTCAAATTTGAATAAGCCAGAAATCAACAAAATCAAACCCGTGGTCATGCCGAAGTCAACAAGGAAGACAAGGCAAATATCAGAGCCATGGTCAGATATCATCAACAAAGTCAAGGCCGGAGTAAAATGAAACCAAGTCAGAAATTAAACAAGCCGTAACAGCCAAGAAAATCGAACGAGTTCATATTTTCACAAATTCAAAGTCAAGCTCAAAGTCACTAGAAATTCACAAAACCAAACGGTGGAACCCAAAACCACGAAAATAAAAGAATGCAAACCCTAATTACACTCGAGCATGAATTAGATGTGAGTACTAAAAATTACTCACCTTATTTCGATCAAAAATTTAAAGCCACGCCTACAAAAATCAGGAGCCCAATTCTTCAAAGCGGAACAAATGAATAGAGGCCGCCATTTCTTTTTTTTCTTCGAAGCCCTAACTTTGAACGAACGAACGAAGAAGATTTGAAGCCACCACTATTCTTTCTTTCGTTTGTTGATTAGGGTTTTCGTTCGAAAAATGAGATGGGGAACGGGTTGCGAATGAATATTAAAGGGGGACGAGTTAAGATAAGTATCACGGCCTCAATTTAAAAGGAAGAAGGCCAAATAAGTTTTAAGCCCGCATATCCATTACACTATAATAAAGAATTACAACTCGACAAATCCCAAAAGCACTTAACAACTAATTCTAATCATCATACAACGATAATTAATTTTTATGAATTATTTCGGGTTGTTACAGACTCCCCTCCTTATAAAAATTGCGTCCCTGCAATTTTCATACTTAAAGTTGTCTATAACAATTATTTTTCTACCATAAACTGGTTACGCTAGAAAAATAAGAATCGAGAACACAAATACCAAAGAAATCTTTTAATTTCATAAAAGAAATTCACAAATTCTCAACAAAGTCTGATTATCAAATAGATAATCAGAAAATAGCAGAACTGAATAAATACAATTATCAGCAACATTCAATTATCATTTAGATAACTGAAATTCAGAAATCACAAAACAACAATATCTAATTGTCGATACGATAATTAGAAAACAGCAAAATCTAATTATCAACAAAGATGACTACAAAACACAAATCACAATTTGCAAAAATGCAAATATCTAGTTATTCAACAAATAACTAGAAAACACAAACTCTATAATCAATGAACTCTAACTATCAACAGAGATAGATAGAAAACAGCAATTCAATAAAATCGACATAATCTAGACTCAATCAGAGACTAGGAAATCTCATAATCAACAAAGTCAGCAAATATCCAATTACCCAAACGATAGTCAGAAAACACAAATATCAAATTATTAGAAACGATAATTGAATTCACAAATCAACAAATACCTAATTATCAAAAACGATAATCAGAAATCAAATCAACAATTATTTAATTATCAAAAACGATAATCAAATTTCAAATCAACAAATATTTAATTATCACAAATGATAATCAAATCTCAATTCAACAATTATTTAATTATCAAAAACGATAATCAAATCTCAAATCAACAAATATTTAATTACCACAATGATAATCAAATTTCAAATCAATAAATATTTAATTATCAAAAACGATAATCAAATTTCAAATCAACAAATATTTAATTATCAAAAACGATAATCAAATTTCAAATCAACAAATATTTAATTATCACAAATGATAATCAAATCTCAATTCAACAAATATTTAATTACCACAATGATAATCAAATTTCAAATCAACAAATATTTAATTATCAAAAACGATAATCAAATTTCAAATCAACAAATATTTAATTATCAAAAACGATAATCAAATTTCAAATAAACAAATATTTAATTATCACAAATGATAATCAAATCTCAATTCAACAAATATTTAATTATCAAAAACGATAATCAAATCTCAAATCAACAAATATTTAATTACCACAATGATAATCAAATTTCAAATCAATAAATATTTAATTATCAAAAACGATAATCAAATTTCAAATCAACAAATATTTAATTATCACAAATGATAATCAAATCTCAATTCAACAAATATTTAATTATCAAAAACGATAATCAAATCTCAAATCAACAAATATTTAATTACCACAATGATAATCAAATTTCAAATCAACAAATATTTAATTACCACAAATGATAATAAAATTTCAAATCAACAAATATTTAATTATCACAAATGATAATCAAATTCCAAATCAACAAATATTTAATTATCAAAAACGATAATCAAATTTCAAATATCTAATTATCACAAGCGATAATCAGAAACAACAAATATCCGATTATCAAAAACGATAATCAGAACGCATATCAACAAATATCTAATTATCACAAGCGATAATTAGAAACAACAAATATCCGATTATCAAAAACGATAACCAGAACTCATATCAACAAATGTCTAATTATCACAAGCGATAATTAGAAACAACAAATATCCGATTATCAAAAACGATAATCAGAACTCATATCAACAAATATTTAATTATCACAAACGATAATCAAATTTCAAATATCTAATTATCACAAGCGATAATCAGAAACAACAAATATCTGATTATCAAAAACGATAACCAGAAACAACAAATATTTAATTATCACAATCGATAATTAAATCTCATAACAGCAAATATTTAATTACCGATACGATAATTAAATCCAATAACATCAGATATCTGATTACCTGCAGATAATTAGAAACAACAAATATCTAGAAATCAATTAAGAAGACTAGAAAATCAACATAAAAGCTTGGATCGATCCCATCAGATGGCGAGTTTTTAGTTCGCTGCACGTGCATCTCAGAGTGGCCGAAGCCTACTAAGTACTCAACATAATTTTGGCGCCCATCAGATTGACCCGAAGGTCCGCAGAGTGACCCGAAGGTCTAGTACTGGTATTTGACCCGAAGGTCCATCAGAGTGGCCCAAAAGCCCAACAAATGACCCGAAGGTCCAACAAATGACCCGAAGGTCCAACATAGTGGCTCGAAAGCACACAAATCATTAGAATCATCAAAACATCAAATATTTCAATTAACGAGTCCGGAATTAACCGAAATAGCAAACGCACATGTCTCATACCACGTGTTTTACTAAATCGTTTGATTCTCTTCATCGTTTCCTTGAAAGTGCAAAATTTGTGTATTTTGTAAAAATACATTTTACATTCTCAAACGGACAAGTCCGGAATTAAGCGAATTAGTAAAAGAAAGGGGTCATAGTCCTCGATTTTGCTGAAATGTTTAAATCGCTTCCTCATTCTTTTGAAAGCGCAAACTGTAAAATTCCTGAAAACAATTTTATTTATTTTATAAAAATAACAATTCACATTCTCAACTGGACAAGTCCAGAGTTAAGCGAAACAGTAAAGGAAAGGGGTCATAGTCCTCGATTTTGCTGAATCGTTTAAGTCGCTTTCTCATTCTTTTGAAAGCGCAAACTGTTAAAAAAATTTATAAAACAATTTTCATTTTAAAATGATTTTCCAATCACGTGATTAAAGCAACAACATCAGTAGCAATTTCGAAAAGGAAATTGCACTTCCCAAAACATCAAAAACGAATCTTAAAATCAGCATTGCGGAATAACCGCTTGAAAATCCACTTTTAAAAATTTGACGGTTACTGAAGTCAAAGTGACAGTAATTTTTAAACGTCAAAATCTCATCAAAATAATTTACATCAAAATGTAACATCGGTGAATTTTCATATATTAAAATTGTCACAAAACATCGTGCTTCAAAAATTTAGCACCGATGTAAAAATCCCGTTATAAAGATAATGGCAACAAAATACATTCAAACCAAACATCGGTTTAACGTAAAATAAATGCAGTAACGTGCAACTCAAATTTGCACGTACTACAAAATGAACAAAGAAATCATTCGAATGTATCTTCAATGAAGATAATTCAAAACAGCTAAATCTAATCAATATATGATCAGCATAAAAGAAAACCAGCAAAGATCTCAACAAAAATCACATAACTGCAATCGTTTCGAATTCCAATTCGGATTCGAAATTCTCAAAGAAACAAAATAAACACAGCTATGTAAATAACAAATGAATTTTTTTTTAAATCAAAAAGGTTATCAGCTGTGTTCAGCGAAGACAGTTTCACTATTTCTGCTGCGCACTCTGATAAACAGTCACAAATCAATCAATCAACAAAACACAGTTTCACTTTTATTTTTAAATAAAGATATTAAAAAAATTTCATCATAATTTCAAAACTTTAGTTTTGACTCAAAGCACAAATAAAAACATCGACCAATAGTTGTAACATATATTCCATCTAAGTTACGTTTTATATTATGTCCATAAACCCCAAGCTCTGATACCAACTGTGACGCCCCACCTCTATGCTCACAATAACAAAGAGTATTAAAAGAAATACTGTCTGTTATTACGAAGAATAAGGCTGGATAGGAGCGGCCATCCGTAGTTGGTCTTACACTAGTATTGGTTACCTCGATAGGAGTGGTATATATTTTTCAATTTTCATCTCTTATTTATGTACTCCCATCGACGTACCCAATTACCAGTATAAAACGAACTACGATGGTTCATAATGGTTTAGGACAATATATATAATAATAACACAGATACAAAAAGAATGCGGAACACAGATAACAAAAGTCTCATATATATATAACTGATGTCAGTTACAATACATTTGACACAATACATATGATACAACTACAACTGTCGACTCTGGAAGTTATATATACACGTACATTATCAACTAATATACATGAATACATATCAACCTATACTATGACACGACTTGTAACGACCCCAGATTTTTAGATATTTAAATTGATAATTAATTCGATTTTTGAATAAAATTTGTGAAATAAAACGATAAATGGATTACGAGTTTCCCCGAAACCAAATAAATCATGTATTAAATCATTTAAATTTAATAATATTGTAAATATGGTACATATATGTGAATATGTATATGTATACGAGCATATATGAGTAAAAATTGAATATATATAGCTATATATATTTGATTTGAATTTAAACCTTAAATAAATAGTTTAATAATAAATGGTAATAATAAATATTAGAATTGATGATTAATAATGGTTTAAATTTATAAAATAAGTATAAGACAATTAGTATAGAAGTAAAGAAATTAACAATAATAATTTAAATTAGAAATAAAAACATAAGTGTAGAATAAACATATACCTTCAAACAAATGAACTAAGTATAGGCTGGTAAGCCAAAGCAAAACAAATATATGTGTTAGCTTGCAAAGGAAGCCAAAGAAAATCATCTTCATTTTTGGACAGCCGAAGGAAATAAGAAAAAGTTGATATTGTACAAACATTAAATGCTAGCCATAATACATTTCATATCAGCCTCCATTTAGCCAAAGAAAATCTGCATGGTCGAATGAAGCAAGGGAAAAATATCACTGCTAAGTTGTACAATACTTGATATCCTGTCTACCTTCTTCTCCTTATATTCCTGTCTTCTTCCTTTATTTGTATCTCAGCCTTTTCATACGAATTAAAGATCTAAAGTAAACTATTTCAAACTCAAACAAATATTCACCATCAACAAGTAACCCAGCAAGGCAAGAAGATCAAAGCGGAAAACATTTTCCAGTTTTTCAAGTTCAAACTGTTTCAACATGGGTGCTCTGTTCTTTTTCATAAAGCTGGTGAGTAACATTTTATTTCAAGAATTTTGTTCTAATAAGAGCAGCTCTGTTTTCTTTCCTGGAAAACAACAGTGAGTAAACAATTTTAAAACCAACCAAGTATATATTTGTTTGTTGCTTATGAAGTCTGAGTTTTGAAGTTGTTTTGTATGCATATATATTCATGATTTCTCTCTTCGTATAACTATATATAAGTGTGTATGCCTGTTCTTTTTCTTTTTTTGAAATCTTCTCTGCTTTCTTAGTCCAGAGCATCAAGATTGATCGAAATCTACACAACTAATCACATGAGCACTGTTAAGCCAAAGGCTCTGAATACAAAATGTTTAGTTATGCATAAATCAAAGTTTAAAATTATTTCCAACAAGTAAAATCAAGATATGCCTGTTAACTTATAAAAATCCTGATGATCATGCACATTTATGATAAAATCGAATATCGTTGATCGTTGATTCAAATATATCAGGCGAATCATTATACAAAAACAAGATTTTTAAAGCAAAGATAGGAATTTTTAGTTGTGTGTTTTAGGTGCAGTTTGTGCTCGAACGGAAAACGGTATTCGACGAAATTCCGACGCCAGGCGACGTTCTGGAGGATGAGTTCGTGCGGGGAGATGGAGGAATCTACGATGGTGCTGGGAAAAATGTTCGGAGGTAGTATCGACTACGGCGGCGACGGCGGTGTAGGGATCATGTTTGTAAACCTAAATTTTAGGGTAATCGGAAATTTGACCACCGCGGCTTCAATCGAGCTTCGGGTTGTTTGCGCTTTGGGGTGATGGTAGTTGGGTGGATGGCGAATGCGTGGCCGAAGTTTCGTGATTTCCAGAGATCGGAGCAGGGAGGACGAGAGGAATTTTCGTTGGGGTTGCCTGTTCCAGTTCGACCAAAGCGTCTCGATTTTGATTTTTGGGAAATGTCCTCAACCTGGGTACTCTGGTGGATTGGCATGATTAATTACGACATGTAGATGATCAGGAAGATGGCCGGAATCGCCTTGCTCAAGCGTACACGTGCACGCGAGAATTCGTGAATCAATAGGAAAATGTAGATTTGGGGTGTTTGAGGAAGATAAGGCCACTCGGGATGGTCTCGAGAAAACTGGTGGTTGAACTCGAAGTAACTCATGTGAATACTCGGGGTCGGGGCTGAGTTGAGAAAAGTTGAAATGCCTCGGGATTGTTTGATCAAATAGCAGGTTTCTCAAATTTTTGAAATATAAACATGTTTCCAAATTTAAATATAAACAGGTTTTGAAATAAAACAAAGTTTCATAAATTTAAATATTTATATAAGTTCAAATGTAAAGAATTCATTTAATATTTGAATTCAAAGAGAAATTGATGTTGAACTCTTTTAAAATTTCTCTATAACAAAAGTATTACTTTAACATGTAATTTAAAGGTTTAAAAAAAAAATTGAATTTAAACTGTGTATAAAAAAAATGAATTTTTAAAAAAATGTGGATTGAATATAAATGTTTCAACATATTTATAAGTGATAATAAAATCATCAATAAGAATGAGATTTGTCTTAAGTAAATGAAGATATAATGATGATTTAAATTCATAAATTATTAAGTTAATTCAAATGGATAATTTATTTATTTAATTAATTAACGATTTGGATTAATTAAATAAGTTATTAAAGGGCTGAAGTAATTAATGAAGGATTTAAAGATTAATTAATTGATTAATTAAGGATTATAAATTAAATATTAATTAATGATTAAAGTGGATTTATCAAGTGGTTAATTCAAAGATAATGTGATCAATTAATTAAGGTGATTAATTTGAGATAATGAATTCAAGTTAAAGGTTAATTAACTAATGAAAATGATTAAAGGACCTTTAATCAAATGATTTAGAATCGATTAATGTTAATTTACTATGATTGATGACCCATCTGTTTTAAATAAATCAGATAATTAATTAAGGATATTTATGGATGACTATATTCTATGGAATGATGTGTATTGGATTGATAACTATGTTATGTGATTGTGATGCTTTGTGATATGAATTACTTTGTGCTGAGCTGTGATTTCTGTTTCTGTGATATATTACTATGTGAATATGAAACCTTGACCCATAGAACGACATTTGAATTTCGATGCGACAGGGAGTCGGATTCCAGTTGGTTATCCGAAACCCACATCGAATTGTAATCTTTGTGACTGATAAATTTATTTTATCTATGAATCTGTGAATGAAGATAAGCGTTATCGATTATACCGCTTATCGATATATCTGTGATGATTGATGTTGCACTATTGTGTGTGAAACCCCTGGACTACACCATACACACACAAATATGGATTTCACGTGGAAATCGGTTAAGTCACAGATAATTTAAATTTAATGTTTTTGAAATTTGAAATTTTAATTTCAATTGATTTTGAAATTTGAAATTTGGGTTTAAAATAAAAAATGAAAAGCTTTTGAAATGGAATTTCAAAGATAAAAGTTATTTTGAATAACTTAATCGAGTTTTGAAAATTTAAATAATTTGATTTAAATTTGAATTCAAGTTTGAAATTGATTCTATGATTTGGAAACTAGGGATTTAAAGATGCTGTATAAGTTATATATGGGTTAAACCATTTTAAAGGTATTGATTTGGGAATTTGAATTTAATTCAAGGGTTTTAACTTGTGTAAATATAACTGGATTTCTCTGAAATGAAACTATTTGTTTTCAAATAGTAAAAGCTTTCACATAAGTAATGAACTTCCAATTTGTGTTGAACGGTTTCAAGTTTGAAATAAAATTGAAATGTTTTGAAAACTATGAAATGAGTCTTTGATTCAAAGACCGAATGAGTTAATCCAACTTGAAATAGAATTGTTTGAAATCTATGAATGAATCTTCGAAAACGAGTTTTGAAAGCTATAAGTTAAATCTTGATTTAAGGATTTAACGAGTTAATTCAATTGAAATGGAAATTGTTTTGAAATCCATGAATGAATCTTTGTGAATTGGGTTTTGTGAATTGAATCTTTTTGTTTAAAAGATTAAAAGTGTGGAAATCGTTTAAACCATTGAAGGTTTTTGAAATAAATCTTTTTTTTAAAAGATTGGAAATGGTAATTTGTTTTACCATTCGAATGAAAAGTTTTGGGCTTTAAGCTGTGATTTAACTGAGACCCCAGTATCCATATGATTTTTAATTGCGCTCGTTATTCGGTTTAGCCGGGAGAGGACCTTTGTGTCATATAACCCATTCCGAATAGTGTTACGACGATATGGATCGCATTTGAAGACCGGTGGTGAAGACCGGGTATTTGCGAGAGCGATAGGATGACCTATCGATTGTCTCTGCACTGAGTAGCTACGGTATAGAGATTTCCTAAGTGATGGGAAGTCCGATCAGGATTGTGAATACCCGGATTGCAAGGGCTTCTTTGGAAGTGCCTTCGGTTCTGTTCGAACCCGGAACAGACTTGTATGGATGTGTGTCTGACGTTACACTTTGAGATAAAGCTGGTTTCTATCAAATACATTTCTGTTGGTGGCGGAGAATTTATTCTCTTAGCTTAACACCCTTCTCTGAGACGTACGAGCTCAGAGGTTATGTAGTTGATGGTTACTAGTGATACATTCCCAATTTGGTAATGTGGCATACGAAGTGCTGATGATCATTGTTGGTCAAAGCGTGGCTTTGTGAAAAAGCGTGGCTTTGTGAAAAAGCGTAGTTTTGTGGACGAGACTTCGTCGAGCCTCACAACCCGGTAATGGTCAAAACAGGAATGTTGCGACAAAGGTTTGTAGGGGTAGCGCCCCTAGGGTATGTCATTTCCTTCTGGATAAAGGGTGGTATCATGGTATGGAGCCCAGATACTTAACTCGTGTGGACACGGTAATTTATTACTGTATGATGTTGCTTTGTTGGTTTTCGGGATCCCGGGATAAAGGTCGGTAACGACCGGGGGATGACATGACTCGTGTGTTAGTTACCTAGTTACAGCAGTACAGCGTGAGGTAGCGTCAGTGTGTTAGTTACCTAGTCACAGCTGTACAGCGTGAGGTAGCGTCGGCCTTTTGTTTGCAGAGATCCGGTTAGGTTCTCGGGGCGTCTTTCCAGAGACGTTTCTATTTCGGTAAGGAAGTTCCTTAGCCTGATCATTTGTTGGAAATCCAAAGAAACAATACGAACCCTGTACGGTTTTTAGTTGTATTACCTGCTATGGAATGTGGCGGTAACCTGCTATTGAACGTAGTAGCTATAGTAGGCATACAATAATGTTGTATGCTGGCTAAGATTAAGATTATATTTTCGAAATGTTTTCACACTATGCACTAGTAATAATATCAAAAGAGTTTTTCCTTTGCGTAGTAAGCATGTTTGACTATCATAAGGAGAAATCTCCTCTAATTCTGCGATTGCATTGTGTGTGTGGCGGGAGGCCTTATGGTAGTTTCATTTTCGAAAAGCATTGCGGGTTTCAATGTTTAAAAGCCTTTTGTGTTTGTTTGAAGATAAAATGTTTTTGTTGCTCACACCAGTCCCATGACTGATCCGGAGTTTATTGTTCCCTTCCTAAACTCTGGGTGCCCATTATTTTCCACACGGGCAGTCTAGAGTTGGGTTTTTTTAGATATTCAGGTTGAGTAGATTATCTGGAGCTAGTCAGTCCTTGGACGACTGACCTTGCTTTCTGCTAGCTACGGGTTGGAGCATTCTATTGGAGACATTCTATCCGCTGCTGGTGTTATCGTTTTCTTTTCCGCTGCTATTTCTTGTATCATATCTCTGATGTATATAGATATTCATTGTATCATCATTGTATTTGGATATTGTATCAGATGTTGTATATCTATATTCTTTTTCTTTTCCGCTGTGTTGTTTACTTAATGTTGTTATAGCTCCGGCGAATCGGATTTGAACGGTCGAATCTGCGGCATTCTAGTACAATGTGAAGACGGATGTTGATTTTCGAACGCGAAAATCCGAGTCGTTACATGTGGTATCAGAGCTAAGGTTGAAATTTAGCTCAGGAGTATAACACGTTAAGTAGCTCATTAGAGATAGAGTGAAGTAAACTCTAGAATGAGTATTCCTCAGATATCCGTTCGAATGCCTCAGTAAATTCTCTTGCTATCCATTGATAGTGAGTATGAGTGCAAGAAGATGATGAGATAGGGGACAGTGGAATACTACTATAAATGGTCAATACTCTGTAACAACAAGGAAGTAATCTTTTTTCTATCAATCTCTTTTGTTCAGCATCTTTTCTCAATTCTTCGATGATTTCTGGTAGATCCAGGAAGAAATTTGATATATTAAAATGGGACATAAACTCCAGATAGGCCAGACTTGTTTGTATGGATGAATTGATTGTATTGGTTGCTTTGATTGTTATAGTTGATAGGTATAATTTAGTTTCTAAACTAAAAGTTTTGAAATCGTATCCATATATCTATCTATTCTTTGGGTCCGGATATATTCTACGAATGGTTAGTTATCCTTTCGAACTAACCGATGCCATTGTATATTTCGTAGATCTGGATAACTCGAATATTTTGTGGATTGTTAAACAGATTCGTTCTTGTATCTGTTATTGATATTCTGATTTGGTGAGCCAAATGCAGAATAAATGTTCAGTTTGAGTTGATGAAACATTTTTATCATCTATCTTTTTGTCTCCTTGGTAATTTCGAGGACGAAATTCTTTTAAGGGGGGAAGTTTGTAACGACCCCAGATTTTTAGATATTTAAATTGATAATTAATTCGATTTTTGAATAAAATTTGTGAAATAAAACGATAAATGGATTACGAGTTTCCCCGAAACCAAATAAATCATGTATTAAATCATTTAAATTTAATAATATTGTAAATATGGTACATATATGTGAATATGTATATGTATACGAGCATATATGAGTAAAAATTGAATATATATAGCTATATATATTTGATTTGAATTTAAACCTTAAATAAATAGTTTAATAATAAATGGTAATAATAAATATTAGAATTGATGATTAATAATGGTTTAAATTTATAAAATAAGTATAAGACAATTAGTATAGAAGTAAAGAAATTAACAATAATAATTTAAATTAGAAATAAAAACATAAGTGTAGAATAAACATATACCTTCAAACAAATGAACTAAGTATAGGCTGGTAAGCCAAAGCAAAACAAATATATGTGTTAGCTTGCAAAGGAAGCCAAAGAAAATCATCTTCATTTTTGGACAGCCGAAGGAAATAAGAAAAAGTTGATATTGTACAAACATTAAATGCTAGCCATAATACATTTCATATCAGCCTCCATTTAGCCAAAGAAAATCTGCATGGTCGAATGAAGCAAGGGAAAAATATCACTGCTAAGTTGTACAATACTTGATATCCTGTCTACCTTCTTCTCCTTATATTCCTGTCTTCTTCCTTTATTTGTATCTCAGCCTTTTCATACGAATTAAAGATCTAAAGTAAACTATTTCAAACTCAAACAAATATTCACCATCAACAAGTAACCCAGCAAGGCAAGAAGATCAAAGCGGAAAACATTTTCCAGTTTTTCAAGTTCAAACTGTTTCAACATGGGTGCTCTGTTCTTTTTCATAAAGCTGGTGAGTAACATTTTATTTCAAGAATTTTGTTCTAATAAGAGCAGCTCTGTTTTCTTTCCTGGAAAACAACAGTGAGTAAACAATTTTAAAACCAACCAAGTATATATTTGTTTGTTGCTTATGAAGTCTGAGTTTTGAAGTTGTTTTGTATGCATATATATTCATGATTTCTCTCTTCGTATAACTATATATAAGTGTGTATGCCTGTTCTTTTTCTTTTTTTGAAATCTTCTCTGCTTTCTTAGTCCAGAGCATCAAGATTGATCGAAATCTACACAACTAATCACATGAGCACTGTTAGGCCAAAGGCTCTGAATACAAAATGTTTAGTTATGCATAAATCAAAGTTTAAAATTATTTCCAACAAGTAAAATCAAGATATGCCTGTTAACTTATAAAAATCCTGATGATCATGCACATTTATGATAAAATCGAATATCGTTGATCGTTGATTCAAATATATCAGGCGAATCATTATACAAAAACAAGATTTTTAAAGCAAAGATAGGAATTTTTAGTTGTGTGTTTTAGGTGCAGTTTGTGCTCGAACGGAAAACGGTATTCGACGAAATTCCGACGCCAGGCGACGTTCTGGAGGATGAGTTCGTGCGGGGAGATGGAGGAATCTACGATGGTGCTGGGAAAAATGTTCGGAGGTAGTATCGACTACGGCGGCGACGGCGGTGTAGGGATCATGTTTGTAAACCTAAATTTTAGGGTAATCGGAAATTTGACCACCGCGGCTTCAATCGAGCTTCGGGTTGTTTGCGCTTTGGGGTGATGGTAGTTGGGTGGATGGCGAATGCGTGGCCGAAGTTTCGTGATTTCCAGAGATCGGAGCAGGGAGGACGAGAGGAATTTTCGTTGGGGTTGCCTGTTCCAGTTCGACCAAAGCGTCTCGATTTTGATTTTTGGGAAATGTCCTCAACCTGGGTACTCTGGTGGATTGGCATGATTAATTACGACATGTAGATGATCAGGAAGATGGCCGGAATCGCCTTGCTCAAGCGTACACGTGCACGCGAGAATTCGTGAATCAATAGGAAAATGTAGATTTGGGGTGTTTGAGGAAGATAAGGCCACTCGGGATGGTCTCGAGAAAACTGGTGGTTGAACTCGAAGTAACTCATGTGAATACTCGGGGTCGGGGCTGAGTTGAGAAAAGTTGAAATGCCTCGGGATTGTTTGATCAAATAGCAGGTTTCTCAAATTTTTGAAATATAAACATGTTTCCAAATTTAAATATAAACAGGTTTTGAAATAAAACAAAGTTTCATAAATTTAAATATTTATATAAGTTCAAATGTAAAGAATTCATTTAATATTTGAATTCAAAGAGAAATTGATGTTGAACTCTTTTAAAATTTCTCTATAACAAAAGTATTACTTTAACATGTAATTTAAAGGTTAAAAAAAAAATTGAATTTAAACTGTGTATAAAAAAAAATGAATTTTTACAAAAAAGTGGATTGAATATAAATGTTTCAACATATTTATAAGTGATAATAAAATCATCAATAAGAATGAGATTTGTCTTAAGTAAATGAAGATATAATGATGATTTAAATTCATAAATTATTAAGTTAATTCAAATGGATAATTTATTTATTTAATTAATTAACGATTTGGATTAATTAAATAAGTTATTAAAGGGCTGAAGTAATTAATGAAGGATTTAAAGATTAATTAATTGATTAATTAAGGATTATAAATTAAATATTAATTAATGATTAAAGTGGATTTATCAAGTGGTTAATTCAAAGATAATGTGATCAATTAATTAAGGTGATTAATTTGAGATAATGAATTCAAGTTAAAGGTTAATTAACTAATGAAAATGATTAAAGGACCTTTAATCAAATGATTTAGAATCGATTAATGTTAATTTACTATGATTGATGACCCATCTGTTTTAAATAAATTAGATAATTAATTAAGGATATTTATGGATGACTATATTCTATGGAATGATGTGTATTGGATTGATAACTATGTTATGTGATTGTGATGCTTTGTGATATGAATTACTTTGTGCTGAGCTGTGATTTCTGTTTCTGTGATATATTACTATGTGAATATGAAACCTTGACCCATAGAACGACATTTGAATTTCGATGCGACAGGGAGTCGGATTCCAGTTGGTTATCCGAAACCCACATCGAATTGTAATCTTTGTGACTGATAAATTTATTTTATCTATGAATCTGTGAATGAAGATAAGCGTTATCGATTATACCGCTTATCGATATATCTGTGATGATTGATGTTGCACTATTGTGTGTGAAACCCCTGGACTACACCATACACACACAAATATGGATTTCACGTGGAAATCGGTTAAGTCACAGATAATTTAAATTTGATGTTTTTGAAATTGAAATTTTAATTTCAATTGATTTTGAAATTTGAAATTTGGGTTTAAAATAAAAAATGAAAAGCTTTTGAAATGGAATTTCAAAGATAAAAGTTATTTTGAATAACTTAATCGAGTTTTGAAAATTTAAATAATTTGATTTAAATTTGAATTCAAGTTTGAAATTGATTCTATGATTTGGAAACTAGGGATTTAAAGATGCTGTATAAGTTATATATGGGTTAAACCATTTTAAAGGTATTGATTTGGGAATTTGAATTTAATTCAAGGGTTTTAACTTGTGTAAATATAACTGGATTTCTCTGAAATGAAACTATTTGTTTTCAAATAGTAAAAGCTTTCACATAAGTAATGAACTTCCAATTTGTGTTGAACGGTTTCAAGTTTGAAATAAAATTGAAATGTTTTGAAAACTATGAAATGAGTCTTTGATTCAAAGACCGAATGAGTTAATCCAACTTGAAATAGAATTGTTTGAAATCTATGAATGAATCTTCGAAAACGAGTTTTGAAAGCTATAAGTTAAATCTTGATTTAAGGATTTAACGAGTTAATTCAATTGAAATGGAAATTGTTTTGAAATCCATGAATGAATCTTTGTGAATTGGGTTTTGTGAATTGAATCTTTTTGTTTAAAAGATTAAAAGTGTGGAAATCGTTTAAACCATTGAAGGTTTTTGAAATAAATCTTTTTTTTAAAAGATTGGAAATGGTAATTTGTTTTACCATTCGAATGAAAAGTTTTGGGCTTTAAGCTGTGATTTAACTGAGACCCCAGTATCCATATGATTTTTAATTGCGCTCGTTATTCGGTTTAGCCGGGAGAGGACCTTTGTGTCATATAACCCATTCCGAATAGTGTTACGACGATATGGATCGCATTTGAAGACCGGTGGTGAAGACCGGGTATTTGCGAGAGCGATAGGATGACCTATCGATTGTCTCTGCACTGAGTAGCTACGGTATAGAGATTTCCTAAGTGATGGGAAGTCCGATCAGGATTGTGAATACCCGGATTGCAAGGGCTTCTTTGGAAGTGCCTTCGGTTCTGTTCGAACCCGGAACAGACTTGTATGGATGTGTGTCTGACGTTACACTTTGAGATAAAGCTGGTTTCTATCAAATACATTTCTGTTGGTGGCGGAGAATTTATTCTCTTAGCTTAACACCCTTCTCTGAGACGTACGAGCTCAGAGGTTATGTAGTTGATGGTTACTAGTGATACATTCCCAATTTGGTAATGTGGCATACGAAGTGCTGATGATCATTGTTGGTCAAAGCGTGGCTTTGTGAAAAAGCGTGGCTTTGTGAAAAAGCGTAGTTTTGTGGACGAGACTTCGTCGAGCCTCACAACCCGGTAATGGTCAAAACAGGAATGTTGCGACAAAGGTTTGTAGGGGTAGCGCCCCTAGGGTATGTCATTTCCTTCTGGATAAAGGGTGGTATCATGGTATGGAGCCCAGATACTTAACTCGTGTGGACACGTTAATTTATTACTGTATGATGTTGCTTTGTTGGTTTTCGGGATCCCGGGATAAAGGTCGGTAACGACCGGGGGATGACATGACTCGTGTGTTAGTTACCTAGTTACAGCAGTACAGCGTGAGGTAGCGTCAGTGTGTTAGTTACCTAGTCACAGCTGTACAGCGTGAGGTAGCGTCGGCCTTTTGTTTGCAGAGATCCGGTTAGGTTCTCGGGGCGTCTTTCCAGAGACGTTTCTATTTCGGTAAGGAAGTTCCTTAGCCTGATCATTTGTTGGAAATCCAAAGAAACAATACGAACCCTGTACGGTTTTTAGTTGTATTACCTGCTATGGAATGTGGCGGTAACCTGCTATTGAACGTAGTAGCTATAGTAGGCATACAATAATGTTGTATGCTGGCTAAGATTAAGATTATATTTTCGAAATGTTTTCACACTATGCACTAGTAATAATATCAAAAGAGTTTTTCCTTTGCGTAGTAAGCATGTTTGACTATCATAAGGAGAAATCTCCTCCAATTCTGCGATTGCATTGTGTGTGTGGCGGGAGGCCTTATGGTAGTTTCATTTTCGAAAAGCATTGCGGGTTTCAATGTTTAAAAGCCTTTTGTGTTTGTTTGAAGATAAACTGTTTTTGTTGCTCACACCAGTCCCATGACTGATCCGGAGTTTATTGTTCCCTTCCTAAACTCTGGGTGCCCATTATTTTCCACACGGGCAGTCTAGAGTTGGGTTTTTTTTAGATATTCAGGTTGAGTAGATTATCTGGAGCTAGTCAGTCCTTGGACGACTGACCTTGCTTTCTGCTAGCTACGGGTTGGAGCATTCTATTGGAGACATTCTATCCGCTGCTGGTGTTATCGTTTTCTTTTCCGCTGCTATTTCTTGTATCATATCTCTGATGTATATAGATATTCATTGTATCATCATTGTATCTGGATATTGTATCAGATGTTGTATATCTATATTCGTTTTCTTTTCCGTTGTGTTGTTTACTTAATGTTGTTATAGCTCCGGCGAATCGGATTTGAACGGTCGAATCTGCGGCATTCTAGTACAATGTGAAGTACGGATGTTGATTTTCGAACGCGAAAATCCGAGTCGTTACACGACTACTCCAAAAGATGTGAAAAGTCTTCATAGCTCAAACAGCAACTCAAAGCAGGAAATCTACAACCTGAAATAACTCGGGTCTGACCCGAGTATTACATTCAAAAGAAAATAATACACGGGTCAGTCTAATTCAAACTCAGTTATTAATGCACAGAAGCAATAATAATCAATATCAAATAGACGACAGTCACCGAACTCTCGTATATCCAACTCCTCGATAAGAGAATCGGATAACGGCAGATATAACACTAAACAGTGTTAAACAACAAATCAGCAAGTTCAAATCATCAACAAAGATAGATAAAAAGGTTATCAATGAAGATGATATGAAAACTCCAGAATTGCTTAAATAGCAATTTACAACAAACTCCAATTATTAAATAAATAATTAAATCTCAAAATGATCAATCGAATCAAATTTCTGTGTGGCTGCAATACACGCACGCGTGCACTGCCTCGCCACATAGTTCGTTAAATATCACAGCAGTGAATACTAACAGCAATCAAACTATAGAGGTCAAAGTGAAACCCAATCCAACAAAACAGCGAAATCAACAAAAATCTAATTATCAATATTACAATTAGAAAACACATAATCTAACTTATCTAAAAGATAATTAGATATCAACAGAATCATCAGATTAAACCAAATCAAAATACAACTTCAAAATATTGAATTGAACCAACGAACAATTCAAACCATCGAAATATCAATTAAATCTGTCAATTCTGCAAGGGCTGTAGTACACGCACGCGTGTACTGCCTCGCTACTACAACAATGCTAGTGAAACACAAACCAAAAGAGTGGCATAAACAAAGATATAACATGTATGCAAGTGAAGACAACAATGGTGCCAGCAGTTGCAAACAGGTTCAGAGACATCAGAGTGACCAAAGTCACAGCCATGTTTTATCAATAAGGCAACAAGTGATAATAGCATGTGTACTGAAGATAAAGCAACACTGCCACAAATCACAAAGGCTACAGGTGAACAAGCATGTGTACCCTGATAAGTCAAAACAACAAGGCACAGCAATTACGCAACTACCAAACTGGGTCAAGCAAGTGCAACACAGTGACAAGCTACCCAGATTCAAAGGCGCAAGCCTGTACAACAAGACTGCAAAATTCAAGAAGGCATCAAACTCCAAACAAAATGCAAAGCCTCGAACAAAAGTGCTGTGATGTGCACATGATATGCTACTGGAACAAAGAATGGTCAGAAACAACTACAAGCAGACGCAAACTGACCAGCATGTGATTTGAGCAAACTCGTACACTATATGTATGAAGACCACAAATGTGCAACTCGACTAACCGACTTAATGATTCAACATGCATATGGTCAAGTAACAGACTTCACAATGACAAGTACCGGGAATTTCAAAAGTAACAATGCAAACCTGGCAATGATAACAGAGGCAACAGCAAGCTAGTGATCACACAAATATATATGAAGTAGGATGATCAAAAATGCATACAACCACTGTATATATATATACATACATGAATGTTTGTATATACATATATACAATACAAATTCCAGTGCAAGCCCAGAATTTCAAAAGTAACAATGCAGACCTGACAATGAAAACAGAGGCAACAACAAGCTAGTGATCACACCAATATATATAAAGTAGGATGATCAAAAATGCAACTCACTGACTCGAAGCAATTTAATACAAGTGAAGGTCTCAACATCAATTACAATTGAAACAACATTTCAAACAGGTCACACCTATATATCTAAAGCAAAATAAGTCATAGCAGTCTCGAACGAAGACAGAGGGAATTTCAAACTAGCAGTGGCAACGCCGAAGTCACAGAGGAAACTAGAATTCAAGTTAATGCCGGAGACAACACAAATCTGACCAAGTCAAATAAACTCATCAACATCGTACAAAGTAGATCACTTCGAATGAACGAAGTCATTAAAATGCCAGAAATCTAAACCACTGATGGCCAAAGAAATCAACAAAAAAAATCGTTTCAAAACCGTGGTGGCCAATGAACTCAAACAAAGTACATACGACAAGTCAGTAACCATCTCGAACATCCAAACGAAGATCGAATGGCCTAGTATAGTATTGTCAACCAAGCAAACATCAACAAAATCAAAATGACAATAGTCAATAAAGAACTAGCAAGTTCACAGTTGTGAGTATCAATTAAACAAACAACAAAAATCTCAAATTTGAATAAGCCAGAAATCAACAAAATCAAACCCGTGGTCATGTCGAAGTCAACAAGGAAGACAAGGCAAATATCAGAGCCATGGTCAGATATCATCAACAAAGTCAAGGCCGAAGTAAAATGAAACCAAGTCAGAAATTAAACAAGCCGTAACAGCCAAGAAAATCGAACGAGTTCATATTTTCACAAAGTCAAAGTCAAGCTCGAAGTCACCAGAAATTCACAAAACCAAACTGTGGAACCCAAAACCACAAAAATAAAAGAATTCAAACCCTAATTAAACTCGAGCATGAATTAGATGTGAGTAATAAAAGTTACTCACCTTATTTCGATCGAAAATTTGAAGCCACGCCTACGAAAATCAAGAGCCCAATTCTTCAAAGCGGAACAAACGAATAGAGGCCGCCATTTCTTTTTTTTCTTCGAAGCCCTAACTTCGAACGAACGAACGAAGAAGATTTGAAGCCGCCACTATTCTTTCTTTCATTTGTTGATTAGGGTTTCGTTCGAAAAATGAGATGGGGAACGGGTTGCGAATGAATATGAAAGGGGGACGAGTTAAGATAAGTATCACGGCCTCAATTTAAAAGGAAGAAGGCCAAATAAGTTTTAAGCCCGCATATCCATTACACTATAACAAAGAATTACAACTCGACAAATCCCAAAAGCACTTAACAACTAATTCTAATCATCATACAACGATAATTAATTTTTATGAATTATTTCGGGTTGTTACAGGCCTCTTCAAGTCGAAGAGCGATGTCTACAAGCTGATCGAAAGACACTTCTAGTTTCAAAAGTAAAGGCTTTTTTAGGGTTCTTATTCGAAGCACAGATAAGCCTTTGATTCTTTACAAGATCCGAAAGTTGTTGGGCAGACATGAATACGCCATCCAGAGGAGGACCACTGGATTGACTAGCACTAGGACTGCCAGGTCTAACCATTTCTCTTCTTTAAGAAAGAAAGAAAGAAAGAAGAGGAAAAAGGTTATTCTCAGAATGAATTCAAATAAACTATATTGATAAACGAGGCATCATAAAAGAAAATAGGATAGAACGGGTCCAAAGACTCGGATTAAATCCTAAGGCATGATTCCTAAGAGAGACTTAGGACAATGATCCTTGCTAGATTATTCTACATTGTTTCGAAGTTTGGCTCTGATACCAAGCTATGACGCCCCACCTCTATACTCACACTAGCCAAGAATATTACGGGATAATGCCGTCAACTAGCACGAAGAATAAGGCTGTTGAGGAGCGACCATCTGTGTAATTTATTTATGCGAGTACCGATATGCCAGATAGAAGGTCATGCATTTCATTTCTAGAGGAAATATGACATATAAAATACAAACTCAAAGCTACTACACAATGGCTATGTGGCCTTCGAACAAATATAAAATAAGCATAACATAAATCAGTTATATATATTCATATCACTAAGGTGGAAACAGATATGAATATAACACATAGAAGTGAACATCAATGTAGTGGTCATACAAGATCCACTACATCGCAAAAGAATAGGTACAAGTACTAGACAAAAGAATAAGTATATATCAAGGAGTCTCTATCTCAAATGTATAAAAACAAAAACTACTGAGCTAAAGTAGTTAGCCAAAAGTCAGAAGCTAGTCCCTGCTATGAAATCAAGTGGAAGTACCTGAAACACCTCGGTCTGACCCGAGTATTATTTAAGAAGAAAAATAATAAACGGATCAGTCTAGCTATAATTATCATGTAAGATGAGATAGAATAAGAGATATGACAAAAATATACGATAACAATAATGTCATACGGTGACAAGTATATATTTGATAACAATGAAAATCATACAATATCTCAAATCTCCTCAAATATCCAAAAAGAATTTCATATTCTTTAGTTTATTCACCAAACCTCAAATATTGACAAAACATATCAATGCAAATTACAAAAATTGGTGAAACACAAATTCTAGAAATCAATAATTAGAAATCCAAAAACACAAAGGGGGAGGCCTATCACAAACGGGAGCATGAAAACTCACCAACACGTGTACCACAAATGAGATGCTATCCCATAGGTTGCTAACCTATAGAGCCGGTGCAACGACATAGTACAGCGATACGCCTGAGGAACCTGAAATTCAAACAAGCCGGAACAACGATGTAGTACAGCGATACGCCCGATGAGCCTGAAACCCAAATAAGCTGGAACATTGACGTAGTACAACGATATGCCCGATGAACCTGAAACTCAAATAAGCCGAAACAACGACGTAGTACAGCGATACACCCGATGAACCTGAAACTCAAATAAGCCAAAATAACGACGTAGTACAGCGATATGCCCGATGAACCGAATTCCATAAAACGGTTAAAATTCCATGGGTCGTTAGCCCATAAAAATGAGACGAAGCTCTACAGAACGGGGTGTAGTCCCCCACGCGGACAAAGAGACATCACACATCGCTAGTCTAAATCCCAAATGATCTTCATTTATCAATAAGAAGTGTAAATTACACTAAGCTAGTAAATAAATGAGTTTAGCTTCATGTCCCATAACCACTGGCTTAACGTAAATATTTACGAACAAATTGTAGATTTCCACTCAAAAATTGTCACAAGATTTCAATCGAACAAGTCCAAGAATTAACCGACGAAGTAAACGCAAGCGTTTCATACCACTTGTTTTGCTAAGTCGTTTAATTAGATTTCTCATACAATGAGGTAAAGGTTTGTATATACTAATAGGTTGGAAAACGGTTTTAAAAACGAGCTTTGTATTAAAAATAGTGTTGAAATCGTTTTTGTGAAAGAGTTTTTAGCATTTACTACCAGCATAAAAACCTTTGTATTTTAAAGTGACATATCACAAAAATGATTGTAAAAACAATCTATCACCAAAAATCAACATTCAACGATGTGAATTAAAACCATGAAAATCGATGTCAAATCCATCAAATGGATATTCCCAAAAATCCATAAATGAAGTCATCAAAGTCGATAATAAATGATAACTATTCGGAACAACAAAGATCGATAAAAATCGGAAATCCCCTAAAAAATAGGCGAATATGCAAAATTGCACAGGACCAGACATCTGGTTGGATTGGCCAGACGTCTGACCTAGGGTTCGGGAAATTTATTTTTCTTTTCCCCATTTTCTTTTTTTTATTTCAGAAGCATCCCAGACGTCTGGTTGGTTTGGACCAGACGTCTGGTCCAAGGCTCTACTATTTTTCTTCTTTTGCATACCCTTTTTTTTCTTCTGGTGCCCTAACCAGACGTTTGAGTTCTTCAACCGGGCGTCTGGTTGCCTGTACTGGGCAACAGTTTGCCTTAGCCATTGATGGCCGAATCGGTTCGGAAGCGATCGGACGAGCGACGGAGACTAGGGAATTATGCCAAGCGACAACCTAGACTTAGAGGCTCTTCGATACACCCCAAATAACATGTCCAAACGTACAAGATAGGATCTTTAAAGATTTGGACTTCAAAATACCAAAATTGGAAAATTCACCAAATCAATTCAAATCAAAAGCAATTGAACATGAAATAGATGTTAGGAATTCATACCTAACAACAATGAAAGCTATATACATAGATGTGAGTTCAAGAACTCACCTTTAAACTCAAATATTGAAATGAGAAGTTCTAAAACAAGCTAAGATTGATTTCTCTTCAACAACACCTCTAGAATCTTCAATCTATTATCAAATGCAATGTTTTTTCTAAGTTAGGTTATAGTAATTTCTGAAAATTGAAGAGAGATTGAGATGGAGAAGATGAAGAGGATGCTTACCTAAGCTTCTCTTTGATTTTAGAACTAGAACTTGAATTTCGTAAGAAAACTAGGGCTTAGGAATTTCTAATCTCCCATCTTTCCCCCATTTTTCCTTTAGCTTGAGTGTTAGGAATTATTATGAGTAGAATGAATGAAGGGGAGAGGAGTTAGGTTATTTGGTAGAAGAGTTTGAGTTCTCTTGTTGGGTTAGTGGGCTAGAACCCAACCCAAAGCCCAAATGAAAATACCAAAATCCTAATCAACTCCAAACATATCGATGTTTATACTTAAACAAGTTGTAAACATCGTTTTAAAATCAATGGATGTGATCTCGAGTCCAAATTCGACTGTTTACAAAAAGTCACATTTCGGACTTTAAATTCAACTAACGATGCTATATTTAAATAAAACATTTAAATATATAATCGTAAAATATGCAGGCCGTTACATAAAATCTCGGGTCGTTACAACTTTGACTTCGAGTTGACTACAATTAACTGTGATACTAACCTCATATAACCGAGTAGATGAATTCTCTATTAAATAGTGTTTCAATTCCAATGCTTCAACTCAGACCCAACTATAGTCATTCGATGATGTCGTGCCATGATTTAACTATAATCAAGTGGTGTGTCTACATGAAGGTTCAGCGGTATTCTAAGTTGAGGGAACTATGTAATATCGTCACCTCAAGATTCTCGATTGTCTTTAGTTATATAACCAACAAAAAACTCTCGAATGAGTCGTTCCATAGTTATCAAATAACTATCAGTATGCAACCACTTGGTGCACTCAACGACCAGGAGTAATATACTACCTAATATTTGTAGAGCATTACGTACTCTAGTCTCAACGGATGTATCGATATCCTGTCTCGATACATCTTGACTAGGATTATTTTAAAATAATATGTTAATTTTAATGTGATAAATTTCTCATGATTACAACACATTGTAATGATAATAACATAATATATCATTTAAGGATTTTCTAGTCAATGCACTCTAAATTAATTATATCATAATATAATATATGTAAAAAATTACATAATTTCGCCTAAAGCATACCCCTAACTCCATCTCTATTTCAAATCAAGAATATTCCAGTTTGGAAAGAAGTGATGGTCATATTTTGAAAAGATAAATGAGCTATTGCACAGAGGAAACTATCGTATTTCGTAAAATAGAAATATTTTACTTGGAAAAAGAGGTAATGGTCATATTTTGAAAATATGAAATATTTCTTTTGGAAAGAGGTAATGGTCATGTTTTGTTTCAAAAAGAAGAGGCAGCATTTTGAATGTTGGGATTTGAATTTGAGTGGTTTTAAATTTTTTATCTCTAAGTTATATATATATATATATGTGTGTGTGTGTGTGTGACTCAACAAGTCTTCAAATCTTAACTTCATTGTCTTCATATGTGATTTTCTCCAAATGATTTGCATTGTTAAACAATTTCAAAAAATGCACTTTCTAGGATTCAAACTTCTGAGCTCTCCCTTGGAAGTTTGACTCACAACCAATTGAGCTACAGGTGTTTTTATATTGGTTGTCATTACTTTTTTTTGTTTTGCAAAAATAACTTGCCCCTTATTTGGTTGCTTCTTTGGTTTTATGTCTTTGATCGACTTTATAAGCATGATATCACTTCTTTACAGTATATATATATATATATATATATATATATATATGCGTGTGTGTGTGTTATTTTTATTGTTTGACTTGAATTTGTTTGTCCTTTTTTCAAGTGTATTCCAGCAATGTTGTCTTTTACCTAGATACCTGTATATAACTTGATAGGAAATGTTGATAACATTGTTATATGGTTGTTATCATCAAAACTCATTAACATATTTCCTAATATTATGATATGTAAATAGCTTAAATCTCTTCCCTAATAAATAGTGCTTCCAGGACTTCAGTGTGAACACAATAGCAGCTAGCTCCAGGTTATGTGTTGGGTAATTCCTCTATGAATTTTAAGCTGCTGACTTGAATACACCACTATCTTCCCTTCTTGCATAAGAACAACATCAAGACCAGTGTTGCTTAGATAAATATACATAGTGAAATGCTTGGTACCATATGGTATAGTCAAAACTAGAGTTCTTGTCAACAACTCCATCAATCGAACAAATGTTACTTCGTACTTCGGGCTTTAATTATAAGCAAGGTTCTTCTTAGTCGAACGAGTCAGTGGTGCTAACCTTTGCAAAATCTTTGATAAATATTTGATAAATCCCGCCAAGCCTAAAAAACTATGGACCTATGAAGCATTCTTTAGTGTTTTTCTGTCTCTTATTATGGCTAATTTCCCTGGATCTACTGGTGGTCCATCTACTAATACTGTATGCCCAATGAAATGAACCTCTTTCTTCTAGAAGTGACATTTCAAGAATTTAACATTCAATTGATTCCCTCAAGTTATCCATCGCCTTTCAAAAATAAACCTTATGCTCCTCCTTACTTCTTAAACGTATGAGAATATCATCCACAAAGACCACTACAAATTTATTCAACTGCTTTCGAAATACTCTAACTATCAAATCTACAAGATAAGTCAATACATTAGCTAGCTTGAAGGGCATGACTACCCACTCGGAATGTAACGATCTAGAATTTAGTCATTTGAATTTGATATATTTAATTTATTTTAAATATTAAAAAGTTAATTTTATAAGTTAAATAACTTGAATTTCAAATATAGTGATTTATTTGATTATTGAATTGTTGAGTTTAATAGTTGAAATTGTTAAAATAATTGAATCTTGGATTTTAATTTGGATAAAAATGATTTCAAAGCTTTTTTAGATTCCGTTGGATACAAATGGCAATAAGAAACTCTTAATTTTAGATTTAAAGGTGATTAATTTGGTTTTTCATAATAATTTGTTTTAATTAACATATAAAAACAGCCTTCCAGGGCACTGTCTCAGATTTCGAGGAAACCAATGTCATTGGATCCGTAATAGCAAGTTATTGTATGCCGATGAATTTCGTAGCGACTGAACGTACCGTTTAGTCGTGCGAAATCGAAACGCTTATAAATTAATATAATAACTTGGCTTGAAATGCTATCTTTTGCATATGATCGAATTAGGACTCAGAACTAGTTCCACTGCATTCGAAATAGGGGTATAACATATAGAACGTCAGGCGACATGTCTCATTTGGAGTTCGAGATTTTCGAACGTTTTATAACTTGAAAATTTAAATTTCAATAATGCATATATAATATATATATGCCCATACTTTACCCCCATACCCCATCAATCTGCCCATACTCTTGCCATGTGTAATGACTGCCTTTCTTGTCCCAAAAGACGAGCCATTAAGGGTAGAAGAAAAAGAAAGATAAGAAGAAAACTAAACAATCACAGAATCTCACCGCGCATCAGAACAACATATAATAGATAACATAGGGTATTACATAGTCATTCCATAATAATAATACATCAGAGTCTCTACATTACGACTTCATCTGGACAGTTATAACTACCCGTCCATAAAATACATAGATCATACATAAACATAGCGAAAATAAGATAATAACTAGCTACGGTGAAGCCACCTACTCCAACTCCTTCAAAATGCTTCCGGAAGGAACCTGGATCACTTGGCTACTCATACAAATTTGAGTACCCAAGAGTTTTAGAAAAAGAAAATAAAACTCCAAGTCAGACATGGGCCTGGTGTGAGTAAACTCAAATAACTTAATTCTTACTTTTATAAAATAATTTCAAAATCAAAGGTATCTCGTAAGACCACGCCGCACATAAACACGGACGAGTTTTTACCTTACGATAACCAAAACACTTTGTATTGAAATTAAATGATATTATGATAATGTCTAGGGTTTTCAAGTAAGATAGAACATAGCTAAAATGCTTGCATATCACATTTCAATATATTTGGGCACAACTAATTCCGTACAGCATTTATTAGACAATGGATTCCATACATGACCTGGTAAGGAACTACCTTTCGAAGATGCACCTCAAGATAAAATACACCTAGGGTCTGACAAGAACATCTCGTACCCCTGCTACACAGAACCTGCCTACCACTTGACTAGTAGTACCGAATACATCACCACCATGGTTGGGATCAGCAACCGTACCGGAGCATACAAAAAAATGGGTCAAATATCGATTCTAGATACGGTGGTGACATACCCTTATGGGAGCAACCCACATAGCTCTGCTGCATACCCTGTTTTGGTCATTTTCGATTGATGAGGCCCGAGGCTACGTTTACCTTCTCTTGAGCATCGCCACTTAGAATGCTACATTGCCTTCTAGATGTTGACACAATGTCAGCATTCATTCATACAAGTCGTTCAGGAGATGAACGAACCGAAGGCACTATTTCCACTACACCTATTTTGGAATCACCCTCAAGGTTAGTAGCAAATAGCCCTTGCACTTCAAAGTCTTTATCTTGGATCTTGCCTTTACTATTTCCAATTTGAACATTTATGTTGGTTCGAAGTGGTTTTCGGATAACAACTAAGATCCGATCCCGATCTCTCCAAACCAACCTTCGATAATTTTAAAGGGTCAAGTTATTTATAGTGGACTATCCCACTATTAGGATGTGAAGATTTACATATAAATATATGTTCCATATGCTTAGATTATCATTACCCGCTTATCAAAATTAACCCCCTTGTATTTATCCCATTCCCGAAGTGCGGTATTTGTGATGAGTACAGGTCGACTTACTTTCAATAAAACGCATCATCATTTTATTACAACTACTTTAATTCATTGGCTACATAATAGCATGGATAAGAGATCCTTGATTTTAAAACAATTCACTTAAATAAGAAAATTGGTTAAAGATAAATAACCGATAGGTTTTTTAAAGAAACCTTAAAAACAAATAAACTTTAAGTAAATCAAAAGTTTAAACTCGAACAAACCTTAATTAATCTTAATTAAATCATTTATAATCCAAATTTTATTTATAATTAAACCCTAATTATACTATATTTAATTAACATTTACTAAAGAAATTAAACCCTCATTAAGTGGATAATTAACCTTTAATTAAAAAACAATTAATTAAATAATTAACTCTAACTAAAAATTAATTAAAATAAATAACTTGATTAAATAAAAATTAGTTTTCTTTTTATCTTAATTAATCATTATTTAAAACTTACTTAATTAAAAATAATTTACTTAGTTAATAATTTCTTAAACTCTAATTATTTAACCTAATTAATTAATTAATTATTACCCAAATTAATTTAAATTAAATAAATAAACTATTAAACAATTAAAACTAAACTTTTGACTTACTAAATTAATTCAAAATGAGTTTTCAAAAACAATCCAAAAGAAAACACTTAATACTTGAAATCGTGAAATTTTCCGAACTATATCCATAGTGACTAACGCTATAAGCGTAGTTTGCTAGAATTGATTTCTAGGCGAAACTTACACTTGACTCAAGCGACTCCATACTTTTTAAAAAAACTTACATGAAAGGTTTTGAAACTTTCAACAAGTTGTAACTTGGAAAACATTCCTAAAATCAAACAAAGAAAACCTATTTCTTTCAATCGGATCTCGAATCGCTTTGCGACCATTTCAACACTAGCTCTCAACCATCTCATTACTAACAAGGGTTCTATTTTACAACCAATACTATCAACATATCATAACCAATATAACTTGTCTACAACCATATCCATATAAAACATATAAATATCTAAATATATCACATATTTAACCAAATCACTTATCCAATTCAAACAACTAACTTGCAATCACATATTATCCAATTCACATGGTAATTCAACATATCAACCTAGCATATTTAACAACATATATAGCATCAAAACAAGTTGAATTTTCTTTTCTAAAAATTAGAAGTTTACTCACCGAAAGCTTTACAAATTTCAAAGCAACTTTCACTAGAAATTTGATATATGCTAGCACTTGGTCCTAACTTGCAAACGTGAAGCTTTTGGATGCCTAAACACCTAAATTAAGCTCGACCATGGTCATATTTGGGCTCGGTCTGATGTGTATTTGGTGGAAGGGGACTTGATTTTGGAAGAGGAAGTGTAGAGATGGATGCAGAATGGTTTTAGTGAGTTAAAGAGAAGAGTTTGAGTGGAAAAGAGTGATTTTTTCTAACTTTTACAAACTATGGAAGCCATGGATATTTTGGAGAGGAAGTTTAGAAAGTGAAGAGGAGAAAGCAAATGAGAATGTGTGTGTGTGGATTTATATTTATAGGCAAAAAGAATTGGAGAAAAATACTAAATTATCCTTTAATGATTTAACATAATATGTCATGATATTGAAAAATAACATCACCTTCCTACCCCTCTCTCTTGTCACATCCCACTCCTTCTCTAGTCAAATCCTTAAGCTCGTGATGAGTAATGATGTTTAATTATGAAAATATTAAGATATGACAACACTTAATAATATATATTTATATATAATGTTTAATATTTTTAATTTTATGAATTGTCACATAACCTGTTAATTATAATTAACATAAGATAATCTATTCCTAAGTGTATTATTATTTAGTTAATTATCTACTATATATGTGTACATATGGTGCACAAAGACGAAAAACATTCTCGACAACTTTTCGGCGTCGAAAGGTCGAAATTTCGGAAAACGTTCTTCAGTCACATTTTCTATTTTTCTACGAACTATTTAATTTGGTAAACAAATTTTGAAAACAATTTTTCCCTCATTATTAATTAATTAAGATGAGTTTATTTATTAATAAAAATCTATTTATTGACTATATAAAATATATATAATTTCCTAGTTAAAACGACCAAATCCATGGTCGTTACACCATGTCAAACCCATGCCTTTATCTCCTATAAATCACGTTCCAAAACCAGAGAAATGG
Source organism: Allium fistulosum (assembly GCA_030737815.1). Taxonomy (NCBI): domain Eukaryota; kingdom Viridiplantae; phylum Streptophyta; class Magnoliopsida; order Asparagales; family Amaryllidaceae; genus Allium; species Allium fistulosum. The sequence continues at coordinate 1,017,596,052 of CM060907.1, forward strand.
TTGGTTTCTTTTTTTCAAATTTTCAAATTCAAATAAGCCTCATCCAACGATCCTCACTGATCGGTGCCCATCCGAGCGTCGTTGGGGAAAGTCGTCAACTAGAAACTTGTAGGCGACGTCAAGACAAAGCTATTCAACCATGGAGATGGGTTGTAGTTTATCATGGTGGTGGAAATTCGCTTCCAAAGGCGGCAGCGTTCATGGGTTCAACGGCAAGCTATGGTGGATTTGGGAAGGTGGGCCCTAAAGGAAAAATGTGGGGAAGGTGGAGGGATAGCTTCAGCCGAAGTTTGGTAGCCAATGGCAGTGCGTGGCGACGATAATCGTGGGATGAACAGAATTCTTTCACGAAGCTTTTCTCGAGCTACAGTTCAAATTAAAGGGCAAGGTTAGGTTCTTTGGGATCGTGGTGGTCGAGGTAATCATCTAGGGAGTTGCAGCGATGTTAGGTGGACTCTGGTGGGGCCGTGGCGAGCAAGAAATTGCACTTGGGTGTCGAAGCTGAAATATTTGGGGAGGGAGAAGATTGAAGGCGGGTTAAAATTTAAATAGGGCTAAGTTAATGACTGTCATAAAGAAATTAAATTATATTATTAAATTCCATAAATTTGTAAATTTAATATCTTTTTCATTTTTAGTCCAAATCAAACGCGGTCAGTCGCGTTGCGCTTGTATCAGGGAGATCTATGAAATGGAACTTGTTTGGATGAATTTGGAGACAGTTGAAATTTGGGATAAAATCGAATGTCGTTCGATTTTAGTTCCAAACCGGAATGCCTCGGCGACGATAGTAATAATTGTGAGTTAAACTCATCTTTTTGGTCAACTAGTATGATATATAGTTAATAAAAGTTGTTGGATAATTATTTGGGTGATTTACTATATTTATTAGTTGGTTTGGATATATTCCCACCCATGGAGCGGATGAGACTCTATTACGTTCCCGTGTAAGAGCGGATGACCCTTTGTATAGGAATCCCGCCTCGAAGGGTTGATTTATATTTTATGATTATATACTATTGTGATGCAGGGGAGCAGGTTGGAGGGATCCAATAGGATTCCGCACTACTATTTATTTTAATTACATATATATGTGCTAATATATATGAGTTGTGATGCAGGGGGACAGGTTGGAGGGATCCAACGGGATTCCTCGCTATTGTTGAGTTGTTCTAACGGGATTCCTCTTTCTTCTAGAAGTGATATTTCGAGAATTTAGCATTCAATTGATTCCCTCTCAAGTTATCCATTGCCTTTCACAAATGAACCTTATGCTCCTCATTACTTCTTAAACGTATGAGAATATCATCCACAAAGACCACTACAAACTTATCCAACTGCTTTCGAAATACTCTACCTATCAAATCTATAGGATAAGTCGATACATTAGCTAGCCTGAATGGCATGACTACCCACTCAGAATGTAATGATCCAGAATTTTAGTCATTTAAATTTGAAAATTTTAATTTATTTTAAATATAAAAAGGTTAATTTTATAAGTTAAATAACTTTAATTTCAAATATAGCGATTTATTTTATTATTAAATTGTTGAGTTTAATAGTTGAAATTGTTTAAATAATTAAATCATGGATTTTAATTTGGATAAAAATGATTTCAAAGCTTATTTAAATTCTATTGGATAAGAATGGCAATAAGAAACTCTTAATTTATATTTAAAGGTGATTAATTTGGTTTTTCATAATAATTTGTTTTAATTAACATATAAATACCCTCCTTCTCGGCCCCGACCATCTTCTCCCACCTTCATATTTCGATCTCAATACCTTTTCTGAGCTGCAGCATGCTGCCTCCTCTCTCCAATCCATTTGTCTCTCCCAGTCCTCAGACAAAATCCTTTGGGCCTTAAACCCTGCAACCGGCTTTTCCTTCGCTTTCTGTTATTCTTACCTGAACAACCCGGGTCGCCTTTTCAACTTTCCCAGACTTTGGAACTGCAAGCTCCAGCCTCGAATCGCGTTCTTTCAATGGTGTCTTATCCATGGTCGGATCAACACCAGAGATAGACTATTCCGACGAAATATCACGCTGGTTTCCGACTGTGCCCTTTGTTCTAATGCAACTGAAAGTGTACAACACCTCTTTTTCGATTGTGACTTCTCGGTTAAGGTTTGGGCTGCAACTGCTGCACACCTGCTTGGTTTCATCCCTACAATAACTTCATTTTATGACTTTTGGCAATTTAACTCCCCGAACAAACGATTGGATCATTTTATAGCTATCTTTAGTTGGTGCATCTGGATCGAGCGAAATGCTCATGTGTTTAACAAGCCCAAATTACTATTTAAGGGTACCTGCAGGCGGATTATTTACTATTATTCATCCTCAACAGGTCACAGCTTCTCGGCGCCCTTCAGACTTAGGCTGCCTCGCACTAGGTCTTCTTCTGTTGAATCAACTGGAAGCTCCTCAACTGTCCCTGGAAACCGTCAGCATTGACAGTGATTGTACCTTCCATCATATTTTGTAGTCCATTATCCGGGAAGTTTCCATACTTTATGTTGTATAACCGCTATGTTAAACTATTTCATCTTGGCCAGCGGTCAGGCTTGTTGATCGCACTATTTATATTTAGCTATGATATCTAACCGGCTGTGTAGTCTCACGCTACACATCCGTTTTACTCAAAAATTAACATATAAAAACAGCCTTCCAAGGCACTGTCTCGGATTTCGAGGAAACCAGTGTCATTGGATCCGTAATAGCAAGTTATTGTATGCCGATGAATTTTGTGGTGATTGGACGTATCGTTTAGTTGTGCGAAATCGAAACGCTTCTAAATTAATTTCAGAAATAATATAATAACTAGGCTTGAAAAGATATCTTCTGCATATGATCGAATTAGGACTCAGAACTAGTTCCATTGCATTCGAAATAGGGGTATAACATATAGAACACCAAGCGGCATGTCTCATTTGGAGTTCGAGATTTTCGAACGTTTTATAACTTGAAAATTTAAATTTAAATAATGTATATATAATATATATATATATATATATATATATATATATATATATATATGCCCATACTTTACCCCCATACCCCATCAATCTGCCCATACTCTTGCCATGTCAAACCCATGCCTTACTCTCCTATAAATCACGTTCCAAAACAAGGGAAATGATTGGTATCTTTTTTTAAAATTTTCAAATTCAAATAAGCCTCATCCAATGATCCTCATTGATCGGTGTCCATCCGAGCATCATTGGGGAAAGCCGTCAACTAGAAACTTATAGGTGATGTCAAGACAAAGCTATTCGACCATAGAGATGGGTTGTAGTTCATCGTGGCGGCGGCGATTAACTTCTAAAGGCGGCAGCGTTCATGAGTTCAACGGTGAGCTACGGTGGATTTGGGAAGGTGGGCCCTGAAGGAAATATGTGGGGAAGGTTGGGGGCTAGCTTCGACCGAAGTTTGGTGGCCACCGGCAGTACATGGCGGCGATAATCATGGGACGAACAGAATTCATTCACGAAGCTTTTCTCAAGCTACTATGCAAATGAGAGGGCAATGTTGGGTTCTTTGGGGCCGTGGTGGTCAAGGTGATAATCTAGGGAGTTGCGGCGATGTCAGGTGGTCTCTGGTGGGGGCGCGGCGAGCAAGAAATTGCGCCTGGGTGTCGAACATGAAATATTTGGGGAGGGAGAAGATTAGAGGCGGGTTAAAATTTAAATAGGGTTAAGTAAGTTAATGGCTGTCTTAAAGAAATTAAATTATATTATTAAATTCCGTAAACTGTATATTTAATGTCTTGTTCGTTTTAGGTTGATATCAAACACGGTCAGTCGCGTTGCACTCGTATCAGGCAGATGTATGAAATGGAACTAGTTTGGATGAATTTGGAGATAGATGAAATTTGGGCTAAAATCGAACGTCTTTTGATTTTAGTTCCAAATCGGAATGCCTCGGGGATGACAGAAATAATTGTGAGTTAAACTCACCTTTTTGTCAACCAGTATGATATATAGTTAATAAAAATTGTTGGATAATTGTTTGGGTGATTTACTATATTTATTAGTTGGTATGGATATATTCCCACCCATGGAGCGGATGAGACCCTATTACGTTCCCGTGTAAGAGCAAATGACCATTCGTATACGAATCCCGCCTCGAAGCGGTTGATTTATATTTTATGATTATATACAGTTGTGATGTAGAGGAGCAAGTTGGAGGGATCCAACAGGATCCTCACTACTGTTGATTTTAATTACATATATATGTGCTAATATATATGAGCCGTGATACAAGGGGACAGGTTGGAGGGATCCAATGGGATTCCTCGCTATTGTTGAGTTGTTTCAATAATATTTCTTTTATACGGATTATAGAAAATGAACCTAATTGTGGATATTGTGGTTATAACATTGTTATATGTTTGAAAACTAAACCCAGTAGTGAGAGAAAATAAATATCGATATTGGTTAAGCGGTGGGTGGCTATTGGCCTTAAATTAGTATTTTGAAATACTATAAATTTCCATTTGAGTTAGAATTGGTTTTTGGAGATAGGAAATTATTTTTAATTCGAAAATTGGGTTTTCGAATTTTTTTTATTAAAGATTTAATTTTCTATTTTTTTCAACCTATTTTTCTATCTTCTTCTAAGATATGTATTATATTAATATTGTTTTAAAGTTATTTAATTATAGTAGTATTATTTTAAGGTTATTTAATTATATTAGTATTGTTTAAAGTTATTTGTTATAGTTAATATTGTTTTAAAGAATTTATCGAAATGTTAATATTTTGAAAGGTTAATTATTTCAATAATAATTATGGTTCAAAATTAATAATAAGGATTATTAATAAGGTTTTTGAGAATAAATCATTATTATTTATAAAATGGTAAAGATTAATTATTTTTGTTTATTTAACAATATTTTGGAATTATTAATTACTATTTTTAAAATGTTTTGAAGTTAATAATTTTCAATTATTTATAATGTTTATTATTAATAATTATTATTATATAACGGTATTTTGAAGTAAAAGATTTTTAATTATTTATAAATGTTTCCGAGACCCATGAATAGAGTTGAAAGGCTTGGATTTTATAAAGGAGTTTATAAAATGGTTTGAAGACTTAAGAGAAGATTATTTACAAGGTGAAAGAGTTTATAAATGGTTAGATATTTATAAACAAATTTTAGAAACGGGTTTATAGATTTATAAAGGAATTTTATAAATGGTTTTATGGATTTATAAAGGGTTTATAAATGATTTTTGAAATGTACGAAGAGTTTATAAGTGATTGAATTTTTATAAAGGGATTATAAATGGTTTTTCGGAGATTTATAAAATGGTTTATAAATTGTTTTGGAGGATTGTAAGGAATTTATAAATGATTTGAGAATCGAATAAAAGAAAATCTTTCTCAATTTTTTAAATATATTTATACCATAGAGATAAGTATATAAGTGCATTTTCTAAGATGCGAAGAGTAATGTTGTGAATATACTTATACTGTTGAGATAAGTATATGGATATTTTCTAAGTATTGAAAATATGGGGATTTGTGGATATACCCTTGTAAAAGTATTTTTATACAAGTAATTTACAAGGTGATGTTAATAAATGAAAGATTTATTAAAAAGGAGGCTAGTGGTTGCTTATATGCTTAACTGATGTTGGGCTTCACCTAAGGAATAAATCTTTGTTTGAATGTGTGCTTGATGATAGTTAGATAACCGACTAACAAATCTTGGCCTAAATATGTAATCCTTCTTAATTTTGGTGGTACGAAAATATTTCCTACTTAACACTGAAGGATTTTAACTTGGGAAATATCTAGAAGAAACACGGGAATTACATGGTACAGTCACCGTCATGGGTGCTATACTATACGTATAAACTCATTTCGTTCTTCTAGGACAAATGATGAGGAGATCCATCCGCTTAAATGGTTAGGGGGTGATTCCCGCTCTTGCGTATTGTCTGATTATTTCCTTAAGAACCGGTATTGAGCATTTTGGAAAATCGATGATTGGTTTTTGGAGCGCCAGGGAAGCAGAAGAGTGTACTCGTAAGAGATGATTCGAAAACCATAACCACTCTGAAACCCTATACGGTTTTATGGAGGAGCTTCGTGACATATATTGAAATGTTGGAATTCATGTGTGGTTCCGAGACCCATTGGGGTATGGGAATCCATGAGTGATTCCAAGATCTATTTGAGATGTGGAAATCCAAGTATGGTTCTGAGATCTGTTGGGATATAGGAATCCATGTGGGTTCCGTGATCTATTTTGGATGGCGGTGCATGAGCTGGAACGCCGGACGTAGCCTTATTAGCGGTAATGACTAAAACTAGAGATAGGAGGCATGACCAATAGTGTTGGCAAACCTATAGGGTGCAGTCGGCTCCACCTAGACATTACTTACAGTTGTTATGCATGCATGTGGCGATGCATTCGGTCTTAGCGAGACCAGTTATGTTTTTCCCATGGTACATCACTAAGGATGTATACTGCTTCGGAAGGATATCTCTGATCCTTGTGCAGGAGGACCGTTCTCGAAGTACTGAGGGCACCTCTATGGAATCCTACACAATTAGCCAACAAGCCTTATCTGCTTTTGATTATATACCTAGTATTGTTGTGATGTACACTCACGAGCATCACGACTACTTGATTATTATTATTTTCACCCTTAGACATTATTATAATATCAATGGATTTTCTATTGAAAAGGTTTTGGTTATCGTAAGGTAAAAACCCGACTGTATTTATATGCGGTGTGATCTTACGACATACTTTTGATTTCAAAGATTTTTATAACTTTAAAATCCAGTAGGGTGTGTTCTCTCACACTGGTTTTCCAGACCGACTCGCGTGTTATTTTATTATAATGCTCGGGTCAGACTGAGCATATTTACGGATTTTAGTTGGTTGCTTTGGAGCTTTAGGAGACAAGTTGGAGGCCCAGAGACGTATTCACGTATATGGTTATTTTGCGCTGTATTCATTGATGGTAATTATCAGCAATTGTAAGGAAATGTTGTTATAATTGTCCAAGTTGAAATAGGTTAGTATACTCTGATTGATGTCTGTATATATACATGTTACATTTTTGCTTTTGTGTAAAGATTTGTTGTATATAGATTATTCGTTCCGTTGTGAGATTCTTTGTTGTTTGTTTTTCTACCTTTCTTCCTTCCTTTTTCATTTCCACTAACTTTCGGGTTTCTGACATTCGATTGCTCGGCACAAAACAGTGGACATATTAGTGTTGATTTTCGAGGGTCGAAAATCCCGTTCGTTACACAGATAATCCATTTGCGGTACGAAAAGTAGACTTGGGGATAAGTGTCTCTAAACTGGTGAAATCAAATAGCTAGATTGAGATAAGAGAAAACCTTTGCCCTGACTAATTGATCGAAGAGGTAATCAATGTAAGGCAAAGGATATCGGTTTTTTCTCGTTGGCTTATTCTCATTAGTCGATGAATAACCAGGGAGAATCGTCTATTATAGTAGCGAAAATGACAAGTGCTTCTTACTAGAAATACTTCTTTGAACAAATCTCTTATACAGCAATTTAGAAACTTATTCATCAAATTCTATTTTCTCCTTCAGAGCTATATGCCTAAGAGGCATAACCACTAGTCTAGCATCTTTCTCAAGATCGATCCGAAATTAAATTTCTTTTTGGGGTGGGAGACCAGAAATTTCTTTAGTTACATCTGGATAATCTTTCACCATGGGGATAGATGATAGCTCTTCCCGTGACAAGTCAAGTAAAAATAAGTAGGTCTCCATAATAGTTTGGCTCACAACACAAAATCAAAACACATCCCACATCACTCCTCAACGAACTACTCTCCAGCCACAATCCAAAAATACCCCATAGCGTGACATCCAATCATTCCTAAAATCAACCCATACCGTGATATATGTGTGCAACTAACTTCAAATTGACATATCACAGATAGGTGTGCCGATCCTCCAATAGAATTTGACATAGAAATGGATTTGTGCAAAATGTCTAGTTTAATGGATAAACTATCGACTAATGCACTTGTTGTTAATGAATGGGATGCACCAGTAATAGTAGATTCAAATAAAGTCAACATACCTTCCATAATGGTTTACTTTCCTTTCTCCTGAACCGCCGATGGTGCAGTACTAGTTGTCAAAATGACATTCAAGCATATGCCTTGACCACCTGTCCTTCCTTCTAGAGCATTGGACACTCCCTCTTCATGTGACCAAGTTGGTCATAGTTATAACACTTTATCTTTTGCCGAACTGGGGTTGCCTTGTAGTCCTTCGACAAATGTCTCACCGAATTACACTTGTAACACCAATCCTTGGTAGATACACCATTCAGTTCTTAGCAATGCATCCCACCTTTTGTCACCTCTTACACACTATAACTGGCTTCTTCTCCTGACCACCTTAGGGTCCATAATTCTTATGTTTATTCTGATGTTGCGCCTCCACTACCTTAACCAGTTCCTCGCACATTCTTCCATCCATGGAACACAATGATGTTGCTTCTACTAACCCTCATATGCTACTCCTAATGGACCCGATTGAATGATAACTGTCTCAAAGGCGAGTTTACACCCTTAGCAAATTTCCATGTCTTCTTTTCTTGAGTGTTCACCAACTTAAAGCCAAACCTAACCAATTCCTCAAACTAACTCACATACTCACCAGTCGTCATCTCTTCTTGTTTTAAGTCAATAAACCTCTTTGATAGTGAATCCCTCTCTGCCCTAGAAAATAAATTTTTCCTTAAACTTCCTCTTAAACATTCCCAAGTAATAGTGTCCACCTCTACCTCCACCATCACTACCTCCCACCAACATACTGCTTCACCCTACAAGTGCCAAGACTCCAACCAAAAATATCACTAAGTCTTAATAAGTAGAAAATCTTCTCATAGTTATTTAACCATGTCCAAGTCATTGGGTATGGTTCCGTCCCAATAAAGGGCTTTCCACCATGACCGGAGAAATATCTACACAGCTTGGGAAAGCCAATAACTGGTGGTGTTTGGGCTGGAATCACACCTTGGGTAGTGCTGGTGGTAGCGGTGGCTATAGGTTCGGTGGGTTAAGTACTAGCTTGACTCATGGCTTGAAGATAGCACTTGGACCATAATGGAATATTAACTCCAGGGATATCCTGTACATCTACTCAGGTGCTAGTCCCTGCTTTGGTTTCTAGCCTGCCTGTAACAACCTAGAATTTTAGTCCATGGATTTTTAATGTTTAATTAAATTTAAATATTGAATAATTTGGGTTTAAAGTTAAATAACTTCAATTAAATTATAGATATTATTAAAATATGTAAATAGGAAAGTTTAATGATTAAGCATGTTCTGAACTAATTATCAATAAAATGGGTTTTTAAATTTTACTCTAGTTTTTTAATTTAAAAATGGCCTCCTTCTTCTATCAGTGACTTTTCTTCCTCCACCTTTCCTCTCTCCCGTCCACCGCTTCGTCTGCTACATTCTAGTCCCCTCCGCGCCAACTCTATGGCCAAGAATCGTAAAGACAAGCCAAAGCTTGCTGCATCTGTTGGTCTCTCTTCTCGGACCAGATTTGGTCGTTATTTTCTAACCTGGAATCACACCGTTTATTTTCGGTTATCCCGGTGTCGCCTTTGATTACTTCTGCATCTGTACCTCCTATCGATATACCACCTTGAGCCTCTATCTCCTCGCTTGCTGCTAACCTCGCCGCTTCGCTGGATGGTGTTATCCCTCTGTCAGGTATTGCCAATGTTAGTACATCTTCTCCTGTTTCGCATTTGGTTTCGAACGTTGGCAATTGGGCGAGTGTGAATCGCAATATTAGTTCGGGAGTTGATGCTTCAGATCTGTTGAGTGGTGGTTTACGGTTTGTACCACCTGACATTGTTGTCGTGGGTTCAATTTCTGATTTGAGCTGTTCGATTGGTAGTGTTAAAGAGAAGTTGGCCTTAGTCACAGTTGGCATTATTGCCGAGGGTTTACCTTCTACTTTGAATGGTTTGATTTCTGATGTTAATACCGAGCATTTCCTGGTACAATCGGAACCTTTGTTACATTCGGGTTCGAATGAGTGTGCCCATGCTCCTCTGGTACAGTCAGAGTCAGTTCCTTTGCAACTTCCTGTAGCTTCTGTTCCCTGTGAGATTCTGGTTGGTGATGTGCTCTCTAAGGGATGTTGTGTTGCCTCTGTTAATACTACTTCCAAACTAGTTTGGTCGTCTCTGTTCAAGACATTGCCTCAGATTGCCGGTGATTTCTCACCGTAGACTTTCAGTGAAAGGGAGTGTAGATTAAGGATCTTAAGGCTAATTTAACACTAGGGGGTGAATAGTGTTTAATGGATTCTAAGACTTATATGGACTAAATTAAAATTATGACACAAACAAATGCAGAACTTAATCACAAAACAATCACAGAATCAAACATAGATGTAAAAAATAAATAAAAAGCAGTAAAAGGAAAGAACTCACCGGATTTTATACTGGTTTCGAGTTACCCTACGTCCAGTCCTGCACCAAGGCAAACACCTCGTACAGATTTTTATTTTACCAATGTCGAGATTACAATCCTCAATTTCTAAAGTCCTTGAGGTACCCACCTATCTCTCGAGTCCGGGGCAAACTCTCTTGATTTACGGGCCACAAGTTCACCCAATTGGTTTCCAGGCACAACCACACCTTATAGAGAGACTCGATAAACTTTTGATTACAAATTGATCCTATAACTCTGAATAGCACTTTGATCTTCGAGAGAGGGAAGAGAATCAAACAAGAATGAGATTCTAATTTGATTCAATTGAGAATTCGGTAGAATTTCGATACAATATTAAAAATATGAATATTTTAGAATATGGATTTGTGGAGAAGAAGGAGTGAAGAAAATAAGAAAATAGTTAGTTAAAAAATTCGTTTGTGAAGGCAGCGAAACACATATTTGAATTATCCGTCTTTTTTTCATCATCGTCTGATTCATGAATAGCAGCGAAACACAGATTTGAATTATCCGTCTTTTTTTCATCGTCACTGGATGATGAGTCCGAGTCATCAAGAGTTGCTGTGTATGCTTTCTTTCTTTTCCTTGATGAATCATTGTTTGGAGGGAACAACTGTTTATCTGGATACGGACAATCTTTCCTATGATGCCCGAATTTATTGCAATTGTAGCATCTATCATTGTTGACGTTCTCCGTATTATTTCTGGAATTCCTTTGATAATTTCTTTTGTAATTACTCATTTTTCTATATTTTAGGAATTTCCGGAAGTTTCTTGTCATGAAAGCAATCTCCTCATCACTGTCTGGTTCCGAATCTTCAGTTGTTGCATTGAATGCTAATGACTTCTTTTCTGTAGCCTTGTTTTCTCTTCTTCCTTGCAGTTGAACTTCATAAGACATCAGATTCCCAATCAATTCTTCTACTTTCATTAGACTGATATCATTTGCTTCTTTGATTGCAAGTGTCTTTTGATCCCATTCTGGAGTGAGTAAATTTAGAATTTTTCTGACTTGGTCTTCCTCCGAAAAGCTTTTTCCCAGTGCAATTAGTGAATGAACAATATCTTGAAATCGACAATACATGTCGGAAATGGATTCATTTGCATGCATTTTAAACAATTGAAACTAATTAGTTAATATGGAAATTTTAGTCTGTTTAACTTTGCTTGTTCCTTCATGAGTAACTTGCAAAATTTTCCAGATTTCAAATGCAGACTTACAAACATACACTCTATTAAACTCATTCCTATCTAGTGAACAAAATAATATATTCATGGCCTTTGAGTTATTTTGTGCAACATTCTTTTGCTCAGTAGTCCACTGGGCAAAATCGGTAGTTGGTTCAACATACTCAGTTTGTGTGATATTCCAAGTGTCTAATCCTACTGATTCTAAATTTTCATTCTACAAGCCCAATATGCATAATTACTGCTATTGAAAAATGGTGGTCTGACAGTAGACTGACCTTCTACTAATGAACTAGTGTTAGTGTTAATAGAACTAGTGCCAGAGTTGACATTACCAGTGTTGGTAGCCATTAAAACAATTTTCAAGTTTCAAACAATGAAAAATATGAAAACCAATGCTCTGATACCAATTGAAAGGGAGTGCGGATTAAGGATCTTAAGGCTAATTTAACACTAGAGGGGAGGGTGAATAGTGTTTAATGGATTCTAAGACTTATATGGACTAAATTAAAATTATGACACAAACAAATGCAGAACTTAATCACAAAACAATCACAGAATCAAACATGGATGCAGAAAGTAAATAAAAAGCAGTAAAAGGAAAGAACACAACGGATTTTATACTGGTTCGGAGTTACCCTACGTCCAGTCTTGCACCAAGGCAAACACCTCGTACAAATTTTTATTATACCAATGTCGAGATTACAATCCTCAATTTCTAAAGGCCTTGAGGTACCCTTCTGTCTCTCGAGTCCGGGGCAAACTCTCTTGATTTACGGGCCACAAGATCAACCAATTGATTTCTAGGCACAACCACACCTTATAGAGAGACTCGGTTAAATTTTGATTACAAATTGATCCTATAACTCTGAATAGAACTTTGATCTTCGAGAGAGGGCAGAGAATCAAACAAGAATGAGATTCTAATTTGATTCACTTGAGAATTCGGCAGAATTTCGGTACGATCTTAAAAATATGAATATTTTAGAATATGGATTTTTGGAGAAGAAGGAGTGAAGAAAATAAGAAAATAGTTAGTTAAAAAATTCGTTTGTGAAGGCTATTTATAGACCAGTAACGGTCATAACCATTCGTGAAGAGATTAAACGAATAGACACTTCTTTTGAAAATTGAAACTTTTGAATTTAACGGCCACCATGTCGACATGGGGTATCCCATGATGTCGACATCCCTTAGTTAAAAACAATGTAAAATTTGTTTTGAAAATGGTATTGAAAGGAAAACAAGATGAAATGATTCTGGAGTAAAATAAACTAATTTTCCTATGTTTTAAAATAAAGAAGAGTAGAAAAATGTATTTTTAGAATGTATATATAAATTTGATTTTAAATCGCAAGTATATATATATTATTAAAGAACATTTAAAAATCAGAAGATAGTTTTAAAAACAAACGAAGTTTAAAACAAGAGTTTATTTAAAAACAAAAACAAAGAATATTTTAAGGCTAAAACATCTTTTTGAAAATCATTTGAAAAAATAATTTTTAAGGCTAAAACATTTTGAAAAGCAGTTTTGAAAATCATTTTGAAAAACCATTTTGAAGTAGTTTTGCAAGCTTCTTCCTGCAGAATATCTCATCACATTAGGACTCGAGAACTTGTACAAAACCAGGATGTTCGTGGGTTTGTAAGCCACTTGTCGTAGGTTTGTAAGCTACTTGTCGTGGGTTTGTAAGCCACTAAGAAGATAGAAATGGGTTCCATCCCAAATGAAATTTGGAATGAAGATTTCCGTGCTATTATGAAGTTTTAACAAAACCTAGACACTTATCTTGAAATCTTGATCTTGATACTCTAGAGTCTTCAATCTTGATATCTCCATTCTGAATCTTGAGTCTTGAGTCTTTATACTGATCAGTCTTTTGTAATCAATACCTGCATATATATATATATATATCCTGCATAGTTCCTGAATATATATATCTATCTAGACAATAGTGTTAGTATATATTTTATAATAAGATATGTTAAAAAGGTAGTTGTCATCAAAACCAACATCTCAGTTCCTAACCATCTCCCCCTTTTTGATGATGACAACCTGTATTTATAAAATATACTTACCATACCATAACTCCTATCATAACTCCCCTTTACTCCATGACTCCCCCTTACTCCAATCATAACTCCCCCTTACTCCAAGCCAACTACTATTTTATAACTTCTCCCCCTTTGTCATCAACAAAAACTTCTTACTAATAAATTCCCTGATCTTGATATAAGATAATCAACCATAATACAATAGAGTAATTCATATATAAGTGTAATAAGAGCTAAGTGGGATCATAAGTATGAAATGTGATCATAAATGTTAAATGTGATCATGAGTGTAATCCAAATGTAAATCAATCATCATCCAACCATATTTACAGTAATTATTCAATCCAAACATATATAAAAATCACACCAAACGTTTTAAATAAGTCAAGTCAATCAAGTTTAAAACACAGCAGTAAAATCAAACAAATAACATACAAAATGACTAGACATTCCTTGGTACTTCCACCCATCCATCTTCTCCAAAGATAGGGTCTGCTTTGATGGCATCCCATTCCTCTTTATCTTTGTCGAGAGTGACTGGTGGATTTCCTTCGAGATCATCCTTGTTAAGGGCTGAGATCATCCAACGAATGGCGTCGAAATGTCTCTCTTGCTCCTTGATCATCTATTTTTAGATCCATACTCCCATCGTCGTCTGATTCATGAATAGCAGCGAAACACAGATTTGAATTATCCGTCTTTTTTTCATCGTCACTGGATGATGAGTCTGAGTCATCAAGAGTTGTTGTGTATGCTTTCTTTCTTTTCCTTGATGAATCATTGTTTGGAGGGAACAACTGTTTATCTGGATACGGACAATCTTTCCTATGATGCCCGACTTTATTGCAATTGTAGCATCTATCATTGTTGACGTTCTCCGTATTATTTCTGGAATTCCTTTGATCATTTCTATTGTAATTACTCATTTTTCTATATTTTAGGAATTTCCGGAAGTTTCTTGTCATGAAAGCAATCTCCTCATCACTATCTGGTTCCGAATCTTCAGTTGTTGCATTGAATGCTAATGACTTCTTTTCTGTAGCCTTGTTTTCTCTTCTTCCTTGCAGTTGAACTTCATAAGACATCTGTTTCCGGGGGATTTGACCAGGCAACTAGTACTCGGCAATAAGTGCTCGGCATCAGAGAGTGACCGGCATCAAGGAGTGTTCGACGAAGCACTGGCCATCCAGGAGTGTTCGGCGAAGCAACTGACATCCATGAGTACTCGGCATAGTACTCGGCATCCATTAGTGTCCGGCGTCCAGTAATGTTCGGCGAAATACTCAACAGTGTTCGGCGTCAACTGGCACTCAACGTCAACCACTGCTCGGCATCAAGGCTGCTCGGCATACAAGAGCACTCGACATCGAGACTGTTCGGCGTACAAGAGTACTCGGCGTCAAGGCTGCTCGGCATAAAGGAGTACTCGGCATCCCATGGTGTTCGGCGAGGAACTTGACAACCAGGAGTGTTCGGCGAGGCACCCAACATCCAACGAGTGCTCGGCAACAAGTGTGCTCGGCATCAAGACTGCTCGGCATACCAGAGTGCTCAGCAACGAGAGCGCTCGGCGTCAAGACTGCTCGGCATACGAGACTGTTCGGCATACAGGAGTACTCGGCTTAGTACCCGGTGGGATTAGAAGTACTCGGCGTAAGGGCACTCGGCGTCTAGAAGAGCGTTCGGCTTCAACTGAATAACACCCTACACTTCCCAAACATCAACCACCTCGTTCGGCATAGAAGGGACCGTTCGGCGTCAGAGCGTTCGGCACATCTGTGGTTCGGCATACAGCGCTCACTATACTCGGGCTGGAGTGTTCGGCCAACAGCCCACTTGGGAAGTCCAGCCCATCTTTGCCTATAAATAGAGGGGCAGGGTCACAGTGAAAGGGATCCTTTTTTGGAGAGAAAACACCGGGGAGACTCTGCCATTTTCAAGGCTCATCTTCTCTACTTAACAACTTCATTCAAGCATTTGATTCACGAATTGTATTTGTAATCAACTATAAAGAAGATCAATAAAGTTTAACTTCAAAGTGGACGTAGGCAATTACGCTGAACCACTATAAATTTGGTGTTCTTACTTTCTGCATTTAGATTAGCATTGTCTTCTCTGTTTAATTTGATTTCATCACTTATATCTCTACACAATCTTCTTCTACGAGGTTGGTGACCAATTTTGGTGCTAACACTTTGGTGCTTTCACTGAGAATCGAATTCTCAGACCTCAAGGATCTGCTTTGAAGCTACTGGATTGAACAAATCCCCCAAAGAAGATCCGACTTACTGATAGGACATCCGTTGATTCTACTCAGAGTTCATACCGATAACTCTACAATGGCAAGACAACGTACCAGGTCAGCTTCTCTTAATGCGGATGCCCGAGAGACTGCTAGCGTGCAACAAGCATGACCTAGCAATCAACCGGCGATCCCGAGTGCAGGGATTGCCGCTCAAGAACAGACTCCAGTTGTCACCAGAGTAGAGTTCAATGACTTGATGAGAGAACTTAGGGAAAGCAGGAGACAACTGGGAGAACAGATGCAAGCTAATGCCAACCTGATGGCACAACTCACTCAACAGCAGCAACAGAATGCTGGGGGCAACCCTGCTGCTTATTCCTCATCTGACAGCTCTACTTCTTCTGATGAACCACCCAGGCGTAGACGCCGCAAGACTGAAGCTGCAAGGGCGGATGCTGCTGTTCGAACAGCTGGAGACCGCGACCAAGCCAGAACTGGAAGCTTCAGAACCGGAGTACAGATGGAGGATGGAGCTCCAGATCATCAAAATGCTAATAATGTTGAACCTCACGACGCACGATTGGCAGATCGCCAGGAAAGGAGGCATCAGCATGGACAGGCGCGTAGAACTGACTCCAACCTCCCAGCTTCCATACAGACACCCGATCTGACAGCCATGATCAGGCAACTGATGAAAGAAAATCAGGGCTTATCAAATGACGATTGGGGAGTGTCAAGAAGTCATACTCCGTTCATGGATGTTGTGCTGCAAGCGGCGTACCCCAAGAAGTTTAGCATGCCAACCATTCCTGCATACGAAGGAAAGACTGACCCCAGACAACATGTAATGAGGTATGAATGGATGATGGATTCAGCCAGAGCAAATGATGCCACCAAGTGTAGGTGCTTTCCGATTACTCTATCTGGGATCGCTACTATGTGGTTCACCCGACTTCCTCCGCGATCCGTATCAAACTTCGAGGAGTTGGCAAAGAAGTTTATTGAGCAGTTCAGGATACACACTACACGCCCGAAGGACATGATGTCTCTGTCAAGTGTAATCCAAAATCCCGTAGAGTCGCTGAAGGAGTACTTACAAAGATTCCACGTTGCGGCAACTGAAGTCAGTAATCCCAATGACCATGCAATTCTAATGGCTATAATGAGAGGTGTAGATCTGGATTCTGAGTTTGGAGACTGGCTGGCAGGAAAACCTCCGGCTACGCTAGAGCGTTTCTACTCCAAGGCACACCAGTTCATAAGAAGAGAGGAAGCTAGGTGGGTACGACGAGATAAGGCACCGGGACTTGCCCAAGAGTCAATCAAGAGCAACATTGCTGTGAAGCAATCTGGAGACAATTCGGGAAAGGTCCAAGTCAATGTCCAGAGTAAGCCTGTGCAGCCCAAAGAGTCCGGGGGAAGAAGTCAAGGAAAGAGGAAAGAAGCGGGCAAGTGGAAGTCGAGAATTCCCAGCTACAGCGAGTACACTCCGCTAAACGCCCCACTTGAGAACATTTACCTATCCACCTGCAACACATTTCAGTATCGAAAACCACGTCCAAAAGAATCAACTGAAGAACAGAGGCGGACCGGGAAATATTGTCGCTTCCATGAGACTTATGGACACAATACGGAAGAATATAGACACTTGCACGACGCTATCGAAAAGTTGATCAGGCAGAAGAAATTGCAGGAATTTGTGAAGGATCCACAAGAAGGAGGACAGGGGACGTCCAACCCAGGTCGTGCACCAGCTCCACGTCATCCCGAGGAGCCTGCCCGGACCGTGGGTAGACTGGTCATAAATACAATCATCGGCAGGCCTCACCCCGCGGATAAGAATTGGCAGGAGATGGAGCGATATGCAAGTTCCTTGAAGCATGCAGATTTTGAGTGTTGTTCGAACGTGGAGGACGGAGCCCCTGCTAAGCAGCAGCGCGTAATGACAGACGATATTGTGTTCAGGAACAGAGACGCTGATCAGGTAGAGGCTCCGACCATCGATCCCATGGTCATATCTGCAACGATCGGACCAGCATATGTAAAAAGAATTTTGATTGATTGTGGAAGTTCAGTCAACATCATCTTCAAGAAGGCCTACGATCAGATGAAGCTAGAGACAAAAGACTTGAAACCATCCAAAGCTCGTATCCACGGCTTTAACGGCGCTGCGACTAATGCAATAGGATATGTCGAGTTACCAGTTGAACTGGGACAAGGCGAGCGTCGGAGGGTACGAATTCTACCCTTTGTAGTTTTGGATGTGGACTCTCCGTATAATGTTTTCTTGGGTCGGCCGGCCCTGGCTGAATTTCGGGCGGCGTTATCCCCGTGGTGCTTAACTTTGAAGTTTCCGACTGACAAAGGAGTTGGCATTGTTCACGGTAACCAAGCAGCTGGTCGTTCCTGTTATGTGGCCGAGCTCCGAGAGGCCCACCGGAGGGAGAAGGGAAAGGTTGCGGACAACCCCATCTGCATCCTCAATGCGAATAATTGACAAGTAGCGCCCGAGCCCTGGCTTGGGCATAGTTCTCGGATCTACGGAGATATAGATCCGAGAGACGACGATGAGAAACCCAGGGAAGAGAAGGCGGCACCGGCTGAATTAACAATTGACATTTCAGTTAGCCGTGACGACCCTTCGCGAATACTGAAGATCGGATCACAGCTAGGCCCCGCAATGACTGAAGACCTTAGCGACTTCCTCCGGGCGAACCTTGATGTTTTCGCCTGGACGCATTCTGATATGTGTGGGATTAGTCCCGCCATCACGAGTCATATGTTGAACATAGACCCGAAATACGTCCCAGTCAAGCAAAAAAGGAGAGGAATGGATCCGGAGAGGTCCGCTGCTCTTGGAGAGGAGGTGGACAAACTCAAAGCAAATGGGTTCGTCCGCGACGCCCTCTACCCGGAATGGGTCTCCAACTCCGTGCTAGTAAAGAAGGCGAATGGGAAATGGAGGACTTGCGTAGATTATTCCGACTTGAACAAAGCATGCCCTAAGGACAGTTTCCCATTGCCTAGGATCGATCAGTTGGTCGATTCCACCGCAGGACACGAGTTACTGTCATTCATGGATGCTTACTCAGGATACAACCAAATCCCAATGCATATTCCGAACCAAGAACACACCAGCTTCGTTACAAATGTCGGGCTATATTTCTATATAGTGATGCCCTTCGGATTGAAGAATGCTGGAGCGACTTATCAACGTTTGGTGAATCGAATGTTCAAGGACCAGCTGGGCAAAACCATGGAAGTCTATGTGGATGACATGCTTGTGAAATCACGACGGTCAAACGACCACATTCAAGACTTAGCTGAAATGTTTAACATACTCAGGTTCTATGGAATGAAGATCAACCCGCTGAAGTGTTCTTTTGGCGTTGCATCAGGGAAGTTTTTAGGATTCATCGTCAACGCTAGAGGAATCGAAGCCAACCCAGAAAAGATCCAAGCTATTCGAGATGTACAAGCGCCCAGGACTATAAAGCAGGTACAGAGCTTGAACGGAAAAGTAGCTGCGCTGAGTCGATTTATATCCAAGGCAACTGACAAGTGCATCCCGTTCTTTGACATAATAAAGAAAGGAAAGAGAAATTTTGAATGGACGTCTAGCTGCGAGGAAGCATTCCGGAACCTGGTAAGGCATCTGGAGAGCCCACCAATGCTATCTAAACCAGTTGACCATGAGATGTTGTACGTTTACTTAGCTATATCCCCTCATGCGATAAGCGCAGCTTTGGTTCGTGAGGAGGATCGAGTCCAGAAGCCGGTGTATTATGTTAGCAAGCGTTTAACGGGGGCAGAGAAGAATTACCCTAAAATCGAGAAATTGGCTTATTGCTTGGTGATTGCATCACGCAAGCTACGCCCATACTTTCAAGCGCATTCAATCGGCGTCTATACCGATCAACCCCTGAGGCAGGTACTTCAACGACCGGAAACTTCTGGAAGATTGCTAAAATGGAACATCGAGTTGAGCCAATTCGATATCGCGTACTTACCACGGAGAGCCATCCGAGGGCAAGCGTTAGCAGACTTCATCGCTGAATTTACCATACCCATCAAACCGGACGATCACGACATCATTCCCCCCATTCGATGGAAATTATACACTGACGGTGCATCAAACGACCGTTGCTCCAGCGCGGGCGTAGTTCTTATAACTCCGGAAAACCGATCAATCTATTATGCCCTAAAGCTCGATTTCCCGGCTACGAACAACGAAGCTGAATATGAAGCACTGATCGCTGGCTCGAAGCTCATCAAAGAACTCGGGATCGAATCAGTCGAAATCTTTTGTGACTCGCAGTTGGTGGTTTACCAAGTACGAGGAGACTACCAAGAAAAAGGACGAAAGCTTGCTCCGTACCTCGTTCAGGTCCAAGAACTACTATCAAATCTTGAGCGTTATGACATTTCACATATCCCGCGAGAACAGAACAAAGAAGCCGACTTGTTGGCTAAGTTCGCAAGTACCGACGATGCTCAACAAATGGGATTGTATCCCGTTGAAGTCTTGCATGCCCCGAGCGTAGACGAGATGAAAATCGATCGCGTATTGGAAACAGAGATCGAGAAGGACTCGTGGATAACCCCATTCAAACTGTACCTGACAACCGGGGCTTTACCAGAAAAAAGAAGCGAAAGACGACAGGTCCTTCGAAAGGCTGCGCGGTACGTAATGCAGGGTGGATCCATGTACCGAAAAGGATTCTCAGTCCCATTATTACGGTGCATCGCTCATGATGATACAAAGCGAGTCTTGAGGGAAGTTCACGAAGGGGAATGTGGCGACCATACTGGGGGGCAAACGCTAGCAAAAAAGATCCTCCGCTATGGATATTACTGGCCCACCGTAAACCGGGATGCCGCGGACTACGCAAGAAAATGCAACAAGTGTCAAAGATATGCGAAAATCCCGAGGGCTCCATCAACGGAACTCACACAAATGATCAGTCCTTGGCCATTTGCGATCTGGGGAATCGACATAATCGGCTCTTTGCCTCTATCCAAAGGTGGTGCGAAATACGCAATAGTTGCAGTTGACTATTTCACGAAATGGGCTGAGGCAGAACCTTTGGCCACTATCACCTCTAAGAAGGTCATTAACTTCGTTGTACGAAACATTATATGCCGCTTTGGCCTTCCACGCACCATCATTACAGACAACGGAACGCAATTCGAAAGTAGAGAGTTCAAAGAGTTCTGTTTAAAGTACGGCATCGAGAAAAAGTTCGCCGCCGTTGCACACCCAAAAGCTAACGGACAAGTCGAGGCCGTTAACAAAATAATCAAGTCCATACTAAAGAACCATCTGGAGAAGGTTGGAGGCAAGTGGGTAGATGAACTCCTGACAGCATTATGGGCGTATAGAACTACCCACAAGTCCGCGACCGGCCACACTCCGTTCGCCTTGGCATACGGCTCTGAAGCCGTTATACCCGTAGAACTTGAAGTTCCATCGCACCGAGTGACATACTATGACCCCAAGACGAACCAAAACCTCTTGCTGGAATCACTGGACTGCATCGACGAAAAGCGTGAAGAAGCTGAATTAAGGGCGGCAGCGCACAGACATCGAGTCAAGCGTTACTACGACGGCAGAGTCCGCCCAAGAATCTTTGATGTGGGTGATCTCGTTCTGAAACGAGTCTTCCCAGTTCCATCACGCATGAATCCCAGCTGGGAAGGTCCATACGCCATTGAACGGAAGCTTGGAGAAGGAACATTCAAGCTAGCAACCGTTGATGGCGCGACACTCCCCCGAGCATGAAACAGTGAACATCTGCGGCACTATTACATTTAGCATGTTTTCCTTTTTTGTTGTAGGCACTGTTATTTCCTGCATGTTTCCATTCAATAATGACTTAGTTTCCTTGTGAAAGTTGTAATCAAGCAATTTAGTTGATCTTCGTTAATAAAGGCTTGAAGCCATATTTTCTATGAAGTTTCTATATCTCTTAATTGGATGATAAACTACATTATCATTCACGACATGCAGACTCGTACAAACGATTCCAAATCTCCGAATCCCCAAAGTGTGGAGCGGAGTACTCTAAGTCCCCAGAGCGCGGACTAGAGTATAAACGATTTCCAATCTCCGAATCCCCAGAGTGTGGAGCGGAGTACTCTAAGTCCCCAGAGCGCGGACTAGAGTATAAACGATTTCCAATCTCCTAATCCCCAGAGTGCGGAGCGGAGTACTCTAAGTCCCCAGAGCGCGGACTAGAGTATAAACGATTTCCAATCTCCGAATCCCCAGAGTGCGGAGCGGAGTACTCTAAGTCCCCAGAGCGTGGACTAGAGTATAAACGATTTCCAATCCCCGAATCCCCAAAGTGTGGAGCGGAGTACTCTAAGTCCCCAGAGCGCGGACTAGAGTATAAACGATTTCCAATCTCCGAATCCCCAGAGTGCGGAGCGGAGTACTCTAAGTCCCCAGAGCGCGGACTAGAGTATAAACGATTTCCAATCTCCGAATCCCCAGAGTGCGGAGCGGAGTACTCTAAGTCCCCAGAGCGCAAACTAGAGTATAAACGATTTCCAATCTCTGAATCCCCAGAGTGCGGAGCGGAGTACTCTAAGTCCCCAGAGCGCGGACTAGAGTATAAACGATTTCCAATCTCCGAATCCCCAGAGTGCGGAGCGGAGTACTCTAAGTCCCCAGAGCGCGGACTAGAGTATAAACGATTTCCAATCTCCGAATCCCCAGAGTGCGGAGCGGAGTACCCTAAGTCCCCAGAGCGCGGACTAGAGTATAAACGATTTCCAATCTCCGAATCCCAGAGTGCGGAGCGGAGTACTCTAAGTCCCCAGAGCGCGGACTAGAGTATAAACGATTTCCACTCTCCGAATCCCCAGAGTGCGGAGCGGAGTACTCTAAGTCCCCAGAGCGCGGACTAGAGTATAAACGATTTCCAATCTCCGAATCCCCAGAGTGCGGAGCGGAGTACTCTAAGTCCCCAGAGCGCGGACTAGAGTATAAACGATTTCCAATCTCCGAATCCCCAGAGTGCGGAGCGGAGTACTCTAAGTCCCCAGAGCGCGGACTAGAGTATAAACGATTTCCAATCTCCGAATCCCCAGAGTGCGGAGCGGAATATTCTAAGTCCCCAGAGCGCGGACTAGAGTATAAATGATTTCAAATCTCCGAATCCCCAGAGTGCGGAGCGGAGTACTCTAAGTCCCCAGAGCGTGGACTAGAGTATAAACGATTTCCAATCTCCGGATCCCCAGAATGCGGAACGGAGAACTCTAAGTCCCCAGAGCGCGGACTAGAGTGTGAACAGTCTCAAGTCTCCAAGTCCTCGGAGCGCAGTGTCGGCAAACCAAATAAAGACAAGAGAATCATTCAAACAAAAAGAAACTAAAACTTTATTCAATAAGTCCAAAATGGGGATACATGATCACTCCTACAAAATTCAGACCTCTCTATACAAACTACAAATCATGGGAGATGAAAACAATTACAAAACTTAATCAGGAAACTTGTTGAACAAGTGCATCGATTACTTCTTCGACTTCTTCTTGTCTGCCTTTGGTGTTTCCGATGACTCCTCTCCCTCACGCTTTTTCTTGGACTTTTTGCTTGCTAGAGAGACTGAGTCAGGAGTAGGAGACGGAACATCTTGTGGTTTGGACCTGCCCGGGAGAATGATTTTCAAAGGTCTGTTCCACGGGTCAGTGAGTTCCAGTACTTCAGATTCAACTTTGACTTTGACCTTTCTCTTCTCCTCGTCGGCGAGACGGTCCTTCATGCTCATCTCTGAAGTATGTTCAGAGGCGCCAGTGATTTTAACTTCGTCGCTTCCTTCGGCAGGAGACGAAGTATCAAGTTTGTCATCATCAAGCGCCCCGATCACTTGAGCATCTGGACCGGGAGTTACCCCTGTGTGAGCAACGTCGCTTGTTTTCCCTGCTTCCTCCTTGGCGTCATCGCTCCTCGGAGTTAGCTCGGCGTCAGAACAACCTGCACAAAAATATAAGAAGTGGGCATTAGAACGAATAACCATTGCTGAAAAATGACGGGATCTCTTCGACTTCTAGAGAAAGAAGAATTTCCTACCAGGATCCGGTTGGCTATCGGTGGCGCGCGGGGATTCACCCTCCAGGATAGGTGACAGCACATGAACGCCGAGCCCGGGATCTTCGGGATCATAACTGGCATGCTGCTCGAATGGATCAAGCGTCGACCGACCGGCCGATTGAGCAGCATAAGGAGCGGCGATGTGAGGAGTAGTAGCGTCGGCCTCTGACGGGCCAGCCTCGTCGTTCTTCTCCTTCGAAGGGGAAGAGCCTTTGCCATAAAGAGCCAATGCTGCGGATAAATCCGATGGCTCATTCCCCCTCAGGAACTCCTTCACCAATGCATCCTCGTCGATCTCTTCGGAGCCTGACTCGACTTTCTTGATCTTTATCAGAGTTTCCCATGCCTCAGCCAGGTATTCGTGGTAGCCGTCGCCCAAGAATGTTAGGTCGCGGTGCATAAGGACGCGAGCTCCGTACTCGGCGATCAGCGGGTCAAACATACTCTTGACCTCTTCCCTGCCGGCCTCTGCGGCCGCCTCAAGGCGAGAATCAAGCTCCTCCACAGCCATTCTTTTGCCCTCCTCATGGGCCTCATCCTTCATTTTCTCGACCCCGGCAAGTTCGTTGTCGAGCTTTGTCTTCAGGAGTCGGGTAGCAACAATCTCATCACAATACCGCTGCGATTCTTCCTGAGCAGCTATTTTGTCTTCTTTCTCCTTGGAGAGTTGTTCTTTCAGCTCTTTGACTTGAGTAGCGAGCGCGTCCCTTTCCTTTTGGACAGAGTATTTTTCTAGGGCGAGGGCGCCGCTGCGCTGAACTGCTTCGTCAAGCTCCTTTTTGTGAGCCACCTCTAAGCGAGCAACTGCCTCAGCAGTATCTTTCGCACCTTGTTCAGCGGCTTCTAGCTTTGACTTATACGAAGCGAGCTCTTCGTCTTGGAGTTTGATGATTTTCTTATCGCTGTCAGCCTCCAGATTCAGACGGTCAATCTTGTGTTGACGCTCGACAGATACTTCCGAGATCTTCTCCACCAAGTGCACGAATGCGTCATGTTGAACATAGACGTCATTGTTGCAGGCAATGGCACTTTGCTTCACGTGCCCAGGAATGTGATGGATGGCTGGGAGGAATTTCAAACCGTCAAAACAGATTTTCAGAAACTTGGCCTTAAGGTCGACCGTCTTTTCCACAACAGTTGGGTCCACGGCAGGAATAGGAGGAGGAGGCTTAGAGAATTCCGTTCTTTTACGTTGCTCTCGAACTTGCCTCGTACTCGATGAACTGGAATGTTGTTCTCGAGCAGCATCAGACTGATAACCCTTCTGCAAAGACTTCTCTTTATCCGGCTCAGTTGGAGGAGGAAGATCGCGGGACTGGGAAGATTGATAGTGTGCTTTCTTGCGGTGAGACGACTCGCGCGGACGATTGTCCCTATCTTCATAATCACCTCGGTCCCGGCGTCTGCCTGAACCGGAATCCCGTCCGGAGTGATGGAATATAGAAGACCCCTGAAGGCGATCAAGTCCATGTGAGCGGCTCATATCACCTGCAAAGAAGGGAGATAACAACGAGTTAAGGAGAATTCACGAATTAAAAAGACTTGAAGTATATTATGGAATGCGCATGTGCGTGTGTGTCCTAGTGTTCCCCCCGACGGACCCGTTCGTTTATCTTTGCTAATCGGAGTATTGTCTCCTTGAGCCGGGAGTTGAGCTCCTGCGTTGCCCCTCGCGGGCTAAGAGAATTTAAGGGTTTCAGGATCATCGAACCCATAATTAAGCAAATCATCGGGGATGGACAGGTTGGACAGACCCCTCAGAGAACTTTCCAGGTGCTGCGAAGAAGCCTCTTTCTCAGGAAGGATAGGCGTAACTTTTGAGGTGCCACCAACTTTCTCCTTTTGAACCGTGTATTTCAACTTCTTCTTTCCCTTCGAAGGGGAGGATGATGTCTCAATATCCTGAACTTTGATTGCTGGATTCCAAGCGGGACCCACGTTCTCGCCCTGAGTTTCGGGGGCATCATCCTCTTTGCGCTCGCCTTCTTCGTGCGTGTCGGGAGCGCGACGCGACGACGGTCCGGCAAGTTTTTTCCCTTTACCAGATGGAGGTTTGGGAATTGTAACACCTTCTGGAAGGCTGATCCGACGACCAGGGGCTAGCAAGCCGAACCCCGACAGCGATTCATTTGAAATGATAGTCCGGATGTCTCGATCCTCAACAGGAAGAGCTCTAATGGCTTCAACAGCCTTAGAATATCCTCGGCCTTCCGGACGCGGGTTGATACATGAAAAGATGAAATGAAGAGTTAGGAAAAGCATGACTCCAATTAAATATGAATAACGATTCAGCAAAGAGACTTACTGCCTTCAACCCATCTCCTAGCGAAACCAGAAGGGCAGCGCACATAGAACCATTCCTGTTTGTACAGGGCGAATTTGCTACAGGCCCCTGTCAAGATCTGGCACTTGTGGTATGGCTCGAGGAACATAAAGGAGGGGCTATCTTTCCGTCTCTTGAACATATAAATATATCGGATATCACCGGGAGTTGGAGGTCTGGAGAAGACGGCCATGAAGAGTAAGTAAGTCCCATATAGAAACGCATGATCGTTCGGGTGCAGTTGCGATGGAGCCATGTCTATGTACTGCAGAACGTCCCGGAGAAATAAGTTGAAGGGAGGCACGCTGCCCATCCAACACATGAACTTGTTGCAGGTAGTGTACCCGACTGGGGGCAGATGAGGGCGATCGTGTCTTGAAGGAACTAACACGTCGGCAAAAGGAATCCCGTGAATAGAACATATCCGTCGCAGAGCAGCTTCGTTGATCTTCGAGGCTTGAGAATCGATCGGATTGTCTAGTAAGATGGTTGCCTCCAGAGCGTCGGGCGCTAAGTTATGAGCAGGAGAAGTTGACGGGTTAGAAGCATCAGTGGCTCCTTGCCTTGCTGACGGCCCAGGCCTGTCAGATATGGTGGCAGAACTAGATTTTCTCGATATCCCGAATAAATAATGAACCTGGCTAAATGCTTGAGAGAGCTATACTTAAAAAACATTGAACGTTAGAATTAGCAACACGATTTTTCCCCCCATGTGGTGTGTGAACTAGTGCAAGCAATTGTGTGCAGGCAATAAGAATCTAAAGGTTCTAAAGATGTAATATTTAGCTTCGAATCATCGCCTTCGAAGACCGTCATCGTTGACCGTCTCAGAAAGCTCGCCTTGAGGAGATTACAGTCCCAGATTCAGAAGACATATGATTTCTAAAGTAACCGGCTTAAGTGTAGTTAGACACTTATACTGTTCGGCATTTTTAATGTTGTTCGGCATTTGTATTGACCGGCTAAAGACATTATCCGGTCCAAGAATTGTTCGGCAATTGCTTTGTTTGACTAAGGTAATGGTTCGACCTAAGGGTTGTTCGGCTGAAGTCAGTGTTCGGCATGTCAATTGTATTGTTCGGCTAAAGTCATCGTTCGGCATGTCAGTTATACTGTTCGGCTAAAGTCATCGTTCGGCATGTCAGTTATACTGTTCGGCTAAAGTCATCATTCGGCATGTCAGTTATACTGTTCGGCTAAAGTCATCGTTCGGCATGTCAGTTATATTGTTCGGCTAAAGTCATTGTTCGGCATGTCAGTTGTATTGTTCGGCTAAAGTCAATGTTCGGCGTATCAATTGTATTGGTCGGCTAAAGTCATCGTTCGACTAAAAGTGGTGCTCCGCCACGATTTCAACTCCACCCTACACCTTCTCCATCCACGCCGAACGACAGAGACGGATCGCCCGGCAAAGACTACGCCGTTCAACACCCCATCTACCTTCTATCGTTCGGCACGGAGGAGCTATCCCCAATTAGACAACTCAAAACGAGCGAACCACTCCTACTAGCCACGCGTTTACAACTAAAGGAAATACTCTATTTCCATAAGATGAACCTAAAATGGAAGTAGTGCAATTGTTAGAGGAAGGATACCTAATTCGACGATCGAAGTTGAGAATGGATTATATAGGCTTTATATCTGGTAGGATGGGAAGAGTTGAAAGTCTCTAAGGAATGGCTGAAAAGAAGGCGTAAAGGGAAAAGAGACGGTGAGGACCTGGTTATATAGAGGGAGGTAGAAGTTGAAGAGGCTATACCCGGTAGAACCGGTCAACACCGAAGGGTTTGGCATCGTAGCAGTATGACGTTTGGCACATGAGGTACGTCCGGCTTCGAGCGTATCGTTCGGCATCGTAGCAGTGTGACATTCGGCACACGAGGTATCGTTCGGCTTCGAGCGTATCGTTCGGCATCTAAATCTCGTTCGTCTTGCACCTCCTTCGCTAGCATTCTCGAGAAGGTACCTCCGAGGTAGATTGTACCAGATTCAAAGCGCATCACGTTCGGCCACGCAATACACTTTGGGGGGCAAGTGTTTCCGAGTGATTTGACCAGGCAACTAGTACTCGGTAATAAGTGCTCGACATCAGAGAGTGACCGGCATCAAGGAGTGTTCGGCGAAGCACTGGCCATCCAGGAGTGTTCGGCGAAGAAACTGACATCCATGAGTACTCGGCATCCATTAGTGTCCGGTGTCCAGTAATGTTCGGCGAAATACTCAGAAGTGTTCGGCGTCAACTGGCACTCAACGTAAACCACTGCTCGGCATCAAGGCTGCTCGGCATACAAGAGCACTCGGCATCGAGACTGTTCGGCGTACAAGAGTACTCGGCGTCAAGGCTGCTCGGCATACAGGAGTACTCGGCATCCCATGGTGCTCGGCGAGGCACTTGACAACCAGGAGTGTTCGGCGAGGTACCCAACATCCAACGAGTGCTCGGCAACAAGTGTGCTCGGCATCAAGACTGCTCGGCATACCAGAGTGCTCAGCAACGAGAGCGCTCGGCGTCAAGACTGCTCGGCATACGAGACTGTTCGGCATACAGGAGTACTCGGCGTAGTACCCGGTGGGATTAGAAGTACTCGGCGTAAGGGCACTCGGTGTCTAGAAGAGCGTTCGGCTTCAACTGACTAACACCCTACACTTCCTAAACATCAACCACCTCGTTCGGCATAGAAGGGACCGTTCGGTGTCAGAGCGTTCGGCACATCTGTGGTTCGGCATACAGCGCTCACTATACTCGGGCTGGAGTGTTCGGCCAACAGCCCACTTGGGAAGTCCAGCCCATCTTTGCCTATAAATAGAGGGGCAGTGTCACAGTGAAAGGGATCCTTTTTTGGAGAGAAAACACCGGGGAGACTCTGCCATTTTCAAGGCTCATCTTCTCTACTTAACAACTTCATTCAAGCATTTGATTCACGAATTGTATTTGTAATCAACTATAAAGAAGATCAATAAAGTTTAACTTCAAAGTGGACGTAGGCAATTACGCTGAACCACTATAAATTTGGTGTTCTTACTTTCTGCATTTAGATTAGCATTGTCTTCTCTGTTTAATTTGATTTCATCACTTATATCTCTACACAATCTTCTTCTACGAGGTTGGTGACCAATTTTGGTGCTAACAACATCAGATTCCCAATCAATTCTTCTACTTTCATTAGACTGATATCATTTGCTTCTTTGATTGCAAGTGTCTTTTGATCCCATTCTGGAGTGAGTGAATTTAGAATTTTTCTAACTTGGTCTTCCTCCGAAAAGCTTTTTCCTAGTGCAATTAGTGAATGAACAATATCTTGAAATCGACAATACATGTCGGAAATGGACTCATTTGCATGCATTTTAAACAATTGAAACTGATTAGTTAATATGGAAATTTTAGTCTGTTTAACTTTGCTTGTTCCTTCATGAGTAACTTGCAAAGTTTTCCAGATTTCAAATGCAGACTTACAAACATACACTCTATTAAACTCATTCCTATCTAGTGAACAAAATAATATATTCATGGCCTTTGAGTTATTTTGTGCAACATTCTTTTGCTCAGTAGTCCACTGAGCAAAATCAGTAGTTGGTTCAACATACTCAGTTTGTGTGATATTCCAAGTGTCTAATCCTACTAATTCTAAATAAATTTTCATTCTACAAGCCCAATATGTATAATTACTGCTATTGAAAAATGGTGGTCTGACAGTAGACTGACCTTCTACTAATGAACTAGTGTTAGTGTTAATAGAACTAGTGCCAGAGTTGACATTACCAGTGTTGGTAGCCATTAAAACAATTTTTAAGTTTCAAACAATGAAAAATATGAAAACCAATGCTCTGATACCAATTGAAAGGGAGTGCGGATTAAGGATCTTAAGGCTAATTTAACACTAGAGGAGAGGGTGAATAATGTTTAATGGATTCTAAGACTTATATGGACTAAATTAAAATTATGACACAAACAAATGCAGAACTTAATCACAGAACAATCACAGAATTAAACACAGATGCAGAAAGTAATAAAAAGCAGTAAAAGGAACGAACACATCGGATTTTATACTGGTTCGGAGTTACCCTACGTCCAGTCTTGCACCAAGGCAAACACCTTGTACAGATTTTTATTATACCAATGTCGAGATTACAATCCTCAATTTCTAAAGGCCTTGAGGTACCCTTCTGTCTCTCGAGTCCGGGGCAAACTCTCTTGATTTACGGGCCACAAGATCACCCAATTGATTTCCAGGTACAACCACACCTTATAGAGAGATTCGATAAAATTTTGATTACAAATTGATCCTATAACTTTGAATAGCACTTTGATCTTCGAGAGAGGGCAGAGAATCAAACAAGAATGAGATTCTAATTTGATTCACTTGAGAATTTGGCAGAATTTCGGTACGATCTTAAAAATATGAATATTTTAGAATATGGATTTGTGGAGAAGAAGGAGTGAAGAAAATAAGAAAATAGTTAGTTAAAAAATTCGTTTGTGAAGGCTATTTATAGACCAGTAACGGTCATAACCATTCGTGAAGAGATTTAAACGAATAGACACTTCTTTTGAAAATTGAAACTTTTGAATTTAACGGACACCATGTCGACATGGGGTATCCCATGATGTCGACATCCCTTAGTTAAAAACAATGAAAAATTTGTTTTGAAAATGGTATTGAAAGGAAAACAAGATGAAATGATTTTGGAGTAAAATAAACTAATTTTCCTATGTTTTAAAATAAAGAATAGTAGAAAAATGTATTTTTAGAATGTATATATAAATTTGATTTTAAATCTCAAGTATATATATATATATATATATATATATTATAAAAGAATATTTAAAAATCAGAAGATAGTTTTAAAAACAAACGAAGTTTAAAACAAGAGTTTATTTAAAAACAAAAACAAAGAATATTTTAAGGCTAAAACATCTTTTTGAAAATCATTTGAAAAAATAATTTTTAAGGCTAAAACATTTTGAAAAGCAGTTTTGAAAATCATTTTGAAAAACCATTTTGAAGTAGTTTTGCAAGCTTCTTCCTGCAGAATATCTCATCACATCAGGACTCGAGAACTTGTAAAAAACCAGGATGTTCGTGGGTTTGTAAGCCACTTGTCATAGGTTTGTAAGCTACTTGTCGTGGGTTTGTAAGCCACTAAGAAGATAGAAATGGGTTCCATCCCAAATGAAATTTGGAACGAAGATTTCCGTGCTATTATGAAGTTTTAACAAAAACTAGACACTTATCTTGAAATCTTGATCTTGATACTCTAGAGTCTTCAATCTTGATATCTCCATTCTGAATCTTGAGTCTTTATACTGATCAGTCTTTAGTAATCAATACCTGCATATATATATATATATATATATATATATATCCTGCATAGTTCCTGAATATATATATATATATATATCTAGACAATAGTGTTAGTATATATTTTATAATAAGATATGTCAAAAAGGTAGTTGTCATCAAAACCAACATCTCAGTTCCTAACAATCTCCCCCTTTTTTGATGATGACAACCTGTATTTATAAAATATACTTACCATACCATAACTCCTATCATAACTCCCCTTTACTCCATGACTCCCCCTTACTCCAATCATAACTCCCCCTTACTCCAAGCTAACTACTATTTTATAACTTCTCCCCCTTTGTCATCAACAAAAACTTCTTACTAATAAATTCCCTGATCTTGATATAAGATAATCAACCATAATACAATAGAGTAATTCATATATAAATGTAATAAGAGCTAAGTGTGATCATAAGTATGAAATGTGATCATAAATGTTAAATGTGATCATGAGTGTAATCCAAATGTAAATCAATCATCATCCAACCATATTTACAGTAATTATTCAATCCAAACATATATAAAAATCACACCAAATGTTTTAAATAAGTCAAGTCAATCAAGTTTAAAACACACCAGTCAAATCAAATAACATATAAAATGACTAGACATTCCTTAGTACTTCCACCCATCCATCTTCTTCAAAGATAGAGTCTGCTTTGATGGCATCCCATTCTTCTTTATCTTTGTCGAGAGTGACTGGTGGATTTCCTTCGAGATCATCCTTGTTAAGGGCTGAGATCATCCAACGAAGGGCGTCGAAATGTCTCTCTTGCTCCTTGATCATCTATTTTTAGATCCATACTCCCATCGTCGTCTGATTCATGAATAGCAGCGAAACACAGATTTGAATTATCCGTCTTTTTTTCATCGTCACTGGATGATGAGTCTGAGTCATCAAGAGTTGCTGTGTATGCTTTCTTTCTTTTCCTTGATGAATCATTGTTTGGAGGGAACAACTGTTTATCTGGATACGGACAATCTTTCCTATGATGCCCGAATTTATTGCAATTGTAGCATCTATCATTGTTGACGTTCTCCGTATTATTTCTGGAATTCCTTTGATAATTTCTTTTGTAATTACTCATTTTTCTATATTTTAGGAATTTCCGGAAGTTTCTTGTCATGAAAGCAATCTCCTCATCACTGTCTGGTTCCGAATCTTCAGTTGTTGCATTGAATTGTAATGATCCGCTTTTCCGTACCCCTTGAATAGACACTAATCTCCATCTATTTACTCAAGGTGAACGAAAAACCGAACCATTAGGGTTTTTAAAAGAAGAGGTAGAAGAAAAGATAGAAGAAAAAGAAAAGAAGAACAACAGAACAACATCAGAACAGAAACAATATCAGAATCTCACATATCGCAGCGGAACAAAGTATAATAGATAATCACTAGTCTTTTAAAACAAAAAAAACTATATCAGTTTATACATACATCAATCAGAGTCAATATACAACAATGGACAGTTATATAAACTTGTCCTCATACAGAATACACAGCGGAATAAATACTATCAGATACAAATACTACGTCTCGTCATCCAGCTTATCTCCAAAGCTCCAGAATATCCAGAATAACCTGATAACATAACTCTAGGCTGCCCGTGTGGAAATTGGTGGGCACCCAGAGTTTAGAAGGGAACAATAAACTCCGAGTCAGTCATGGTGACTGGTGTGAGATCGTAAAACAGTTATTTTTTT
Organism: Allium fistulosum; assembly: GCA_030737815.1. Taxonomy (NCBI): domain Eukaryota; kingdom Viridiplantae; phylum Streptophyta; class Magnoliopsida; order Asparagales; family Amaryllidaceae; genus Allium; species Allium fistulosum. Next base: position 1,017,629,504 of record CM060907.1, read on the forward strand.
TTTCACGAAGAAAATAAAACAAATTCGCAATGCTTTTGGAAAATGAAACTACCATAAGACCTCCCGCCACACACACAATGCAAACGCAGAATTGGAGGAGATTTCTTCTTATGATAGTCAAAGATGCTTACTACGCCAATCATTGGATTATTATTATTAATGTCTAGTGTAGAAAACATTTCGAAAGTATAATATTAATCTTAGCCAGCATAGACATTTCGAACTATGCCTACTATAGCTACCATCTAAACAGTGGGGCGCCACCATAAGTAGATGGCAGGTTCTACAACTAAAACCGTACAATGTCGTATTTGGAAGATGGATTTCCAGCAAATGGTCAGGCTAAGGAACTTCCTTTCCTCCTGCCGAATAGGATCGCCTCTGGCTGGACGTCCCGAGAGACAAACTGCTCTCTGCCAAACAAGGCCGGGTTACCCCTGTAACAGGTAACTCACGAATATGTCATCACCCGGTCCTTTGGGACCTTTATCCGAGCGCTCGATATCCAACATCACACATCATAAAGAAAGTGTATCCACATGAGTAAGTATCTGGGCTCCATACCATGATACCACCCCTTTCCAGAAGGAAATGACATACCCTAAAGGGCGCGACCCTCATAACCTTGCCGCAACATTCCTGTTTCGACCATTTCCGGGTTGTTGAGGCCCTGACGAAGTCTCATCCACAAAGCTACGCTTTTTTCAAAAAGCCACGCTTTGGGTCAACAGATGATCAACCTATGATCACAAAGATAAATGATCAAACAAATGATCATATCACAAATGATCAAACACTGATCATCACACAGCAACACTCAGCATGCCACATTACCAAATTGGGAATATATCGCTGATAAATTTCAACTACATAACCCCTGAGCTCGTACGTCTCAGAGAAGGGTGTTAAGCTAAGAGAATAAATTCTCCGCCACCAACAGATATGTATTTGAAAGAAATCGGCTTTATATCTCAAAGTGTAATGTCAGACACACAATCCATATAAGTCTGTTCCGGGATCGAACAGAACCGAAGGCACTTCTCACGAAGCCCTTGCATATCCGGATAATTTCCGATCACGTCCGGACTTCCCGTCACTAAGGGTAATAAAACCTCTAAACCGGAGATCAGCCGATGTAGAGTAACTCGACGGTAATCCTTCCGTTTTCAAAAATATCCGGTCTTCAACACCGGTCAGCAAACGCGATTCATAACGACGTATCACGTATTCGGAATGGGTTATACGACCCCATGGTCCTTTCCCGACTAACCCGAATAGTGAGCGTTTATTCAAAAATAAGTGTGGCATTCAAATTCATCCAATCACAACAAATGTCATTCAAGGTAATTATTGATAGTCGGTTATTTAACTATCAATAAAGATGCGCAACATCATCAGATTCCAAATAATTTTCCAAATTATTTAATTTCCAAAAATATCTTTACTAGATATATTATTTCCACACTTAACCATTTGAAAACAATTTCAAATCAATTTCCACATTTCAATTTTTATCTTTAAAAGATAAAATCTCAAAACAGTTCATTTCATATTGGAAAAGCATTTCCATACTTATTTAAAAATAAGTAATTCACAAATAATTTATTTTCAACACTTAGAAAATATTCGATATACTTAAAATCAAAATTAAGTATATATCTCATTCTTTAAGGAAATCATTCTTAAATCACATTTATTTGAGTCAAAACGAATGTTGCGTAAAACATCGTTACGACGACTCGAAATCACTAGTATAGGGATTCGGAATTAAGATAGATATATAAATCCCAATACTATATAAAACATTTCCTTTCGGAAATCATTTACTATAACAACAGTGTTATAGTCCACCATTTCCTTATTTTTCGAAAACGTCTATTTCAACAATAAATGTTGAAATCTATGATTTCGATAGTTCACACGTTTTAAAACATCTTTTAAAACAATCACTTCATTTCAAATATCGCTTTCCCAAAACAAGTTCATTTTACTTAACAATATATTCACTGTCCAAAATCGTGAATATACTTCAATAACCAAATTTCAATCTTTTCTACACATTTATTTCAAGAATCACCCACTGTCCAAAATCGTGGATAAAATTCCCTTAATAATCTCTATATTTAAAATCAATCAAATTTGATTTATTTTCGAATTTATAAAAACAACGTTTATAAATTCGATTTCCATTTTCTAACAACTTTGATTTATACATCTTCTTTATTAACAAATTCGAATTATACTTGATATAAATATCACAAGTTCATATTATAAGTTAATAACTTATCATTCATTTTCAACTTCACAATTTATAAATCTATAAATTTCATTCACTTACGGATTCCATAATATTTCATTTTTATCACTTATAAAAACTCATTTTATAATTTCAACATTCTTAATTTTGCAGATATCAATTTCATAAATCTTTTATATGAACCGTTACAGAAATTCAAAAATCTCAATTTAAACCATTTCATAAATCAGTCTACTATTTATCCCAAAAATCACTTTTCGGTTATACTTCACAAATCTATAAATTTTTGTAACTTTAAAATTTGAACGTTTATTTATTTAAAATAAATCACTTCAGAAATTTAATAAAACGTATAATTTCAAAGATCACTTTAAAAAATCCTTTTAAATTAAAAGTCGTCATTTTTGAAGTTCAAAACTGAATCCGATGATGCAACAACACCAATCAGTCCATCACAACAGTCAAATATCATATATCATCATATGATAACAGAATATATCAAAATATCTGTAAATAATCAATACGGTGAGGAATCCAGTCGGATCCCTCCAACCTGTTTCCCTGCATCCACAGATGTTAGCACAATACCAATTCCGCTCCAGTACGGAATTATCGCGGTATATAGGTTTTATAAAAATCCGCTTACTAACGGCGCAATAGGGTCTCATCCGCTATACGAGGCGGGAAATCAATCAATCCAATATATACATATGCCAATATGTATATACTGCTATATATAGATATATATCATATAATATCTAATATCACATCCAATATAGCAATCATATCAATCAATAATAACTGCAAAAATTCCACATTCGATTTGAGTGAGAAGATCTCACCTTTGCTTTTCAATAACAGTCGTAGCGGTTTATTTCGGATAAAACTAAACAGACGTTTAATTTTACCCAAAAATTTTCTTGACTCCAATCGACTCCAAATCAGTTGCACTGCGTAGCATTCGACGATACGATTCCAACGCCGCTTGTTTCGTAATTTTCTGATAATGTATGAAAGAGATACGATTTTTCAAACATCATACAATTTAAATTATAAATCAATACAATTCTTTTTATATTTTATTTTACAAACCATCACAGCCGTTAGATCTGCTACCCTAGAATCTAGGCCGATCCCTCCATCATCTCCATCCCCATTCTCTTCCCCTACAGGCAACACGCGAGAATCACAAACCCAAACAGCCGCCTCTTAACCCTAAATTTCGCAACCCCTCCGTTCATCTACGTGGTGATCAAGGACCACCATACGAAAGACCACAGCGAGCTTCCCCCATGGCCAAGACCACGTGCAGCTCGGCCCTACCTCCTCCTCGAAGCACGCACGTATATGTCGAACGTTCAAATAAAAATCGCCGCTGATCCACTCGATAATACTTGATCATAGCCGTTGGATATCCTCGTCTCATCGCCCTCTACAAATCTCTAGCTAAAGGTTTTTGGTATTATTGAGTGGATGTAGAGAAAAATGAGGAGAAAGGATAGTGAGTTTCGGCCATTGATTATCTCAAGTGGCGGCTGTAAAAGATTAGGGTTTCGTTGTTAACGTATAGATATATATATACGTATATAAATGATATTAAATTTATTTTAAAACGAATTTTTCAAACGATCTCCAAATCTGATGTGCCGCCTGGCGTTCGTAAGGTTTACCCCGCGTTCCGAACATAATGGAACAGGTTTCGGAAGCTAATTCGATCGTATGCGTGAGATATGACAGTAAACGATCAATTTAAATTAAACCGATTTAAATCGATTTCGAGGCGTTTTAATTTGTACCGGACAAATGATAAATCCAAAAATTACGAAATTTGAAATCTTACAATAATACCACATTACGGATCCGATGAAACTGGTTTCGTCGAAATCCGACACTGTTTGAAAAATGACTATTTTAACTCGACGATTTAAAATTAAAACGATATCGATGCGTTTGAAGCTGCCACGGTCAAATGATAACTTCGATTGCTACGAAAATTGAAATCCGATAATAACTAACTATTACGGATCCAATGGAACTGGTCTCGTTCAATTCTGAGACTGTTCGAAATTTGGCTATTTTTCAGTCGATAATTAAATATTAAAATATTCAATTTTCACAGTTTAACTCCAAATTCAATTTTAAGAGTTCTAAAATATTTCTATAACTCCAGTATGATTAAATAAAATTTCCCAAATCATTTTCAATCATTTTAAACTCGATTTTCAATTATCTCTGGAATTTCAATTATTAATTTATCGATTTAATTATCAAATTAAATCCAATATTCGAAAAATAAATCATTCGACTTCTAAATTCCATTTATTAATATTTAAAATTAATTAAATATTCGAATTTTAATTATCAAAAATTCTGGGTCGTTACAGACTTCCCCCCTTAAAAGAATTTCGTCCTCGAAATTACCAGTTAGGAAAAAGATACAAAATCCGTTAACTTTCCAAAACAAACCGTTCAAATTAGATTTTCAAATCTGTTAAGTGTTTAACTTCTCCAAAATTCATAGTTAACTTCTCACAAAATCTTTACTAAGTTTTCAAATCATAACTTAGTTTTCAAAATTTTCAAATTTCTCTAAAATATTCTAACGCCTTAAATTTTCAGAAAATTTCGCCAGCGTCTCCTTTGCGCGGCTCGATCCGAAAAAAATGACAGTGTATATATATCACAAATATACATCTCATCAAGTGATGAGGCATCCCGTAGGGAAAAAAGTGTAAAAGTACGATATTTAATCCGAGATATGTACCTTATTATTTATTTAGCGAGCGTATACGGCTAATATAGCGCGAAAGCGAGCTCCAAATGCGAAGCAACGCCATCCGCACCTACTAAACACTCAACAATCCATATGAGAACATGTAGATATGAAAATATAGTCAATATACATCATATAGTAACATAATACTACATATGTCAACATAGCAAATGCAACAAACAACAAATGCATTCAGAAGCAACAATGCAACCATCAAACCATCATCATCCAATAAACATCCAACAAATCCATACCGAATCAATATTCATTCATTTCTCATTAATATTCATGGAATTGGTTTTCAATTTACTCACATTTGATTTGCTAATATTGGATTTAACTAACATTCATTCATTTGTTTCCAATTAGTTTACATTCACTAATTTACATTCATGGTTGTTCATTTTCAATTTGAATCAAATTCATTTCTATTCAAATTTACATATTATCAATTTGAATTTAATCACTTTGCTTCCAATTTGTCGATTCAATTTCATTAACCCTTAATGAATTACACGAAATCAACTAACAATCAATCTAACAACCAATGTATAACCAATCATAACCAAATTTATTCAATTTACATTTCTTTACATTCAATTTGGTTCAACACTTTAAGTTTCAATTTGTTGATATTAAATTGATTTCCATTCAATTATTCAATTCCTTTAGCTTCTAATGAATTAACACTTATATTCATTGCTTCATATCAATTATTTATATTCAATTGATTGACATTCAATCCATTTATTAATTCAATTGCTAATTCATTTTAACAAATAAAATTGAATTTCATTTATATAACTCAAGTTCACATTCATTTAATAAAATCACTTTATTAATTTCTTTGATATCAAAATAAACTTCACTTCAACATCACTTAAGTTATTTTCCATTTCAAACATCATTTGTTCAACTTAACTTAAGTTTCCACTTATAAATCCAATTCGGATTTTGTTTTTCTTAACAAAATTCATTTAACCTTTTACCAAAATCAAATTTCATCAATCATTCAAATTTATATCACATTTGACTTTCTTTTAGTTAAATTTCACATCATATTTCATTATGCTACTCAAATTCATTAACTTTACCAAAGTTAAATCTATTATCTCATATCATAAGTATAAATCTTATTTCACTTATATTTACCACATTTAAATTTGGACTTTAATTTTCAAATTTGTTTATCACAACAAAACCTCAATTTCCAATTTACTATGGTAGCAAATCAATCACACAGAAACTCGAAAATGATACTGATGATGCTGCAGTCATCACCCTTATTATTTCCCAGCAACAATAGTGAAATCAGTGCTTAAATTCTTTCAAAAATTTCCTTGATTTATAAATCTCATTACAAATCTTTTTACTTATAAAATTTCTCTATTTATATATAAGATTATTTTACCATTGTAAATCATATTAATTATAACTCCATATTTATAATTCATTCTCTTATATATTTTTCTCTTTCACAATTGTTGTTTTAATTAACTTATTCAAACAATCTTAACAAACAATTCATATACACTTTAATAATTCTTAAAAAATTATTTCTTTATATACAAAATATAATCAAGGTAAAATTATTTCATTTACCCAGTTTTTAAAACAATATTGTGCCGAATTGTTCTATATAAGTGTTTAGAGATCCCTATCGATAGAGTTGTACGGACAATACCGACCAGAATCCATATACCACTCAACAAACCAATCATCACAATATAAAACAATTTTATATTAACTAACAAATACGCACTCATATCTATTATTACACTCAAACTCATTCTAGAGTACTACTGACTCTATCTCTAATGAGTAACACCCAACAGAGCAGGGTTGTCGCTTAACCATATGCTCTGATACCAAATGTAATGATCCGCTTTTCTGTACCCCTTGAATAGACACTAATCTCCATCTATTTACTCAAGGTGAACGAAAAACCGAACCATTAGGGTTTTTAAAAGAAGAGGTAGAAGAAAAGATAGAAGAAAAAGAAAAGAAGAACAACAGAACAACATCAGAACATAAACAATATCAGAATCTCACATATCGCAGCGGAACAAAGTATAATAGATAATCACTAGTCTTTTAAAACAAAAAAAACTATATCAGTTTATACATACATCAATCAGAGTCAATATACAACAATGGACAGTTATATAAACTTGTCCTCATACAGAATACACAGCGGAATAAATACTATCAGATACAAATACTACGTCTCGTCATCCAGCTTATCTCCAAAGCTCCAGAATATCCAGAATAACCTGATAACATAACTCTAGGCTGCCCGTGTGGAAATTGGTGGGCACCCAGAGTTTAGAAGGGAACAATAAACTCCGAGTCAGTCATGGTGACTGGTGTGAGATCGTAAAACAGTTATTTTTTTTTCACGAAGAAAATAAAACAAATTCGCAATGCTTTTGGAAAATGAAACTACCATAAGACCTCCCGCCACACACACAATGCAAACGCAGAATTGGAGGAGATTTCTTCTTATGATAGTCAAAGATGCTTACTACGCCAATCATTGGATTATTATTATTAATGTCTAGTGTAGAAAACATTTCGAAAGTATAATATTAATCTTAGCCAGCATAGACATTTCGAACTATGCCTACTATAGCTACCATCTAAACAGTGGGGCGCCACCATAAGTAGATGGCAGGTTCTACAACTAAAACCGTACAATGTCGTATTTGGAAGATGGATTTCCAGCAAATGGTCAGGCTAAGGAACTTCCTTTCCTCCTGCCGAATAGGATCGCCTCTGGCTGGACGTCCCGAGAGACAAACTGCTCTCTACCAAACAAGGCCGGGTTACCCCTGTAACAGGTAACTCACGAATATGTCATCACCCGGTCCTTTGGGACCTTTATCCGAGCGCTCGATATCCAACATCACACATCATAAAGAAAGTGTATCCACATGAGTAAGTATCTGGGCTCCATACCATGATACCACCCCTTTCCAGAAGGAAATGACATACCCTAAAGGGCGCGACCCTCATAACCTTGCCGCAACATTCCTGTTTCGACCATTTCCGGGTTGTTGAGGCCCTGACGAAGTCTCGTCCACAAAGCTACGCTTTTTTCAAAAAGCCACGCTTTGGGTCAACAGATGATCAACCTATGATCACAAAGATAAATGATCAAACAAATGATCATATCACAAATGATCAAACACTGATCATCACACAGCAACACTCAGCATGCCACATTACCAAATTGGGAATATATCGCTGATAAATTTCAACTACATAACCTCTGAGCTCGTACGTCTCAGAGAAGGGTGTTAAGCTAAGAGAATAAATTCTCCGCCACCAACAGATATGTATTTGAAAGAAATCGGCTTTATATCTCAAAGTGTAATGTCAGACACACAATCCATATAAGTCTGTTCCGGGATCGAACAGAACCGAAGGCACTTCTCACGAAGCCCTTGCATATCCGGATAATTTCCGATCACGTCCGGACTTCCCATCACTAAGGGTAATAAAACCTCTAAACCGGAGATCAGCCGATGTAGAGTAACTCAACGGTAATCCTTCCGTTTTCAAAAATATCCGGTCTTCAACACCGGTCAGCAAACGCGATTCATAACGACGTATCACGTATTCGGAATGGGTTATACGACCCCATGGTCCTTTCCCGGCTAACCCGAATAGTGAGCATTTATTCAAAAATAAGTGTGGCATTCAAATTCATCCAATCACAACAAATGTCATTCAAGGTAATTATTGATAGTCGGTTATTTAACTATCAATAAAGATGCGCAACATCATCAGATTCCAAATAATTTTCCAAATTATTTAATTTCCAAAAATATCTTTACTAGATATATTATTTCCACACTTAACCATTTGAAAACAATTTCAAATCAATTTCCACATTTCAATTTTTATCTTTAAAAGATAAAATCTCAAAACAGTTCATTTCATATTGGAAAAGCATTTCCATACTTATTTAAAAATAAGTAATTCACAAATCATTTATTTTCAACACTTAGAAAATATTCGATATACTTAAAATCAAAATTAAGTATATATCTCATTCTTTAAGGAAATCATTCTTAAATCACATTTATTTGAGTCAAAACGAATGTTGCGTAAAACATCGTTACGACGACTCGAAATCACTAGTATAGGGATTCGGAATTAAGATAGATATATAAATCCCAATACTATATAAAACATTTCCTTTCGGAAATCATTTACTATAACAACAGTGTTATAGTCCACCATTTCCTTATTTTTCGAAAACGTCTATTTCAACAATAAATGTTGAAATCTATGATTTCGATAGTTCACACGTTTTAAAACATCTTTTAAAACAATCACTTCATTTCAAATATCGCTTTCCCAAAACAAGTTCATTTTACTTAACAATATATTCACTGTCCAAAATCGTGAATATACTTCAATAACCAAATTTCAATCTTTTCTACACATTTATTTCAAGAATCACCCACTGTCCAAAATCGTGGATAAAATTCCCTTAATAATCTCTATATTTAAAATCAATCAAATTTGATTTATTTTCGAATTTATAAAAACAACGTTTATAAATTCGATTTCCATTTTCTAACAACTTTGATTTATACATCTTCTTTATTAACAAATTCGAATTATACTTGATATAAATATCACAAGTTCATATTATAAGTTAATAACTTATCATTCATTTTCAACTTCACAATTTATAAATCTATAAATTTCATTCACTTACGGATTCCATAATATTTCATTTTTATCACTTATAAAAACTCATTTTATAATTTCAACATTCTTAATTTTGCAGATATCAATTTCATAAATCTTTTATATGAACCGTTACAGAAATTCAAAAATCTCAATTTAAACCATTTCATAAATCAGTCAACTATTTATCCCAAAAATCACTTTTCGGTTATATTTCACAAATCTATAAATTTTTGTAACTTTAAAATTTGAACGTTTATTTATTTAAAATAAATCACTTCAGAAATTTAATAAAACGTATAATTTCAAAGATCACTTTAAAAAATCCTTTTAAATTAAAAGTCGTCATTTTTAAAGTTCAAAACTGAATCCGATGATGCAACAACACCAATCAGTCCATCACAACAGTCAAATATCATATATCATCATATGATAACAGAATATATCAAAATATCTGTAAATAATCAATACGGTGAGGAATCCAGTCGGATCCCTCCAACCTGTTTCCCTGCATCCACAGATGTTAGCACAATACCAATTCCGCTCCAGTACGGAATTATCGCGGTATATAGGTTTTATAAAAATCCGCTTACTAACGGCGCAATAGGGTCTCATCCGCTATACGAGGCGGGAAATCAATCAATCCAATATATACATATGCCAATATGTATATACTGCTATATATAGATATATATCCTATAATATCTAATATCACATCCAATATAGCAATCATATCAATCAATAATAACTGCAAAAATTCCACATTTGATTTGAGTGAGAAGATCTCACCTTTGCTTTTCAATAACAGTCGTAGCGGTTTATTTCGGATAAAACTAAACAGACGTTTAATTTTACCCAAAAATTTTCTTGACTCCAATCGACTCCAAATCAGTTGCACTGCGTAGCATTCGACGATACGATTCCAACGCCGCTTGTTTCGTAATTTTCTGATAATGTATGAAAGAGATACGATTTTTCAAACATCATACAATTTAAATTATAAATCAATACAATTCTTTTTATATTTTATTTTACAAACCATCACAGCCGTTAGATCTGCTACCCTAGAATCTAGGCCGATCCCTCCATCATCTCCATCCCCATTCTCTTCCCCTACAGGCAACACGCGAGAATCACGAACCCAAACAGCCGCCTCTTAACCCTAAATTTCGCAACCCCTCCGTTCATCTACGTGGTGATCAAGGACCACCATACGAAAGACCACAGCGAGCTTCCCCCATGGCCAAGACCACGTGCAGCTCGGCCCTACCTCCTCCTCGAAGCACGCACGTATATGTCGAACGTTCAAATAAAAATCGCCGCTGATCCACTCGATAATACTTGATCATAGCCGTTGGATATCCTCGTCTCATCGCCCTCTACAAATCTCTAGCTAAAGGTTTTTGATATTATTGAGTGGATGTAGAGAAAAATGAGGAGAAAGGATAGTGAGTTTCGGCCATTGATTATCTCAAGTGGCGGCTGTAAAAGATTAGGGTTTCGTTGTTAACGTATAGATATATATATATACGTATATAAATGATATTAAATTTATTTTAAAACGACTTTTTCAAACGATCTCCAAATCTGATGTGCCGCCTGGCGTTCGTAAGGTTTACCCCGCGTTCCGAACATAATGGAACAGGTTTCGGAAGCTAATTCGATCGTATGCGTGAGATATGACAGTAAACGATCAATTTAAATTAAACCGATTTAAATCGATTTCGAGGCGTTTTAATTTGTACCGGACAAATGATAAATCCAAAAATTACGAAATTTGAAATCTTACAATAATACCACATTACGGATCCGATGAAACTGGTTTCGTCGAAATCCGACACTGTTTGAAAAATGACTATTTTAACTCGACGATTTAAAATTAAAACGATATCGATGCGTTTGAAGCTGCCACGGTCAAATGATAACTTCGATTGCTACGAAAATTGAAATCCGATAATAACTAACTATTACGGATCCAATGGAACTGGTCTCGTTCAATTCTGAGACTGTTCGAAAATTGGCTATTTTTCAGTCGATAATTAAATATTAAAATATTCCATTTTCATAGTTTAACTCCAAATTCAATTTTAAGAGTTCTAAAATATTTCTATAACTCCAGTATGATTAAATAAAATTTCCCAAATCATTTTCAATCATTTTAAACTCGATTTTCAATTATCTCTGGAATTTCAATTATTAATTTATCGATTTAATTATCAAATTAAATCCAATATTCGAAAAATAAATCATTCGACTTCTAAATTCCATTTATTAATATTTAAAATTAATTAAATATTCGAATTTTAATTATCAAAAATTCTGGGTCGTTACAGAATGCTAATGACTTCTTTTCTATAGCCTTGTTTTCTCTTCTTCCTTGCAGTTGAACTTCATAAGACATCAGATTCCCAATCAATTCTTCTACTTTCATTAGACTGATATCATTTGCTTCTTTGATTGCAAGTGTCTTTTGATCCCATTCTGGAGTGAGTGAATTTAGAATTTTTCTGACTTGGTCTACCTCCGAAAAGCTTTTTCCCAGTGCAATTAGTGAATGAACAATATCTTGAAATCGACAATACATGTCGGAAATGGATTCATTTGCATGCATTTTAAACAATTGAAACTAATTAGGTAATATGGAAATTTTAGTCTGTTTAACTTTGCTTGTTCCTTCATGAGTAACTTGCAAAAATTTTCAAATTTCAAATGCAGACTTACAAACATACACTCTATTAAACTCATTCCTATCTAGTGAACAAAATAATATATTCATGGCCTTTGAGTTATTTTGTGCAACATTCTTTTGCTCAGTAGTCCACTGGGCAAAATCGGTAGTTGGTTCAACATACTCAGTTTGTGTGATATTCCAAGTGTCTAATCCTACTGATTCTAAATTTTCATTCTACAAGCCCAATATGTATAATTACTGCTATTGAAAAATGGTGGTCTGACAGTAGACTGACCTTCTACTAATGAACTAGTGTTAGTGTTAATAGAACTAGTGCCAGAGTTGACATTACCAGTGTTGGTAGCCATTAAAACAATTTTCAAGTTTCAAACAATGAAAAATATGAAAACCAATGCTCTGATACCAATTGAAAGGGAGTGCGGATTAAGGATCTTAAGGCTAATTTAACACTAGAGGAGAGGGTGAATAGTGTTTAATGGATTCTAAGACTTATATGGACTAAATTAAAATTATGACACAAACAAATGCAGAACTTAATCACAGAATCAAACACGGATGCAGAAAGTAAATGAAAAGCAGTAAAAGGAAAGAACACAGCGGATTTTATACTGGTTCGGAGTTACCCTACGTCCAGTCTTGCACCAAGGCAAACACCTCGTACAAATTTTTATTATACCAATGTCGAGATTACAATCCTCAATTTCTAAAGGCCTTGAGGTACCCTTCTGTCTCTCGAGTCCGGGGCAAACTCTCTTGATTTACGGGCCACAAGATCACCCAATTGATTTCCAGGCACAACCACACCTTATAGAGAGACTCGATTAAATTTTGATTACAAATTGATCCTATAACTCTGAATAGCACTTTGATCTTCGAGAGAGGGCAGAGAATCAAACAAGAATGAGATTCTAATTTGATTCACTTGAGAATTCGGCAGAATTTCGGTACGATCTTAAAAATATGAATATTTTAGAATATGGATTTGTGGAGAAGAAGGAGTGAAGAAAATAAGAAAATAGTTAGTTAAAAAATTCGTTTGTGAAGGCTATTTATAGACCAGTAACGGTCATAACCATTCGTGAAGAGATTTAAACGAATAGACACTTCTTTTGAAAATTGAAACTTTTGAATTTAACGGCCACCATGTCGACATGGGGTATCCCATGATGTCGACATCCCTTAGTTAAAAACAATGTAAAATTTGTTTTGAAAATGGTATTGAAAGGAAAACAAGATGAAATGATTCTGGAGTAAAATAAACTAATTTTCCTATGTTTTAAAATAAAGAAGAGTAGAAAAATGTATTTTTAGAATGTATATATAAATTTTATTTTAAATCGCAAGTATATATATATTATTAAAGAACATTTAAAAATCAGAAGATAGTTTTAAAAACAAACGAAGTTTAAAACAAGAGTTTATTTAAAAACAAAAACAAAGAATATTTTAAGGCTAAAACATCTTTTTGAAAATCATTTGAAAAAATAATTTTTAAGGCTAAAACATTTTGAAAAGCAGTTTTGAAAATCATTTTGAAAAACCATTTTGAAGTAGTTTTGCAAGCTTCTTCCTGCAGAATATCTCATCACATCAGGACTCGAGAACTTGTACAAAACCAGGATGTTCGTGGGTTTGTAAGCCACTTGTCGTAGGTTTGTAAGCTACTTGTCGTGGGTTTGTAAGCCACTAAGAAGATAGAAATGGGTTCCATCCCAAATGAAATTTGGAATGAAGATTTACGTTCTATTATGAAGTTTTAACAAAAATTAGACACTTATCTTGAAATCTTGATCTTGATACTCTAGAGTCCTCAATCTTTATATCTCCATTCTGAATCTTGAGTCTTGAGTCTTTATACTGATCAGTCTTTAGTAATCAATACCTACATATATATATATATATCCTGCATAGTTCCTGCATATACATATCTATCTAGACAATAGTGGTAGTATATATTTTATAATAAGATAAGTTAAAAAGGTTGTTGTCATCAAAACCAACATCTCAGTTCCTAACATTCAGCACGCAGGTCATTAATGGTATAAGCATGATTCCACCAGTTTTTCTTCAGGAGGAGGAGAGCCATTGGTCTGACCACCTTGTTGGTTTTTTCCTAGATGCTACATCTTCTTACTCGGTTGTTCGCGAGCACTGTATGGGAGTGTGGAAACTTAAAGTTTTGCTTCATGTCCAATTCCTTTTTCTTTTTTAAATTTGGCTCTAAGGAAGATTTTCTTATAGCGCTTGACACTAGCCCTCTCATTATTGAGGGGAAACCCTTTATTGTGACTCCTTGGAATGTTGGTATTGACAGTGTTAGAGAGCAAATTCTTTCTATTCCAGTTTGGGCCACGTTCACCGATATACCTTCTGTTCTTCAACCGCTTATTGGTCTGAATTGGCTAGCGAGCCTTATTGGGGATTTCAAATGCTTTGATGTAAATACAGTGGCGCGCAAGAACCTTTTATATGCTAGGGCTTTGGTTGAAATTACCCTAGAGAATCCGTTACCGTCGATATTGAAAGTAAGAATCAAGGAAGGTCATGAGGTGGAAATAAAAGTTAACTATAGCTGGAAGCATAACATATGTACTTTATGTCATTCATTTGGTCATACTATGGAGAAATGTAATAGGAAATCTCCTACTGATAAGATCCCCTTCCCTAGGACGGAAATGAAATAGGTTCCAAAAGTCAGCTCTGCGCCTCCCTCTGATCTTGTTGTTTCTGCTTCTCCCGCTATAGAGACAGAAATTGATGCAGTTAGCGATTCTGATGATGATGTTGTTGTATGGGAACCAGAAGAGTGTTCTTGGATTCATGAGGCGACGGAAATGAGGTATGATCCGTAGAGGCATAGTTATCACATGTTCATAGGTGGTCCGGATGAGACTAGGAGGTTAGTGTATCATGCTGAGAGTGATGGCCTTTCTCTGACAACCACTGTAATTGTTGGTGCTAGGAATTGGTGTCAATTCATAGATCCGACTTAGAACCAGATTTATCTCTACTCACCACTCTCGAGGTCTTTTGATCCTAATCCGGCTTCGTACTTTTCTGCTGTTCAGCGTGTTATAGGCCCTAGTACTGATGTGGATATCAGTCATGAAAGGGGGGTATGCGCCCTCCCGAGTAGTCTAGTCATCATGTCTAGCTCCTATTTTTTCTTTTTTTCTTGTACTAAGTGGTCTGGCCACTATAAAACCAGACTATAGCTATTCTGTGCATGTATAGAACACCTGTTCTTTATTTATATACATAGTGGCAAGGCCCACTCTAAAGCTGGCTGGCTTTGCCAAAAAAAATGGGTTTTCCAAGTTTATAGCTTGAATTCAATTGTAGAGGTTAGTTAAAATATTTGAATTTGTGAACATAAGATATTTAATTAAATGGTGATTTAAATATCTGGATATTAAACTGAATATTTATTTAATAGATTTAATAGTCTTATTTAACTTCTTCAATGGATAAATAATAATGGTGAATTCATTTTGTATATTTATCTTCAGCAATAAATGTTTCGAATAAATAATCAGAAAATTTATTTTTATTATAACGACTTGATTTTTATCAACGTATTTTTATTTTGATTTATTTGATATTTTCCATAATTTTTAATTTGAAAAATATTGAAATCATTCGTTTGATGATTTATCGGCAAACAACATTGCTTTTGTGATTTTACAGAACTCAACAACCAGTGTATATTATTTCTATTTTAGGGTCACTTTGCTGTTCAAAGCGCGAGCGTATTTTTGTTTTGTCGTTTGTAGCCCCATATGTGAATGGAAATCTGTGCGGCGAGATGCCAGTAATTTGAAAATAAGTATAACCTAACCCCAATATTCCATACAACCGGCATACTATCCATCTTTTTCTTTATGTCACGGTTACCTCTATTCGTACCCGTTTGTTCTTAGAACCAAAGACAATAAAATTTTCAATCTTTAATTTTTTTTTAAACATTCACATAAAATCATAGAAATCAAAAGATGTGAGCTTTGCAATTAGAAAGCATAGATCTACAAATAGGCATAAGATTAGAGGGTGCGACCCCTGTTTTAGAGTTCAACAATTAGTAGGTAGTGTTAGTGATAAACTAGGGTTTGATCTTCCTTTTTGTTTGGTCAATGATTAGTGATTTAAGGAGTACAATAGTGTTTGTCGAGGTGTAAAGCAAGTTCGGCCGAACATTGATGGTAAACGATGGAGGTTTGGGGGGTGCGTCGATGTCAGGTTGTTTTTGAGGAGTTAGGAAGTGATTTAATGGAGAGGGTCGGGTGCTAAGTGATTATGTCAGGGAGGTAGTGCTTGCGTCGAGATGATCAATGGAGGTGTCGGTTTGGCGAATAGTAGAGAGATGAGGGAGAACGAAGGGAAGAAGCTTCGTCAATGGTGGCAGAGGAGCAGTTCTATTAGGCGGGAGGAGTAATATGAGGAAGAGGGGTTTAAAATTAATCATGGGTAATTAGATTATATGTTGTAAGTAGAGAATTTAATTGTTGAAATTCAAATCGAAAACTTATACAATGCATAACACTCTTGTACGACGTCCAAATCGAACGCGATCAGTTGCGTTGTGCTTGTGGAATCATTAACTATATTTTGGAGTTGGATTCGTGAGAATTGAAGCTTGTAGAATTTCAAGCTAAAATCGAATGTTGTTCGATTTTAGACGGAACCAAAATGCTTCGGCGACAACTGAAACTCTGGCGAGTTAAACTCACCTTTTTGGTTAATCAGTATGTTATATGGTGGATAAAAATTATTTATTGCCTGCTTTGATATTTTATCTGCTAGTTGTTTGGTTTGGATAAATTATCATTTTTGAAAATGGATAATGTATAAAGTGATAAAATAATACTGATATAATATAATTATGTTGTTTAAATAATAACGTAGTTAAATTAAACATATTTCTTTGGTGTTATCTATTTGGCCAATAAACACTGTCTAACAAAAAACGAAAGAGTTTATTTTAGATGAAATTTGTTTAGCAGAATAAATTCCTGTTATGCTATTATACTAAATTTGGACATTCACTTAAGTACCAGTTGATTAATACTGGATAAGTGTTGTTTTAACAATTGATTGTTAATTATGGATTTGGTTTACATATATGCATGATTATGTAAATACCTGTAATTTAACTTAGAAAGTTAAATTGAATTTAATGGTAGCTTGTTTAAGTACCATTGAGATCATTAAGCCTCTTTCTGGATTTGAAAAGTTATGAATTTAAATTAACTTCAAATTTTATAATTTGAAGTAAATGTTTTATTTAATTATTATTTTAACAAAGTGTTTTGTTTTATTTCTATTTTACAAAGAGTTTGTAAAATTATTTCCTTAGTAAATTTAATTATTATATTTATAATATTTTAAAACTAATTATTTGATTAATATTATTTAAAGATAATTAATTACTTATCAAGATTGTCTAAAGATAATGAATTATTTTATCATCGATTATTTAAAACTAGTTAATTATTTTTTTAGTAATATTGTATGGAAGTTAATTAATTATATTTTAAGGGTTGCTTAAAGTTATTTTTTATATTATTTAATTTTTTTAAAAGGTTAATTATATTATTTAGAAAGTTTTAAAAGCTCTACTATTATATTATTAAAATGTTTTAAAGTTTCACTATTATATTATTAAAATGTTTAAAGTTATTTTTATGATGTTAATGTTTTTATTTAAATTAAATATAAAATAAATTGTTCATAAAAAGATTTCTTTTATAAAATGGATTTATTTGAAGGAGTTTGTAAATTTGAAAGAGGTTTGGAATTTGAAAAGAAGATGGGTTTTGAATGATTTTAGAAAAGAGGTTTATAAATTGTAGCGATTTGAAAGGGAATTCTTATAAATGGGCTTTTGAGATTTATAAAAGAGTATTTTTACAAATAAAATTTAGAGATATATAAAGAAGCTTTATAAATTGATTTGAAAATTTATAAAGGAGATACTTATGAAATAAAGAGATTTTGGAAAGGAATGCTGTTTCAGGTTATTTATATCTCCATTTAAATGTCATTTGAGTGTGATCATTTTTTTATGATTTTGGAATAGAAAATCTCTCTAAGTTTGGTGAATATACTCATACCATTTTATAAGTATGAGAAAAGGTTTTCCAAGTATTGAAAGGAATGGTTGGTGAATATATTTATACCGTTGAGATAAGTATGTTGTTATATTTTCTAAGTATCGAAAATATAGTGTTTTGTGAATATACTTATCCTGTTAAGATAAGTATATGGAAGTGATTTTCCATGTATGTACAAAGAGATCTTAAATTAATGAGTAATTGAAGAGGCTTAGTGGTTTCTATAGGGAATGTAATCTCTATTTGAATGTTTGTTTATTTGATAGTTAAATAACTAACTATCAAATCTACACCTAAATATGTAATCCTTATTAATTTTGGTGGTAGGGAAGCAATTCCCTACTTAACACCGAAGGATTTTAACTCCGAAAATATCTAGAAGAAACACGAAAATTTTATGGTATAGTTACCGATGGTGGTGCTACGCTATACGTATAAACTCATTTTGTTCTTCTAGGACAAATGATGAGATCTGTCCACTTAAACGGTTAGGGAGTGATCCCCGCTATTATGCATTATTTGATTATTTCCTAAAGAACCGTATTGAGCATTCCGAAAAATTGGCGATTGGTTTTGGAGTACCCAATAAGTGGGGAAGGGGTGGGTGTACTCGTAAGAGATGACTCGTACCATAACTCCTCAAAAAAACCATATACGGTTCAATTGAGGAGTTCCCTGATCTATAGAGATGTTGGAATCCGTGTGTGGTTCTGAGACCCGTTGGGTATGGGAATCCATATGGGATTCCATGATTTATTTTTATGGCGGTGCATGAGCTGGAACGCCGAATGTAACCTTATTAGCAGTAATAACTAAAACCAGAGATAAGAGCCAAAGCCAGGAGGGTAGGCAAACCCATAAGGTGCAGTCGTCTCCTCCTAGAGTTACCTACAGTTGTTATGCATGCATGGAGTGATTCACTCGGTCTTAGCAGGACCGGCTATGTTTTTCCTATGGTACATCACTGGGGATGTATTGTTGCTTCGAAGGAATATATCTGATCCTTGTGCAGGAGGACCTTTCTCGAAGTACTAAGGGTACCTTCATGGAATCCTACACTATTAGTGAACTCGCCTTATCGGTTTTTGATTATATACCTAGTATTGTTATGATGTACACTCACGAGCATCATAGCTACTTGATTATTGATATTTCACCTTAGACATTATTATAATATCACAAGATTTTCTATGGAAATGGTTTGGTTATCGTAAGGTAAAAACCCGTCTGTGTTTATATGCGGCGTGCTCTTATGAGATACCTTTATTTTGAAAAGGTTTATAACTTTAAAAATCCATTTGGGTGTGTTTTCTCAGGTTGGTTTACCAGACTAATCCAGATGTTATTTTATTATAATGTTCGGGTCAGACCGAGCATATTACAAATGTAGTTTGGAAGCTTTGAAGCTTTAGGAGACGAGCTGGATGCCTCCAATGCGTATTTATGTATCTTTTTATTTCTGTTGCATTTTCTGGTTGTACTTATCACAAATGTAAGGGCAGTCCGTTATAACTATCCAGACTGGTGATTTATTTAGTGTAGTTTGATTGACGTATGTATATTACAGTTTCCTTTATGTAAAGATCTGTTGTGTATTATATATTACTCGTCATGATGTGAGATTATGTTCTGTCTTTTTCCCCAATAATATATCTTTCCGGCCCTTGTATGCTTGACATGTAAATACCATGGTTGCATTAGTGCCAACTTCTAAAGGTCGAAAAGGTGGGTCGTTCCACTTAGTATCAGAGCTTAGATTGAGCGAACACCTAGGCTTTGGTGGGGATTACTCATTTATGATAGGGTAAGCGAGATCCTAGGATGAGTTGAGTGCATTATATATAAAAGTGCATATTTGTTAGTGATAAAAATGTTTTATATTTTGTTGATTTATCTGTTGAGTAGCTTATGAATTCTAGTCGGTACATGAGACGCCATTGTATCGATAGGAGTTTCTAAACACTTGAACAAGGTAAACCGATATAGTATTATTTTGAAATTGGGTAAATGAAATAATTTTACCTAGATTATATTTTATATATAATGAATGATTTTCAGAAATTGATATAATTATATATGATGTGTTTGGTTGTTATAGAATGGTAATATTTGATTATTATCATTTATTGTTAATTAGTTATGCACGGATGGTTTATAGGCATTTTGTTTGGTTAAATTAATATGAACACCTCGGTTTCACAACTTGACTATAAGGAGTTCAATGAATTAGCTAGGTTAAAAAGATTTAAAATTTTAATGAAGTTATTTATTAAAAACTAAAAAAAGGATAAACATTTGTGAAATGATTTTATATAAGGAAGTGAAAATTATATGAGTATAATTTATAAATGTGGTTTATAAGAAAAAGGATTTAAGCTGAGAATTTGAGAATTTAAATCTAGGTGATTTTGGAAATGGTTTTTTAAAGTTTTGGAAGAAGTAATAATAGTATTATATGGAAGTATATTTGGAATAGAAATACTTTTAAAGGTTCTTGAAGGAGATAGAAAGCACCGAACTCACTTCGGTCACTGGAAAATAATTTCGGTAATGACTACAGCATCATCGGTATTCATTTTCGAGTTTCTAAGTGAGGGATTGCTACTATAGTAATTAGGTATAGAGTTGTTTTGGCTAAACCAAAATTTGTTTAAAATCTCAAAAGTATGATTTGATATATAAAAGATGACATGTATATTATATATTATTTCAAATTGTTTTGAAATGAATCTGGGTGTTTAATTCAAGAGTTGTTTTGGCTAAACCAAATTTCCAGTACACTATGTAACAACATATAATTTTGAGATTTTGGTCCATGGATTTTTAAACCCAAATTATTCAAAATCAATTAATCCAAGGATTTTTGGTCCATGGATTTTTGGCCAAAACAATTATTAAAATTTCCAGTACACTATGTAACAACCTATAATTTTGGTCCATGGATTTTTAATATTTATTTAATTTTGAATAATTTGGGTTTAAAGTTAAATAACTTGAATTAAATTATAGATATTATTAAAATATGTGTACTGGAAATTTTAACAATTGAGTAGTGATTTAAATGACAGGATTTTGAACTAAATATTAATAAAATGGGTTTTTAAAAGTTTATAGCTTGAATTCAATTGCGGGTATTTAAAATATTTGAATTTGTGAACTTAATTTATTTGAATAGTGATTTATATATCTGGAGTTTAAATTGAATTTTTATATAATAGATTTAACGGTCTTATTTAACTTCTTCAATGGATAAATAATAATGTTGAATTCATTCTGTAAATTTATCTACAGCAATAAATGGTTCGAATAAAAAATCAGAAAATTTATTTTTACTGTAACGATTCGATTTTTATCTGCGTATTTTTATTTTAATTTATTTGATATTTTCCATATTTTTTAACTTGGAAAATATTGAAATTATTCGATTGACGATTTTTCGGTAAATAGCAGTGTTTTTATGATTTTACAAAACTCAATAACCAGTGTATATTGTTTCTGTTTTGGTGTAGCGCCGCTATTCTAAGCATGACCGTATTTTTTTTGTCGTTTGCAGCCCCATTTGTGGACGGAAATCTGTACGGCGAGATGCCGGTAATTTGAAATAAGTATAATCAATCCCCAACATTTCGTACAACCAGAATACTATCCATCTATTTATGTATTTCACGGTTACATCTGTTCGTACCCGTTTGTTCTCAAAACCAAAGACAATAAAATTTTCAATCTTTAAAAAGAAATTCAAACAATTCACATAAAATCATAGAAATCAAAAGATGTGAGCTTTGCAATTAGAAAGCATAGATATTCAAATGGGCATAAAATTGGAGGGTGGGACGCTTGTTTTAGAGTTTTGCAGTTAGTAGATAGTGTTAGTGATAAACTAGGGTTTGATCTTCCACTTTGTTTGGTCGTCGATTAGTGATTTGAGGAGTACGATAGTGTTTGTTGAGGCTTGAAGCAAGTTTGGCCGAAGTTTGGTGGTAAACGATGGAAGTTTGGGTGGTGCGTCGATGTCAG
This sequence comes from Allium fistulosum, assembly GCA_030737815.1. NCBI lineage: Eukaryota > Viridiplantae > Streptophyta > Magnoliopsida > Asparagales > Amaryllidaceae > Allium > Allium fistulosum. The sequence goes on from CM060907.1 coordinate 1,017,652,057, forward strand.
GTCACGGTTTTGAGAAGTTAGGACGCGATTTAACGGAGAGGGTCAAAATTGTGTCGGGAGGTAGTGCTTGCGTCGAGTTGATGGCGGTGTCGGTTTGGCAAATAGTGGAGAAATGACGAGAACAAAGGGAAGAAGCTTCGTCAATGGTGGCAAAGGAGCAGTTCTGTTAGGTGGGAGGAGTAATACGAGAAGATGGGTTTAAAATTAATCATGGAAATTAGATTATATGTTGTAATTATAGAATTTAATTGTTTAAATTCAAATCGAAAACTTATACATTGTATAACTCTCTCGTACGAGGTCCAACTCAAACGTGGTTAATTGCGTTGCGCTCGTGGAATCATTAACTGCATTTTGGAATTGGATTTGTAGGAATTAGAGCTTGTAGAATTTCAAGCTAACAAAAACGCTTCAGCGACAACTTAAATTCTAGTGAGTTAAACTTCCCTTTTTGGTTAATTAGTATGTTATATGGTAGATAAAAATTATTTATTGCATGCTTGGATGTTTTATCTGCTATTTGTTTTGTTTGGATAAATTATCATTTTTTAAAATGGATAATGTATAAAGTGATAAAATAATGATGATTTAATATAATTACGTTATTTAAATAATAACATAGTTAAATTAAACATATTTCTTTAGTGTTATCTATTTGGCCAAATAAACACTATCTAATAATAAATGGAAGAGTTTATTTTAAATGAAATTTGTTTAGTAGAATAAATTCTCATTCTGCTATTATATTAATTTGGACATTCATTTAAGTGCCAGTTGATTAATACGAGATAAGTGATGTATTAACTATTGATTCTTAATTACGGATTTGGTTTACATATATGCATGATTATGTGAATACTTGTAATTTAACTTAGAAAGTTAAATTGAATTTAATGGTAGCTTGTTTAAGTACCATTGAGATCGCTAAGCCTCTTTCTAGATTTGGAAAATTACGAATTTAAATTAACTTCAAATTCTGTAATTTGAAGTAAAATGTTTTATTTAATTATTATTTTAACAAAGTGTTTTGTTTAATTTCTATTTTACAAAGTGTTTCGGTAAAAGTATTTCTTTAGTAAAATTAATTATTATATTTATAATATTTTAAAACTAATTATTTGATTAATGTTGTTTAAAGATAATTAATTACTTATCAAGGTTGTCTAAAGATAATAAATTATTTTATTATTGATTATTTAAAACTAGTTAATTATTTAATAGTAATATTATATGGATGTTAATTAACTATATGGTTGCTTAAAGTTATTATGTTATATTATTTAAAATGTTTTTAAAAGGTTAATTATATTATTTAGAAAGTTTTAAAAGTTCTATTATTATATTATTAAAATGTTTTAAAGTTTCATTATTATATTATTAAAATGTTTAAAGTTTATTTTATGATGTTGATGTTTTTATTTAAATTAAATAAAAAAATAAATTGTTCATAAAAGAATTTATATAATGGAGTTTATAAATTTGAAAGAAGTTTGGAATTTTAAAAGAAGTTAGGTTTTGAGTGATTTAAGAAAAGATGTTTATAAATGGTAGCGATTTGAAAGGAAAGTTTTATAAATGGGTTTTTGAGATTTATAAAAGTGTATTTTTATAAATAAAATTTGGAGATTTATAAAGAAGTTTATAAATAGACTTGGTAATTTATAAAGGAGATATTTATGAAAAAAACAAATTTTGGAAAGGAATGGTGCTTCGGGTTATTTATATCTCCATTTAAATGACATTTGAGTGTGATCATTTTTTTATGATTTTGAAATAGAAAATCTTTCTAAGCATTTGGTGAATATACTTATACCATTTTATAAGTATGAGAAAAGGTTTTCCAAGTTTTGAAAGGAATGGTTTGTGAATATACTTGTGCCGTTGAGATAAATATACGGTTATATTTTCTAAGTACCAAAAATACATTGTTATGTGAATAAATTGTCCTGTTAAGATTATATGGAAGTGATTTTCCATGTATTTACAAAGAGATTTTAAATTAATGAAAGATTAATTTAAGAGGCTTAGTAGTTTCCATGGGAAATGTAATCTCTGTTTGAATGTTTGTTTGTTTGATAGTTAAATAACCGACTATCAAATCTTGGCCTAAATTTGCAATCCTTCTTAATTTTGGTGGTAGGAAAGCAATTCCCTACTTAATACTGAAGGATTTTAACTCTGGAAATATTTAGAAGAAGCACAGGAATTGTATGGTATAGTTACCGATGGTGGTGCTATACTATACGTATAAACTCGTTTTAGTCTTCTAGATCAAATGATGAGGAGATTCATCCACTTAAACGATTAGGGGGGGATCCCCACTCTTATGTATTGTCTGATTATTTCCTAAAGACCAGTATTGTGCATTCCAAAAAATTGACGATTAGTTTTTGGAGTGCCCGGTAAGCGGGGGAGTGTACTCGTAAGAGATGACTCGTACCATAACCACTCAAAAAACCATATGCGGTTCTATGGAGGAGTTTCGTGATCTATAGAGATGTTGGAATCCATGTGTAGTTCCAAGTTTCATTGGGTATGGGAATCCATGTAGGATTCCATGATCTATTTTGATGGTGGCATGTGAGATGGAACGCCGGACGTAGCCTTGTCAGCGGTAATGACTAAAACAAGAGGCTTGAGGCATTGCTAGTAGAGTTGGCAAACCCATATGGTGCAGTCGTCTCCTCCTAGAGTTACCTACGGTTGTTGTGTATGCATTGAGCGATGCACTCGGTCTTAGCGAGACCAACCATGTTTTTCCTATTGTACATCACTAGGGGTGTACTGTTGCTTCGGAAGAATATCTCTGATCCTTGTGAAGGAGGATCGTTCTCGAAGTACAACGGGCACCTCCATGGAATCCTACACAATTAGCGAACGCACCTTATTAGTTTTTGATTATATACCTAGTATTATTGTGATGTACACTCACGAGCATCATAGCTACCTGATTATTGATATTTTCGTTCTTAGACGTTATTATAATATCACTGGATTTTTCATTGAAATGGTTTAGTTATCATAAGGTAAAAACCCATTCGAGTTTATGTACGATGTGGACTTACGAGATACCTTTATTTTGAAAAGGTTTATAACTTTAAAAATCCATTTAGGTGTGTTTTCTCACGCTGGTTTACCAGATGATCCGGGTGTTATTTTATTATAATGCTCGGGTCAGACCAAGCATATTACAGATCTAGTTTGGCTGCTTTGGAGCTTCAAGAGACAAGCTAGATGCCTACAAGATGTATTCACCTATCTTTTTATTTCTGCTGCATTTTCTGGTTGTATTTATCAAAAATGTAAGGACATACTATTATAATTGTCCAGACTGATGATTTATTTAGTGTACTTTGATTGATGAATGTATATTACTGTTTTCTTTTTGTAAAGATTTGTTGTATATTATATATTACTTGTCATGATGTGAGATTTTGTTCTGTCTTTTCTTTCTTTTTTCCCAACGATCTACCTTCCCGACGCTTGTATGCTCGTCACGTGAATACCAATTTGTATTAGTTCTGACTTTTAAAGGTCGAAAAGGCTGGTCGTTACACTACCTGTATTGGCTGCATTGCTCTTTGATCTAGTTTTGACCGAATTACTCAATTTTTCAGCTATTTGTAAAAATGGGATTCATTAGCAATTCCCCAATAAATAGTAAGCAAAACTAAAATAGTAAATGGTGTGTGCATACGTACTTGACTCATACAACACATATTTATATACATATCTAATAGAAAATATAGATACGCTCTCTTAGTTAGTTCTTAATCCCTACTCTAAGAGTATGTTTTGATATGATACCAAATATAACAACCCGCCTTTTTTGCCCCTAGGGAGTAACATCCAAATCGACGTTAACACATTGAAAGTAGGAAAAGACAAGTCAATGGGATATGATGACAAGGAAAAAATACAGTTCTAATGGATGACTTTCAAAATCTCACAGTAGAAAGAAACAAAATATAATATATCAATAACCATTATCATTTTATAACACATATTTATAAACAGGCCGCAATCAATTCTAACACATAATTATAATATTTCAAACGAATTGATTGTGTTTGATTGGGTTTTAATGATAACTAATTGGGTTATAAATACGTGTTAGAATTGATTGCGACCTGTGTATGGATTGGGTTTGATTGGTATTGTAAACACAGATCGCAATCAATTAGTTATCATTAAAACCCAATTTATAAACAGATTGATATATGTGTTTACAATACCAATCAAACCCAATCCATACACAGGTCGCAATCAATTCTAACACATATTTATAATATTTACAATATTAACATAAGATTCCATGCCTCCTATTCCACCGAGCCCTCAAGATCCATCAACCTAATGACATAAGTAAAAAAAAAGAAAACTTGGAGTGGGTCTGACATAAGCCTAAGTGAGTGAATCATATCTACTTCATGTATACTACGAAGATAATGCTATAATGTGTCAAGTATCTAACATATCCTGGAACCACATTACACACTATAAACCAGATCATACACAAATAACTATATACATCGGATCCCTCCTTCTGTAGTTGATGTGCATGTAAATGTGTATATTTTTACCAACATATTTAATCTAATTAAATTAAATAAATGATCATATTTGGTATTTTAACATGTTTAAACTAAAATTCAAATTATTTTCAAATAATCATTTATTCATCTTCATATAGGGGCAAAATGGTCATTTTTGTGCATATATTAATTTGAGAAAATTTACTTGAAAATTTCTATGTTATTTTGTAGGAATTTGAACTCAAAGTACAAGTGGCTTCATAGGAAATATGCATGCACAAGAGAAGACAAGCAAATGATGATGGAAATAATTCATTTCATGAAACATAGAGGACCCCACCTACCTGCTTACCATGATGTACAAATTAGGAGCTAATGCACATGCTAATGGTCATTAAAGTTACATGCACACTTAAAGGAAGATTATCTCATGCTAACGATAACTTGGTGGCCACACTTCCTAAGAGGGTAGTTTGGGTAGTTCCCAAAAAAAGATTAGGGTTTCAAAACATGTATAAATACCCCATATGTTCATGTAACTCCTCTCTTCTCTTAGCCTTCTTAGCCTCCATTTTAGTTAGCTTAGTTTGAGACTCAAGAATAAACAAAACTCTCTTTTCTTTTTCAGGGCTACTTAGCCATTTTATTTTATGTAATTTTCTTTTTATGCAATGTTAATTCATGCTCTTTCCTATTACAAGCTCTCTTTCCTCTTATGTTAGTAGCTTAGTTTCATTTCTTATGCAAATAGATTAGTGTTTATTTCATTTTAATTAGCTCTCTTTTTAATTTGCTCTTTATGCCTTCTTGTTTTTGTTTCATGTTGAATGCCACATTTGTTGAAATGATAACAAATATAAAAGGCTAAACCCCTTCAATTTAGGGGTAATGAAGCTCTCTTAATCATGTAGATTCAATATTTGATATCTTGTGATCTCTTTTTGTGCTTAATGGCAATATTTGATGTGGTTTAACTTGTTGTTTTAGCTTTGAATTTGATAGCCTATATTGTTGACACCAAATAGGCCATGCTTAAATAAACAAAAACACAAATTACCTCTTCATCTACATATGATTATGGTAATAAAGTGAATATTAAAATCAAAATTTGATGGTCTATATTTCTAATCAATGGTTAATAGGCCATACTTAAAATAGATTTTATTTTCAAGTTCATTGTCATTTTCATGAGAGTTAAAAAGTGGTTTAATGGGTGTGTTATAGTTTGATGGTTTATATTGGGCTAATTAATAGTACAAATATGCCATACTTATGATAAACACATCAATTAAACTCACTAATGACCAAAAAATAGAGATCATAATTTCATTTTGTTGAACTATGTGATCTTGAAAAGGACATTGCCTCTAAATTGCCTTCTACTCTCAGCTTTTGTTAGTTTTTAGATTTTTTAGCTTATCAACATTTCAAATATTGGTTTAATTTGATTGAATGGAAATTTAAAAATCTAAACAATTCCCTGCGGATCGACCCATACTCGCCACGTATTAACATTGTATGTCGTGCGCTTGCGGTTATTTTTAATTTAAATTTATCGACAATTTTCTAAACTTATAGAAAAACCGTCGTTAAATAAGTTTTTGGCGTCGTTTCCGGGGAGTTGATTTGATTTGATTTTCTATTCTTCGAATTATTTTTGTTGTGTGTGTGTTGCATTTAAAAAATATATTATGTGATTGTTGCTTACATTTGTTTGTGTGTTTGTTTGCATTTGTTGCTTTTCTATTGGCATTTGCATTTGCATATTTAAAAAATAAACTAAACATCCAATTTCAAAACAAAAACCAAAAAATATTTTATTTCCTTCTCCTTTACAAATTGCATTTTATTTTCTCTACAAATTTTATTTTCAATTTACACTGTTTACAACGACGCTGTGCATATCTGTTTGCGCCAAAATTGGTCACAAACACCTGATTGCAAATGAAAGCACCAATTACCAGTCATAGAACACTGATATAATATATGAAGATGGTATATATATGAAGAACAATCAAAATTAAAATGAAAGCAGTAAAAAAGGCAAGATTTATAGTGGTTCGACTAACTCCGACCTACGTCCACTCCAGAAATTTTCATTTTATTTATACTAAAATCAGATTACATTTACAATCCAGAGTTTTTTGAAATAAAAAATGGCAGAGTAACTTGTACAGCTTTTATAGAAGAAGTTAGAGAAGAACAGAATGAGGATCCTTTTTCTAAAGCCATGCCTGCTGTATTTATAGGCAAAACCTCATTTACCGAGCTTCCTGACTTACATGGGCCCACTAAGACCATAGTCGAGCCCATATCACTCATCCCTGCCGACCTCAAGTTGATAATATGCCGTCTTGAAGTTGCCCCGGGGATGACTCGAAGCAAACATACAGGTGACCCGAAGTACACACAGCCGACCCAAAGTCCAAATATGCCGACTCCATATTAAAGCATGGCCGACCCGAAGTATTCCTAGTGCTGACCAGAAGCAATTGCCATACTGACCCTAAGCAAACTCAACCCTGACTCAAAGTAACTCCATCTCCATCCTAGGCCGAACCCTTCTTAACTCCAAATGTCGGTCCCAAGTTCCCGTTGCCGACCCGAAGAAGAACGGATGCCGACCCGAAGTAAATGTATTGCCGACTCCAAACTCTTTGCTAATGCCGACCCCAATATGATGCTGACCCGATATTGTTGATGCCGACCCAAAGTAGGGTGGATGCCGACCCGAAGCCAACTCACTGCCGACCCCAAGTACTTCGAATATGTCGATCCCTCTATGATACCGACCCCAGATCTTATTGCTGACCTAATGCACTACCTGATGCCGACTCGAGTCCAAGTTTATGCCGACTCGAGTCCAAGTTTATGCCGACCCGGAGCCACTCCAACTATGCCGACCTGGTGCTTTGCCGAGCCCTCCAAGTGACACGCCAATCTGACCGGAAGTATATGTATTGCCGACCCGAAGAAAACCTAGTACCGACCCCAAGCAATGTCGACCTGAGTTATCCCTTGCCGACCCAGAGCGTCATCAACATTGACTCGAAGTAAAACCTCTTATAACCCGAAGCAAACCTTATGGTGACTCGAGGAAAACTCCAAGCAACCCTAAGCAACTCGACTTTTCTCGAAATCCATGTTCCAAGTATCCCGCGTTATTCGCCCTTCGACCATGTTGTATCCTGGCCTCATAATCATGTTTATTATCCATGATTGATCGTACATTCATCCAGTCGGTTTAAACCCATATTATTCCAGCCTCGATAATCGTGCAGTCGATTGGGTTAAATCCGCTTGTATGTTGCCTTGCCAAAAGGAAGGTTAACACATCACCCCCCAAAACATGCATTGCGATAGGAAGGTGTGTTTTGTTGTGCCATAAGCCTGATGTTCAGAACCTGTTGATGTCCTATGAAGGGATCGATGATCTTACCTGATTGTGAATAGCGATCGTTCGGGATTGCATGCCGTTCGAGGCCATATGTGACTGTTCGAGGTCGGGTACCTTTCGAGGCCATATGTGACTATTCGAGGTCGGATACCATTCGAGGCGAGATGTAACCGTTCGTGGTCGGGTGCCGTTCGAGGCGAATTGTGACTGTTCGAGGTCGGGTGTCGTTCGAGGGGAATTATGACCATTCGTGGTCGGGTGCCTTTCGAGGCGAATTGTGACCGTTCATGGTCGGGTGCCATTCGAGGGGAAGTGTGACCATTCGAGGTCGTGTGCCGTTCGAGACGAATTGTGACCGTTCGTGGTCGGGTGTCGTTCGAGGCGAATTGTGATCGTTCGTGGTCGGGTGCCGTTCAGGGCGAATTGTGACCGTTCAAGGTCGGGATTTGGAATTATAAATATCATTTTTTACATTAAAATGAGTCTTATGATTGAAATATCGAAATAACAAAATCAAGTCCTGATACAAAGAAGAGAAACAAAAGCAAAACTAAACCATCAAAGTGCATGCATCTCCACTGAGGCGGTTCATTGTCATCTCAGAGCATGCCTGAGGACCGTTCATGATACCATACATGTGTAAGTGACTTAACCTTTTTTTATGGAGTTTGTTGCTTATTCTTCACCATTCTGATCAATTGATGATAAATTGACACCTTGATCCGAGCCGTCTTCGTTTGATGCAAATGGCGGTCGCTCCTGTTCCACCGTCGCTGCTCGCCTTTTCATATATTATAACAACATGTCGTTCTGGATATGCCCTTCAATCTGATCCCTCAAGCGCCTACAATCATTTGTACTATGGCTACCTAGCTCGTGGAACAGGCATTATTTGTCTGATTTCCTATCATTATTGGTTGGCTCCCTCCTGATTGGCCTTCGGTAGGGAACCTTCCTCCTAGTGTCTTGGTATATTCGTTCTAAAGTCTCATTCAACTCTGTATAAGAGGTGAGTCTTAGTTCCTTTCGTGGCCGCCTCGGTTCACCAAAGCCATTCTTTGCTTTTCGCTTCCCTTTATCCTTGTTTGAATCTTTCCCGGCCGGATCTCCGCCTATGACTGCATAAACTTCAACTTCCTCTCTTTCCTCTCTTTCAGCTTTCGCATCTTCCTGTCGTAGAAACCTTTCTACCTCATGGTAAAAATCTCCTAGATCCATAGGTGGATCCCGCGTTAGTGAATTCTTGAATTTCGTGCCATCGGCAACGCCAGATACAGCTGCCAATAAAACCATGGATGGATCTGGGCGATCCACCGAGGCTGCCGCTGCATTAAATCGCGTTAGAAAACTCCTCAGAGACGCTCAGGTCCTCTGTTTTAGTGTTGTTAAACTCATCACATTCTTGGGTCTCGAAATGTGAACTCTAAACTACCTCATAAACCTTTCGATAAATTCGGTCCACGTTCCAATAGAGCCGCTTTCCAATTGCTTGAACCACGATGTTGCTATATCCGTCAAATACAAAGGAAAACACAGTGCCATGACCTCCTCTGATGCCCTCAGTTCCATGGGGAGTTGTGTTGATCCATTCTCCTTGGACGGGGTTTGCCCCCGGTTGATCCAATCCATATCTAAGCCTGCCGATTTCTGCTACAAGTCATGGATTCCAATTTCCAGCTGTTCCAACATCCATAAGTGGTCTCCGATTGTTATGTAACATCCAGCCTTTTTGTACGCTTTAAGCAGACACACGTGCCAACTCAAACCATACAGAAGGACGGATTGTTATTTGGGGTAAATAAGAAAAAGAGAAAAAGAAAAAAAACAAAATAGAATCTCACAGCGGAACGATAAAATATGTTGGGTGAATTCTCACCACCGGTCCATGCTTCGCCGAACCAACCATCTCCAAGCTTCGCCGAACCAACCATCTCCAAGCTTCGCCGAACCAACCCACCTCCAAGCTTCGCCGAACCAAGCTGCTCACTCACCACCGAACCAACCCACCTCCAAGCTTCGCCGAACTAAGCTGCTCACTCACCACCGAACCAAGCACCTTACTCAACATACCACACCGGACCAACCTCACCATCCCACCACCGGTCCAAGCAACTACCGGTCCAAACTGCACTTCTCATGTTCCTACCGAACAACCTTCTCAAGCTCCTACCGGACCAACTCCAAACCGGACCAAGGTACTACCACATAGCACCGAATCACCTACAACCGGTCCACTCTACACTCCAACCATCTCCGAACCAAGCGATGCCGAACCAAGACATACCAGGCTAGATCACGTCAGCCCAGGCCCATCAGCAACTATACACATCCTAGACCCCTACCCCCAGCCTCACTCTATAAATAGAGGGGCAGGGGTACAACAATGGGGACAAGTTTGAGAGCTCAAGCACGGAGAGAACTTTCAAATAACTTTCTTTTACTTGTATCAAAGCTTTGTACTTGTAATCAAAACGAGAGAAGAGAAATAACATATAAAGTGGACGTAGGCACATTCTGGCTGAACCACTATAAATCTGCGTGTCTTTTTTTACAGTTTAGCCCCTGCTTTTCATATATTTGCATAAATCTCCAAAATCACTAAGAACAACATAAGATCTACTAAATCATACGACTTTGAGGTGTTTGTCCATTTTTTGTGCAAACAAAATATAATAATCAAATAACAGTTCATGAAGCTATATAAAAACATTTGATTATACTTATACAATACAAAATCAGAGTTACACATATCAGGGAATAAATAAATAACGATGCAGCGGAACGGTATGAATGCAGTGGAATAATACAGTAATAATAATAACAAAATCTTCGTCTTCATCCTCCAGAAATAAGGTCTTCAAATCCTGAAATGCTCAGGCCGACCCGAGCGAATTGAAAAGACAAAACACTCGAGTCAGAACTAAAAGATCTTATGTAAGTTAAATAAATCGGTAAATAAATATGAGTGAAATGGCATCATAGATGTTTACGGGTTTTGACATCTCTTATCCAGTGTCTAACGTGAGTGCAATAACTCAAGAGATGCTCGAGATTCACATCTCCTAAGGATCTGTTAAACTATCTACTATGTAGTAATATACGCAATTATAATAATGTCTAAAGTAAAGTAAACTATTAAAATAGCGTTAAGGCATTACCTATATCCCCCTTAACACATTTTATATATTCCCATAGTCTATACAGTACCATAATCTCCCCCGTACTGGGCATCGTCAGAGGGCACTCCATAGGTATGATACAAAACAAACTCGTAGAAGGCGCGCTAGGGTAGGTGACACGACCCAACTAGGAAATGCCAGGGTAGATATACCAACTACGCATCCGGACTGTTGGTAACGCATAGCCGCAACTACCGCCCAACTCGAAACACACTACCGAGTAAAAATCGAAGGGTGGCCACCAAATAAATCAAAAGTTGGAATATAGTATTGATGGAATGTGTCCGATCAGAGGAATGACCTCACTTGGCTCGAGAATCGCTCCTGTTTGAGCCACCTTAAGCCAACTTATGGGAGTCGGGTCCACGTATATACCTCATATAGGATCGTCGCCACCATCCTACTTCATTCTGGAATCTCCACCGCGTACATAGTTATCAAAGTGGTTTTCGGTATTGGCAGAGAGTATGACAATATCCGATCTCGGTCTCTTTAACAACCAATCGCTTATTACACACCGGATGGTTCTTTTACATTTCCAAAATCATTTCTTAATTGATATCAAATTATCATATTCGATTCAAACCATATCACTTTTGAAATCATTACTTTACTTTTGAAATCATATTCACCTTTGAAATCATATCACATTTGAAATCATAGTTCGATAATTATATTTCCTTTCAAAGTCAAATTCACACTTTATATCAAAATATCGTATTCTCAAAACTATACCACTTTCAAATCATATCGTTTCCAAGAATCATAATTTCTTCCCAAAATCATATTTCCAAAATAGGTTAAGTCCTTACTTTAAAATCATCATTTCAATTTATTATAACATTAAAAAAATCCAACTTAGGTTATAAGGTCATTTGGCCTTATTTTCCTTTTAAAACAATGAATTGAATTTAAACACTTTCACTTTACTTAGTCTGGAAATTTAGAAATAGTTTTAAATAATTATAAATAGTTAGAATACTCCAAAATAGTTTAATTATAGGTAAAGTACTTTTAAATTGATTTAAGATAGTTAAATAGAATTAATTTAGATTAAATATAATTAAAATAGATTAAATAGCTTAAAATAGATTAATTGGATTTAAAATAAATTGAAAGGGTTTAATTAGTTTTAAAATAAATTAAATTGGTTTAAAATAGATCAAAATAATTGATATAGTTAATATTAGTTAAATAGTTTAATAAATTTGAAAATATTAATAATTAGAAATTTTAAAATATAATTTAAAACAGTTTATATTAAAATATGAGTTTGGATTTTATATCAGTTTAAACTATTCATCTCCTTTCAACATATTTGAACCATTTCAAATTTCCAAATCGACAAACCAAATTTCAATAAACTATCGAATTTCTTATCGTTATATCCGTGTTCAAAATATCAATACGGATTACTCCAATCTCAAAATATTTCAAAGTTATTTTCAAACAAATTTAATAACTCAATTTCGATAGAATTTCATTTACGAAAAAGTTTGATTTTTTTAAACTTCCCATTTAATTCTTAAAGAAATTCCTTTTTAAACCAATTCACATTTCAACGCAAAACTTGATTTTCCAATAATACTTCAATTTATATAAATCAAATTTCATTTCAAAATATCATTTTATTAAATTCAAAATTTTAAGGATTTTAAAATCATTTAATTTAACCAATCCGGTGTTCGTATATAATTCTCTACCTTAGGGTCAAGTGATACGAATATTAATCATTTCAATCCGCAATTTAATAATTTACGGTTGTATATCATTTCAAACTGCAATCCCAAATTTAATAAAAATCCAAAACGAACTTGTAGTTTATAACGATATGAAATACAACATCCATTCAACCAATATCAACAATCAACATCTATCACAAACATCATCCAAATCAATCAATAAATATCAATATAGAACTGAAAATCAATAACAGGTATTTAACTGGCAATTTATATTCAATAATAAATTAAATAACGATTTAATTCAAATAAATTCAAATTAACCGAGATGATGATTTAAAATATACCAAACAACCATAAATAAATTTCTAATCACATCATAAATTTAATTTAACAAACATAAGAAATTTTAGAAGTTGTGAAGTAGGTTAAAACATTCACCTTTGAATTTAAATTGAATTTAAATCTAATTTAAGCCCAAAATTTGAACAGTCTCAGAATTCGTCCAAACCAGCGTCAAAATCTTCAAAATTTCAATACGATCCTAGCGGATCAAACCGCGCGTGATTTGGACCTCATATGTAAAAGTTATATAAGTTAGAGCGATTTTAAAATCAAATTTAAATTAAAATAAACAAATGAAGAATGACGAACCGGAACACACCACGTCACCTTCTGAAACCCAACGTCATCACGCCTGTACACAAGAGCCTAAGCAACAAGAACGCATGCGAACTTCCCTATAGCCAGCGTTGACCACCGGTTTCGAGCAACTCCGGCCACCATCGGTTCGCCGATGACCTCCACCCGCTTCCCCACGTCAAGCCGTATCCACCGTGGCCACGCCGTGGCCTCCGCCTGCCCTGAAGCCGTGCACCGCCGCATAGGTTTTAAACCCTAGTTGAATTGTTTCGGTCGATAAGACCATCTATTCGACGAATGAATTTCGCCGATGCACTCCCCTCGGTCACTCTACAATACCCACAAATCAATTCGACGATCGGACAAGGTTGATCGCAGCGCGATGAACTGCCGCGATTTGTTCTTCAATTTCTGGACAAATAGTGGTTCAAATTGGAAAACGAATTGCAGATCTGAGATGCACTCGTCGAGAGCTTCAAATCGATATATAATTCGATATATGTTGAGGAGTTTGAAATTTTCGATTTGATTTTTTTGATTTGAAATTGCAATTGGGAATTAGGGTTTGTCTGCCATTGGAATGAGAAGTTGAGAAGGAGATGTACGTACAGACAATAGAAATAAGAAATAACCTAGGGTTTATAACGAGCTATTTATAGATGGATCAGAAATAGAACAAATGGATTAGATCGATTTGGGTTTTGAACGATAAACGACCCGAAAAGCTCGTTCTGACTCCGGAACGAAAATGGATCATCCAATATATCAAAATAGATATTTTTGATGATTTCAAATTCAACGGAAGAGGTTTCGAGTCCTAATTCTATGCTATGAAGAAGTTATGGTAAAATCAATTTATTTCAAATTGATTTCAATTGATTTTAATTAAATTGATTTCTGGGCATTTCGAGGCCGTACGATCAAACGACAAGTCCAATCGCTACGAAACTTGAAATCCTACAATAATTCACTGTTACGGATTCGATGAAACTAGTTTCATCGGAATCCGAGTCAGTGGCTAAAATGACTATTTTCAGGTTAATTGAATAAATTAATATTAAATTAATTAAGTCACTTTTTCAGTTTAAATTTAAAATTTTACCACTTCTATCATTTTTGATTTCTTAATCACTTACAATAGTTTAAACGAATTTAGATGTCAATTTAAAGTTGACTAATCCATCAATTTCAGTGTTTAAATTTCAATTTCATCAAATTCAGAAATTATAAATTAAAATTACAAAAATCCATTTATTAAATTTTTTAAACCTTGTTATTCCAGTCTTTATTACAATAAGGATATAACTAACATTGGTTTACCTCTTAGTATTTAGTACATTAATAATTCCCAATTTCATCTTAATTTCCATTTACGTAATATTTAAATATTTAATTTCATTTAATTGCAATTAATCCAATTATTAAAATTTAAATTCCAATAAATTAATAAATCTTGATTTCCATTCTTTTTATTCCCAGTTATCATATTATGAATAAAATTAACATTATTTCCAATTATTATCTTAATTTACATTTACATAATATTTAATTACATTTGTTGAAATTTATTTCCAATTTAAATTAACAGGCTAAATAAATAGGTAACATACAATAGTTTGCCACAGTTAACCTTTAGTCACATTAATAAGCTTTTATTACTTACAAATCAATGTTACCATTTATTTTCATAATACTAATTTCATTCAATTATTAACAATACATGATCTCATTGGTTAATTAATTATTTACATTTGTTTTCTTACATTTCATTTATAACCAAGTATAACATTTACGTTATTTCATTCATTGTGATTACATTTAAGTTGTTAATAATTTGCCTTAATTATCATTTGTTACATTTCATTTCACTATTCATTTCATTATTACATTACAACTTTTTATTTCTTCCAATATTAAATAACAAGATTCATTAAATTAACAATTTAAATTGTCGAAAATTGACGGGTTGTTACACTCTCCCCCACTCAAAACTTTTCGTCCCCGAAAAGGAAAAAGGAGGGAAAGGAAGAATTTAGAAATCAATATATCTTATTCAAAATATTAAATTTATAAACATTACAAAATTAAATAATTTAAATAAAAGATATCAATTTATAAACAATTAAATCCTTTTATATTCTAATTAATAAAGTTTGGAAACATTTCAAAATTTTCTAAGTCCAAAATTTTCAGAAAATTTCGGCAGAGTCTTCTTTGTACGGAGAGGCTCGGGAGAAATAACAATATCAAAATATAACAATATCTATCATAATTTTTCAAAATAATATATCCCAACAGTGGAAAAATAATATAATATCGCTAGAAAAAACTGTAATCCGAGAACGTATCTATTTGTCGGGCAAATAACGCTTATTTATGAAACCAAAAGCAGTAGCAATTGCTTCCATAACTTGTATTTCACTTATATAATCCAAAGAGTTAATAATTATATAAAATGAAATATTTAAAGTTGTTTCAACCACTAACAACAAATCAATATAAAACAACAATCACTTGTAATCACAGCATACAATCATCATATGAAATCAATAAAATCAATTATCCATCCATAGCAAACAAACAAATGGTTGGTTCAGGTTCAGAAATTTTTAACCACCTAGAATAACAAATAAACTACTGAGTGCACCATTTACTCAACAGTCTTAGATGAACTCAATCGATTATTCATACATCTTAAACAATTAGAAGTATCCTGTCCCAACAACCCATAAACCAAAATAAACAATAATTTACAATGTACTTGAGTTATTCTTATTAAATTTCTTTCACAACATTTACAGTTTTTTTATTTTCTTACAAGGATTATTTCTTTAACCTACATTTATCTCTTACAAAATTTTATTCCCAATCATTCATTCAGTGTTTATTTCATTTATTTTTCCTTTATTACTTACAAAAATTCATTTTCATTTATTCATATCATGTCAATTCTTTAATTGCATTACATTCATTTTATTATTTACTTTAATTATAAATAGTTTCAATATTAACTTAAGTTCAAAATCCTTTACTTACAGTGCTCATTTTCTATTTCATTTAATTAGTAGTGTTACAATTTTAACTCAAGTTTATAACTATTTTCATATCAAATTTCTTATTTATAAAAGTAAATTTCATTGAATACTTTCCATTACATAAGTTTTACTTGTAAAATTTCCATTACATATTCTTTTAACATTTCAACTTTTATAATTGGTAAGTTATATATATATGTCTTTAAGAATGCAATTGAAAGTTACACAAGTTTGACTTACTTATTTTAATTTACTTAAGGTTCAATAATTATCATTTCTTATTTTCATATTCTTTCCGTTTACAAGTTACAAATTTCAAATTCCTTGTATATTTCAGTTATAACTTAGCATATCATTTCTTACTTTCATTTAGAAGTTTCAATTATTAAATAGTTAATTTTTTTTCCATTTCAATAATTGAAATCTCTAATTCATAGAAATTAAAGAACTAAATGTCGGGTTCCATTTCAAATAAAATAATAATATATATAATCATATCTTTTATATATATCAAATCAAAACTGGAATTAAAAATTAAGATTATCAAAACAATTGTGCAGTAAAACTACTAAAACAGTCTTCCCACTTTGAAACTCGAAAATGAACGTCGATGATGCATGCACTCATCACCGAAATTATTTTCCAGTGATAGAGAGGGTAGTACAGAACTTATTTCTTTCCAAAATTTCTTTAAAACAAATCTTTCAAATTATATTGAAATATTTATATCAGAAAATACTTCTAATAATATTATTATTGTATCCTAAAATCATTCAAAAGAAATTTTCAAAAAACCCCGGAACTTAAGTTCTAAATTTCCAAATTTCATTTATTTTATTTTCAAATCTTATTTCAACCAATATTTATAAATTTCTCTACCTAACAACCAACATATTACAACCAAATATATATCATTTATAAATCATTATTTTATATATAAAAATATACAATAGGAAAAATTATTCCATTTACCTACATTTCAAAACAAATATTGTGTTGGTCTGTCATATTAAGTGTTTAGAAATCTCTATCGATGTCATAGCATCCTATGCATCAACCAGAATTTATAAATTCAAAATGGAACAAATTAACACAATATAAAAACATTTTATAACACTAACAAATACGCTCTCTCATATATATACTCTCAAGGACTCATTCTAGGGTATTAGTACCTTTTTTTTAAAGAGTCAGACCCCACAAAGCTAAGGTTATCGCTAAACCAAAGCTCTGATACCAACTGTAACATCCAGCCTTTTTGTACGCTTTAAGCAGACACACGTGCCAACTCAAACCATACAGAAGGACGGATTGTTATTTGGGGTAAATAAGAAAAAGAGAAAAAGAGAAAAACAAAACATAATCTCGCAGCGGAATGACAAAATATAATAATCAAATAGCAGTTCATGAAGCTGTATATAAAACATTTGATTATACTTATACAATAAAAAATCAGAGTTACACATATCAGGGAATAAATAAATAATGGTGCAGCGGAACAGTATGAATGCAGTGGAATAATACAGTAATAATAATAATAATAAAATCTTCGTCTTCGTTCTTCAGAAATAAGGTCTTCAAATCCTGAAATGCTCAGGCTGACCCGGGCGAATTGAAAAGACAAAACACTTGATTCAGAACTAAAAGATCTTATGTAAGTTAAATAAATCGGTAAATAAATATGAGTTGAACGGCATCAAAGATGTTTACGGGTTTTGACATCTCTTATCCAGTGTCTAACGTGAGTGCAGTAACTCAAGAGATGCTCGGGATTCACATCTCCTAAGGATTCGTTAAACTATCTACTATGTAGTAATATACGCTATTATAATAATGTCTAAAGTAAAGTAAACTATTAAAATAGCGTTAAGGCGTTACACATATCCCCCTTAACACATTTTATATATTCCCATAGTCTATATAGTACCGTAATCTCCCCCGTACTGGGCGTCGTCAGTGGGCACTCCATAGGTATGGTACAAAACAAACTCGTAGAAGGCGCGCTAGGGTAGGTGACACGGCACAACTAGGCAATGCCAGGGTAGATATGTTAGTCCCTGAGAAGTTGGTTTTGATAACAACAACCTTAGAATAAGATTATAAAATATAAATACTAACATTACTGTTTAGATATATATGTATATGCAGGATATATATATACAGGTACCAAAGAATGAAGACTGTACAGTATAGAGATTCAAGAACTGATGAACTCAAGATCGAAGATATCAAGATTCAAGACTCATGAGTATCAAGAGTTCAAGATTTCAAGATAAGTAATTTAGTTAGGAATTTTGTTAAAACTCCTAGAAAAGCACTAACATCTTAAAATCCATTTTATTCGTGGAATGGAATCCACTTCGAGCCTGCTAAAGGGATGGAACCCTAAGTAGGATGGAACCTACGAAAAATCTAGTGGAACATTGTTTTGTATCCATTAACTTTTATTTAAATGTTTTACAAAATTATATCTTGTTTTCAAAATGATTTCAAAATCTTCCTTTTTAAATCAAAAACATCTATCCTGGTTTTAAAATACTTTTAGCCTCAAAATAATCTTTATTTTCAATATTAAACTATCCTTGGTTTTAAACTATCTTTTAATTATAATATATTTTACTTTTAATATTTATACTTAGATTTAAATATAAAATTATAGTAAAATTTTATATATACCAAAATATTATTCTCTATACTTATTTGTGTATTTTAACTATAGTTAAGTATATTTATAAAGTTTAAAATAGTTTTAATACAAGATAGAAGTTATTTTCAAAGAAAAACAAATTACCAAAAATAACTTAGGCTTTTCGACAACCCCAAGGACCCCTTGTCGACAAGGTGACAGTTTATTTCAAAAGTTTATATTTCAAAGGAAGGGTCTATTCGTCATATCCATTCATGAATGAACATGGCTATTGTTCTACTATAAATAGGGGCTGTTTTAAATGAATTTATAATCATATTTTCTCTGATTTCACTCCTCTTCTTCTTCCACATTTCTTTATATAAATTTTTCCATTACTCTGCCAAAATCACCATTGAATCTAACTAGATCATCTCTGGTTTGATTCTCTATCACTATCTCAACAAGATCCCAGTGCTATTCAGAGTTATAGACTTCTTTGTATTCAATCGAGCGAGAAAAGGTGTGATTGTAGCCTGGAAAATCAATCGGGTGAACTTGTTGCCCGTAAAATCAAGTATCTCTACCCAGAGGATTGTGAATTTGGAGCGATGTACCTCGTGGCCTTGAAATCGAGGGTGTAATTATAAGAATTGATTTTGAAAGGAAATCCATACTTGTGTTGCGGGACTGGATGTAGGGTAACTCCGAACCAGTATAAAATCCGGTGTGTTCTTTCCTTTATTGCTTTTACTTTATATCTGCATTTTAAAAACTATTCACTATGTAAAATCTTTTTACAGCTTTTAAATGAAATTCTTTTGAATTTACAACCATTTTCACAATTGTAATTCCTTCAAACATGGCGTCTATTCAAGAAAATTGGTCGAATTCTTCTTTCTTTTCGCAAGAAGATTGGCCGAAGCTTTTTTCTTCCTCTCAAGATCATCGATCGTATTTCAATTCGTCATTAGCATCTAGCCCTCTGCCCAATTGCAGTTCTCTACCCTATTATTTTGCTCAAGCTGTTAAGAACCGATCATTAGCTCAAGAAGGGTATCGTAAAACCAAGATGAAATGGATTGACTTTAAAAAGGGTAAGAAAATCTGTTTCAGATGCGGCGATGTAAATCATTTTGCAAATAAATGTCGGGATCCTATTCGATGTTTCTCTTGCGGCAATTTTGGGCATAAGAGCTATGCTTGTGCGACTGATAGGAGCGATAAATCGGATCTGACAAATCATGGCTTCCAGTTCGTCCTGAAATTCTTGTTGCTGAAAGTAGTTCTCCTCGATTATCTCTTGGATAAGAAAGATGTGGGATTGAAATAATTGGACGAATTGCTTTATCATTTCAATAACATTAATGAGCCGAACATTGGTAAGGGATATTATGATAGATTTGGGAACCCAGAATTATATTTTGGTAAACCTGCTATTGGAGAAGATAAGGTTCTCAGCGATTCCAGAGAGCAGGGTAGTTATTCTCCTTTTCTGGTCAATCATGGTTTTCATTTTGTCCTGAAATATCTGATGTTAAGAGGTTTGTTAATCGATCTTCTCTGGACCAAAAAAGATTTAGGTTTAAGATATCTCGATGATCTTTTTTACCACTTTGACATCATCAATGAGACGAACTATGGCAAAGGGTCCATTGATAGTTCTCATGGTTTACCAGAATTTGTTGGTCATTCAGATTCATTGATTGATAAATCTATCTCCACTGAAGTCTTCCCAGTCGAATTGAGTTCTTCTATTTCTATCGTCGATAATGATTTGGCTTTTGATCCTATTCTTCTTGATCCCGATGTATATTCTTGTTTGGATCAGTCTTGTTACATGTCTTCTTCGAAAGTTTGTGATCTAGTTGAAGATCATTGTCATTCTTTTGCTCGAAGAAATAAGCGTTCATTCAAACAGTGTGTCCAGAACAAATTCGAGATTTCTATATCCAACAAATTTGACTGTCTTTCTTCGAGTACTGAAGCGGGTTTTTCGCTAGATTCTCTTGTTGATGATAATGATAAATCTCTGTCCACAGAGAATTTTATTCCAGTTCATTCGAATAAATCGGGAGATTGTCTTTTTATTACTGATAGTAGTAGAGTGGTTAGTTCTCTCGACTGTAGCTATTCGGGAATTGCATCGACGGATTGGTCTGATGATTTAAGTGATGTTGTTTTTGATTTTTTGGTTGAAGACTCATTAGATTTAGGGAGTAACATTCATGGGGATCAATTGAAGTTTGGATTAAAAAATTTTGTGGCTTCCTCAAAGATCAAAGCAAATGGTTTGGACTCTGTTTTTAATTCTCTAAAGTTTAGTGAGATTTCATCTTTCGATTTGGTTATCAGTTTTGTAAAACACGATGATTTTCTATCGGGCTGCTCCTCAGTTTCGGATAAAGATGAAAACATCAGTAATATGGGTAAGTCTATAGCTTTTTCAGATAGTGGCTTGATCAATGATGAATTATTGGAATTGCTTGATGGCTCTTTGGTGGTTGAAGACTATATTGAAGAAGAGTCGTTCGTTTCCTTTGATAAAATGCCGGTGATCCGATTTGACTTGGAAATGTCTCCAGCTGTTTGCCACTCGTGCACAATGGATACACACACCAGTTCACGTGCATCCTCTGTAAAAATTAGCAGAGACAATAATTGTTTACAATCTGAAGTATTGCCTTAGATCAGAACTGGCGATAGATTGCTTTTCTCTAAAACAGTTCCAGGCATTTTCTCTTTGAAAAATGCAAGCACGGATCAGCTTACATTGGGTTTTTCTGCAGCTAGTTCAGTTGGGTTTGATTCAGAGATTAAGTCTGGTGATAGTGGTACCCCATTGATTGCTGAATCGGTTACTAGTATTATTCCAGTGAAGGATTTGGTTCCATCGCTGAAGAGAGACAAGAATAAGAAAGTAGTAGCTTCGAGTGGATCCATTCGTCGAAGTGCTAGGCTTCGTAACTACTTGTCTCATTCTATTGGTGAGTTACCTGGATCGAGTGCCACACATGGCACTACGAATCCAGGCTCAGGTATGAGTTTTTGTTTGGGTAGCACATACTCTACTTATGCATTAGGCAGCCTTACTTCAGCTGAGTTTAGTCAGCTTTCTCGTGATACTTCTTTCATTTTTACGGATATAGAGTTGGATAGGGATTTTATTAGGCGTAAGGAATTAGAGAGGGCTAGTTCTGTTAGTTTATGAGGATTTCTAGTTGGAATATTAGAGGTCTAAATGATTTAAATAAATGTGATAAGGTTAGAGCGTTTTTTAAGGACTTTTCTATAGACATTGCTCTTCTTCAAGAAACTAAAATTAACTCACCTGACATGCATTTTTTTAGAAGATTAGGTGGTTTTCATTTTAGAGATTGGGTTTTTCTTCCTTCAGTGGGTTCATCAGGGGGTTTAATGATTGGGTGGCGTGATAAATATTTCAGATTGCTTCAATGTATTACTAAACAACATTCTATCCATATTATTCTTATTAATCTTTCTGATAATTCTTTTTTAAATATTTCTAATGTATATGGGCCTAATTCTAAAATTAATAGGAGAATTTTATGGGACGAATGCCTAGAATTTAGAGCTTTGTCTTCGGGTTCTTGGATTTTGGGGGGTGATTTCAATGTTACGCGTTTCTTAGGAGAGCGGTCACCCAAGGAAGGGGATTATTCTGCCATGGAGGACTTCGACCATTTTATTGTTAATTCAAACTTGATTGAGATTCCCCTTTCTAATAGAGAGTTTACTTGGAGCAACGCTAGGGAATCTCCATCTATGGCTCTTCTTGATAGATTTTTTGTTAGCGATGAGATTGAAGATAAATTTCCTATCTGTAGAGTTACTGGTCTTCCCTACACGTACTCTGACCATTGTTCTATTATTCTCACCAGTGATCACCATAGACTTATTATTAATTATTTTAAATTTGAAAAGATGTGGCTTTTGGAATCTAACTTTGAGAATCTAATTAAGGGTAAGTGGATTTCTTTGAATTATCATAATATTAGAAATAAGGATAATTCAGCTAAATCCTTTATTTTAAAACTTAGGGAGCTTAGAATTTTTCTAAAAAATTGGAACAAGAATGTTTTTGGTAATATTAAAATTAATAAAGATAACATTCTTAATGAGATGCTTAAAATTAATAAGATAGAAGAATCTAGACATCTAAATATAGGTGAACGTAATGTTCTTGCCAACTTAAAAGATGAACTTAATTCAATTTTAGAAAAGGAGGAGGTAATGTGGAAGCAGAGATCTAGAATTCAATGGATCAATGAAGGGGATAATAACACTAAATTTTTTCATAACATTGCCAATGGTAGAAAATGTAGTAATACTATTAATTCTATTATTGTTAATAATGTAGAACTTGTTGATCAAAGAGATCTTAACAAGGCATTTACAGACTATTATAAAGATATTTTTGGTAAAAGAAACAATCATAGAATTAATGTTAATTGGAAAGATCTGTATCCATCTGACTCTGTAGTTGACTTATCAGAGTTAGATAATCTATTTTCCGAAGTTGAAATTAAAAAAGCTATTAATGACGTACCAAGTGATAAATCCCCGGGCCCTGATGGGTTTCCAATCTTATTTTATAAAACTTTTTGGGATATTTTAAAATTAGATTTAGTCAATATTTTTAATGACTTTTATAATTGTAATTTAGAATTAGGGAGATTCAACTACGCAAATGTTATTTTATTACATAAAAAAGTTGGAGCCAAATTTTTAAAGGACTTTAGACCTATATCTTTAATTAATAGTTCACTTAAGATCATTTCTAAAGTTCTAGCCAACAGACTTAGTACTAGGATGAATGAGTTAGTGGATTGTTGTCAATCAGCCTTCATCAAAGGAAGAAATATCACTGAAGGTGTGGCAACTGTTCAAGAATTTATTAACCACTGTTGTAAGAATAACATTACTTGTGCAATTTTAAAACTTGATTTTTCTAAAGCATTTGATTCGGTAGATTGGGATTTTTTAGTTAACATTTTTCATGCTAGAGGTTTTAGTATTAGATGGATTAATTGGATTAAGAATTTGCTTAGAACTGGAAACTCTAGTATTATGGTTAATGGTATTTTAGGAAATAAGATTCAATCTAAGAGAGGATTAAGACAAGGGGACCCTTTATCGCCTTTAATATTTAATTTAGCTGCAGATGTTTTTGCGAAGATTATTAAAAGAGATGTGGAGAAGGGCATCCTTGGAAATGTTGGTAATGACTTTACACGCAATGGTATTTCGGTTCTCCAATTCGCCGATGATACCTTGTTATTTTCCTCTCATTTACCTAGACACATCATTACCTTAAAGTTTATTTTATACAGTTTTGAACTTTTATCAAGATTAAAAATTAATTTTGACAAAAGTTCAGTTTTAGTTTTAAATGACTTAGATAAGATTGAAAACTTAGTTGCTAACACTTTAAATTGCAAAACTATGAAATTTCCTTTTGACTATTTAGGATTTGTGGTTAGACCCACCTAACTTAAACATGAGGATTGGCTTATTATCATTGATAAAATCAAAAATAAGATCTCTAATTGGAATAGTAGATTTTTATCTAGGGCAGGTAGATTAGTCTTAATTAATTCGGTTTTATCAGCCCTACCGATATACTGGATGTCCATGCATCTATTTCCAGATTGGGTCATTGATAAAATTGATAAAATCAGAAGAGATTTCTTATGGAGTGGGGAAAATCCTAATAATAGTATAAAATGTTTAGTTAATTGGGAAATGGTGTGTAAAGCTAAAAAGGAAGGTGGATTAGGTGTTATTAACTTGCGTAATATGAACTTGGCCTTACTAGGTAAATGGCTTTGGAAGTTTAGAGACGTACATGATAATAACACTTGGAAAGAGATCATTTCTAAAAATTATTATAATGGGAATAGCAACTTATTTGCTTCCCCAATTACTCATAATATTTCTATTTTTTGGAAAAATATTATGAAATGCCATGAGATTTTTAACTTAGGTATTAATATAATTGTTCATTCTGGCAATGGTACTTCTTTTTGGCATGATCGATGGATTTCGGTTTTACCTCTCGAGTTGGAATTTAAAGAGCTTTATGAAATTTGTAATTTTAAGTTTGCTTTAGTTAGAGATGTTTATTCATCTGAGGAAGAACCTCCTTGGAATTTTGGTTTTAATAGTATTTTAATTGGTTCTACTCTTAGGCAGCTTAATCTTCTTTATGCTAGACTAAATCTTTATATTATTGATAATGATAATGATATTATTAATTGGGAATGGGATAAGAGTAAGAAATATACCTCTAAGTCTTTTTATAGATTTATTAATTTTTCAGGTACTTTAAATAACTCATTTAGATTTATCTAGAAGTCTAATGCTCCTTCTAAATCTAAAATTCACATGTGGTTAATTATGCATAGAAAACTTAATACAATAGAACTTTTAAAGAGAAAAAACATTCAAATTGATAATAATTGTCATTTTTGCAACTTGCATCTTGAAGATACCACGCATATATACTTTGATTGTTTGGATACTTATTACATTCTAAATAATACTCTTAAAATTTTTAATTTTAACATAATAACTAAAATCTCGAATTGTGATTTTTACTGGAATGACTTTAGATTTAGTTTCAAAAAGCATATTAGGTTCTTACTTGATTCTTTATTTATTATTATTAGTTGGTATATTTGGTTTGAAAGAAATCAAAGAATTTTTAATAATAATAGTAGTCATTTTAAATAATTGATTTTTTCAATTTCTTCATTTTGTTTCAATTGGATTTCTAATCCCAAATATAAATTAGATAAAATTAATCAGTTTAAAGGATATCTTAATAAGGTTAGATATAATATTAATTCTTTTAAAAATAATAATATATTTAATGTTAGTAATAATAGTATTAGTATTTTTTCAAATTTATATGATGACCCAACTAATAATTATAATGTACTCATGATTGAAAGTACATAATAATTTTATTTTCTGCTCTGTTTTTTATCTCGGTTATTTTGTCTTTTTTGTATTTGTTTATAAGAGTTCATTTTTCTTTAGATATGGTTTTAATAGTCCTATTTTGTTTCTATTGTCTTTCTTCTTTATACATATATATGTATATTAATTATTAAAATATACATATATATGTATCATTCTAATTCTTTTTCTCAGTTTTCTTCCAGGCTCAGGTATGGGCCATTGGGGGTCAGTCTCTTATTGCAAGTTTTCTTGTCTTCGGTTTGCTGCCTTTCGGATTATAGTGATTCCTTCAGTGTAGAGTCTTCCCATTAGGATTCCTTATGGTTCTAGCATAGAGTGACTTCAGTGCGGACCTTCCAGTCTTCATCACATTCATCACATTCATTTTCTCTTCAGATTAGTTGGCTATCCAGTCCTCTTGATCCAGATGCATTATGCTTCCTTATTTCTGGTTTTCTCTTTAGTATTTTAGGTACTTCTAACACTTTGATATCAAGGGGTGGCCATGCTGGAACTTGATATCAAGGTGCGATGGGTGGTGGCTTTGTCGGAACTCATCTTAGGGGTATCTAAGTTTTCTGTTTCTAGCAGTTAGTTTTTTTGTTACCTGCCAGGCATGTTGGCAGCACCTTATCATTGTTTTATATATAGTTGTATGTGTGCTCTCCTTTATTTATAAAGGATCACACATTTTTCTCAAAAAAACTTTATATCTGCATCTGTGTTTGATTCTGTGATCATATCTGTGTCTGAATATTGCATACATTTGTGTTCAAATTAATATAAACTCAAAAAGAATTAGTAATTCCTTAAAACACTATTCACCCCCATCTAGTGTTAATTCTAGCCTTAAGGTCCGTAATCCGCATTTCTCACATTTGGTATCAGAGCAAGGTTTTCAAAGTTTCATAATATGAATTTTGAAAAAGCTTTTAAAATGGCTATGTTTGAAAAACTTGTTAATACTAGTTTAGAAATATTCAGATCATCACTGTCTCATGAGTCTGCATATAATCGATATTCAAATTCAAGTTGTCTACCAAAATTGTATGATGTGCAGGAAACTTGTTTTATGGGTGTTGAGGAATCAATCCACAATAGAAAAATTGTGCAGATCAAAAAGAATAAATGGATACTCGATAGTGGATGCTCTAGACACATGATTGGTAATCCAGATATGCTGAATGATATAATATATAAAGACGGAGGACTGGTTAACTTTGGAGACAACTCAAAAGGATATGTGATTGGTATCGGCAATGTCGGTAACCCTGAAACTCCTATTATTACTAATGTTTTGCTAGTTAAGAATCTGAAACATAATCTACTAAGTATTAGTCAACTTTGCGATAAAGGATATAAAATTAAATTTGAAAAAGATAAGTGTCACATTGAAGATAATAATTCAACCATAATATTTGAGGTAATTAGGAAAAAGAATATTTATATTCTTAGTATGAAAGTTTCAAATGATAACCTGTGTCTTTTGGCAAATACAAGTGACCCTTGGATTTGGCATAAGAGATTTGGGCATTTGAATTTCAAACTCTTATCTAGACTATCAAAACATGATCTAATAAGAGGTCTCCCTAAAATGAATTTTAAAGTAGAAAGTTTATGTGATGCATGTCAATTAGGAAAACTTAGAAAAAGTTCCTTTAAATTAAAAGATATGATTTCAACTTCAAAACCTCTTGAATTACTTTATCTGGATTTATTTGGTCCATCTCAAATTCAATCAATAAATCACAGTAAATATGTTTTTGTAATTATAGATGATTATTCTAGATTTACATGGACAATATTTTTGAAACATAAAAGTGATACTTTTGAAAGTTTTAAGAACTTTACAAAAAGGATTCAAAATCAACTTTATGTAAAAATTATAACCATCCGTAGTGATCACGGTGGTGAATTTGAAAATGAAAAGTCTGAGGAATTCTGCAATAAAAAGGGAATGACTCACAAATTTTCATTTCCAAGAACTCCACAACAAAACGGAGTAGTATAACGTAAAAATAGGACGATTCAAGAGTGTGCGAGAACTATGCTTTCAGATAGTAAATTACCAAAAAAAAATTGGGTAGAAGCAGTTGCTACCGCCTGTTATATTTTAAATAGAATTTTAATTAGACCTTTAACTGATAAGACATCTTATGAACTTCTTCACGGAAAGAAACCTAAGGTATCTTATTTTAGAATTTTTGGAAGTAAATGTTTTATTTTAAATACAAAAGATAACTTAGATATTTTTGATCCTAAATCTGACAAAGGTATCTTTATCGGATATTCTAATAGAAGTAAAGCATACATAGTGTTTAATTTAAGAACTAACACCATCGAAGAAACAATGCTTGTTTCATTCGATGAAAATTTCAAAAATTTTGAAGATACAAATGATGAAGAGGATTTAATTACTCAAAATCAGGAGTCAACTGAAACTAATAATGAAATTAATCATCCTAATAAAAAGATTAAACTTTTAAAAGATCATCCTAAAGAAAATATACTAGGAGATATGCAATCTATTGTTACAACTAGAAATCAACTAAGTAAAATGAGTAATGTAGCCTTTATATCAACTATTGAACCCAAAAATCCAAAAGAAGCATCAACTGATGATTCATGGATTATGGCTATGCAAGAAGAACTAAATCAATTGATGTTTGGGAACTTGTTCCTAGACCTGAAAATAAAACTATAATTGGAACTAAATGAGTTTATAAAAATAAAATGAATGAACAAGGTGAGGTCGTTAGAAATAAAGCCCGGTTAGTCGCTCAAGGTTATTGTAAAGAAGGAATAGATTGTGATGAAACCTTTGCTCCCTTAGCAAGATTAGAAGCCATTAGGATTCTACTTGCTTTTGCAAATCATAATAATTTCAAATTATTTCAAATGGATGTTAAAAGTTCCTTTTTAAATGGATTTGTAAAAGAGGGAGTATATGTTGAACAACCACCACTTTTTGAAGATGAAAAATTACCAAATCTTGTTTACAAACTTAAGAAAGCTCTATATAGTCTAAAACAAGCTCGTGGAGCCTGGTATGATAGACTAAGATCTTACTTATTACAATCAAACTTTGAAATTGGTAAAGTAGATAATACTCTTTTTACTAAAAGAAATAAAAATGATATTCAACTAGTACAAGTTTACGTAGATGATATCATTTTCGGATCAACTAATTTTGAAATGAATAAAGAATTTTCTGAAATAATGACAAAAGAGTTTGAGATGAGTCATATGGTTGAATTAAACTTCTTTCTAGGATTTCAAATAAAACAATTAGATAATGGTATCTTTATTAGTCAAGAAAAATATGGTAAAGACCTAGTTAGTAAATTTGGTTTGACTACTGCAAGTGGAAAACCCACTCCCATGGCAACCAATGAGTACCTAAGTAAAGAAGATCTCTCGAAAGATGTAGATCAAAAATTATATAGAGGAATGATTGGATCACTACTCTATATCACTGCTAGTAGACCTGATATCATGCATAGTGTTTGTCTCTGTGCAAGATATCAATCCCAACCTAAAGAGACCCACTTAAAAGCTGTAAAACGTATCATAAGATATGTTAAACACACCTTTGATTATGGCTTATTTTATCCTAAAAATGATTCTTTTGAGTTAATATCTTACAGTGATGTTGACTATGCTGGTTGTAAATCAGACCGAAAAAGTACAAGTGGAACTTGTCACTTTTTGGGGCATTCTCTGGTTTCCTAGTTTAGTAAAAAGCAAAACACAGTTTCTTTATCAACAACCGAAGCAGAGTATATTTCTGCTGCTTTGGCTTGTTCTCAAGTAATATATATGCAACAAACTTTAAAAGATTTTGGTTTAAATATCTCACAATCACCAATTTATTGTGATAATACTAGTACAATAAATTTATCCAAAAATCCTACTCATCATGCTCAAACTAAACATATTGATATCAGACATCATTTTCTCAGAGATAATATAAGTAAGGAAGTAATTACTCTCGATTATATCAATTCCGAGAATCAAATTGCTGATATCTTCACAAAACCCTTAAATGAATCTATATTTACTAAATTAAGAAGAGAATTAGGTATTTGTTCAATAACTGAAATATAGAATATAAATATATAACAAGTATAATTAAAATTAAATTAAAATAAATCAAATAGCAAAAATATAAGTACCTTGTCGACAACCCTCCTTTACCCCTGTCGACATATTTCGAATTTTTTTTCATTCTCTCTGTTCTTTCTCTGTTCTAACTTCTGAAATCAATAAAACAATGGCCTCCTCCTCCAAATCAAACAAAAATTCAACCATTTCGTTCCCTTCTCTTTCTACCGAACCATTTCAACGAACTACGGTTGCACGAGTGATGAAAATGGAGGTTTCCTTGAAGGATGCACTGCAACTTATGACTAAAATTCAACTGGTGCAAATCAGAATGGCCAAAGAACAAGAACGGCAAGGCAAAATCGTTAGAAACTTGCAAAAGTTTCTAATGGACAATCAGGCCAATCCCATCTTGATCGATGAAGAATCCTCAAGTGTTCAAGTGCAAGAGGACAGCGAGGAAGAAGAAGAAGAAGCCCCCATGGAAGAAGAGCACGCTGAAGATGACGACAAAGTTGTTTGCGTTGGCAAAGTGTGCTTTGACAAGGATGGAAATCTAGTCGAACAACGTGGAAATTTCTGTTTCCACTACCCAAATTGCTCGGTTCATAGATCTCCCATTGTCAAGGATACACATTAGTTTCTTTTCTCTCTTTCTTATCGTTATTTGTATATGATCTTACTTACGTTTTCTACGTAAATGTAAATATAACATTATATAATTAATAAATGATTTGTGTTCTCATATTTGAATTCTCACATTATCATTATTATAAATATATTATCATATATGGATTCTTAGTTAGGAGAGATAGTTATTAAGGGCTAAGTTCTAGTTTCAGAATTAAGTGCTGATTATTTATGGTAACACTATCATTATAATCACATGTAATATAATATTAGATTAATGGGGAGTTGTATAGATTTAAACTTTGTTTTTGTTGATGACAAAGGGGGAGAAGTATAAAATAGGATAGTTAAGCATAGATTAAGGGGGAGTTATTAGTTTTAGGGGGAGTTATTAGGATAGATGTAATATTTTATAAACAAAGGTTGTCATCATCAAAAAAGGGGAGATTGTTAGTCCCTGAGAAGTTGGTTTTGATGACAACAACCTTAGAATAAGATTATAAAATATAAATACTAACATTATTGTTTAGATATATATGTATATGCTGGATATATATATATACAGGTACCAAAGAATGAAGACTGTACAGTATAGAGATTCAAGAACTGATGAACTCAAGATCGAAGATATCAAGATTCAAGACTCATGAGTATCAAGATTATCAAGAGTTCAAGTTTTCAAGATAAGTAATTTAGTTAGGAATTTTGTTAAAACTCTTAGAAAAGCACTGACATCTTAAAATCCATTTTATTCGTGGAATGGAATCCACTTCGAGCCCGCTAAAGGGATGGAACCCTAAGTAGGATGGAACCTACGAAAAATCTAGTGGAACATTGTTTTGTATCCATTAACTTTTATTCAAATGTTTTACAAAATTAGATCTTGTTTCCAAAATGATTTCAAAATCTTCCTTTTTAAATCAAAAACATCTATCCTGGTTTTAAAATACTTTTAGCCTCAAAATAATCTTTATTTTCAATATCAAACTATCCTTGGTTTTAAACTATCTTTTAATTATAATATATTTAACTTTTGATATTTATATTTAGATTTAAATATAAAATTATAGTAAAATTTTATATATACCAAAATATTATTCTCTATACTTATTTATGTATTTTAACTATAGTTAAGTATATTTATAAAGTTTAAAATAGTTTTAATACAAGATAGAAGTTATTTTCAAAGAAAAACAAATTACCAAAAATAACTTAGGCTTGTCGACAACCCCAAGGACCGCTTGTCGACAAGGTGACAGTTTATTTCAAAAGTTTGAATTTCAAAGGAAGTGTCTATTCGTCATATCCTTTCACGAATGGACATGGCTGTTGTTCTACTATAAATATGGGCTGTTTTAAACGAATTTATAATCATATTTTCTCTGATTTCACCTCTCTTCTTCTTCCACATTTCTTTATATACATTTTTACCATTACTCTGCCAAAATCACCATTGAATCTAACTAGATCATCTCTGGTTTGATTCTTTTTATTCCCAATTATCATATTATGAATAAAATTAACATTATTTCCAATTATTATCTTAATTTACATTTATATAATATTTAATTACATTTGTTGAAATTTATTTCCAATTTAAATTAACAGGCTAAATAAATAGGTAACATACAATAGTTTGCCACAGTTAACCTTTAGTCACATTAATAAGCTTTTATTACTTACAAATCAATCTTACTATTTATTTTCATAATACTAATTTCATTCAATTATCATTAACAATACATGATCTCATTGGTTAATTAATTAGTTACACTGTTTTCTTACATTTCATTTATAACCAAGTATAACATTTACATTATTTCATTCATTGGGATTACATTCAAGTTGTTAATAATTAGCCTTAATTATCATTTGTTACATTTCATTTTTGTATTATTTCATTATTACATTACAACTTTTTATTTCTTCCAATATTAAATAATAAGATTCATTAAATTAACAAATTAAATTATCAAAAATTTACGGGTTGTTACATGTTATTTCCTTCCCGCCCCAAGTCCGCGAGGGAATTCGAGATTATCCTCTTCCAAATGCGCATCCAAGTTCTGATCCATGCCAAAATCCATAGCACCATCCAATATCTAGCCAAGATTGTCTTTTCCCTGGTTCTGATCCTGGATTTCCTCCTGCCTCTTTAGCATCCATTCCTGCATAGCATCCATCATTATTTCCATCTTGTCCCTATTCTTTGTC
Source organism: Allium fistulosum (assembly GCA_030737815.1). Lineage (NCBI taxonomy): Eukaryota > Viridiplantae > Streptophyta > Magnoliopsida > Asparagales > Amaryllidaceae > Allium > Allium fistulosum. The sequence continues at coordinate 1,017,685,088 of CM060907.1, forward strand.
TCCTTGTTGATTGCCTAGCCATTGCTTCCTAAATACCAGTTCCCAAGCTTTCAAATTCAAGAGTCTAACTTCCAAATCCCTGAGTGCTAGCTTTCTCATTGAAAGCACTAAAATGTTTGTGCCAAAATTGGTCACAAACACCCGATTGCAAATGAAAGCACCAATTACCAGTCACAGAACACAGATAGAATATATGAAGAGGGTATAAATATGAAGAACAATCAAAATTAAAATAAAAGCAGTAAAAATGACGAGATTTATAGTGGTTCGGCTAACTCCAGCCTACGTCTACTCTAGAAATTTCCTTTTTATTTATACTGAAATCAGATTACAGTTATAATCCATAGTTTATTAAAATAGAAAATGACAGAGTAACTTGTACAGCTTTTGTAGAAGAAGTTAGAGAAGAACAGAATGAGGATCCTTTTTCTGAAGCCCCGCCCATTGTATTTATAGGCAAAACCCCAGTTACCGGGCTTTTTGACTTACATGGGTCCACTAAGACCATAGTCGAGCCCATATCACTCATCCCTACCGACCTCAAGTTGATAATATGTCGTCCTGAAGTTGCCCCAGGGATGACTCGAAGAAACATACAGGCGACCCGAAGTAAACACACAGCTGACCCGACGTCCAAATATGCTGACCTCATATTGAAGCATGGTTGACCCGAAGTATTCCCAGTGCTGACCAGAAGCAATTGCCACACTGACCCGAAGCGAACTCAACCCTGACTCAAAGTAACTCCATCTCCATCCTATGTTGAACCCTTCCTAACTCCAAATGCCAATCCTAAGTTCCCGTTGCCGACCCGAAGAAGGACGAATGCCAATCCAAAGTAAATGTATTGCCGACCCCAAGCACCTTGCTAATGCTGACTCCAATATGATGCCAATCTGATATTGTTGATGCCGACCTGAAGTAGGGTGGATGCCGACCCGAAGCCAACTCGCTGCCGACCCCAAGTACTTTGAATATGCCGATCCCTCTATGATGATGACCCCAGAGCTTATTGCCGAGCTGATGCACTACCTGATGCCGACCCAAGTCTAAGTTTATGCCGACTCAGAGCCACTCCAACTATGCCGACCTGGTGCTTTGCTGAGCCCTCCAAGTGACACGCCGATCCGACCCGAAGTATATGTATTACCGACCCGAAGAAAACCCAGTACCGACCCCAAGCAATGCCGATCTGAGTTATCCCTTGCCGACCCGGAGCGTCATCAACATTGACTCGAAGTAAAACCTCTTCTAACCCGAAGCAAACCTTAAGGTGACTCGAAGCAAAATCCAAGCAACCCTAAGCAAATCGACTTTTCTCGAAATCCATGTTCCAAGTATCCCGCGTTTTTCGCCCTTCAACCATTCTGTATCCTGGCCTCATAATCATGTTTATTATCCGTGATTGATCGTCCATTCATCCAGTCGATTTAAACCCATAGTATTCCAGCCTCGATAACCGTGCAGTCGAATGAGTTAAATCCGCCTGTATGTTGCCTTGCCAAAAGGAGGATTAACAATATCAGTGCACAAGTCCACTACTTCTACTGCCTAATTCCCTCCTCCCCTACCCTATGTCAACACCAACATCATCTTTAATCTCCACTTTTCACTCCTCACATCATCAACTGAAACCAATTTCCAAACACACAACTGCTGTATCACAAACTTCCTCACTCCCTGACCATCAGCTGATCACTCCACATTCCTTGATCGCCATATTCACCCAACTATCCTCCTTCACCTTAACCTCTTCTGTCAACCACTCAATCGACATCACCTTATCAACCAATAAAAACTGTTATACTACTCCACCATTCCTATGCAAACATCCAACTACACTACAAACCAAACACCATTTCACTTCTGCCTTCAACCCACTTTCAACTCCACCTACCACATCAGCACAACAACCTCTGCCACGCCCCCTCTGCTCCATTGTAGTACATGCTACACCATCAACTTCTCTGACCATCTGCCATTCAAACCACTACACCATCAACTTGCCACCGCCCATCGACCACTGTCATATATCGTATCTGAACGAACTGCTGCACCACTTCATAAACTCCCCTGACCACCAAACACCCCATCACATCACCGAACAACTAGTCATACATCACCCAAATTCACACACTTCAATCTCCTCTGCAACCCACCCAAATCACCACTATCCTACCCAACCCCAATTCGCCGAACATTCTCACTGCATTACAAGACACGGTCAGTACTTCATACAAATTCCAACCTGCCACCTTCCCATCAGCAACACCTTATAAACTGCCATTCACTTCTCACATTGCTAACTGCCATACATCATCCAATCATCTCTGCTTACTTCCCACAATTCAACAACCTCATCATTTCCACTATCTGCCCCATAGCAACACCCACTGCACCACCGCATTACTGCTGCGACAATACACCGGACACTGATCATACTTCCTCGTCCAGCAACATCTGCTTTGTCTACACTGCACCTCATTCCCACAACTCATATCATTATCGACTGCTTACTGCTACCAGTTTCTCTGATCACCCTGCACAAAACTTCACACAATCTGCCTTCAAGTGCAACAGTGCACAGTCACACTTCATCTGACCCATATCAATTGTCTACAACCTTGCAACAGTGTAACCTTGCAACAGTGTCTACAACCTTGCAACAATGCAACAGTGGAATAGTGCAACAGTACAACCCATATCATCTGACCCATATCAACAGTGCAACAGTGCAGTCTCCATATCTCAAAATAGTCACTGCCTTAGCATACAACACCATCTACATACCATACAACTTCATCACCTCTTTACAGTCACCACTCATCAACCTAACTTCAACATTGCTTCTGCATCTACTACCACACCATACCACTACCATTGCTCATCTCCACAAACAGCAGCAACACACAATTGACCGAACCCCAACATCACCTTCCCCCTGCTGACATCCAATATTCATCAATCCCTATCACTACTGCCACAAACACGACTTCAACCAAAATCGCCCTGCCTCGACAATCACCGCAACCAAAATCGAGAACAAACCAACCCAATCGAACTAACCTCAAACCACGAACCAATCTCTGCCTCCCACAATCGCAGCGAGCATCGATCAACCTATTAATCCCCTAAAAAACATCTTGTGAAAGTCGAAATTGATTTCAATTTTGGATTCTAATTGAGGGATTTCAACAGTTGTTTTCGAATAAGAGTTTGGTTTGTTTGGGCTGGGTGAAGTGGTTTTGTATCTTTTTTTTGATTTTATAAAGAATTTTGTCTTGGCCTTAAAAATTTTGAGTTCTCTTTCGTAATTGGATTGCATTGTCTAGGATTTTTTCTAAAAAAAATTTGCTTTTGCTTCAAGGGGTAATCAATAAAATTTTGCTTTTGTATTTATTTTTCCTCCTTTTTCTTTTTATTAAAAAAACAAACATACAAACAAGTTGTTTCATTTGTTTTTGTTTCATTTTCTTTGTTTTAGTTCCGTTTCTCTCTTGTTTTCATTTGTTTTAGTTCTTCCTTAATATATATAAAAAAACTGTATATATCGTATTTTTTTTCAAGTTGTAGGAAATAAAAAAAGGGAATTGCTTGCCAAAAATTACTTGCTTAGCTTGCTTATCAAAAATAAAATTTGCCGCTTTAAAATAATTTACAAATAATTCTGCACGCTCTAGTATCGTGCCCCTATCTCTTGTTTTTATTTGCCTTGCATTGTTGGTTGCTTGCATATTTTTTTAAAAATTATTCAAAAAACAAAAACAAAATCCATTCGTAGTTGCATTGTTAATACACGTTTAATTTCAGTTTTTGCATTTCATCTTAGAACTTGACTAATAATAATGGTTAGACATTTTAAGGGTGTTACGAGCTCACCTAGGGCTTAATTGTATATTGAAAAGTTGTCCTCTTTCGACAATTTAAATTCTTGGTGTCTACGCTACGGCAGAGCAATACTCAGTTATAAATATTATGGTGTTTCATAAATATTATACCGGTTGTTTTTCTGAAGGTACTTAAACCTTCGGCTTTATTGCTATGGTGATTCGTGGTGCACCGATAAATCCTGTCTATTACCTGGTTGAGAACTATCGTTTTGATTTAAGACAAAGTGTGATTATACAATTTTGGGTTAGAAGCTACTTAGGATAGAAAATTTGTAGTTAAACCTTTGCATTCATTTAGTTGCATTAGTTCATGCATATTTTAAAAAAAAGAAAAAAAAAATTCAAAATATAAAACTAAAAAAATTGTAAATATTCCTTAACTTAGTTTTTAAAACCTTTCTTTTGAAATTTTTTAAATCAAAATCCAAAATCCAAAAATATTTTAAGTTAGTTTTTTATTAAAAAAACCAAAAATTCAAAAAAAAATATAAAACCTTTTCAAAAACAAAAAATTAAAAATACAAAAATCAAATTTCCCTTTTGAAAAATAAATTTCTTTTGGTAAATATTTTTTCTTTTCCTTTATATAAAAAAGAAAAAAACAGTGTTTGAAATGTCTAAGTTTCCTTACTTACAAGAATTTTATAATAGTTATAAAAATCAATATAATCCATATAATTTCACACCAAATTCTTATGGATAGGTCCGCGGGCTTGGTCGGGTGGTGGGGTGATACTCCTTCAAGATGAGAGTTTTGAGGTTCGAGTCCCACCTCGGAGGAGTGGGAGGAGATACGCCTCTCACATGGGAGGTTTGAGGTTCATTTCCCGCCTCTTGCACCATGCCAACCGAAAGGTCTGGCTTACTTGGAATAGTGGTTGTGGTGGGCCAGCCATTTATACCCTAGGTTTACTATTCAGGAATCGCATGTCGGTAGTGATTGAACAGGTTTCCCTAGTTCCAAAAAAATTCTTATGGATATTTTAATGACAACTATTGTTCAAACAATTCGAATTTCGAAAAACAAAATTTTCAAAATGATGACCAATCCTCAACTCTTGAAAAGAGCATTGAAATGATTTCGTCTTTACTTGAACTCTCTACACAATAAAATCAAAGGATAAATGAATTATGTAATTCGTATTTGTGCAATGATTCAAGCCAAAGTTTTCAAGATAATCAAAATTTGAATTCACTTCAAAATTCAAATGACTTCGATTAGAACTCATGCCAATTCAATTACGAACTCCAAAATGAATTTCAAAATCATAATGACAATGTGAACCACTTTTCAAATAATTTTGGCAATGAGAATAATCTCGACTATGGTTTAATGGACAATGTTTGTTCTCAACAATTTCAAATTGAAAATTTTCAAGTTAATAATTATAAATTTGATTTTTTTGAGCAAATGGTTGAAATTTACAATGATAACACATATTTGTTGTTTGAAGCATATATGAAACAACGTGAGTAACATAATCAAATCCAAACGTGTGACGAGTCAAATAATAATCCACCTTTTAAATTGATGATTTCCAAATAACAACTTTTAGAATTGAAAATGACAATCTTAATGAAGTTGTTGAAAATGTGGTAATTGAGTTGGATTTCAATTCTTTTGAGGGTGAGAAACTCGATTTAAAATTCGATCTTCCTTTTTTCGATTTTGAAAATTTGAATACAACAACTTTGGATTTTGAATATGATATATGCAATGAAGTTGTTGATAATCTAACAAAGGAAAACAAATCTAGTGAACATGTTTTCTTTGGTCTTTTCGAAAATGAGTTGTTAAATTCTGAAGGGGAAGATCTAAATCACCATTTCGATTTTGAAATCAATAATTTTGAAGAATTTGTCAATGATGAGCTTGAAATTAAATTTGGTGAAAATAAACTTGAACTTCAATCAATTGTTCTATCAACCCCGAAAATCATTGAAAATAAAGCAACTTATACGTTTTTAAATAAAGCGACATTCGTTTTTCCAAATCAACATTTAACTCCGAAATCTTTTATGATTTGGTTTTCTGTGCTTAAGCTGTGTCTCTTATACTTGACGAGGTCATATTTTTATTTTATTTTTCTCCTTTCACTTGGGTTGACTGTGGGGATACAGTCAAAATCAAGTGCGGGGGGATCTCATCTTCAATTTTTTTATTTTTCGTGGTTTATTTTTTGCATTTTTCTTTCCAAAACTTAAAAAAAAAATTAAAAAAATCCCAAAGACAAATTTTCTTTTTAGCATATTGATTTACTTTTAAAGAAATACTATAAGATGAGAGTATAAATTTTGGTTATTGAAATTTTTGAAATTTTATTTGTCTTAACAAAAATAAAAATAAAGTTTGATTACAAGTAACGATGGTTTAACTAGTATATAGGTAGATTCATGGGTGATAATCATTAAGTATATCCTAATTGAAAATCTTTATTTAAAAAAGTGGTGAATTTAAAGTAAAGGATGTAACATTTTTTATCTTCTAAGTTAAATGGTGCTAAGATGATTTTGCAAACTCTCTCTTCAAAAAAAAAAACAAAAAAATATTAAAAAAATGAGAAGAAAAATATATTTATATATACGTATATATATATTTTTGTTAACACCTAGAGTCATATGTTCACACGCATGTGTGAACACTCACCATGCTCTGTACCAACCTCACGTAAGCCCGAAAGGCTGTGCACGATCGGTATATCTGGCCTAAGTTTGTCTGAGTTAGGTGTATGTATATAAAAATTCTTATATTAATAATGCCTACAGTCGATAGGTGTTCACACTCGTGTGTCACTCGCCATGCTCTGTATTCCCCTCACGTGAGCCCGAAAGGCAGTTCTTGGGTGATATATATAGCCTCGGTTTTCTAAGTTAGGCAAATGTAAACATTGTTAATATCAATAAAATTTTCAAATTAGATAGAGTAAGCAATTGAAATCCTAGCACTATTTTTACTTATTTAATTTAACTTGTTATTCAAAAGAAATGAAAATACCACTTTGAAAACTTTGATAATCAACTAAGGATCTATTTCATAGTTACACTATGTTTTCAACCGAAACAACTAGCCAAACTAGAGTCTATTTGTTATGATAACTTAGTTTGTATTGGAAATTTTGACGAGTAAAATGACTAAAATTTCACGATGATGACCAAAACTTATATTTAACTTATTCGTGTCAATTTGAAAGTAAATCCTTCATTTGTAAATATTTTCAAAAACTTGCATTCATATCTTTATAAATAAATCTTGCATTTAGGATTTTTCACTTTGCGTTTGGATTTTGTGGGTAGTATCTGCTGAAAACTCTCACGAGACAACACTCGTCCTACTTGGGACACCTAGAGGTTTAATGGCTTGTTGCATACGCTCAATGCAATCGTGTTTCTTACGAAAACGGATTTATCTTAGTTTTTAGTTTATTCAAGGACGAATAAATATATAAGTGTGGGGGTATTTGATGTGCATGTAAATGTGCATATTTTTACCACCATATTTAATCTAATTAAATTAAATAAATGATCATATTGGGTATTTTAACATGTTTAAACCAAAATTCAAATTATTTTCAAATCATCATTTATTCATCTTCATATAGGGGCAAACTGGTCATTTTTGTGCATATATTAATTTGAGAAAATTTACTTGGAAGTTTCTATGCTATTTTGTTGGAAATTGAACTCAAATTACAAGTGGCTTCATGGAAAATATGCATGCACAAGAGAATACAAGCAAATGAAGATGGAAATAATTTATTTCATGAAACATGGAGGACCCCACCTACCCACTTACCATAATGTACAAATTAGGAGCTAATGCACATGCTAATGGTCATTAAAGTTACATGCACACTTAGAGGAAGATTATCTCATGCTAATGATAACTTGGTGGCCACACTTCCAAAAAGGGTGGTTTGGGTAGTTCCCAAAAATAGGATTAGGGTTTCAAAACATGTATAAATACCCCATATGTTCATGTAACTCCTCTTCTCTCTTAGCCTCCTTAGCCTCCATTTTAGTTAGTTTAGTTTGAGGCTCAAAAATAAACAAAACTCTCTTTTCTTTTTCATGGCTACTTAGCCATTTTATTTTATGTAATTTTCTTTTTATGCAATGTTAATTCATGCTCTTTCCTATTACATACTCTCTTTCCTCTTATGTTAGTAGCTTAGTTTCATTTCTTATGCAAATAGATTAGTGTTTATTTCATTTTAATTAGCTCTCTTTTTAATTTGCTCTTTTTGTCTTTTTGTTTTTGTTTCATGTTGATAGCTACATTTGTTGAAATGATAACAAATATAAGAGGCTAAACCCTTTCAATTTAGGAGTAATGAAGCTCTCTTAATCATGTAGATTCAACATTTTGATATCTTGTGATCTCTTTTTATGCTTAATGGCAATATTTGATGTGGTTTAACTTGTTTTTTTTAGCTTTGAATTAGATAGCCTATGTTGTTGACACCAAATAGGCTATGCTTAAACAAAAAAAAAACAAATTACCTCTTCATCTACATGTGATTATGATAATGAAGTGAATATTAAAATCAAAATTTGATGGTCTATATTTCTAATCAATAGTTAACAGGCCATAGTTAAAATAGATTTCATTTTCAAGTTTATTGCCATTTTCATGAGAGTTAAAAAGTGGTTTAACGGGTGTGTTATAGTTTGATGGTTTATATTGGGCTAATTAATAGCATAAATATGCCATACTTATGATAAACACATCAATTAAATTCACTAATGACCAAAAAAGAGAGATCATAATTTTATTTTGTTGAACTATGTGATCTTGAGAAGGACAATGCCTCTAAATTGCCTTCTGCTCTCATATTTTTATCCATTCTAGCTTTTGTTAGTTTTTACATTTTTTTAGCTTAACAACATTTCAAATATTGGTTCAATTTGACTGAATAGAAATTTAAAAACTAAACAATTCCCTACGGATTGACCCGTACTCGCCACGTACTAACATTATACGTCGTGCGCTTGCGGTTATTTTTAATTTAAATTTATCGACGATTTTCTAAACTTATAGAAAAACCGTCGTTAAACAGTAGTAAAGGATCGTATCGTCAAACTGTTATGTAATGGGCTCATGTCCTAGACCCGACACATACGCTACTTGTCCGCCTAATGCATGCATCTCATAATAAATGGACTCGCGAGCTGGATCCTACCTCCCTTGCGCTATAGGATCGCTCACTGACCCCTCCTCTCTGAAGCAGCCTTATGTGCTAAAAGAGAGCAAATTCCATGGACCCACCTACTATAGGAATTGGGCTAGTTGAAAGTAGGTGAAATAGGTAGATTTCAGAAGAAAAATATATATATATATATATCATATTTTGGGTCTATTGGGCCTATGAAATCTAAAGAGCATATTTGATCCAATCTAATATATTTTTAAATAAAACCTTATTTATTTATTTCTGTTTCGAAAAGGAGTCTTAGTTTATTTAAATTTTAATCAATATGAGATTTATATAAAACAGAGCATATCAAATATAATCTTACATGCATATATGTGTAGCCGTTACATGTTAAAGGTAATTTAGAGAAGAAAACCTTTCATTTCCCTCTTTTAAAATTATTCAGTTAACTGAGGTAAGTTTTTGTTTTATTTAGAGAGAGAAATATTTCACTTCTCTCTTATTAATTAAATTGATTGAACTATTAAATATACGATTAAATTTATACTTAGCATATATAGGGAGTATATCAAAATATACTCCAGTGCAAAATGTGCAAGTGCAACATACAAACAATGTACATAGTTAATGTGACCGTATATATATATGCTAGGATTTATACCATAATAGACTCATTTGTCCATTTATATATGTCTTTACTGTCCGTAGTTCTTATATATATATATATAAGGAAAGGATATAAAATTGAGTTTTTTAGTTTTACACAAAGGTCCATTTTATAAAACTTGAGTTAAAATAACATACATAATTACACATACATATGTCCATATGTAAGTAATCGTAAACAATGTTTAATATTTAAAACAACAATGTATGTAAAGTTTATAATGTAGTGTGTGTGTGTGTGTATATATATATATATAAATTTATAGTTAATAAATCTAAATCCAACTTTCAAATTGGGAAGGAATCAAATGGTTTATGATTTTACATAAAAGTCTACGTTTTCAAATTGAAATAAGTTTTACGCTTATGCAAACAACAACAAAAAAACCATATTCAAAACAACAGCCATGTGTAGTATTCAATTTAAAGGTGCGTTTAAATTATCAAAATTGTCTATACTAAAAATGGTTTTCAATCAAAATTATTTAAATAAACATGTAACATATTGTAATGACCCCGGATTTTAATTAAATTTAAATTGATAATTAAATTAATTTTTGAATAAAAAATTGTAAAATTAATTGTAAAGTGATGCGAGTTTCCCCGAATTAAAATAAATTTTGTATAAATCATTTAAACTTTAAAAATATTGTATATATGTGTATATATGTGAATATATATGTATTTGAGCATATATGAGTAAATTTGAAATAATATATATAAATATATATAGATATATATATATATTTGATTTGGATTTAAAAGTTGAAAATTTGAAAACAAATACCTATGGAACATACGAAACGAATAAAGACAAGTATGTACAAAGTAAAATAAAATATAAATTCATTTATATTGCAAAGTAATAAGACAATGCATAAAACAAAGGAAAAGAAGAAAAACACTCAAATATGAACAAAACAAATATACAAATATCTTTGTGGTAGCTTGCTAAAGAAAATAGTGTGTATATACATTCAAGACAAATGATAATAAATGAAAATATCTCAGCCACCACAACTATACCAGCCACAAAAGCAAAGCAAAAATATACTCATATTTGTATAGCCGAGAAAAATATATTGTACAGCTGAAAGTGAAAAGAAAATATAAGTTGTACAACATCAATTAATGCACGCATAAGATAGATCACTTCAGCCGAGTTAAAGTAATGCAAAGCAAAGATATGTGTATTCATGTACAAGAATAATAAGATAAGTATGAACAAGTAAAATGGAAAATATAAATATCATAAGGAAACACAAAGTACTCATGCATTTAATGCTAGCACAAACAAGTCATTTGAAATGTTGAAAAATGTTTTCAGCCTCCATATACAAGAGAAAAATCTCTAAATGATTGTACAAAGAGAAAAAAAATATATCATCACTTGTACAAAATATTATATCAACCTGTAACCTACTTTCTTTTATATACACAAGCTTCTTTTCCATATATCATTTCTTTATCTCAGTTTTGTTTCCTTCAAACTAAGAAAAACTGAAGTGAACTACAACTTCACTTTAAACAACAAATACTTCAACTTGAACAGCCCTAAACAACCATTTAAGCCAGAGATCAAGAAAAGATTCAACATAGTAGTTCTGTTTTCTGGAAAAATAAGGTGAGCAAACTCTCTTGCATCTGCCTATGTCTTTGATATTATGATCTTTAAATTATGCTATGAATGGTTATATGCATGTTGATTTTATGTATGGGTATGTTGATATCTGTATATATATCTGGGAACAGGCAAAAGAACATGCCTCTGTTCTTTTATTACAGGGATTTAAACCCTGTTTAAAATTTTGATTTTCTTCCTCCCTGTAGCTTATTAGGTTTTGAAATTTAGACAAAGTTTGTAAGTATAAACATAATCTAAGATTTAAAAATGAATTTAGGTAAAACAAATTCAAACTTCTTGGTAACATTTGAAAAATACAGTAAAAAATTCAAATCATGTTAAATTTCGAACCTAGTAGATTTTTATTTCGAATCTACCACCTGAAAGCTTATCAAAAATATTGATTTTTGGAAGTAAAATTACAATTTTTAAATTAGTATCCTCTGAGAAAATCAAAGTTGAATAAATTTTGGTTTATCACCGATATCTGATGATCGGAAAAGCATTGGAAGATGGGTCTTGGTCTGGAGGAAGTTGGTGGCATGGGGGACTCAGGAAAAATAGTTCGAGATTTTTCGGGTGATCGTTGTGGCTTGGCAAAGCTAGACTAGGGTTCGATTTTCAATTTTGGGCGACTTCGTTTCGCGATGTCGGGGTTTGTCTGGGAGGTACGGGAGGCGTTTGCGAGTGGTAGGACAGATGTGTAGTCCTGTGATGATGCTAGGATCGGAGGGGTGTGCAATCCGGTGGATGAGGTTGTCGCCGGTGAATGGTTTTAGCTGGTGAAGTTGATTTCAGTTTTCAATCTGAAGACAAATTTTCGAGTTGCGATGGAATCACGATATCTGGATTGTCGTGGTTGATGTCGAGGTCATTGTCAACTTGTCGGAGGTGGAGGCGACTACTGGAACGTCGTTGATCTATGGTGCACGGATACGTGCAACTCTGCGTATCAGTTTTCGTGTGTTTGGGGAAGAAGGGTTCTAGCTCGGGTCGATCGCGTGATATTTGTGGGTTTGACTCGAAGCAAGAGTGGGTTGCGAGTTTACTCGGGGATGGACCCGAGAATTTTGGTGGTTGGCTCGGGGATTATACTCGTTTGTCTCGGGTCAAGAATTTGTTCCACTTTTAACCTGAACTGTTTCTGTTTTGAAAATTAAAACTAAATTCAAATTTTTAATCAAGTTTTAAAACTAAGTTTAAATAAAAAATTGTAAATGAGGATTCTAGTTTGAATTGAAATCTAGTTTGAAGATAAATAAAGTTTTAAATTCAATTTGTTTTATTAATATAAAAACAATTAAATGTATGGGAGAATTTGAATTTAAAATGGATTTGAAAATTTGTAAATGAGAAATTAAACAAGTTGAAATTTAAATCTTAAACCTTGACTGAAAGTTGAAGTTGAATTCCAGAGTTTTGAAATTAAATCAATTTTCATAACTTTAAATGTTTAAATAAGTTTTAATGCTAAAATATACTTTCCATATGAGGAATTGAAAGAGGATTCGATTATAACTCTTTGAAACTTTCTTTTACTATAAAAGTATTGCTTAAACATGTGAATTCAGAAGTTTAAAATTTGGGTTTAAACTTTATAATAAAAATCAATTGGTATTCATTTTAAGGCTTGAGGTTTAAAATGAATTTAAAAGTGAATTAAGTATAAATGTTCAACATATTTGTGAGTGATAATAAAATAACTAATACGAATGAGATTTGTCTTAAGTTAATGAAAATATAATGATGATTATAATTCATTAATTATTAAGTCAATTAAAATGGATGATTTATTTATTTAATTAATTAATGATTTGGATTAATTAAATAATTAAGAGTTTAAATTAATTAAGATAATTAATTTAAGAATAATTAATTTATTAAAGGTAAATTAATTAATGAAAGTGATGAAGAAATAACAATTAATTAAGGAATAATTAATTAGTTATTGTAATTAATTATTTATGTACCATAACTAGCCAATTCATTCATAGAAGTTAACCTGATTTAAATTAATCAGATAATTAAATTGATCATACTCATGGATGTTTGGATTATATTAGTTATTGAATTGTTCGATATCCCTAATCTGTAATGCTTTGTGATATATTCTGATTTGAGTTATGATCTGTTTCTTTGAGATGAATGTAATTAATTTCCTGTGATGTAATTTATTATCTGTGATATATATATCTGTGTTATGTGAATGAAAGATAAGCGTTATAGTTATACCGCTTATCAACTATATTTCTGTATTCTGATCTGTGATGATTGAATTATGTTGCACTACTGTGTGAAACCCCTGGACTACACTATACACACACAAATATGGATTTCACGTAGAAATCGGTTAAGTCAGATAATTTAAAATCAAAATTTTTGAAATTGAAATTTTTATTTCAATTGATTTTGGAAATGAATTTGGGTTAAATGTTAAGCTTTTGAAAAGGAGTTTAAGAATCAAGTTATTTTGAATAACTTGGTAAGTTTTCTAATTTAAAAAATTTAATTTGAATTTTGAATTCAAATAATTTGGAATTGAATTCTATGATTGGAAATTATGGTTAAAGAAGTTATAAATGTGTTTATATGAAGTTGAACCATTTTAAAAGTATAATTTTGGGAATTTGAATTTAACCCAAGGATTTCAACTCGTATGAATGAATCAGATTTTCTGAAATGAAACTGTTTGTTTTCAAAGGGATAAAAGCTTTCAGATAAGAAATGAAATTCCAGTTTAATTAAAGGAATTTCAAGATTGAATTGAAAAAAAATGGTTTTCCAAGTTATGAATGAATTCTTTTTGAAAGCTATGAATTGAATCTGTTTATTTTTAATAGATTTAAAATGATGATTTGTTTAAACCATTTGAAATGAAATTGTTTTGAAAGCTATGAGTTAAATCTTTGTTTTAAAGATTTAACGAGTTAATCCAATTGAAATGGAAATTAATTTGGAAAATCTGTGAATGAATCTTTTGTTTAAAAGATTAAAGTGTGGAAATTATTTAAACCATTGAAGGTTGTTTAAATGAATCTTTTTGTTTAAAGATTTGAAAATGGTAATTTGTTTAAACCATTTGAAGAAAGATTTTGGGTAATAAGTTGTGACTTAATTGAAATCCCAATATCCATATGTTTTTAAATATTGCGCTCATTATTCGGATTAGCCGGGAGAGGACCTTTGTGTCATATAACCCATTCCGAATAATGATACATCGTATATGGATAGCATTTGAAGACCGGTGGTGAAGACCGGATATTTTCGAAAATGAAAGGACAACTCGTCGAATGTCTCTGCATCGACTGGTCCCCGATATAGAGATTTTAGCACCCTTTGTGATGGGAAGTCCGGACGTGATTAGAAAATTATCCGGATTTGCAAGGGCTTCTTCGGAAGTGCCTTCGGTTCTGTTCGAACCCGGAACAGACTTGTATGGTTATGTGTCTGACATTACGTTTTGAGATATAAAGCAGATTTCTTTCAAATACATTTCTGTTGGTGGCGGAGAATTTATTCTCTTAGCTTAACACCCTTCTCTGAGACGTACGAGTTCAGAGGTTATGTAGTTGAATGTTATCAGCGATATACTCCCAATTTGGTAATGTGGCATGCTGAGTGTTGATCATCTATTGATCATTTGTTGATCAAAGCGTGGCTTTGTGGACGAGACTTCGTCAGACCCCCACAACCCGGAAATGGTCGAAACAGGAATATGCGGCAAGGTTATGAGGGTCGCGCCCTTTAGGGTATGTCATTTCCTTCTGGAAAAGGGTGGTATCAGGTATGGAGCCCTGGTATTTAACCTATGTGGATACTCCGATCTCATTTATTGTGTGATTGTGTGTTTATCGAGGTGCCTCGGATAAAGGTCCCAAAGGACCGGGAGGTGACATATTCGTGAGTTACCTAGTTACAGGGGTAACCCGACCTTGTGTTGGTAGAGAGCAGTTTGTCTCTCGGGACGTCCAGCCAGAGGCGATCCCATGTGGCGGTAGGAAGTTCCTTAGCCTGACCATTTGTTGGAAATCCAAAGAAACAATACGAACCTTTACGATTGAAATTGTATAACCTGTCTCCTCAGGCGGCAGCTATAGTAGGCATAATATAATGGTACCTATGCTGGCTAAGATTAATATTGTATTTTCGAAATGATTTTTGTACACTATGCACTATTAATAATATCAAAAGAGTTCGTTTACGTAGTAAGCATGTTTGACTATCATAAGAAGCAATCTCCTCTAAGTCTGTGATTGCATTGTGTGTGTGGTGGGAGGTCTTATGGTAGTTTCATTTTCCAAAAGCATTGCGGGTTTCAATGTTTAAAATCCTTTTGTGTTGTTTTAAAGATAAACTGTTTTTGTTGCTCACACCAGTCCCACGACTGACTCGGAGTTTATTGTTCCCTTCCTAAACTCTGGGTGCCCACCATTTTCTACACGGGCAGTCTAGAGTTGGGTTTTTCAGATATTCAGGTTTAGTAGATTATCTGGAGCTAGTTCAGCTCTTGGAGTTCATGGACTGACGTTGCTTATCTTGGAGCATTCTATTGAAGATATTCTATCCGCTGCTGGTGTTATCTATTTTCTTTCCGCTGCTATTTCTTGTATCATATCTCTGATGTATATTGATATCGGTTGTATCATTCTGTTGTATCATATTGTATCAGATCTTTGCATCTGTCATTGTACCAATGATATATATATTGATATATTCTTTTTCTTCCGCTGTGTTGTTGTACTTAATGGTGTTATAAGCTCCGGCGAATCGGATTCGAACGGTCGAATCTGCGACATTCTGGTACAATATGAAGTACGGATGTCGATTTTCGAACGCGAAAAATTCGAGACGTTACACATATACATATACACTTAATAAAAAAAGTTTTCTGTCAAATGTTTTATTATTGAATAACAATTTCAAAACAACAAAATAGATCAGACAACGTAGGCACATATAAATTAGTTGTAAAAGATTCAGATCTCAACCATGTAAACAATATGAACAAATAACCAAAATAGATGAAGGAACTAAAATATATCAACATGATGATCATATAATCAAATGAGTATAATACAAAAGGGTATCTAAATTAAATTAACATGATGAAAATTTAATTAATTGAGGTGTGGAAAAATGGGATCTGAATTATATTGCAAGATGAACATAATAATAGATGATATATAGCAGGAATAGAATCTAAACCTTATGAACATGATCAATATATGATTAAATAAATTTTGGATGTCACCCTAAGATGTACCCAAAATGGTTGCACCTTGAATGATGAACAAAGCCCCTAGATTCAATAGTTACAACCTTTGGATTATGCAAGAATCAAGAGACATCAACCACCTTTGTATTTATTTAACTTGATTTGATTTTGTTTTAGGAATATTTTTTTCATGGTTAGGTGGCTATGTTTTTTTGACTATGATAAGAGAGGGAGAGAAGAGCAGAAGAAAATGAATTATCTATAGAATCAAAGAATGAATGAATGAAGATTTTGATTCAAAGGAAACATTGAAACCTTTTAATTCCATCCTTTATAACTTTCCCAATTTAATTCCTTATTAAACCTCATCAAATTCTCTTTCCCCATTGTCATGCATAGCTGACCATAAAAGAGGATATGTGAGCCTTAAAATTTTCCTCAAAGCACTTAGCAATCAATCTATATAAATCCAATTTAAATATCCTATCGATATTATATATTGATATGCACATATATAACTTTTATATATGTACTTTATTAAATACTATTGGTATTCAAACATATATATCAAATAACATTTTGTGAGTCAGGGGTGAAGGTATCTTAAGGCTAAATTAATACTAGAGAGGGTGAATAGTGTTTAATGGATTATATGGATATTTTTCAAATTCTTTAAGATTTTACTTGGAATGATGTAATTAACAATCATGGAATCAAAGTGCGGATAAAAGTAAACACAGTAAAGGTTAAAAAGAAAGAACACACTAGGATTTTCTACTGGTTCGGAGTTACCCTACATCCAGTCCCGAACAATTCTTTGTACAGATTTCTTTTCAACTAGTAAATGCAAATACAATCTCGATTTCAAGTCTACAAGACACACCCTCCAAAATCTCAACCGCTGGGTAGAGTGTAACATCCCTAAATTTTTATGACATTATTCAGGAAATTTAATTAGATAAATTAAATAGAATAATGATGATAAGGAGATTGAGATTTGAATAAATTATATATATAGGGTCGTGCTGATTAACCGGATAATTGGGCTTTCAATTAGTTTATTGGTTAATTAAACAACACATGGGCATATTAGTAAATAGCCATTTTATATTACACGGCTATACACTGTAATGACCCAAGATTTTAGGAATTTATCCTGGAAAATATAAATGAATTTAAAATAATTTTTAAATAAATTTTGGAAGGAGATTGTTATGGCTTGATAGTGTATCAGTATGTGTGTACATGTGTGCACAGGATATACACATGAACAAAAGCTAAAAATCTCTGATCTTTAAGAATAAATACATATTGATATGTATGGGAATATATATATATGTATATATATATATATATATATTAAATCTTTAAAAGCTGAATGCATAAGTAAATATAAATATATGTATGCTATTGAATATTTTTCTTAAGTATACATGTGCATGTGTGTGTCAATACAGAATGATATATACATGTGTTAATAAAATACCAGAGTTTAAATTAGTGAAATAAAATATACAGACATATTTTAATATAAGCAGAAATAAAAAGAATGAAGATATAAAAAGAACTAATCCTCTTATAAATAAATAAAGGAAGTACATGCCATTTGCATGAAAGCTAAAAATAGAAAAAAAATAAGAGAAAACAGAGAAATGTTGCTACAGGCAGAATTAGGAAGTGTATTTGATAAATAACAAAACCAAGTCACATTTTTAGCATGATTATAGACAAGGGGAAAAGTATTTTCTGAAAAGCAGATTTCTGGAAAATGTAACCACTTTTCTCTTCACCCAAATTAAGCCGGGAAGGGGGTAAAACTTTGGGTTTAAAATGCAGATAACATGATTTTCTGGTGGGCAAAAATGGCTTTAGCCAATAACCAAAACCCTAAGAGAGAGACCCTGTATATATATACATGTATATGCAGCAGCCTCCTCTTCTCCTCAGAAAAGAATTTTGAAAAAAAAAAGAAGAAAAACAATACCACAGAAATCATAAGACAAGGGAAGAAAGAGAGCTTGAGGATAAGAGCAGGAGTTCATCAATTAATTAAGAAAACAAAGGAGAGAGCTAGGTGAGAAAACTCACTCAAAAATCTAAGGCAATAAGTCCTAATGTAGGCAGCCAGATAAAAGTATTTTTATTAAAAGAATATTTTCATATATGAAGTTTATCTGTGAATTTAAACCTGAATATGTTTTGATTTTCTTTGGTTGATCACTTGTTTTATTATAACAAAGTTTTATGTGTTGTTAGCATACCTGTCTGTTTTATACACTCAGATCTCTGATATGTTAATATTTAGGGATATAAACAAATGCCCAGAAAATAAAATATTGAGAATAGGTAAGTAGCATTGGTTTTGGCTCAACCCAGAAAGATGTAAATAATGTTGAGCTGCAATATACTCATGTATAAGTGCTGAGGCTTGAAATAAAAAGGAATTAGGGGTGCAATAGGGTTGCCTAAGTGCTGATGCTCCTGATTCAATAAAATACATAGCAAACAAAATTTTGTGATTCAGTGAAACCAGGTTATCCTGAGTTTAACTCAAGCACAAATGGTTGCAAAAGAAAAATTCTCTCAGAAACCATAAGCCAATGTTAGTTGCCTAAACTCCTTTTAAAAATACCAGGATGAATATCTATATTTATACAGAACCTTATTTTGTAGTCACCAATGGCTGTTTGCTTGTTTGCCTCTGTATGGTTATGAATAATATGTGATGCCATGTATGGATGTTTTGGCTAATGAAATGAATTACTGAATAGTTTTGCCATGAAAAAGAGTTATTATTAACTTAAACCTGATTAGGATATTGGGGTCAAGAACACTGCAGGAATGACTTGTGTGCTTGAGTAACATAAGTTGACACATGGCTTGTTTAAGTCCTGAGATCTTTGTGTAATGGAGTGAATTAGTTCATTACAGTGTGTCCATTGATTCATAAATATTGCAGATGAGACCAAGGATAGATAAATATACCAAGGAAATAATACTTGAGCAGATGAGAAAACTAGAGTTTTTCCCAGATTTGAGATATGAGAATTGAAAAAGTGATTTAACTCATATTAGTTGTTTTCCTGTTTGGTATGAATGATTGGTTGTCTTTGATTGAGTTGTATGCTTGAATGTATGTGCCATATTCATATGTGTAGTCTTTGGAAAGAAAGTTAAAGTGTGCACATGCACAATGACACAGAGCATGCACACAAGTATTTACCTGATTCCAAAAAGGACAGAACCATATGTATATGTATTTAACTTGATTTTAATCTAATTAATAAGATGCTTTTGTGAATTTTCTCATACCAGACATGTGTCTGACCCTAGTGTGCTAATGGCATCTGGGGTGTCTCATCTAAAATGAGGCAGTTTCCAATGCTTTTTCAGGGATTGCAGCAACTAAGTAGGAGTAGGAGCAAGGCCTTGAGAAGAAGATATAGCATGCTAAAAACTTAGTTAGATAAGAGCCTAAATGTTGAAATCTGCATGTATTGACAATTTAAATTGCTACTTGTATTAAGTGTTAAATATTGGATTGATATTTGTAGGCATTTTGTTAAGAATTTGACTTGTATCTGGAATCTATGAACTTAGTTAAATTTCTGTTATGGTTAAAAAGGATTTTGATCAAATCTTGTAAGTGGATTTAGCAAGAACACCAGGTTAAAAATTGTATGATTACATTTTATAAATGTATTAGTCAATCTTGAGTCTTTGAAAAGGGTTTAAGTTTTGGAAAATCAGGATAGTTGATTCTCAGAAAAATTAAATGGTTTTATTTTCTACTATGGCATATGTATACAAAAGAAAATAGACATAGGTTGAATGTTTATATGGCTGCAAGGTTTTCATGATTCAATTTGTTCCATACAATTGTTTCATGTCCTATTTCTAAACAAAGAAAGAATCTGTAGTAAGGTAGATGGAAACCAGACTCAAATAGTTGCAGACATATATGCACATAAACATGTTTTGTGCAAATATCAACACACCTTTTTCCTTTGCACTTGTAATAGGAATCTGAATTTCACTCAGATGTTAACCAAATGCATTTTAAAGGCCAGACAGATCTTATAAGAAGAAATACAAACCTGAATAAGGATAAACACTTCTATCATCCTCCAAACCCAAGAATCAGACTCTTAACTCATATCAATCCTGAAGCCTTCCAGGTTATAGGGATGGGTTTCAAAAAAAAAAATATATATAGTTAAGCAAGAATTATTGTTTTTGTATGATGGAATATAGGCAAAAATAAAGTATATATATGTATGTGCAGATATAGGTAGATAATAGATTGCAAACTGTACAGAAGGAAAAAAAAATGAAAACCAAAAATTGTGTTTGAACCGACCAGCATAGCACTCGAACTCGTGACCTTGCATGTATAAGTTAGGCGCGTTTCCATTACGCCTAGATGTTGCTTGTGTTTCCTTAGGATCCACTTTATTTTATACTGATTTTGACACTATTCAGAACTTAACACAAACATCTATATTAAAAGCTTGTTTACTATTGATTATTACTTGATCACTTCATAGTTAGTATAAACTGACTAATGTGTATGTTTCCAGTGGATTGTTTAGTCAAAAATAAAATAAATTAGCAATCCAAAATCCTCTTGTTTTCCAGAACTCTGATTCAAAACAAGAGAGGCATATACATCCTCACATGTATGTGCTTATTTTTGTAAATGTACTGATATATTTATATTGGTTGATTATTGTGATCCTGGATATAATTGATTTATTGGGAAAAGAAAGTGACCCTGAGAATTATAATTGAAATGGATGATATATCTATCTATATATTTATATATATATCCTCTTTACCTTAAAAAAAAAAAATTCCTTATGAAATTAGAGTAGAATTAGGAGGGTCATTTCAGTTGGTATCAGAGCTATGTTATTCAACATAGTAGAAGTAAGGGTCAAATCCTTAGATAGAGATAAAATTAAAAGGAACTAAATATCAAACTAACCAGCTATGTAAATTATTATTAGCAAACTATGGTAGGGAGACCACCAAATCAGGGAGCAGGATCTTCCCATGCACCACCAATGGTCAATCTGCAAGACTTGGTGAGAGCATTTAGGGATGGGGCAGGACAAAGGCAAGAAAATCCCTATGAGGAACTCTCAAAATTGCTTAAGACATATACTCATTTAGGAGGCAAAAGCTTTGAAGGGACAGAGAGTATCATGGAAATTCAAACATGGTTGAGAACATTGGAAAGAATTTTCAATGACATGCAACTTGATGATCAAAGAAAGAGGCAAGTGGCTTCAAGACAGCTAAAAGGAGTAGCTTTAGGCTGGTGGGAAGTAATCATTGCAGGAAGGAATGAGAATGAAATCACTTGGAATCAATTCAAAGAGATGTTGGAAGCAAGGTTTGTACCAGCATCAGCAAAGACTACCTTGTTAGAAGAATTCATTAGACTTAGACAAGGAACCATGACTGTCACAGAATACACTCAAAAGTTTGAGGGGCTTTCCACATATGGAGCAATGCTTGTGGCAGATGAGGCATCTAAAAATGATAGGTACATAAAAGGTCTGAATCCAGGACTTAGCAGAGCCATGTTACCCTATGCAGACAAGACTTTTGATCATGTGATAGACTTAGCTTTGAGGTTGGAGCAGCATGACAAGGAAAGGGAGAAGTTCAGAAATTTTAAGAGCAATAATAACAAGAAAGGTAAGGGGAGGTATCACCCTTATGATAAGAAGAAAGAAGAGGCTAGTAACAAAAGCACTGGGGATGTCAAAGCTAAGGAAGACAAGAAGAAAATTGTGTGCCATCAGTGTGGAAAGGAAGGGCATATCAAACCAAAATGTCCAGAATTGAAAGGAGGAGCTTTCAAATGCTATCTATGTGGGAAAGAGGGGCATATGAAGAGGAATTGTCCTGAGTATAAACAGCAAGGCAAATTGGCAAATTTGGAAGGAAAAGGCAAAGCCACAGTGGAGAGTAGCACTGTAAACCATAGCCAAGTGGAAGGTACATTACTTATTTGTACCATACCCATAGCAGTAGTATATGATACTGGGGCAACTCACTCCTTAATTTCTTATGAATTGGTTAAAATGCTAAAACTGAATTGCATATTGGTTGAAACCCCATTGCATATACAAAGTCCATTGGGGAGTTCTAGTGTTTTAAATATGATTTGTGTGGATGTGGAGTTAAACATAGGAGGAAATATTTTTATTTCCAATTTATATGTTTTGAATTACCCAAATATAGGTGTTATATTGGGGGTAGACTGGTTAAGGCAATTTAAAGCCATAATTAATTTAGACTCATCCACCATATCATTGCAAAATTTTAGAGGCCAGAGAATCACAGTTTTATGTGAAGTAGCTAAGGAAGGAAAACTATATCATTTAGTTGACTCAGAGAAAGATTTCAGTGAACTAACCATTGAAGAAATTCCCATAGTCAATGAATATTTAGATGTGTTTGGTGAGGTCAAGGGTATTCCACACCATAGACCAGTAGAATTCCAAATCAATCTAGTTCCAGGGGCAAGCCCAGTGATTAAAAAGCCAACTAGAATGGGGCCAAATGAACTAAAAGAATTAAAGAAACAGTTAGAAGAATTGGAAGAAAAGGGTTTTATAAGACCAGGTAATTCTTGCTGGGGAGCACCAGTGGTGTTTGTTAAGAAGCAAGATGGCTCTTTAAGACTCTGCATAGATTATAGAGAATTAAACAAAGTAACTATTAAAAATAAATACCCATTGCCAAGAATAGATGATCTTTTTGATCAATTAGCAGGGGCAAAAGTATTTTCTAGACTAGACTTAGCATCTGGTTTTCATCAAATGAAGGTGGAAGAATCAAGCATCAAGTACACTGCCTTTAACACTAGGTATGGGTTGTATGAATTTTTGGTTATGCCATTTGGCTTGACCAATGCACCATCTTACTTTGTAGATTTAATGAACAGAACCTTTAGAGATTGCTTAGACAAGTTTGTGCTTATTTTCATAGATGACATTTTGATTTATTCCAAGACAGTGGAAGAACATAAGCATCATTTGCACCTGGTTTTGTCTAGATTAAGGGAAAAAGATTTAAAGGCAAAATTTTCAAAATGTGTGTTTTGGAAGGAGGAAGTACATTTCCTTGGCCATGTTATATCTGCCAAAGGAATTTCTGTGAACCCCAATAAAATAGTAGCTATTCAAGCATGGAAGAGGCCAAGCACTGTGAGTGAGGTGAGGTCATTTATGGGGATGGCAGGGTATTATAGGAGGTTTATAAAAGATTTTTCAAAAATTTCTACACCACTCACTAACCTAACCAGGAAGAACCAAGCTTTTGTTTGGTCAGAAAAATGTGAAAAGTCTTTTGAACAATTGAAGGAGGCATTGGTGAATGCTCCAATTCTAAAGGTACCACATGGAAATGAAGAATTAGTGGTATACACTGATGCTAGTGGATTTGGCTTGGGTGCAGTGTTGATGCAACAAGGCCAAGTCATTGCATATGCATCCAGACAACTTAAACCCCATGAAGTAAGGTATGCCACACATGATCTCGAATTAGCAGCTGTGATATATGCTTTAAAACTTTGGAGACATTATTTATTAGGCACAAAGTTTGAACTCTACACTGACCACAAGTCTCTAAAATATTTGTTTTCACAAAAAGATTTGAACATGAGGCAACATAGATGGGTGGAGTTCTTAGCTGCCTATGATTTTGACATACTCTATACACCAGGCAAAGCAAACAAAGTTGCAGATGCTCTAAGTAGACAGCATGCTAAATTGGCTATGATGATGATAGCAGAATTTAAAGATTTGTCTTTGCTAACTGAGGTAGAGATTGGGGAGAATGGTTGTGTGCACATTAATGAGCAGATGTATGGTGCACAAGAAGATAAAGGGAAGTTAAGCTTAATGACACTTCAACCAGATTTAATTCTGAAGGTAGGAAAAATGCAAGAACAAGATGCTCACTTATTAGAGAAGAGAATGCTCCTCTCAAGAGGGGAGGAAGTATTGAATCACCACATTGATAAAGATGGTTATGTGAGATACCAGAATAGGATGTGTGTACCAGAGGACATAGAATTGAAGGGGGAGATATTGAATGAATATCACAGGAGTAAATACTCCATACACCCAGGTAACACAAAAATGTATCAAAATTTGAAAAGAGACTTCTGGTGGAAGGGGATGAAATCTGATATAGCTAAGTACATTGCCAAATGTATGACTTGCCAACAAGTCAAGGCTGAAACTCAAAGACCATCAGGGTTGATGCAACCTCTTAGTGTACCACAGTGGAAGTGGGAAGACATATCTATGGACTTCATAGATGGACTGCCTAGATCTAAGAAAGGTAATACAAGCATATGGGTGATAGTGGATAGGCTAACCAAGGTAGCACACTTCATCCCAGTCAAGTCAGAAAGAACTGCACCAAAACTAGCTCAAATTTTTATAAAAGAAGTGGTAAGGTTACATGGCATTCCCAAAACCATTGTGAGTGATAGGGACACCATCTTCACTTCAAAATTCTGGAGAAGCTTTCAAGAAGCAATGGGAAGTGAACTATGTTTAAGTACTGCCTACCATCCTCAATCAGATGGGCAGACTGAGGTGGTAAACAAAGTTTTGGAGGACATGTTGAGGGCATGTATACTGGATTTTGGGGGCAACTGGGAAGATTATCTTCATCTAGTTGAATTTACATATAACAACAGCTACCAAAGCACCATAGGAATGGCTCCATTTGAAGCCTTATATGGTAAACCCTGTTTGTCACCAGTTTGCTGGGTAGAAGCAGGAGAAAGGTCTATTTTAGGACCTGAGTACATACAAGAAACCAAGGAGAAAATTGAGTTGATAAGAAGAAGAATGACTGCAGCTCAAGATAGGCAAAAGAAATTTGCAGACATGAGAAGGAGGCAGGTAGAATATGAAGTGGGAAATTTTGTTTTCATCAAAATCTCACCCATGAAAAATGTGTTGAGGTTTGGAAAACAAGGCAAATTAACCCCAAGATATATTGGACCATACAAAATTCTGGAGAGAATTGGTCCCTTGGCATATAAGTTGGAATTACCAGAAAACATGCAAGGCGTACATGATGTTTTTCATGTATCACAATTGAGAAGATGGGTCCATGACAAGGCAGAAATTCTTGAAACCCCAACCCAAGTGCAGATAAATCCTAATTTGATTTATGAAAAGGATCCAGTGGGAATTTTGGCAAAGGATGTGAAGAAGTTGAGAAATAAATCTCTGAAACTTGTGAAGGTACAATGGAGTCTAGATCCTAGTGATTGCACATGGGAATTAGAAGACAAAGTTAGGATGAATTATCCTAAGCTATTTTCAGATTAAGGTAATTCTGATTTTTGATTGTTTTCTTTATTTTGGATGAATATATTTTTAGTTAATATAGAACTAAGAATCTATTTGGTAGAGAATATACTTGTTCTCTGAATTAAGTTTAAAATTTATTTTAAGCTTAGGAAAATTGTGGGACACAATTTCTAAAAGGAGGGGTGTATGTAATGACCCAAGATTTTAGGAATTTATCCTGGAAAATATAAATGAATTTAAAATAATTTTTAAATAAATTTTGGAAGGAGATTGTTATGGCTTGATAGTGTATCAGTATGTGTGTACATGTGTGCACAGGATATACACATGAACAAAAGCTAAAAATCTCTGATCTTTAAGAATAAATACATATTGATATGTATGGGAATATATATATATGTATATATATATATATATTAAATCTTTAAAAGCTGAATGCATAAGTAAATATAAATATATGTATGCTACTGAATATTTTTGTTAAGTATACATGTGCATGTGTGTGTCAATACAGAATGATATATACATGTGTTAATAAAATACCAGAGTTTAAATTAGTGAAATAAAATATACAGACATATTTTAATATAAGCAGAAATAAAAAGAATGAAGATATAAAAAGAACTAATCCTCTTATAAATAAATAAAGGAAGTACATGCCATTTGCATGAAAGCTAAAAATAGAAAAAAAATAAGAGAAAACAGAGAAATGTTGCTACAGGCAGAATTAGGAAGTGTATTTGATAAATAACAAAACCAAGTCACATTTTTAGCATGATTATAGACAAGGGGAAAAGTATTTTCTAAAAAGCAGATTTCTGGAAAATGTAACCACTTTTCTCTTCACCCAAATTAAGCCGGGAAGGGGGTAAAACTTTGGGTTTAAAATGCAGATAACATGATTTTCTGGTGGGCAAAAATGGCTTTAGCCAATAACCAAAACCCTAAGAGAGAGACCCTGTATATATATACATGTATATGCAGCAGCCTCCTCTTCTCCTCAGAAAAGAATTTTGAAAAAAAAAAGAAGAAAAACAATACCACAGAAATCATAAGACAAGGGAAGAAAGAGAGCTTGAGGATAAGAGCAGGAGTTCATCAATTAATTAAGAAAACAAAGGAGAGAGCTAGGTGAGAAAACTCACTCAAAAATCTAAGGCAATAAGTCCTAATGTAGGCAGCCAGATAAAAGTATTTTTATTAAAAGAATATTTTCATATATGAAGTTTATCTGTGAATTTAAACCTGAATATGTTTTGATTTTCTTTGGTTGATCACTTGTTTTATTATAACAAAGTTTTATGTGTTGTTAGCATACCTGTCTGTTTTATACACTCAGATCTCTGATATGTTAATATTTAGGGATATAAACAAATGCCCAGAAAATAAAATATTGAGAATAGGTAAGTAGCATTGGTTTTGGCTCAACCCAGAAAGATGTAAATAATGTTGAGCTGCAATATACTCATGTATAAGTGCTGAGGCTTGAAATAAAAAGGAATTAGGGGTGCAATAGGGTTGCCTAAGTGCTGATGCTCCTGATTCAATAAAATACATAGCAAACAAAATTTTGTGATTCAGTGAAACCAGGTTATCCTGAGTTTAACTCAAGCACAAATGGTTGCAAAAGAAAAATTCTCTCAGAAACCATAAGCCAATGTTAGTTGCCTAAACTCCTTTTAAAAATACCAGGATGAATATCTATATTTATACAGAACCTTATTTTGTAGTCACCAATGGCTGTTTGCTTGTTTGCCTCTGTATGGTTATGAATAATATGTGATGCCATGTATGGATGTTTTGGCTAATGAAATGAATTACTGAATAGTTTTGCCATGAAAAAGAGTTATTATTAACTTAAACCTGATTAGGATATTGGGGTCAAGAACACTGCAGGAATGACTTGTGTGCTTGAGTAACATAAGTTGACACATGGCTTGTTTAAGTCCTGAGATCTTTGTGTAATGGAGTGAATTAGTTCATTACAATGTGTCCATTGATTCATAAATATTGCAGATGAGACCAAGGATAGATAAATATACCAAGGAAATAATACTTGAGCAGATGAGAAAACTAGAGTTTTTCCCAGATTTGAGATATGAGAATTGAAAAAGTGATTTAACTCATATTAGTTGTTTTCCTGTTTGGTATGAATGATTGGTTGTCTTTGATTGAGTTGTATGCTTGAATGTATGTGCCATATTCATATGTGTAGTCTCTGGAAAGAAAGTTAAAGTGTGCACATGCACAATGACACAGAGCATGCACACAAGTATTTACCTGATTCCAAAAAGGACAGAACCATATGTATATGTATTTAACTTGATTTTAATCTAATTAATAAGATGCTTTTGTGAATTTTCTCATACCAGACATGTGTCTGACCCTAGTGTGCTAATGGCATCTGGGGTGTCTCATCTAAAATGAGGCAGTTTCCAATGCTTTTTCAGGGATTGCAGCAACTAAGTAGGAGTAGGAGCAAGGCCTTGAGAAGAAGATATAGCATGCTAAAAACTTAGTTAGATAAGAGCCTAAATGTTGAAATCTGCATGTATTGACAATTTAAATTGCTACTTGTATTAAGTGTTAAATATTGGATTGATATTTGTAGGCATTTTGTTAAGAATTTGACTTGTATCTGGAATCTATGAACTTAGTTAAATTTCTGTTATGGTTAAAAAGGATTTTGATCAAATCTTGTAAGTGGATTTAGCAAGAACACCAGGTTAAAAATTGTATGATTACATTTTATAAATGTATTAGTCAATCTTGAGTCTTTGAAAAGGGTTTAAGTTTTGGAAAATCAGGATAGTTGATTCTCAGAAAAATTAAATGGTTTTATTTTCTACTATGGCATATGTATACAAAAGAAAATAGACATAGGTTGAATGTTTATATGGCTGCAAGGTTTTCATGATTCAATTTGTTCCATACAATTGTTTCATGTCCTATTTCTAAACAAAGAAAGAATCTGTAGTAAGGTAGATGGAAACCAGACTCAAATAGTTGCAGACATATATGCACATAAACATGTTTTGTGCAAATATCAACACACCTTTTTCCTTTGCACTTGTAATAGGAATCTGAATTTCACTCAGATGTTAACCAAATGCATTTTAAAGGCCAGACAGATCTTATAAGAAGAAATACAAACCTGAATAAGGATAAACACTTCTATCATCCTCCAAACCCAAGAATCAGACTCTTAACTCATATCAATCCTGAAGCCTTCCAGGTTATAGGGATGGGTTTCAAAAAAAAAAAATATATAGTTAAGCAAGAATTATTGTTTTTGTATGATGGAATATAGGCAAAAATAAAGTATATATATGTATGTGCAGATATAGGTAGATAATAGATTGCAAACTGTACAGAAGGAAAAAAAATGAAAACCAAAAATTGTGTTTGAACCGACCAGCATAGCACTCGAACTCGTGACCTTGCATGTATAAGTTAGGCGCGTTTCCAT
Source organism: Allium fistulosum (assembly GCA_030737815.1). Lineage (NCBI taxonomy): Eukaryota > Viridiplantae > Streptophyta > Magnoliopsida > Asparagales > Amaryllidaceae > Allium > Allium fistulosum. Next base: position 1,017,714,458 of record CM060907.1, read on the forward strand.
TACGCCTAGATGTTGCTTGTGTTTCCTTAGGATCCACTTTATTTTATACTGATTTTGACACTATTCAGAACTTAACACAAACATCTATATTAAAAGCTTGTTTACTATTGATTATTACTTGATCACTTCATAGTTAGTATAAACTGACTAATGTGTATGTTTCCAGTGGATTGTTTAGTCAAAAATAAAATAAATTAGCAATCCAAAATCCTCTTGTTTTCCAGAACTCTGATTCAAAACAAGAGAGGCATATACATCCTCACATGTATGTGCTTATTTTTGTAAATGTACTGATATATTTATATTGGTTGATTATTGTGATCCTGGATATAATTGATTTATTGGGAAAAGAAAGTGACCCTGAGAATTATAATTGAAATGGATGATATATCTATCTATATATTTATATATATATATCCTCTTTACCTTAAAAAAAAAATTTCCTTATGAAATTAGAGTAGAATTAGGAGGGTCATTTCATACACTCCACATCTTTGTCCATTCACATTCATTTTATTTCTCAAATCAAAATAAACACAAGAACCCTAATAGAGCCGGCCATTAACAAAGGAGAAGAGGAATTTTAATCAGAAGCTAAAGATCAAAAGTTAGGGAGGATTAATCAACAAAAAATCTCAAATTCCTTATCAAGTTTAAGGTAAATAATAATCTTCTACCATCTCTATTTTATTCTACGATTATATGGTTTCGGATTTATGATTTAAATTCGTTTTTGTGAATGGATGATGATATGCTTGAGTTATATTATGATGATTTGTTTTAATTCATAAGCACATGAATTTGTATGGTTTTAGTATAAAACCGAGAATATATGATTTCAGATTGCCATTGAAAATTTTTATGTTAAGAAAAACATGATTTTGGAGATGGGTTATAATTTTCAAAATTTTCCAAGCTATGGAAATTTTATTATGAATTTTTGATGAAAGATATGATATAATTGGGTTTAAAATTTATTTCGAGAATTTTAGGAAGAAATTAGATCTAAAATTTTAATATGTTCGATTACATGATAAAATTGAATTTCTGTGATTTTTGGGATTTTTCCTAATTGATTTACTAGGGAAAATAAATTATTTTAAAAGAAGGACTTTTCTAAAATAATTTGTTTTAGTATATGAAAGGGCTAAAACATTGCATTTTAATGGTTTCAATCAGATATAAATGTGGCAGTTATAAAGGTAAAGTATTTGAAAAGTTTTTATGGCAGCCAATTAGTGTTTTACAAATAGGCAAATTGTTAAAAAGAAATTACTAAAGTTACTATGTAACATCCCGCCTTTTTGGACGCTTTAAGCAGACACACATGCCGACTCAAACCATACAGAAGGGCGGATTGTTATTGGGGTGAATAAGAAAGAAAAAACAAAATAGAATTTCGTAGTGAAATGACAAAATATAATAATCAAATAACAGTTCATGAAGCTGTATACAAAACATTTGATTATACTTATACAATACAAAATCAGAGTTACACATATCAGAGATAAATAAATAATGCAGCGGAACAGTATGAATGCAGTGGAATAAATATAGTAAATAATAGTAGTACAAATCTTCGTCTTCGTCCTCCAGAAAAAAGGTTTTCAAATCCCGAAATGCTCAGGCTGACCCAAGCGAATTTAAAAGACAAAACACTCGAGTCAGAACTAAAAGATCTTATTTAAGTAAAATCACGGTAAATAACTATGAGTTTCAAAACGGCTGTCGAACTTGAACCCACGGCCTGTTGAAATTCAGCGATTTTACCTTGTTTTGGTCCGACTTTGAAACGACGCAGATTCTTCGTTTCAAATCGGATTTGAATGATTCTTTTTGCAGATTGAAGTAGGAATGTTGAACTATATTCTTGCCAAATTTCATGTCATTTGGACTCTGTTTTCAGGTCCACACCTGCTGTCGAACTAGTGATCACAACTTGATTTCAGCGGTTTCTATACTTAGAATAATTTCTGCCATTTTTGATATTTTCCCGAATTCTTGAGTTTTCTCTCTAGATTTCGTTCACGGGTTTTATAAAGTATTACAAAGTGTTTTTCAAGCAAATTGACTTTTGAAATTATTATTTAATATTATTTTTAAGTATTAAATTAATTACTCCATAATAGGAGAATTTCAAAGGCAATTTCTAAAGCGATTTTGAAGCGTTCCTAAAACTCATTTTCTTCAACCTAATTTCTATATAAAACACACAATTTTGCACTTTGAGCGAAGAGGGAGGAGAATTAAATGATTATGGAACGGCGTAAGAGATGTTTACGGGGTTTGACATCTCATATCCAGTGTCTAACGTGAGTGCAGTAACTTAAGAGATGTTCAGGATTCACATCTCCTAAGGATCCGTTAAAAACTATCTATTATTTAGTACAATACGCTATTATAATATGTCTATAGTAAGATAAACTATTAAAATAGCGTTAAGGCGTTACATTTTCCCCCTTAACACATTTTTATAATTCCAATAGTCTATACAGTACCGTAACTCCACGTAAACTAGGGCCGCCAGAGGATACCCCATAGGTACGACATAAAACAAACTCGTAGAAGGCGTGCTAGGGTAGGTGACATGGCACAACTAGGCAATGCCAGGGTAGATATACCAATTACACTTTCAGACTGGTGGTAACGCATAACAGCTACTACCGCCCACCTCGTAACACACTCCCAAATCAAAAATCGAGGGTGGCCACCAAAATCGCAAATCAGAATATAGTATTGATGGAATGTGCCCGATCGGAGGAATGACCTCACTTGGCCCGTCGATTGCTCCTGTTTTAGCCACCTTATGCTAACTCATGCGAGTTAGGTCCACGTATATACCTTATAGGATCGTCACCACCATCCTACTTCATTTTGGAATCTCCACCGCGTACACAGTTGTCAAAGTGGTTTTCGGTATTGGCAGAGAGTATGACAATATCCGATTCCGGTCTCTTTAACAACCAATCGCTTATTACACAGCGGATGGTTCTTTTACATTTCCAAAATCATTTCATAATTGATATCAAAATATCATATTCAATTCAAATCATATCATTTTCGAAATCATTACTTACTTCCGAAATTATATCACATTGAAATCATAGTTCGAAATTATATTTCCTTTCAAAAGTCATATTTCCAAAATTGGTTAAACTCTTATTTCAAAATATCATATTAAACCAAATATGTTATTTAAATCCCAACTTAGGTTATAACATCATTAACCATATTCACTTAAAAATCGAGAATTTGAATATAAACCCATCCATTTTACTTAGTTTGGAATTTAAAAGAAAATAGTTTAAATAGTTATAAATAGTTAATATAGATTTAAAATAGATTAAATATAATTAAAATATATTAAATAGCTTTAAAATACATTAATTAGATTTAAAATAAGTTAAAACAGGTTAATTAGTTTAAATAAATTAAATGGTTTAAAATAGGTTAAAACGATTTAATATAATTAATACAGGTTAAAATAGTTTAATACTTTGAAACCTTAATAATTAGAAATCTTGAAATAATATATTTAAAACAGTTCATATTAAAACATGAATTTGGAATTAATATCAAATTAAACTATTCATTTCATTTCAACACATTTGGACTATTTTCAATTTTCGAGTCAACAAACCAAATTCCAAACTTTTCAATTTAACATTTCAATAAACTATTGAATTTCATATCGTTTCAATCCATGTTCAAATATCGATTTGAATTACTCCAATTTCAAAATATTTCAAAGTTATTTTCAAACAACTTCAATAACTTAATTTCGATAGAATTTCATTATTACTTAAAAGTTTAACTTTAACTTCAAATTTAATTTCTTAAAGCAATTCCTTTTAAACCAATTCACATTTCAAAACAAAACTTGATTTTTCAATAATACTTCAATTTACATAAATCAAATTTTATTTCAAGATATCATTTAATTGATTCAAAATTTAAGAGTTCAAAATCATTAAATTTAACCAATCCGGTGTCCGTATATAATTTTCTACCCTAGGGTCAAGTGATACGGATATTTACCATTTCAATCCGCAATTTAAAATTTTATGGTTATATATCATTTCAAACCACAATCCTGAATTAATAATAAAATCCATAAAATCGCTCGAGGCTATCATTTCAACCCATAACGATTTTTCCTTAATCTATTGATCATTCGGGTATGTATCATTTCAACCCATAGTGAACTTGCAGTTTATAACGATATAAAATAAAATATCCATTCATCCAATATCAAAATCAATCATCCATCACAATCATCATCCAAATCAATTAATAAATATCAATATAGAACTGATAATCAATAATAGGTATTTAACTAGCAATTTATATTCAATAATAAATTAAATAACGATTTAATTCAAATAAATTCAAATTAGCTGAGATGATGATTAAAATATACCAAACAGCCATAAATAAATTTCTAATCACATCATAAATTAAATTTAACAAACATAAGAAATTTTAAAAGTTGTGAGTGGGATAAAACACCCACCTTTGAATTAAAATCCAATTTAAACTAAAAATTCAAATAGTCTCAGAATTTGTCCAAACAAGCGTCAAAATGTCTGGAATTTGACTATGATCCCAACGCAAGAAACCGCACGTGAATTGGACCTTGTATATGAAAGTTATTGCGATTAGAACGTGCTGAAATTGAAATAAAAAATAAAATAAATAAACAAAACAACCTGCCACTCAGAAGCCGCCATGTCAACTCTCTCTATCGAAAACCCTAACCAGCCATCAAGCGTTCGAACATGGCAGTATTTGCAGGCGGTCATCATCGCGCTCGCCTACCAACGGCCATGCCATGCCGTAGCCTATGCCAGGCCGCTACCCATGCTAGAGACCCCCCCCCCCGATTGCCGACCTCGACCAAGACCATTCAAATTCCGATCATGTGCAAAACCAATACAGCCGCCGCCGAGTACACCATGACCTAATTGAATTAATTTGTCACATCAGACCATTGAACAATCGAAAGAATGATACAGATGTTATCCACTCGACCTCCTCTACAAGACGGTACCCTCCAATCGGCGATCCGTCGAAGTTGATCGACGATCAACGAACGGCCAAGAGTAGTACATCAATTTCTGGACAGACAGAGGTTCAAATTGGAAAACGAATTACAGATCAGAGATGCGCTTGTCGAGAGCTTCAAATCGATATTTATTCGATATAGTTTAAGGAGTTTGATTTTTGGATTTGAATTTGATTTGAAATTTCCATTAGGAATTAGGGTTTTGTCTGCCATTGGAACGAGGAGGAGAAAATGGAATTGTACGTACAGACAAACTGAGTTGAGGAACACTAGGGTTTATAACAGGCTATTTATAGATGGATCAGAAATAGAACAAATGGATTAGATCGATTTGGGTTGGTGAAATTTCAGTGAAGCAACAATGAGAAGGACTGTACTTGGGAGACAGAGGACAAGATTAGAGATACTTATCCTGATATGCTTTGAGGGTATGTCTATATTAGATTTATATAAATAATTGCTGGTTAGTTAGACTAGTATGGCTGTTAGGAGTTGTTACAGATAATTGCTATGTTTAGTATTTAGCCCTTACTGAATTTTGAGGATGAAATTCTTTAAGGGGGAGCATGTAACATCCCTAAATTTTTATGACATTATTCATGAAATTTAATTATATAAATTAAATAGAATAATGATGATAAGGAGATTGCGATTTGAATAAATTATATATATATAGGGTCGTGCTTATTTACTAGATAATTGGGCTTTAAATTGGTTTTTTGTTTAGTTAAACAACACATGTGCATATTAGTAAATAGCCATTTTATATTACACGGCTATACACTCCACATCTTTGTCCATTCACGTTCATTTTATTTCTCAAATCAAAATAAATGCAAAAACCCTAATTGAGTCGGCCATTAACAAAGGAGAAGAGGAATTTTAATCAGAAGCTAAAGATCAAAAGCTAGGGAGGATTAATCAACAACAAATCTAAAATTCCTTATCAAGTTTAAGGTGAATAATAATCTTCTACCATCTTTATTTTATTCTACGATTATATGGCTTCGGATTTATGATTTAAATTCGTTTTTGTGATAAAATGGATGATGATATGCTTGAGTTATATTATGATGATTTGTTTTAATTCATAAGCACATGAATTTGTACGGTTTTAGTATAAAACCGAGAATATATAATTTTAGATTGCCATGGAAAATTTTTACGTTAAGAAAAACATGATTTTGGAGATGGGTTTTAATTTTTAGAATTTTCCAAGCTATGGAAATTTTATTATGAATTGTTGATGAAAGATATGATATAATTGGGTTTAAAATTTATTTCGAGAATTTCAGGAAGAAATAGGGTCTAAAATTTTAATATGTTTACAGTAAGCCCATGAAAACTATATGATATTGGCAGAGGCCAATAAGTTCATAGTCAGCCCATGAAAACTATGATTTGATACTGGCAGGGGCCAGTAGGTTTTTAGTTAGCCCATGAAAACTATATCCGGATTTAAGATATTGACAGCCAGTCAATATGTTCCTAGTTAGCCCATGAAAACTTGGATAAGAAAGAAGATATTGGAGTTACCAATAGGTTCTTAGTGATCCCTTGAAAACTAAGTAATTGGACAAACAGTCCTTAACAATTAACAGGTTAGTAGTAACCCTAGAAACTATGATTGAGACAGATAGTCAGAATGAATGGGGATGAGTAATCCAGAATTGATTTATTTGTTTTGTATATCATCATAATGTTTTGAAATACTATGTTTTAACCATTGTGGATGCAGGAGCACAGTATATGGTTTTATAAATGTTTTAGGGTACTAGTGAGTGGAAACCCGTTCTGCTAAGCGGCGTGGTCTCACTAGAAATACAAATGGTTTGAGATGGTTAATTATTATTCGTACCAGGCTTTATGTCTGACTCGAAGTTTTTTTTTTCCCCTTAAACTCTCGGGTACTCAATTGATTTTGAGTAGGTTGAGAGTTAAGGTTTCCAGGTGTTCTTTTAGTCGAATAAAGTTTCCAAGGACGTGCAGGTGGCAAGCTTGTTATTAGTGTTCTCTATTTCCGTTGTGTGTTTGTTTATAAAGGCAAATTGTTTTCTTGCCTATCTATATAATCTGATCTACCAAGCTGGCATCTTCATATGCTACTCTTTGCGTATTTTATAATAATTATATGTTATCTGAATGTGGTCTGCGAATTCGGATTATGTAATCAATTTGGAATATTTTAAAATGGAATGTGAAATTTGTTTACTGTTTAATTTTTTTTCCATATTCTGGTGTTTCTTTGTATCAGTGTATCTAATATCGCCATATTTGGTCACTGAGAATTAATAACTATGGATGACTGCAGCATCCGTAGCTATTAGTTTTGGGCCTCCAAGCAGGGAGATGTTACAAGTTGGTATAAGAGCAAAGGTTTATGAAACTTTAAAAGAAACATAAACCTAAAAGATTTTCCAAACGTAATCCGATGAATCAGATAATAAGATTGGGGTTTGGGTTAATGCTATAGTAACGTACTTGTATTTCCTATATATAGTTATATATATATATATAAGTATGTATTCTCCACTCTCTTAGACCATTCTTCTGTATCTTACTAAGGATCGTATGCAGATTTATGAGAAAGGAGGTATGGAAGCAAGAAACAGAAGAGGAAATCCCGGTAGAGGAAGCACCGCAACAAATGGAAAGCTCGATCCACTACCAGGAGAAACCTAGGTCGACCGGCTAATGCTAGTAACCAAAATGCTAATGCCAATGTGAGTGCTTGAAATCCACCAGTTGATATGGGGGCCATGTATCAGTTCTTTACCGGTTTGATGCAAGCTGGGGCTGCTGCTGGTGTTGCAGGAAATGTTGGAGGAGCTAATCCTGTGACTCCTGTTGGGAATATTGCTTTGTTGAGCAGAGATTACACCAGTTTGGGTGAAAAACCATTCTTGGGAACGGAGAGTTCCATAGAAGTTCAGAATTGGCTGTTGCATTGTGAGCGTATATTTACCGATTTGGGTCCGAATGATGGACAAAAGAGAAGGATGGCCTCTAGACAGTTGCAGGGGTCAGCACTACATTGGTGGAATAGTGTCACTACTAAAGTTCCGGAAGAGAAGTTAACTTGGAATGATTTTAAGACAAGATTTGAACAGAAGTTTGTATCTGAGTTTGCTAAGTCTGAGCTGATTAGAAAGTTTATGGATTTTGTGCAAGGAGAGATGTCAGTAGTGGAGTATGCTACTAAGTTTGAAAAGCTGTCTAGATATGGATGCGCTATTATAGATACTGACATCAAAAGGATGAGAAGTTCATTCGGGGACTGAGGCCCGAGCATACTAGAATGACCATGACACATGTTCGTGATCCTTGCAATATAGTGGTGGAGATGGCCATTCGCCATGAGGAGTTGCTTGCTGATTTAGCTAAAGGGAAGTTAGTAGAAACCCAAGGTTCTCAAGGGAAGAAGAGGAAGTTCTTTAAAAAGATGGGAGCCCAGAGGGGAGACACAGCTAAGAAGTCAAAGGCTGAGGTAGTTTGCTATAAGTGTGACAAGAAGGGTCACTTTTCTAATGAATGCTGGTCAGGAAATAGGAAGAAAGCTACAGTTAAGAAAAATGTGAAATGCTTCAACTGTGATCAAGTTGGGCATTACAAGAATTAGTGTCCAGAACCAGTTAGGGAGGACAAAGGAAAAGTTTTTGCTATATGACCAGCTAGGCCTACTACAGCTGTTAAAGGAAAGACTATGATGGAAAGTACGCTTTTGATTCATAGTATTCCAGTTAGAGTACTTTTTGATACCGGTGCATCACATTCATTTATATCTCAGTGTTTGGTTGATAGATTATGTTTAGAACCCACCTACCTTGTTACTTCCTTAAGGGTTGTGAATCCAATAGGAGGGTATGCAACTCTTGGGTTAAGATGTGACCAAACTTGACTTGTTAGTTCATAGATTTGCATGCAGTTTGTATGTTATTGATTTCGTAGATTTCAGGATCATTTTGGGTATGGATTGATTGGGTAGGTATGAGGCTAAAATATTTTGCCAAGATAGGGAAATATCATTGAGACACCCTGATAGTCATAATTGAGTAATATTCTCAGTAGAGAATACTGACCGGTGTGCTAGTTCTTTGCTCAATGCTATGGAAGTAGAAAATGAGTTAAATCGGGTTCGAGTAGCAAGAGAGTTTGCAGATGTCTTTGAGCCAGTCACGGGACTACCACCTAGAAGGGCTGTTCAGTTTAGAATATATCATGTGACCAGAGACGAACCTGTAAGTAGACTACCTAGCAGGATGACACCAACCAAGATGAAGGAATTGAAGGTGCAGCTTGTGGATCTTGAAGGAAGGGATTTTATTAGACCAAGCAGTTCGCCTTGGGAAGCGGTCGCGGTGTTCGGAAAGAAACCAGATGGGTCATTAAGGATGTGTATAGACTATCGTAAGTTAAACGAAAGGACAATTAAGAGTAAGTATCTTTTGCCAAGTATAGATGATCTGTTTGATCAGTTGAGTGGAGCCAGAGTTTTTTCCCAGTTGGACTTGGCGACAGGTTTCCATTAGTTAAGAGTGGCGAAGGACAGTTTCGCTTTGACAGCATTTCGAACTAGGTATGGTTCATATGAATGGTTGGTGATGCCATTTGGATTAACAAATGCACCTGCTTTCTTTATGGATTTGATGAACCGAGTTTTCCGAGAGTATCTGCATAAGTTTGTGCTGGTGTTTATAGATGACATTCTAGCCTACTCTAGGGATGAGAGAGAGCATGAATTTCATCTTAGAGTGGTACTTGAGATGCTGAGACAGAATCAGCTGAAGGCGAAGTTTACCAAGTGTCATTTCCGGAAGAAAGAGTTAAAATTTCTTGGTTACATGGTTTTGGGAATGGATTATCTACCGATCCAGATAAGATCGAAGCCATGAATAATTGGAAGAGACCAGAGACAATGATTGAGATCAGGCGTTTTCTTGGACTTGCTGGCTACTACCGGAGATTCATTAAGGATTTCTCGCGGATAGTAGCACCCTTAACTAAGCTAACCATGAAGGATGTGAGATTTGTTTGGTCCGACAAATGTGAGGAAGCATTCCTTAAGTTAAAGCGTTTGTTGACCAATGCACTCGTGTTAGTAGTTCCGGATGGAAACCAAGGATTGGTCGTGTATACTGATGCATGTGGAACTGGATTAGATGCGGTGTTGATGCAGAACGGTAAAGTCATTGCCTATGCATCTAGGCAGCTTAGACCACATGGTGGAGTTGGCAGCTATGATCTTCGCATTGAAGATTTGGAGACATTATCTCTTAAGGGAGAGATTTGAGTTATATACTGATCATAATTCTTTATGATTTTTGTTCTCTCAGAAAGGGTTGAATATAAGACAGCAGAGGTGGATGGAGTTTTTAGCTGCATATGATTTTGGTATAGAATATACACTAGGAAAAGGTAATAAAGTGGCTGATGCTCTTAGTAGAAAACATCAGAACGTGGTGTTAGCCATGTTGGCAGAATGGAAAGATTTAGAAGCTTTAGCCAGTTGTGGTGTGCAGTTAAGATTAACTACTGGTTCTAGCCAGAGTACCACCGGACAATGTTGTTTAGAAGTTCGACCAGTATTGATTAACAAAATTGCTTCTAAGCAAATGGAGGATCCTGTATAAGCTGAAAGGATTGAAAGAGTAGAAGTCGGAACAAAGATCGATGACTTAAAGGATTTTAGCCTTGAGCGGAGAGGATGGTTGAGAAAGAAAGGACGGTTGTGTGTTCCGAATATGGAGGACTTAAGGAAAGAAGTTCTTGGAGAATGTCATAGATCCAAGTTTAGGATTCATCCCGGAGGAACCAAGATGCATCAGGATATGAAAAGAAGCTTCTATTGGGAAGGCATGAAGAGAGATGTTGACTTGTGAGTTAGGCAGTGTGCAAACTGTCAACAAGTGAAAGCTGAACATCAGAAACCAAGTGGGTTACTTCAACCTTTAGAGGTTACAGTTTGGAAATGGGATTCGATATCTATGGATTTTATAGACGGGTTGCCAAGGTCAAACAGAGGTAGTGAAAGTATATGTGTTATAGTGGACAAATTGACCAAGAGTGCCCATTTCATTCCAGTCAAGTCAACCAGAACGACACTTGTTTTAGCTAAGTTAATCCTGAAGAACATAGTTAGACTACATGGAGTTCCTAGTAGTATAGTCAGTGACATAGATGCATTGTTCACTAGTGAATTCTAGAAGAGTCTATAGGAAGTGATGGTTACCAAGCTTAATATGAGTACTGCATATCACCCTCAGACGGATGGGAAGACAGAGAGAGTTAATAAGGTACTCGAAGATTTATTAACAGCTTGTGTATTGGACTTTGGTGGATCTTGGGGAGATTACCTACATTTGGTTGAGTTTTCCTATAATAATAGTTATCAGACTAGTATAGGAATGGCGCCGTTTGAAGCTTTGTATGGAAGACCATACAAATCACCAGCATGTTGGTTGGAAACTAGAGCCGGATTTGTCTTAAGTCCAGATTTGTTTAGAGAGGCGTCATAGAAGACCGAGTTAATCCGAGGAAGAATGAAGGAAGCTCAGTCAAGACAGAAGAGTTACGCAGATAAGAGGCGTAAGGACCTAGAATTCTCAGTTGGAGATAAGGTTTTCATTAAGGTATCATCTATGAAGGGTGTGATACGATTTGGAAAGTTAGGGAAGTTAGCCCCAAGATATGTAGGTCCATTCCAGATTATAGAAAGGATTGGAAAGCTCGCATACAGAACAGAGTTACCGAGCAGTTTGGCAGGTGTCCATAATGTATTTCATGTGTCTCATCTTCGCAGGTATGTGCATAACCCAGAAACTACTATTCTCCAACAGGGTTGGATGACTTAGCGGTAGAACCTAATTTGACTTTTGTTAGACAACCAGTTCAGGTTGTAGCTAGAGATGAGAAAAGATTAAGGAACAAGACAGTCGGGTTGGTGAAAGTTCAATGGAGCGACAACGAGAAGGACTGTACTTGGGAGACAGAGGACAAGATTAGAGATACTTATCCTCATATGTTTTGAGGGTATGTCTATATTAGATTTATATACATAGTTGCTGGTCAGTTAGACTAGTATGGTTGTTAGGAGTAGTTACAGATGATTGCTATTTTAGTATTTAGCCCTTACTGAATTTCGAGGACGAAATTCTTTAAGGAAGGGAGCCTGTAACATCCCTAAATTTTTATGACATTATTCATGAAATTTAATTAGATAAATTAAATAGAATAATAATGATAAGGAGATTGAGATTTGAGTAAATTATATATATAGGGTCGTGCTTATTAACAAGATAATTGGGCTTTAAATTGGTTTATTGGTTAATTAAACAACACATGGGCATATTAGTAAATAGCCATTTTATATTACACGGCTATACACTCCACATCTTTGTCCGTTCACATTCATTTTATTTCTCAAATCAAAATAAACGCAAGAACCCTAATAGAGCCGGCCATTAACAAAGGAGAAGAGGAATTTTAATCAGAAGCTAAAGATCAAAAGCTAGGAAGGATTAATCAACAACAAATCTCAAATTCCTTATCAAGTTTAAGGTGAATAATAATCTTCTACCATCTCTATTTTATTCTACGATTATATGGTTTCGGATTTATGATTTAAATTCATTTTTGTGATAAAATGGATGATGATATGCTTGAGTTATATTATGATGATTTGTTTTAATTCATAAGCACATGAATTTGTATGGTTTTAGTATAAAACCGAGAATATATGATTTCAGATTGCTATGGAAAATTTTTACGTTAAGAAAAACATGATTTTGGAGATGGGTTTTAATTTTTAGAATTCTCCAAGATATGGAAATTTTATTATGAATTTTTGATCAAAGATATGATATAATTGGGTTTAAAATTTATTTCGAGAATTTCAGGAAGAAATTGGGTCTAAAATTTTAATATGTTTACAGTAATCCCATGAAAACTGTATGATATTGGCAAGGGCCAATAGGTTCATAGTCAGCCCATGAAAACTATGATTTGATACTGGCAGGGGCCAGTAGGTTTTTAGTTAGCCCATGAAAACTATATCCGGATTTAAGATATTGACAGCCAGTCAATAGGTTCCTAGTTAGCCCATGAAAACTTGGATAAGAAAGAAGATATTGGAGTTACCAATAGGTTCTTAGTGATCCCTTGAAAACTAAGTAATTGGACAGACAGTCCTTAACAATTAACAGGTTAGTAGTAACCCTAGAAACTATGATTGAGACAGATAGTCAGAATGAATGGGGATGAGTAATCCAGAATTGATTTATTTGTTTTGTATATCATCATAATGTTTTGAAATACTATGTTTTAACCATTGTGGATGCAGGAGCACAGTATATGGTTTTATAAATGTTTTAGGGTACTAGTGAGTGGAAACCCGTTCTGCTAAGCGGCGTGGTCTCACTAGAAATACAAATGGTTTGAGATGGTTAATTATTATTCGTACCAGGCTTTATGTCTGACTCGAAGTTTTTGTTTTCCCCTTAAACTCTCGGGTACTCAATTGATTTTGAGTAGGTTGAGAGTTAAGGTTTCCAGGTGTTCTTTTAGTCGAATAAAGTTTCCAAGGACGTGCAGGTGGCAAGCTTGTTATTAGTGTTCTCTATTTCCGTTGTGTGTTTGTTTATAAAGGAAAATTGTTTTCTTGCCTATCTATATAATCTGATCTACCAAGCTGGCATCTTCATATGTTGCTCTTGGTGTATTTTGTAATAATTATATGTTATCTAAACATGGTCTGCGAATTGGGATTATGTAATCAATTTGGAATATTTTGAAATGGAATGTGGAATTTGTTTGCTGTTTAATTTTTTTCCATATTCCGGTGTTTCTGTATATCAATGTATCTAATATCGCCGTATTTGGTCACCGAGAATTAATAACTATGGATGACTGCAGCATCTGTAGCCGTTAGTTTTGGGCCTCCAAGTAAGGGGATGTTACATAGAGTTAGTTGATTCCGGGGCTACATTACACCCACTAGATTTATAGGCTGCTAAGCACACCCAATTGATTTTACAGGCTACAATCACACCCACAAGTATAGCAGTATGATTTGATAGATTTTTACAAAATCAGATCTTCGATCTTGATTACAATTGATCTTGTAAATCTTGAATAGCTCTTTGATCCTGGTTTGAGTGAGAGAGATGAGAGAAATCAAAGAGTAGATGAAGGAGAATCAAACTAGTGATGATTGAATTTGATTCTGATTGAATTTCGGCAAAGTTTGGCTATATTTTGATTTAGAAAATAAGTGAGTGGAAAGAGGTGAATAAGAAAGTAGATGTTGAAAAATCATTTGGAAGTTTAGTATATATGGGAAAATAACGATCATGTCCATTCACGAAGAGGTACGACAAAAAGATACTTACATTCAAATTTGAATTTTGAAAATTTTGACCACTATGTCGACATACATAGATAGAGTATGTCGACATACTCTTTGCAAAATTGAAAAACACTTTGAAAATATTATTTTGAAAATCTATTGTTTTGTAAAATAATTTGACATAACAACCTGCCTTTTGGACCCTCAAAAATTGACACTTATACACCCACGGTAACGTTCTGAGCATCCGAGTGCTGGAAAGACAGATTGTTTGGGAAAAAGAAAGAAAAGACAGAACAGATCTCACAACGTGACGAGCAATCTATAATATAACCATTATCTTACAAAAGAAAAACTGAACTTTATTACACATATATCAATTAGAGTAAACTAAATAAGTGATCAACCTGGACAGTTATAACAATCTGTCCTTACAATTTCTAATCAATATAAGCAACCAATGTAGCGAAAATAGAATATACGTGAATATGACTTGGAGGCATCCAGCTCGTCTCCTAAAGCTCTAAGTATCCAAACCGAATCTATAAATATGCTAAGTCTGACCTGAGCATTATAAGAAAAATAACGCCCGGATCAGTCTGTTAAACTAGTTGAGAAACACATCTCAATTGAATTTTGGTTATAAAAATATTTTGAAAATAAAGGTATCTCGTAAAACTACGCCGCACATAAACATAGACGGGTTTTTACCTTACGACAACCAAAACATTTCTATAGAAAATCTCGTGATATTATAATAATGTCTAGAATACAAATATATATTAACCATAGCCGAAATTGTTATGTTATTAAGCATAATAGGTAAGGCTCGTATTGGAGAATGGATTCCAACTATGAAAGGGTAAGGGTTTACCCACCGAATCTGTACACCTCTAGATAAAATGTATGGGAGGCTACAACACGTTGCACTCTTTTACTCAGGACCGGCCCTACCCCTTGTTGGATAGCGCCGAATATGATCACCCCATGGTTGATAAACATCCATAATGGGCCCCAAAGCATACATAAATATCGACACTAGATCTTGGGGTGATCATACTCTAATGGGAGCGACCTACATAGCTCTGCTGCATGTCCCTACTTTAGTCATTTTCCCGGTTGAGGCTTGAGGCCACAATTACGTTTTTATATAGCAAACCATCTTGGAATGCTAACACTGCCCTCCAGGTAGAAATGCAATGCAGCATTCATCCATACAAGTTCGTTCTGGGTCTGAACAAAACCGAAGGCACTACCTCCACTACATCCATCTTGGAATCACCCTCAGGATTAGTAGCAAGTAGCCCTTGCACTTGAAAAGCTCCATCTTCAATCATCTTCAAGATGTTCCAATTCTAATGATGATGCCGGTTCAAAGTAGTTTTTGATAATATATCTGATCCCGGTCTCTCCAAATCCACAACGATAATTCAAAATAGGCCAAGTTTGATATTCGGTTATTTAACTATCAAATATACAATAATCACATTAGGGATTTATTTTCATAAGGAAACCAACATGGTTCGGCGCATAAGCAACCATTAAGCCCCTTTGAAAATAAATTATTTATTTAACCTCTTCATAAATACTTGTTTTAAATATCTTTATAAAAAGATGTATTCATAAAACAACTTTTAATACTTGGAAAATATCCATACACTTATTTCATCCGTATAAGTATATTCACAAAACATTGAGAAAGATTTATTATTTGGTGTTAAGTATGGAAAGATGTTCCACACCACCATAATTATTAAAAGATAACTTATAGAAATCAAATCTCATCTCCTTTTATAAATTTCCTTTTATACAACTCAAAAATCATTTTTATAAACTTCTTTTATAAATCTCTAAAACCATTTATAAAAATCTTTTATAGATCTCTATAACAGTTTATAAAACTCTTATTATTAACTTCTAAAACCACTGATAAAACTCTTTTTATAAATTTCTAAAACTATTTATAAAGCTCTTTTATAAATCTCTAAAACTATTTATAAAACTTCTTTTATAAACCTATAAACCAATTTTATAAAACTTTATTCTTTTATAAAAGTCTTTTATAAAGAACCTTTATAACAATTATTACCGAAACCCCTTTATAAAAGTCCTTTATAAAAAATCTTTATAAAGCCTTTTTAAAAATTCTTCTAAACTCAAACCCCATTTTCATTTATAAACTCTTTAATAAATCTCTTTTATTAAATGAGATTCCTTTTTATAAGTCGGTTTATTATTTTGTAAATACAATTAATCGTATAATTTAATTTACTTTAAACACCCTTAATAAATAATAAATTAACTTTCCAACATCATTAATAAAATAATGTATTTATTCCAAAACCCTTTTAATATAATAATTAATAACTTCCAAACATTATAAATAAATAATAATTATTTACTTCAATACATTATTATATAATAATAATTATTAACAACAAAACATTACTAATAAATAATAATTATTAACTTCAAAACATTATAAATATAATAGTTAATAATTCCAAACCTTATTAATGAAACAATAATAGTTAATCTTCAAACATTATCTTATAAATAATAATTATCTTCCAAACATTATTATAAATAATAATTATAAACTCTAAAACGTTATTAATAAATAACTATTATAACTTTCAAAACATTGTTAATAAATAACTATTAGCTTCAAAACAATATTAATTATTTAATAAATAACTTTAAAATAATACTAAAAATAAATAAACAATTAACTTTTAAAATACTATTAAACAATAGTTAAACCACTTAAAATCATTACTAAATAATTGTTAAACAACTTTAAAACATTTCTAAATGATTTAGAGAAGAGAAATAAAACGGGTTGTGGTAAAATAGAGAAGTTCAAATTTTGCTTAAATAAAAATATTCAAAAAAACCCAAAGGTTGGATTTAAAAATCATTCTCCGAATCAAAAACCCATTTCAAGCCAAAACTGGAAATTAATAGTATTTCAAAATACTAAATTGAAGCCAACAGCCACCAGATCGCTTAACCAATGTTGATATTGATTTTTATCACTATAGAGGTTACGTTTTCAATATATAACAGTATCATATCTCATAGGGCTAAACATTCAGGTTTGGTATTTCATAATTCGTATAATAGGAGTATTATTGAAAATAAATCAACAAGGGCAAGAAATCCCGTTGGATCCCTTTACCAATTTCCTCTACATCAGATAAGTCCCTGCAATTACTTTCATATATTGACTACTTTCAAAAGCGAAAATTCATTAAACCAAAAATCAACCAATAAATCATCCAAGCATATAACCAATAATTTTTATCTACTATAAAACATTACTGATTAACCAAAAGATTGAGTTAAACTCACCGAAATTCCAATTATTGCCGAAGCGTTTCAGCTCCGACTAAAATCGAACAACGTTCGAATTTAGCTGAAATTTCTTCAAGCTCCATTCCTCTAATTCAATTCCATAACGTAGCTAATGTTGATACAAGTCTAACGCGATAAACCACGTCCGAATCTGACCCTTTCCATTCCTCTAATTCAATTCCATAAAAATTTCTTCTTCCTCTTTCTAAAACCCGCCAAAACAGTATATGCACACGTCGTGCATCTCCCCTCCTCCTCTCGCCTCCCTAAGCCCTCGGTGCTTCATCGATCACCATGCCGAAGCTTCCATCGAGCTCCCCATCACCGCCTCTACTTGATGCACCCTACCACAGAAAGCACGACCCACTAGAGTGAATCGCAACCTGAAGGTAAGTCTCTCGTCTATACCAAAATTCATGGCCTCCTCTGCTCCACCGCGTGCCACCAAACTTAGTCCCTAAGTGTTATTCTTTACACCAAATCCAAATATCAACTCCGATTCGACAATCATTGACTAGATTAGCCACAATCCCAAAACTTAATCTAATTTGCTCATGTTCTAAAAGTGTCGAGCCTAAAAATGGCTGCCGCACCTCTCCAATTCATGCCCAAAGATAGATCTTACACCATTAAATACAAAGATCGCATTTTTATATTTCGTTGATTTTTGTTTTAATTGATTTGAATTTTTTAAAAATCCAAATGTTTGCGTTCTTCATTTCATATGTATAGGAGAAGTTTTGAATGGGAACATAGAAATGAAAGAAAGTGACTATGTTTTGAGGTAGGGTTATATTTCAATTTTTTTGGCATTTTTCCGTACAGCTTTTCATTCTTGTGTAAACCACGATCGATAAAACAAAAGTATGGTCGCATCTAGAATAACGACGCGACCCCAAAATGAAAATAATATACGTTGGTTATTGAGTATAGTAAAACCACAAAAACGCTGGTGTTTGCCAATAAATCGTCAAACAAACAGTTTCAATATTTTTCAAATTAAAAACTAGGGAAAAATCAAATAAATCAAAATTAAAAATATGTCAATAGAAATCGAGTCATAAACATAATAATTTATTCAAACCATTTGTTACTATAAATAAATTTACAAAAGAATTCATTATTATTTAAAATTTTAAAAGGAGTTAAATAAGACCATTTTATTAATTAAATTAACATTCAATTATAGATCCCGTTATTTAAATCATTGTTCAAATATTAAGTTCATAATTTAAATATTTAAATAATCTATCTATTTGAACTCTAGATATTAACGTTTAAAATAGCCCCTATATTTGAATTTAAGTTATTAAACCTTTGTAAACCAATATTTTAATAATGAAAAGAAATTAAATATTCAAAATCAAATGACTAAAATTCCAAAGCGTTAAATTCTCCCCCTTGAAAAAATTTCGTCCCCGAAATTGCCAAGGTAAGGAAAATGCCTCCAAACTAGTTAACTTTTCAAAATCAATTAGTTGGAATAGTTTATTAAATTTTCTATGTCCTAAAATTATGGAAAATTTCGGTAGCGTCTCCTTTGCACGGCTCGATCGGGAAAACTACAAATCGCCACTACGGGCCCAAACCAATCAAAAGAAAACAAAAGCCAAGCGGCCTCTCATATCTAGGGCCTAAACCATCAAACCAAAACAAAATATAAACATTTACTTATTTGTCGGGCAACCAAACCCTACTTATGAAACCAAAAGCATCAAACTAGCTTTTGCTTCCATATAACTGCATCATACTTACACAAAGTATCCATCCAAATAACTTATAGCCATAAAATTTGCATTTTCAAATATTCGAAAGCATATAATCATATTAAAGCTCGTACGATGTACATATGTCATTTGTATGCAATATCAAATCCGATCACTCGCTCAATCACACCAATTTCACTTCTGAACTAGTATCGTTCACTCAACTTCTCTAGTGCGGACTTTGATCCAGTTCCTTGATTAGAAACCAACATTCTCCTTGCATAGCCATATACCATGATAGAAAATTTCGGAATCAATCAAAAATCCATATACAGTGTTCGCCGTCAAGAATCGAGTGAAAAATCCTAAATTGGACCGGTGTACATCACCTCGAAATCATGCACTCGAATCTGGATCAAATTAGTTATGAATAGAATGATCTACATACAACTTACATATTTATTCCACTGGCTCCTAA
This sequence comes from Allium fistulosum, assembly GCA_030737815.1. NCBI lineage: Eukaryota > Viridiplantae > Streptophyta > Magnoliopsida > Asparagales > Amaryllidaceae > Allium > Allium fistulosum. Next base: position 1,017,734,407 of record CM060907.1, read on the forward strand.
ATTATACCTAATTCTTTTTATTCACATTTGATTTTAAACCACACTTAATTTTCCAATAGTAATTCCTTTAATACTAAAATTCATTTACAAACCATTTCATAAATCATTTTATTTAACTTTACTTTACTTAAGTTAAATTTCATCTCATAGCTAAATTTTCAAATTTACTTTTCTTAACTATACCAAAAAATTTAAATTCACATTTATTATTTCTTTGTATATTACATTTAATACTAAAATTATTTATGAACTATTTCATAAAATCCTACTTAAGTTTATACACATTTTTAAAACATAACTTAGGTTTATCAACACTTTAAACACTTAAGTTCATATTTTTAATTAATACCAGAATTCATTTTCTGAGTCATTTCATAACATTTTACTTTAAGCTTACAAATAATTTATAAAGACTTATCTTCAGTAATAAAACATTTCCCAAGATTATAATTATCTTTTTAAGGAGTCGTTATTTTACTTAAAAAACATTACTTAAGTCTATTAACATTTTATAACTAAAGCTCATATTTACAAAATACTCTTCTATTTCCTAAGAGTATATATACAAATTTAAAATTTTGTTTTACTTAAACAAATTTAAATTTTTTTTACTTACTAATTTCTCGAATTTTTATAAGTTACCAAAACTTATTTTCTTATAGTTTCTCAAAAAATTAACTTCAATTTCCATATACATTCAGGAATTTTCGACTGTCCAAAATTGCCAAAAATTCCATTTCATTTTTAATAAATGAAAATTATCAAACAACATATCATAATTGTAACGACCCGTAAATATATCACTTTAAAATAAACAACTACTTAGCTTTATCGATATAATAATAATTTTGTAAATAATTATTTATATTAATTTATATGATTTTATAAATAAAATATGATCATTTTAATTAAATAAGAATGATAGAAAATTTATTTTCAAAACTTGTTTGCAAAAATATGCATATTAATTTAAAAGAGAAAATATGACCGAAAATCGGAATCGGGATTTGTAGCGATACAACGTGTGGAAGTTGTGCAACGTTTTAGGAATATGTAACATACACATACACATGTACATGTGCATATATGAGAACAGGCACATAAACACACACACACACACACACACACATATATATATACAAAAATAATTAAGTATAAAAGTATAATATAAAATGTATAATATATTTTAAGGTTTCTTACTCCTTAAGCATACATAAGTCAACATATGCATTTATGAGATAATAGAAGTGATGGGCACATGGGGGGATGATTGTCGTGCCTAGGGAAGGGGAAGATGTGTTGGTGAAGCCATATAATGGCGATGAAAACGAAGATATATGCATGGATACTTTTACACTCTTCTTTTCCTATAAATACCATACCTTCTTCTCTTCATTTTCATTCATCAACTTCTTCATATTTTCTAAGCTTTGTCTTCTACTTTAATGGCTTGCATCCTAAGAGAAATAATGTCAAAATTTATCTCAAAAAGAACTTAAAATTATAATATATAGTTAATATAATTAAACACCTCAAAACAAACCCGAAACTCCACTTTTTCTCTTTGTTCTTCAAAATCTCCACCCCACCTCATCATAGGCCAAGCCACTTCCTTGCTCCACCCTAGGCCATGCACCCCCAAGCCACCCCAAGCTTTGGTTAAGGCATCTAGGAGCTAAAAATCTAAAGAATAGTAGGCTTCGGAAACCGAGTAGCGGAGCTATAGCGAATTATTAATTAATCGTTGAAAACTCAAGGTGAGAACTCCTAAAGTATTATATTATATGTTGAATGATGATATGATGGTTGCAAATAGATGTTTAATATGCTTTGATCATCAAGTTTAGATGTTTTCGCATGAATATGGAATATATATGCAAGTCGCAGAAATACACGTCGATAAGCACAAAGAAAATCACTTTTCTTGAATTAATGAAATGGTGGGTATGGAATGTTAAACCTCTTTAAAAATGGTTTAAAATGAGTTTGAAATGTTTTATAAATATTGAAAAGCGTTTTGGTGAAGTTTGAAAAGAAATGGAAAATTTAGTAAAAAATAGCGCGTCGCGTAACGGTAGTTTGCGATTTCACGCTGTAAAAGTCAAACGAGTGTAAAAGATGGAATATAGCTCGGAATTCTTTGAGATAAGAATTTTCCGAACTAATATATCCATAATTTTCCAATGAATAAAAATAATCAAGATTTCGATAAGTAAATTTTGAAATATGAGTAAAACAAGTTTTGAAAAAATCGCGGTTTTGCAGTTCGGAATCCAAAACTGGGTTTCTTTAGAAATGATGTTTTAAATTTGTTTAAAAATATGGAATAAATCTTATAAATATTTTGAAATGTTTTAAAAGTTATTTGAGTAATAAAAATGAATTTTCAAATAATAAAAAGTCGTTTTGATCAATATAGCTTAAAAAAGCACTTTCCGCAGCACTTTTCTATAACATTTGAAATATAGCTTCAAACTTAACAATTCTTTTCCAATTATTTTATAATTTTTTTAAAATGATTAATAAAGTGTTTTAAAGGTGATTTAAAGGATTTTTGGAATGATTAAAGATTTAGAGTCGATCAAATAACTTGACCGCCTTATAGGTGTCAAAGAGATAGTGTGTAAGCTTGAGTTTGGAAAGCCAGTTTCCTGCTCTCCCTGGCTATCCGAACTGGCCCGCTGGAGGGGATAGTGGATTTGGTTTACTCAGATCAATATCTTTCTAAATGAAAAATGAAAACGATTTCGAATTTATTCTTACTAAAAAGGAGTTTAAAAGTTATCAAGGGATTTTACAAGAGAGGTCTAATATCTCCATATATACCGGAAAGAATGTTTTAGAAATGTATATCTTCAAAAGGGATTTGATAAAAGAACTTAATAAATTAAAGAATGATTTCCTATTCACTTAACCTCTTTTATCGATGATTGGTTCGGAGGAACCATGGTCGAATTTGGATAATTCCTCTACGAAAACTACTTTGAACCAATTTATGTATTCGAAGTGAAGACATGAAGATAATTGTGGAAGATGGAATGTAGGGCTACTTGTCGCCGACCCTCGAGGGAAATTTCCCATATCTTATTATGTGGCAGTAGTTCTTCATTTAAGATCTTCGATGCAAGGAATTCTCGCTATTAATCCTAGGGTAAATTCCCAACAGGATGTTGTAGGGGAGTGCCTTCGGTATCGTTCAGTCCCCGAACGAATTTGTATGGACGAATGTTTGACGTTGCATTTCTAGTTACATAAGGGATCTCTATGAATGTATCATCTGATTGGTGGCGGAGAAGGCAACTTCTCTTAGCTTAACACCATTTCCTGAGACGTATGAGCTCAGGGGTTATACGCTTGTAGAGATTAGTTGAGTGACCATGGAATGGCAGTGTGTCATTTAAAGAAAGATGATGTGCTATATGAAAGGTAATCATTGCCTCGGGCCTCACACCCGAAAATGGCCGAAACAGGGTACATGCAGCAAGGCTATGGTTCACAACCATTAGGGTATGATCATCCCCTTCTAGATATATTTCTACCCGCTATGACGTTTGGGTTTAAATTATTGTGGTTTGTGCTAAGAGACATCTCAGATAGGTTGGTAACAACCTGGGTAATGACATATTCGGTACTATCTAGTGAGAAAGGTAGGTCGGTCTTGTGTTGGTAGAGGTGCAGATGTTCTGTTGACCTCGGCACATTCCTCTAGAGATGTACTGCTGGAAGGTAGTCCCTTCACCTGGTCATTTGTATGGAAATCCATTTCCCAATAAGTGTCTGCCATTTTGTTTGTAGAACCTAGTATGTTGGAATTTAATAATGGTAACAATTTCGATTAAGATTGATAAGTTTACTTGCAAATGTTTTCAAAGATATGTCATTAAAAATAATATCAAGTATTTTTACGTAAGAATGTTTTGGTTATCATAAGGTAAAAACCTGTTCCGTGTTTATGTGCGGCGTGGTCTTATGAGATACCCTTTTGTTTCAAATAAGGTATTTTGAGTTCTCACACCAGTCCCATGACTGACCCAGAGTTTATTTTGTTTTCCCTTTAAACTCTGGGTGCCCTATTTTTCCGGCCAGCCAAGTTGTCAGGATTCTGTTTGGAGTATTTTGGAGAAGAGCATGATGGAAGAAGTTTTTGGGGCATGGAGCTGGAGCACCCGATGTGGATGTCTATCTATCTTTATTTTTCCGTTGTGCCTAAGTTAGTTAATACCGGCACGTGTGGGAGCAGGCAGTTATAACTGTTCTTGGCTGGGTTAGTTCATAAAAAAACTCTGATGTACCCTACTGAGGGTGGTTTTATGTATTATCTATCTATTTTAACGTAATATGAGAATTTTGTTTCTATCATTTACTTTACTTTAACCCTAAAAATCCGCCTTTTAGGTACTTGGATTTATGGCACGTGAATACCATGGATGTATTAGTGTCGATTTTCGAGATTTGAGGAGATGGGTCTTCACAATAATGAGATACATCGACTAAATTATTCTAATGGATAGGATACAATAGTATGTAGGATCATTTAATTGAAAATTCAAGTAGCACTCGGTTTTTATTTTGAATCATTTTGAAATAATAATATACATATCTCTTTTGTAAATATCAAACCATACTTTTGGGATCTTTAAATCAAGATCTTTTTTACCAAAATAACTCTAAACACGTTTATCATGGTAGCAATTGCCTACTTAGAAACTCAAAAATGAACACCGATGATACTACAGTCATTAGCGGAATTATTTTCCAGCAACCGAAGTGAGTTCAGTACTTTTTGTCTCTTCCAAATCCTTTTACAATATTTCTATTAATTAATATTTTCAAAATAATACCATTATTACTTGTTCCAAGAATTTGAAAAATAATTTCCAAACACTGGGCTTTAAGTTCAAAATTTCTCAGTCTAAAACCATTTTCATTTATAAACCATATTTTAAGAAAAATTTTATTCCAAATATACTTCCAAATAATACTATTATTATTCCTTATAACACTTAAACAAAACATTTCCAAATCTCCGGGATTTAAGTACTCAAATTCTCAGTTTAAATCCTTATTTATAAACTATATTTATAAATCCTATTTATATAATTTCACTTTTTATATAAGGAACTTTCATAATTGTTTCTCTTTGTATAGATTATAATAGATAAGTTTATTTATAATTTATAATTCAACTCAATGTTATCAACGAAGACCTTATAGTCAAACCATAAAACTGAATTCACAAGGTGTTCGTACTTAATTTAACCAGACAAAATGCTTATAAACTATCCGAATACAACTAATCAATAATAAATGATAATAATTGAATATTATCATTCTCTAACAACCAAGCACACCATATATAACTATAACAATGTAACAACCCATATTTCTGACAATTAAAAATATTAAATTAAATAAGAAATTGAAATTCAAAATTGTCAAAAATTAAAAATTTATGATTTATGGATGTAAAAAAATGTTGGTTTGCATATTACCAATAAGATTTGAAATAACAAATATTTACTTTAATAAGAAATAAAATGAATGTTTTTGTATTAAAGGAAAAATCACATGTTTATTTATTTGAAATGTATTGTAGCTTAGATATTGATTATATAAATAATAGATCTTATTTAGTAAGAATTTATAACTCTTGTTTATGTACAATGATTTAAATTTATAAAAGAAACAATTGATTATTTCCCATCGCATTTATTTTGTCCATTGAAATTCACCTTTGTAATCAATTGAAATTAATGTAATTGAAATATTTCAATTAGTATGAGAGATGACACTAAATAGTAAATTAATAGGTGTAACTAAACGTAGCTTATGTTTTATGAAAATAAAAGGAAAAGTTTGATTTAATGAAAATAACATTTTTATCAAATAAATGAATGTTTCATTTGTGAATATTAGTTTAATTTCATTAAAATAAAGAATATAATGATTTGATTAAAATAAGAAACAAATGTTTATTTGAACTGTGTTTTAGCATACAGATTGATTACAAGAATAGGAAACTTTTTTATTTAAGTTATTTATTACTCTAGTCTATAAACAACAAATTTATAAACGTGTTTAAATGACTAAAGGAAACAATTGTTCTGTTTCTTATCCATTTTAGTTTGTTTATTTTGAAATTTAGCTGTCTAATTAATTGCAACTAATGTAATTGAAATATTTCAATTAAAAGGATAGAAAACGTTGATTGCAATTAATAGATTTAATAAAAGAAATGCACGTTTTATGTTAAACAGAAAGGGCGTTTTAATGGAAATAAAAGATCATTTTGGGAAAACCAAATTGAACGTTTTCATTTTGAAGGTAAGTATAATTTTATTTATTGTGTGTTGATAAAAAATTAAATGGGTACAAATTTGAGTATTATTTGAGTTAATGAAATTAATTTTGTTACGTTTCAAAAATTGAATTTCAAAAGGTTGTGCGATGTACATGGTCCCTTCATTTCTTTTGTTATTAATTGTTGCATATACGTTTTAAAATGGTTATCTCATTATTAATACTTGATCCATTCATTTCTGCTTCTGTTTAATACCTGAGCCTAGAATTTTAGGCTATATTTAATTCTTGCCACCTCATTTTCGATCGTACAAATTTCACTTTCCTTCGGTTTGCAAACTTTCCCATTTCTTCGTATATTTCCTTATGCATTATTAATGCCTAAAGCTTTCAAAACAAAACATGACATTCAATTTTGTCCCTCTACCTTCATTTCCTTATTATTATATAACCTACCACTTTATTTCTTCATTTGCATTTTGTTTTTCTAGACACCTCATATTCATTTAGTTCAAATTGTTCTTTGCTGAAGCTATATTCTCATCATCAAATTGTTCACATTTTTAAACTTGTCCCTTCATTTTTTTGTCACCACCTCATTTCCTATGTTCATATCTCCATTTCAAATCTTCCTTTCCCGAAATCATTTTAATGTGAGCTTGCAAATTCAAAAGTTTTCTTTTATGAAACATGAGTTTCATTTTTCCTACCCGTCTTGCCCTCATCTTAGTTTGTTCTTCCATCTTTGCCTGAAGCCTCATCTTGAGAAAAATGTGAGTATTAAACTTTGTTTGTTTTTTTATTAAATGTGTACCAATTATTATTTTAATAATCTTATAACATGAATATCTTTTGCATACAAACTCCGATTCGCGCGCGATTACTTTTGTTGGAGTCATATTTAATTTCCGGACAATATGAAACTAGTTTGGTTGAGTTTGGAGACTATTGAGATTTTGGGCTTCTATTGGATTTTTAATGGACTTAAAATCAAAGAGGAGTGATTAAACCCACTCACGCAATACCAAATGTTCTGATGTTAGTTAAATTGAAATTATGAAGTGATAAATTTTATTAATTGTTCTTTGATAATTTAAATTGACATTTAAATTGAATTTGAATTTTATGTTGAATTGAATTGACGTTTAAATTAATATTGAAATTTAATTGCTAGTTAAACACCGATAACTAGTAATTGTTGTGATATATTGGTTGATTTGGATGGTTATTGTTATTGGATGCCTATTGATTGATATTAGATGTATGGTTGTTTATTTATTTTGAGATATCCACGTTATTACCTTATTTATTATTTGACATCCTATAAATTGTTATTTGGACTATTTGAAATGAACTAAGAAATAGGTTGAAATGATATATACCTATATGGATTGAAATGATATATATCCATGCATGTAATTAAAATTAAAATAAATGATCACTTGGCCACAGGGTAGAAAATTATATACGGACACCGGATTTGGTTAAATTAAATGGTTAAAAATCTTAAATTTGAATTGGTTTAAATGAGACCGTTTTAAAGAAAATAAAATTTTGATTTATATGAATTAAATTATTTTCTAATTCGAGATTTGAAATGTTGAAATTGAAACAGTTTAAATGAAATTGTTTAAGGATTTAATTTGAAATCTTAAAGTTGAAATTGAGATATGATTTGAATTTATTGAAAGTGAATTATTTTAAAGGTTTAAATTTTAATTTAAACTTTGAATTTACTTTAATTAAAGTGGTTTAAATTGGTATTTTCAAATTTTGGATGTGAAATGGATTTACACTAAATTGTTTAAAAATGAGAATTTGAATTGAAACTTTCAGCCATTTGAATAGAACTGTCTAAATTGAATTTGAATTAAGTCTTGAAATCATTTTTAATTGAGGTTGATTTAAGTCGAATTTTGGGATTTGAAGTCGATTGAGTAGAAAAGTGGAAATTGAGTTCCTGGTGATTTGGAATTTGAACCTGAGGTCAAATTGTGTTGAAAGAAAGAAATGGTTTTAATATAAACTTTTTAATAATCAAATTATTTTAATATATAAACAATTTTAATTATCTACATTGTTTTCAATATTAAGACTATTTTATATTCAAAACTATTTCCAATTTTTAAAACTATTTTAATCATTCCAAACTATTTTTCAATATTAAAACTATTTTAATTATCCAACTAATTTCAATATTCATACTATTTTAATTATTCTAACCATTTTCAATATTCGTACTGTTTTAAAGAGGAACTATTTAGATTTAAATCGTTGATTTAAATACGAATATTTGGCATGAAGGTATAACCTATTTTGGATTCAAAATGATTTTTGAAGTGAATCTGATATTTTGATATGAAATATGACTTGTTCTTGAAATTTAAAAGAACCAACCAGTGTGAAAAATGATGTTTGGTTGTTAAAGAGACTGGGGCCGAATATTGGCATACTCTCTGTCAATACCGAAACCACTTTAACAACTGTGTACGTGGTGGATGTTATCCAGAATGTAAATGTTGAATTGGCAACGTTTGCTGGATTGAAGAAAGAGAACGATGATGCATAGACCCCGACACTTGTGTCAATTTGAAATGACTAAAACAGGAGCCATACCTAACCAATGAGGCTAGCTACCTCTAGCGACATCTATTCTTCGTATTTCCATCTCGATTTTTTTTGGACTCGATTGGTGCACCTTGATTTGACTATGGGATGGATGTTCGCGGTGGGCCGTTAGGGGTTACCACCAGTCAGGAAACGCAAAATGGTAGTATCCTACCTTGGGCATCACCTCACGTGCCTTGTCATACTTTTATCCTTATATGAGCCCAATACGATTTTGTTTTATTATGGTACCTATAGGGGACTCACTGGCTACCAACATTACTGGTTGTGTTGTAGGACCTGCATAGACTACCTACTTAAAAATGCGTTAAGGGGGATCAATGTAAAGCCTTAACGCTATTTTAATACTTTACTTTACTAATAGACACAACATATATAGCATATCTTACTACATATAGATAGTTTGACGGATCCATAGGAGATGGAAAATCCTGTAACATCTATTCAGTTATTGCACTCACGTTGTACACTTGGTTGGAGATGGAAAATCCCATAAACATCTCTAGAGCTATTACACTCACTGTGACGAGCCATCTCATCGACCCTCGGAAATCGACACTAATACATCCACGGTATTCACGTGCCATAAATATAAGTGCCGGGGAGGCAGATTATCAAGGGTGTAAAAGAAAATAAAGATAGAAGATAACACAATAATAGAATCTCACATCGCATTCAACATTTTAATTATATATAAATGATCAGAATCAAATACAAATCCAGCGGGACAGTTATAACTATCTATCCGTACATATGCTGGAAAAATACATACTACATAACACATCGGAAAATGGATAGATATCTTCATAAGGTACTTCAGCTTCATAGCTCCAAAAGACTTCTCCAAAATGCTCCCCAATCATGCTCCAAAATGTTCCTAAGGTATCCTGACTACTTCGCTACCCGAAAAATAGGGCACCCAGAGTTTAAAGAGAAAAACAAACTCCAGATCAGTCATGGGACTGGTGTGAGAACTCAAAGTATGATGTTTTGAAAACAAAAATGTATCTCATAAGACCACGCCGCACATAAACACGGAACGAGTTTTACCTTAAGATAACCAAAACTCTTTATTACGTGAAAATTTGGAGATATTATTTTTAATGACTTTCTTTGAAACATTTGCAAATAAACTTATTAATCTTAACCGAAATTGTTACCATTATTAAATTCCAGCATACTAGGTTCTACAAACAAAACCGTAAGTTCTTATTGGGGAATGGATTTCCATATAAAAGACCAGGTCAAGGGACTACCTTCCGATGGGTACACCTCTAGATGGATGTCCCAAGGCACAGAATATCTGCCCTCTACCAACACAAGACCGACCTATCTCTATACCTAGATAGTACCGAATATGTCATCCCCCGGTCGTTACCGACCTTTATCCGAGAGCTCTCCTCGCATACATCCACATTAATTTCCAGTTGATGAGGCTTGAGGCAACGATTACCTTTTCACATAGCACATCTTCTCTCCTTTGCCACATTGCCATTCCACATTCACACGACTAATTTCTACAAACGTATAACTTCCTGAACTTGTAAGGCTCGGGAAAGGGTGTTAAGCTAAGAGAAGGTGTCTTCTCGACCACCAAATTGATATACTTTTATAGAGATCACTCATTATGACTTGGAATGCAACGTCAGACATTCATCCATACAAGTTCGTTCTAGGACTGAATGAAACTGAAGGTACTTTCCTCGGCCATTACTAGGCGAGAAGTCCTTGTGGTTCTAAGATTTTTCATAACAAACAGACCACTGCTACAATATAGTGAATCGAGAGTTTATCCCCAATTAATCAACGAGTAGTCCCTCGTTATTATTCGTCTCAATATCTCTGTCTTCAAAAATCTTCAATCCTCGAACACGTAAATTGGTTTGAAGTGGTATTCGGATAAAAATCAACCAGATCCAACCCCGGTTCCTTCGAAATCCAATCATCGTTAAAAACAGATGTAATTGGATGATTGCTTTTCGATTCATTTATTTTTCTTTACCAAAATATCTTCGAGAGATATATATTTTCAAAATATCCTTTTAGTGAATACGTAATCATTTAAACCTCTTTTTGAATATTTCTCAGATCATTTTTAAAGAGTATCTTTTGAGAAAATAGGATTATAGAAATCACTCTACTTTTATTCAATATCAACTTCCGTATTCAACAAGTGTTATGGGCGGAATAACATTGAGATCACCTTTTAAATTCCATGAATAGGACAAGTTCCCTCTTCGGATTTTAATAATGAGTATAAGAAGATTATTTCTATAAAATCCAAGTTGAGTATCCGGGCTTTCCCTTCGATCTGTTCCACCACTCGTCAAAAAGATAAAGCGAAGGCCAGGTAAGCTCAGAGCACTGGTTGCTCCATTCCTAAACTTAGTTACACACCTCCATTGCTAAACTAGTTTTAAACTTTTCTAACTTTGCTAAACTTTTCCTTAAGCTCTTAGAACTTGCTAAACTTCCTCGTACTTACCTTAGGAGGCCACGGCCAAGCTTGAAGGGGAAGATGTGCTCGACCAAATGGAGAAAAGGGGGGCTGTGAGTAATAAGAAGGGGGAAGAGGAGTTTGAAGTGGAGTTTGAGTGGTTTTGATGAGTTTTGCTTTATGATTTAATTCTTGGAATATTTTGGCATAACTTTCTTAAGGTGAATAGCCATTAATGGATGTAAGTGAGCTTGAGAAAGTAGAGAAGAAATGTTGTAAAAGTAATGAAGAAGAGGATGGATATTTATAGAAAAAGTTTTGGATTAAACTAATATTTTGTAAAAAGACCAAAATACCCTTTCCTTATACTTTAAGCAAACTAACACTTAACATCACATTTCAAATCATTACTTTATGTCATTTTCACTTAAGTATTAAGTAAAGAATATAATAATTATGTTTGTTTGATTTGATGTTTACTTTTTGACTTTTATAACACTTTTTGTCTTTTTATGCTTACTTTTTGTTAATTACTTTCTAGAATTTTCTAAGTATGTTTAGCAAAAGTGAACTTGATTAAATTAATTAATACTTATACTGTTTGAATATATATTCATATATAAGAAAATAAAGGCGCGACAACGTTGCGACAACTTTAAATCGACAAAACGTTGATTTTTGATGAAATGTTTTACGGTCATATTTTCACGTTTTAGTTAAACTATTTATTTATGTAAACAAAATTTAAAAATAAATTTGTATAATGTTATTTAAAAATATAAACACTCATAAATAAATTAAAATAATTTATTAAACCATTTAAACTTACTTTTCTAAAATTAGGATTGTCACTTTTGTCGATATAAGCAAATGTTACTATTTTTATGTATATTTCTACTTCTAAACATTATCTAATATTATTTAAATCATAAAATCTTTTATATTTTATATTTAAAATCACTTTAAATGCTCTATTTTTGAGGTGGTTAAATTTCGGGTCGTTACATTCTCCCCTACTTAAAAGAATTTCGTCCTTGAAATTAGATAAGAAGAAAATAGCTCAAAAGGAAATATATATTCAATAAGATGGAATATATACAATAAGTGACTACACCACATGTGGTGAGTAAACTCAAATGATAGATAAAGTCTATACATCGATCCTAAACTCGGGATATGCTTTTCTCATTCTATGTTCTGTTTCCCATGTGCAATCATCAGCATCCCCGCTTTATTGAACTTTGACCAATTGTATTACTTTCCTTCTTAATCGTTTTTCATCTTGATCCACGATTCAAATGGGCCTTCTAATAACCTCTAAGTTTGGTTCTATCTCCAAGTCATCCTGAGCAGCCGTTTCTTTAATTTGTTCTAGGTCATATACATGCTTCCGTAAATGTGATACGTGAAAAACATTGTGTACACCAGACAATCTTTCAGGCAATTGTACTCGATAAGCTAGTGGGCTAATTCGTTCGAGAGTGGGAAAAGGTCCAATATATCGAGGTGCTAACTTCTCAGCTCTTCCAAATCTTACTACTCCTCTCATTGGAGAGACTTTCAAAAGGACTGAATCTCCAATTGAGAATTCCAGATTTCTACGCCTTCGATCTGCATAACTCTTCTGTCTACTTTGGGCTTCTTTTAGCTTCTTTTTAATCATATCAACTTTCTTTGAAGCTTCTCGTATCATATCTGGGCCAAGCATTAACCGATCTCCGGTTTCTATCCAATATGCTGGCGATTTACATGGACGACCATATAGAGCTACATACGGTGCCATGCCGATACTAGCTTGATAGCTATTATTATATGAGAACTCTACTAAATGTAAATGATTCTCCCACGAGCCTCCAAAGTCTAGAATACATGCTCTCAAAAGATCTTCCAAAACACCGTTGACTCGTTCCGTATGTCCATCAGTTTGGGGGTGATATGCAGTGCTTATATTCAGCTTGGTTCCCAAAGCTGTCTATAGTGCTTTCCAAAACTGACTAGTGAAGATTGGATCACGATCGCTTATTATACTGCTCGGACTCCAAGCAATCGGACAATCTCCTTTATATATATATCCGCCAGGCTTGCTGCAGTTCTTATTGGCTTTGCCGGAATCAAGTGTGCACTTTTGGTTAATCGGTCTATGATAACCCAAATGCCTTCATTTCCTTTCCTTGTTCCGGGTAAGCCATCATGAAATCCATGGACATTTGATCCCACTTTCAAGCTGGAATCTCCAAAGGTTAAAGTAATCCTGCCGTCTTCTGTTGGTCACTTTTGACTTTTTGGCAATTTTCACAACAGCTGACATAGATAGATATGTCCCTCTTCATACTTCTCCACCAAAATGTACGCTTCATGTCCTTGTACATCTTATGAATTCCCAGATGAATGCTAAGTTTGGCTGTGTGGCATTCAGCTAGTACTTCTTGCCTAAGATTTTCAACATTTGGAACACAAATTCTTCTTTTTAACTGCAATACTCCAAAGTTATCTATTTTAAAGCTTGAATTTCTTCCTTTTTCAGCTACTTTAATGTATTTCTCAAACCGTTTATCTTATCCCTGTTTATTGGCAATTCTTTCCAGAAGAGTTGGAGTTACTACCAAATAAGAAATAGTATCTAACTTCCTACTCTATGAATCAGCTACTACGTTGGCTTTCCCGGGTGTATATAAAATATCTAGATCATATGATGCACGAAATTCTAGCCAGCGTTTCTATCTCATGTTCAAGTCCTTCTGGATGAAAAGATACTTCAAAGGTTAATGGTCCGTGAAGAATTCGAATTTTTCACCTAAAAGATGGAATATTATTTACTAAGATCAATTCAAAATTTTATCGAAATAAACTTTGAAAAATTCTTACCCAGCAAATAATGCCTCCATATCTTTAGAGCGAACACAACGGCTAATAATTCTAAGTCGTGTGTTGCATAATTCTTCTCATGCACCTTTAGCTGTATACTTGCATAAGCAATCACCTTCCCATCTTGCACTAAAACTGCACCAACTCCTTCTCCACAAGCATCTGTATAAATGGTCAATCACTATTTCCATTTATAATTGCAAAAACTGGAGCGGTTGTCAATCTCTTTTTTAGGTCTTGGAATGTTTCTTCACATTTAGGAGTCCAAATAAATTTAGCATCCTTCATTGTCAACTTCATTAGGTGATAGGCAATCTTTGAGAAGTCTTGAACGAATCTTCTGTAATATCCTGCCAAACCTAAGAAGCTGCGAATCTCTTTAGGAGTTTGTGGCTGCTTCCAATCTTGAATAGTTGCAACTTTCCCTGGATCCATTGAAATTCCATCCCTCGATCGTATATGTCCAAGGAATCTTACCTTCTTCTCCCAAAAATGGCACTTTGAGAATTTGGCTTTAAGCATGTTATTCTTCAATATCTCCAACACATCTTCTAGATGCCTTGCGTGTTCTTCTTCTGTCTTTGAGTAGATGAGGATATCATCGATAAAGACTAACACGAATTTGTTTAGCACATCTCTAAACACTCTATTCATAAGGTCAACAAAATAAGCACGTGCATTAGTCAGCCCAAAAGGCATAACCAACCACTCATAGAAAGTATTCGGACCTTTGAATGCAGTTGGATGGATGCAATCTTCTGGGATCCTTAACTGATGGAATCCTGTAGCTAGGTCCATTTTAGAGAAAACTCGAGCTCCATGTAACAGGTCGAATAAGTCATCTATTCGGGGTAGAGGATACTTGTTCTTAATGGTTTGCTTATTTAGATCTCGATAGTCTACACACAATCTCAAAGATCCATCTGACTTAGCAACAAAAACTACTGTTGATCCCCAACTTGAACGGCTGGGTCGTATCAATCCTTTCTTTAATAGCTCTTGGGTTTGGTTATTCAACTCATCCCTTTCTTTCGGAGCCATCCTTCTATCACGTTGTTTAATTGGCATCACACCAGGAACTAAATCAATACGGAATTCGATTTTTCGATGTAGGGGCAAACTTTTTACTTTCTCAAAGACATCTGGCAATTCTTTAACAACTGGTATTGTTGTAATCTTGTCTGGGATTTATCTAAAGCATAAAGAAAACTATCTCTTCTTAGACTAGGACCTTCACAAGGTATTTCTACGAGTTTCCCTAACTTTGTTTTCACTACAACCATTCTTTTCAAACAATCTAGAATAGCTTCATTTTTAGTTAACCAATCCATACCAAGTAAAATTTCGAATCCAGTAAAATCTAAGACGAAAAGATCAAAAGGAAAGTGATGGGGAGGATAGGAAATTGGGACTTGTTTACAGTGCATACAAAGATTAGTGGAACCTCCTATAGGATTCGTCACGCAGATAGGGTCGTCAACAATTTTAGGTTTAAGTTTCAATTCTTCTTCAGTTTTTTAGAAATAAAACTATGAGAAGCTTCTGTGTCAAATAATACTCTAACTAAAACATCTTTGATAAAAATATTACCTTCCAACACTCCTTTGCCCTTAACATCTTGGGAGTTTGAAGGCTCATCCTTGATAGCATAAACTTTGGCTTGTTCTCCTTTCTTTATTAGGGGACAATCCTTAATCAGGTGCCCTGGTTTATCACAATTATATCAGAGATAATTCTGAATGATAGGAGAGGAAACATTTTGAGCTTTGGGACCCCAACAATTCTCCGCAATATGGCCTTTCTTCTTACAATTGTTACAAGTGATGTCTTTAAAGGGGTTATCCTAAGATCCTCCTTTGAGTTTTCCCTGCCACGACTTCTTTCCATTGAACTTCCTCTTTTTCCAGTTACTGTTGTTGCTTTCTTGTACTACAGGTGGATCTATCTTATCCAAAGCTTCATATTTGTATCCCATGTCTATTAAATCTACAAATGGTTCTTTCACATGCCCAGTCATTCTGATATGGTATTGCTTCTTCACTCCAGAAATAAACTTTTCATTCTTTTTAAGGGGCATATCTATCAATCCAGGCCCAAAACGAGATAATTCGTTAAACTTGTTAGCATACTCTTCAAACGACATATCCTCCTCCTATTTAAAATCCATAAAATTTCGGTAAAGATGGGATTTTCCTGCTTCCAGCATATACTGCTCCTCCAGAACTTCTTTGAATCGTTCCCATAAGAAATTATCTTCTGACTCATTCTGAGTAATAGATTCCCACCAAACTAGAGCTACATCTTGTAGTTGCCAAGAAGCTAAGAATCTCTTCTGCTCATCTCCAATATTCAGTCCTTTGAAAATTCTTTCACAAGAGCAGATCCAAGCTTGTACTTCAATGATGGTTTCCATTCCTTTGAAAGGTTTACCTCCAAGGCTGGTATAGTTCTTGCATAAAGTTACAAAGTTAATTTGGGGCTGTACCGGAACTACTACTTCCTCGACTACTATAGCTGCGGGAGTTTGACCATTTGTGGTATTACTTCCTCCCCTACCTCGTCCTCTTCTTCCACTTATTTTCTACTATCTGTATATAGTAAGAAAAAGATCTTTAAGATATATAAACGAGATATCTTGGGGAATGCTATACAGTATGAATATACTTACTCAAGTTAAAAGTTTTAATTATGCGCTCTTTCAGACTAAACTCATTCTAAGGCATTACTTACCCTATCTCTAACGAGTCATACACTAACAAAGCCAAGGTTCCCACTTAACCTTTAGCTCTGATACCAAATGTGACGAACCGTCTCCTCGACCCTCAGAAATCAACACTAATACATCCACGGTATTCATGTGTCGTAAATCTAAGTGCCAGGGAGGCAGATTATCACGGGTGTAAAAGAAAATAAAGATAGAAGATAACACAATAATAGAATCTCACATTGCATCCAACATTTTAATTATACGTAAATGATCAGAGTCAAATACAAATCCAGCGGGATAGTTATAACTGTCTATTCGTATATATGCTGCAAAATACATGCTACATAACACAGCGAAAAATGGGTAGATATCTACATAAGGTACTTCAGCTTCATAGCTCCAAAAGACTTCTCCAAAATGCTCCCCAATCATGCTCCAAAATTCTCCTAAGGTATCCTGACTACTTGGCTGCCCAAAAAATAGGGCACCTAGAGTTTAAAAGGAAAAACAAACTCCGGATCAGTCATGGGACTGGTGTGAAAACTCAAAGTATGATGTTTTGAAAACAAAAAGGTATCTCATAAGACCACACCGCACATAAACACGGAATGGGTTTTTAACTTACGATAACCAAAACTCTTTATTACGTAAAAATTTAGGGATATTATTTTTAATGACTTTCTTTGAAAACATTCCAAATAAACTTATTAATCTTAGCCGAAATTGTTACCATTATTAAATTCCAACATACTAGGTTCTACAAACAAAACCGTAAGTTCTTATGGGGGAATGGATTTCCATACAAATGACCAGGTAAAGGGACTACCTTCCGATGGGTACACCTCTAGATGGATGTCCCGAGGCACAGAACATCTGCCCTCTACCGACACAAGACCGGCCTATCTCTAACTAGATAATACCGAATATGTCATCCCCCGGTCGTTACCCACCTTTATTCGAGAGCTCTCTTCATATACATCCACATTAATTTACATCTCAAACATCATAGCGGGAAGAAATATATCTACAAGGGAATGATCATACCCTAATTAGAAATGACCCACATAGCCTTGCTGCATCTAACCATGTTTCGGTGATTTCCGGTTGATGAGGCTTGAGACAACAATTAACTTTTCACATAGCCCATCTTCTCTCACTTTGAATGCCACATTGCCATTCCACATTCACACGACCGATTTCTACAAACGTATAACTTCCTAAACTTCTAAGGCTCGGGAAAGTTTGTTAAGCTAAGAGAAGGTGTCTTCTCCGCCACCAAACTGATATACTTTTATAGAGATAACTCATTATGATTTGGAATGCGACATCAGACATTCATCTATACAAGTTCATTCTAGGACTGAATGAAACCAAAGGTACTCTCCTCGGCCATTACTAGGCGAGAAGTCCTTGTGTTTATGAGATTTTTCATAACAAAGAGACCACTGCTACAATATAGTGAATCAGGAGTTTATCCCCAATTAATCAACAAGTAGTCCCTTGTTATTATTCATCTTAACATCTTCGTCTTCAAACATCTTCAATCTTCGAACACATAAATTGGTTCGAAGTGGTTTTCGGATAGGAATCAACCTGATCCGACCCCGGTTCCTTCGAAATCCAATCATCGATAAAAAAAAGATGTAATTGGATGATTGCTTTTTGATTCATTCATTTTTCTTTACCAAAATATCTTCGAGAGATATATATTTTCAAAATATCCTTTTAGTGAATACAGAATCATTTAAACCTATTTTTGAATATTTCTCAAATCATTTTTAAAGAGTATCTTTTGAGAAAACAGGATTATAGAAATCACTCTACTTTTATTCAATATCAACTTCCATATTCAACGAGTGCTATGGGCAGAATAACGTTGAGATCACCTTTTAAATTCCACGAATAGGACAAGTTCCCTCTTCGGATTTTAATAATGAGTATAAGAAGATTATTTCTATAAAATCCAAGTTAAGTATCCAGGCTTTCCCTTCGATCTGTTCCACTCCTCATCTAAAAAATAAAGCGAAGGCCAGGTAAGTTTAGGGCACTGGTTGCTCCAATCCTAACCTTAGATACACACCTTGTTTTATCGTTTAGCTCTCACAGGGGGACAAATGTACTAGT
Organism: Allium fistulosum; assembly: GCA_030737815.1. Classification (NCBI taxonomy): domain Eukaryota; kingdom Viridiplantae; phylum Streptophyta; class Magnoliopsida; order Asparagales; family Amaryllidaceae; genus Allium; species Allium fistulosum. The sequence goes on from CM060907.1 coordinate 1,017,753,468, forward strand.
CGTTTCCGCATACTCATTTTTCCTTTTTAAATCACTTAATTATTTGTTTAACCATCTTTGAAATAATTTTAAATTGTTTAAATTTCTTTTAAAATACTTTATTATTTACTTAAAAACATTTAGTAAGGATTTGGGAAAGAATTGTTAAATTTCAACCTTTATTTCAAAAGTTATAGAAAGGCGTTGCGAAAAGGTGTTGCAAAAAGTGGTACAAAAGTGCTTTAAAAGCTATTTTCTTCAAAACGACTTTTATATTATTTTGAAAACCATCTTTTCAATTTAAATCACTTTTAAAACATTTTAAAAGATTTTTAAAACGATTATTTTATCAATTTCCAACTTTGGTCATTTAGTGCAAAAATTGGATTTTTCTTGAAAATTGGTTTTGCCATATTTCAAAATATACAGATGAAATCTTGATTTTTCTTGTTTCATTCGAAGGATATGAATATAAGGATTTGGAAAATTCTTACTTCGAAGAATTCCGAACTATACTCCACTTTGTATGTTCATTTGAACTTTTGACGCGAAAACACGAACTACCGTTACGTGACGCGTCAAATTTTAGGCGTATTTTGAGATTCATATCCTAACTTTGTCGAGACAAGTTTAAACACTTAGAAATTATTTTTAAAGCATATTCAAACATTTTTTCTAAGGTATAAATGATTCCATATCACATTTCATTTCTTTTGAAAAGTTATTTCCATTTGATTATATGTTGTGTAAATCCGTGACTTGTTTCAAGATATGTATTCAATATACAACTAATAAACATCCAAAACAATGTTTATAATAATTTTAACATATCCTAACATGTCATATGAACTTGCATATAAATTTAACAACTTTTTCATTACAATGTCACATGATTGTCATTTATGTACATATTTGCTAACTAACTTTGGCAAATGACTTAAAGATGGTTGCTTTCTTTTTCAAACACTTATCAAACATCATTATTAACATCCAAAGAACATTTATATCTAGCTAAACATCATATAAACATTTCCTACTTAAAATTTAGAGTTCTCACCTTTTGTTGCTTTCAAACTAGTTTTAAACTTTTCTAACTTTGCTAAACTTTGCCTTAAGCTCTTAGAACTTGCTAAACTTCCTCGTACTTGCCTTAGGAGGCCATGGCCAAGCTTGAAGGGGAAGATGTGCTCGGCCAAATGGAGAAAAGGGGGGCCGTGAGTAATAAGAGGGGGGAGGAGGAGTTTGAAGTGGAGTTTGAGTGGTTTTGATGAGTTTTGCTTTGTGATTTAATTCTTGGAATATTTTGGCATAAATTTGTTAAGGTGAATAGCCATTAATGGATATAAGAGAGCTTAAGAAAGTAGAGAAGAAATGATATAAAGTGAAGAAGAAGAGAATGGGTATTTATAGAAAAAGTTTTGGATTAAACTAATATTTTGTAAAACGACCAAAATACCATTTCCTCATACTTTAAGCAAACTAACACTTAACATCATATTTCAAATCATTACTTTATGTCATTTTCACTTAAGTATTAAGTAATGAATATAATAATTATGTTTGTTTGATTTGATGTTTACTTTTTCACTTTTATAACACTTTTTGTCTTTTTGTGTTTACTTTTTGTTAATTACTTTCTAGAATTTTCTAAGTATGTTTAGTAAAAGTAAACTTGATTAGTAAATTAATTAATACCTATACTATTTGAATATATGTTTATATATAAGAAAATAAAGGTGCAACAACATTGCGACAACTTTAAATCGACAAAACGTTGATATTTGACAAAATGTTTTACGGTCATATTTTGACGTTTTAGTTAAAATATTAATTTATGTAAACCAAATTTAATAATAAATTTGTATAATGTTATTTAAAAATATAAACACTCATAAATAAATTAAAATAATTTATTAAACCATTTAAACTTACTTTTCTGAAATCAGGATTTTGTCATTTTTGTCGATATAAGCAAATGTTACTATTTTTATGTATATTTCTATTTTCAAATCTTATCTAATATTATTTAAATCATATAACCTTTCGTATTTTATATTTACAATCACTTTAAATGTTATATTTTTGAGGTGGTTAAATTTGGGTCGATACACTCATATTTACTTATTATTGATTTAACTTACATAAGGATATTTTAGTTCTGACTTGAGTGTAATTTTTTACTTTATGCTTGGTCAGCTCTGAGTTTTCAATGCATTGAAGATCATATTATTCTGGAGGATGAAGACGAAGATTTTGTATATTATTACTAGTATTACTCCCCTGCATCACGTTATTCTGCCGCATTGTTTTATTTTGTCTCTGTTATATGTATAACTCTGATTGATGTTGTAAAAGTATAATCAAATGTATAGTGTAAACAGCTTCATGAATTGTTTATTTAATTATTATATTTGTCATTCCGCTGCGAGATTCAGTGTTTTGCTTTTCTTCTTTTCTCTTATTTTCTTATTTACCCCCATTGATAATCTGCCCTTTTGAATGGTTTGAGTTAGACATGCGTAGTATATTGTCGACTTGAATCATCAAAAAGGTGGGTCATCACAGTTGGTATCAGAGCTTTGGTTTAGAGATACCTTAGCCTGTCGGGGGTAAACTCATTAGAGATAAGGTTAGTAATACTCTAGAATGTGTCTGAGTGTGTGTGTGTGTACATATGTAAATGTATATGTATGCAAGAGAGCATATCTGTTAGTGTTATAAAAAAGTTTTATATTGTGTTAACTTGTTCTGTTGAGTATTTATGAATTTCGGTCGGTATGAAGGACGCTATGGCATCAATAGGGATTTCTAAACACTTGAACAGGGTAGACCGACACAATATTGTTTTTAAAATTGGTAGATGAAAAATTTTACCTAGTATTATATTTTGTATTTAAAAGAATAATTTTTCATAAGTTGATATTGTTATTTTTGGTGTGTTGTTTGTTAGGAAATATAATATTCGATTATTTCCATTTATTGTTGGTTAGTTAAGGTTCTTAAAAACTATTAACTATTGTATGTTATAAGGAAATGTAATTTTATAAATATGGTTTATAATTATGATTTACAAATAAAATGAATTTAAATGGGAAATTTGAAAACTTAAATTCCGGTGCTTTGAAATTGATATTCAAAGATTTCGAAAAAATAATATCAGTATTATTTGGAAGTATTTTCGGATAGAAATATTTTCAATGAGATTTGAAAGAAATGTTTTTTTAAAAAAGAACTTTAAAGAAAATAAGTTCTGTACTTCCCTCTTCTGTCTTGGAAACTAATTTCGGTGATGATCGCGACATCATTGACCTTTATTTTCAAGTTTCAAAGTGGGAAGACCACTAAAGTAGCTTTGCTACACATTTGTTTTGATAAACAAATTTTGGTTTAAATACATTAAGTATGAGTGGATATATAAAATGATATAGGTATATATTATTTCAAGGAGATTTGAAATGAAACCTGGTATTTAGTTCTTAAGTTTCTTGTTAATTAGTGATTTTCAATTATTGAAAGGAAATGGACTTTTCGACGATTTTAAAATGGTCGGAAACTTCCAAATTGAAATCTGAAATTAAAGCTAAGTGTTTAATAAAATTATAGTAGAGGAAGTTCTGTAACTCTTAAATTAAAAGATAATGAAAATTAAAACAGGTTTAAACTATTGAACATTCTTATTAAGTAATAAGATTATTTGTATAAACATCTAATGTAACGACCCAGAATTTTGAACAAATTAAATTGGAAATATTTAATTAATTTTAATTTTTTTGAACGATAATTTAATTTGAATCCCGATGTAAATTTGAATTTGGCGATTAAATTATATAATTTAATCTATTGATCGTCGAATAAAAATTTGATATTTTCAATTTTAAAGTTGAAGAAAAATATTTCGAAAGCTTTCAAAATTTATATTGATGATACTGAAGGTAACAGAACCTTCAGAATTTTATTTCAAACTGTTTTATTCAGTTTTGAATTTATATCGTTTCAACCGATATTTAAAAATAGCATTCCAGGGCACAATCTCGGAATTCGACGGAACCAGTTCCATTGGGTCCGTAATATTGAGTTATTACCGGATTTCAAATTTCGTATTTATCGGAGCTGTTATGTGAACGTACGACACGTAAATGCGTGGGAATTACGGAATTGAAATTAAATTTAAATGCAATATATCCCTTTTTCTTTAATCCGACATTTTGTACAACCTGCCGCCTATTTGCCTCCTTCGTACTCATCCTCATCTCAAATCATGCAGGTAGATCACTTCGAGAAAAATAATATCTCGTTCAAAATTAAAACAAAAATCAATTAATGGCCGAAGCAGAAAAGGATAAGGCCACGCATCCCATTTCCCTTTTCACAAATCGAAATACCCCAGTTGTGGAAATCTATAATAAAAAAAAAGGGAAATTGACGAGGGGAGGAACGAATCGCGATAACGTCATGATTCTTCCTGATCGAATTCGAATTCGATTTCGACGTCGCCGGAGGGAGGAGTTTCGACCGAGTAGTGGTACTCACGCGAACGTGGAGGAGCTGATAGGGTTCCTAGAGGGCTCGAAGTCGATCTCGGTGACTGAGGCTTTGGGTGAGTTCGTCAAAGGCAGTCGCGTCGTCAAGGAAGCACGTTCGGAGATATCTCGTGATGGGGGCAGCAGCTTAGGGGGACCTTTTCGATTTGCGTGAGGAGATGACGATACGAGGAGCGGCTATGTGAGGATCGGCGATTGTCGCCACGCATTTTTCATTTTGGTCATCACGTGCACTCGCGAGAAGCAGGCAGGGCTTCGCGACTGGTAAGGTATTTGTTGTTTTTGTTCAAAATAAATTTTGTATTACAGTAAAGTAAATTACTGTTATGTTTTATAGAAAAGGAAATATATATATATATATATATATAAGATAACATAATTACAGTAAAGGTAATTCTGTTTTAATAAATAAATACATATTTATAGGTGAAATAGTATGTATACATATATATAAGAGATTTGGGAAAAAATTAGGAAATTTGGAAGTGTTTGAAAGTTTAAATAAGCTATTTTATATATAAGTAAGGTTTCAAAAGAAAAAGAAATATTCTTGCTTCGAATCAAATTATAATTTTAAAATTTAAATCATCGGTAAATTGAAATTTTCAAATGAAAATTTAATAGTTCGATTAATTCGAATATTAATAAAATTGTATAATTGTTTATACAAGGTCGAATACAACGAAGAAAAATAAATCTGGATTTGGAATGGATTGCAAATTAAAAGCAAAGGTGAGATCTTCTCACTCAAAAATTGAAAAGTGGAATTTTCAGTTATTGATTTGATTGCTATTGGATGTGTGATATTAGATATAGTAGGATATATCTATATATATAGCAATATATACATATTGGCATATGTATATATTGGATTGATGATTTCCCGCCTCGTATAGCGGATGAGACCCTATTGCGCCGTTAGTAAGCGGATATTTTTATAAAACCCATATACCGCGATATTCCACCTCGAAGTGGAATTGGTATTGTGCTAACATCTTTGGATGCAGGGAAACAGGTTGGAGGGATCCAACTGGATTCCTCACCAGTATTTATTTATTTACAGATATTGATGTATATTTTGTTATCATATTGATATATGATGTTTGTTGTTGTGATTGACTAATTGGTGCTGTTGCATCATCGGATTCAAGTTTTAAAAATAACGACTTTTAATTTAAAAGGATTTTTAAAGTGATCTTTGAAATTATACGTTTTATTAAATTTTTGAAGTGATTTATTTTAAATAAATAAACGTTCAAATCTTAAAGTTATAAAAGTTAAGATTTTTGTGAAATAAAATCAAAGAGTGATTTTTGGAATAAATAGTTGATTGATTTATAAAATGTTTTAAATTGGGATTTTTAAAATATTATAAACGGTTTACTTAAAAGGTTTATAAAGTTGACATTTTATAAATTAAAATGTTGGTATTATAAAACGAGTTTTTATAAGCGTTAAAATGAATTTTAAGAATTTATAAATAAATGGAATTTATAAATTATGAACTTATAAATGGAAATGATTTTGTAAAATAAAGGAATTATAAGTATTTAACTTATAATATGGACTGTTGGTATAAGATTTGAGTTATGAATCGAATTGTTAATAAAAGAGATTTATTAAATTGAAGTTGTTAGAAAATAGAAATAGAATTTATAAACGTTGTTTTATAAATTCGAAATCAATTGGATTTGATAAATTAAATATCGAAGGTTGTTAAAGGAGATATATTCGCGATTTTGGATAGCGAATTTTTATTGAAATAAAATGTGTAGAAAATAGTGAAATGTAATTAGTGAAGTATATTCACGATTTTGGACAGTGAATATATTGTTAAGTAAAATGGATAGTTTTGGAAAAGTGACATTGAAAATGAAGTTAAACATTTTAAAGATGTTTTTAAAATGTATTATGATATCGAATACATAGATTTCAACATTTTTATTGTTGAAATAGACGTTTTCGAAAAATAAGGAAATGGTGGACTATAACACTGTTGTTATAGTAAATGATTTCCGAAAGGAAATGTTTTTATATAGTATTGGGATTTACATATCTATCTTAAAAATCCGAATCCCTATACTAGTGATTTCGAGTCGTCGTAACGATGTTTTACGCAACATTCGTTTTGACTCAAATAGGTGTTGTTAAAATTATTGATTTCCTTAAAGAATGAATATATACTTAATATTGATTTAAGTATATCGAATATTTTCAAATGTTGAAAATAAATAGATTTGTGAAATACTTATTTTTAAATAAGTATGGAAATGCTTTTCCAATATGAAATGAACTGTTTTGAGATTTTATCTTCAAAGATAAAATGAAATGTGGAAATTGATTTGAAATTGTTTTCAAATGGTTAAGTGTGGAAATTTTATATCTAGTAAAGATATTTTGGAAGATAAAATAATTTGGAAAATTATTTGGAATCTGATGATGTTGCGCATCTTTATTGATAGTTAAATAACCGACTATCAATAATTACCTTGAATATGGTATTTGTTGTGAATTGGATGAATTTGAATGCCACACTTATTTTTGAATAAGCGCTCACTATTCGGGTTAACCGGGAAAGGACCATGGGGTCGTATAACCCATTCCGAATATGTGATACGTCGTTATGAATTGCATTTGAAGACCGGTGTTGAAGACCGGATATTTTTGAAAACGGAAGGATTACCGTCGAGTTACTCTACATCGGCTGATCTCCGATTTAGAGGTTTTATCACCCTTAGTGATGGGAAGTCCGGACGTGATTAGAAAATTATCCGGATATGCAAGGGCTTCGTGAGAAGTGCCTTCGGTTCTGTTCGATCCCGGAACAGACTTGTATGGATTGTGTGTCTGACGTTACAATTTGAGATATAAAGCTGATTTCTTTCAAATACATATCTGTTGGTGGCGGAGAATTTATTCTCTTAGCTTAACACCCTTCTCTGAGACGTACGAGCTCAGAGGTTATGTAGTTGAAATTTATCAGCGATATACTCCCAATTTGGTAACGTGGCATACTAAGTGTTGCTGTGAAATGATCAGTGTTTGATCATTTGTGATATGATCATTTGTTTGATCTTATATCTTTGTGAACATAGGTTGATCATTTGTTTGACCCGAAGCATGGCTTTGTAGAAAGCGTAGCTTTGTGGACGAGACTTCGTCGAGCCTCACACCCCGGAAATGGTCAAAACAGGAAGGATGCAGCAAGGTTCTAGGGAGTAGCGCCCCTTAGTGTATGTCATTCCTTCTGGATAGAGGTGGTATCATGGTATGGAGCCCAGATACTTAACCTATGTGGTTGCTGCATTATTATCTATGTGGTTTGTTGGAAATCGGGGATCCTCGGGAAGATCGGTTACGATCGGGGGATGACATACGCGTGTCAGTAGTCACCAATATTATTATTTGCAGAGGTAACCCGGCCTTGTGTTGGCAGAGATCCGGTTAGGTTCTCGGGTCGTCTATTCCAGGGACGTACCCATCGTGGAAAAGGAAGTTCCTTAGCCTGACCATTTGTTGGAAATCCAAAGAAACAATACGAGCCTTTACGATTTCAATTGTATAACCTGTCTCCTCAGGAGGCGGCTATAGCAGGCATAATATAATGGTACCTATGATGGCTAAGATTTATATTCTACTTTCGAAATGATTTTCCACTATGCACTAATAATAATATCAAAAAATGATTTGATTTTGCGTAGTAAGCATCTTTGACTATCATAAGAAGAAATCTCCTCCAAGTCTGCGTTTGCATTGTGTGTGTGGCGGGAGGTCTTATGGTAGTTTCATTTTCCAAAAGCATTGCGAATTTGTTTTATTTTCTTTGTGAAAAATAACTGTTTTACGATCTCACACCAGTCACCATGACTGACTCGGAGTTTATTGTTCCCTTCTAAACTCTGGGTGCCCACCAATTTCCATGCGGGCAGCCTAGAGTTATATTATCAGGATATTCTGGATATTCTGGAGCTTGGAGATAAGCTGGATGACGAGACGTAGTATTTGTATCTGATAGTATTTATTCCGCTGTGTATTCTGTATGAGGACAAGTTTATATAACTGTCCATTGTTGTTTATTGACTCTGATTGATGTATGTATAAAACGATATAGTTCTTTGTTTAAAGATTATTCATTTACCTATTATATATTGTTCCGCTGCGATGTGTAAGATTCTGATATTGTTTTCTGTTCTGATGTTGTTCTGTTGTTCTTCTTTCTTCTCTTTTTCTTATATCTTCTTCTTCTTCTGCCTTTTTCTTCTTTCTAAAACCATCACTATTCGAGTTTCCGGCGTTCGATTTCTCAACAGTCGATAAAGTGAGTATCGATGTCGAATTTTCGAAAGTCGAAAATTTCGGTACGTGACAACGTGGTATCAGAGCATATGGTTAAGCGACAACCCTGCTCTGTTGGGTGTTACTCATTAGAGATAGAGTCAGTAGTACTCTAGAATGAGTTTGAGTGTAATAATAGATACGAGTGCATATTTGTTAGTGAATATAAAATTGTTTTGTATTGTGTTGACTTATCGGTTGATTGTTTATGGATTCTGGTCGGTGCAGTCTAGCTAACTGTAATCGATAGGGGTTTCTAAACTCTTAAATAAGATAAACTGACACAGTATTGTTTTAAATAGGTAAATGAAATAATTTTGCCCAAAACTATTTTTGTATATAAAAGAAATGATTTTTCTATGAATTATCATAGTATATGGATGCTTGTTTGTTAGGAAAGTGATAATATTGAAATGTTATCATTATTATATGAAATTGAATAAGAAATTGAAATCGTAACTCCAAAGTTAAGAAATAAATCCACATACAAATGAAATTTGAGAATATAAATTTTAAAAGTGATTTGTAATTTGAAATGGAATTTCAGAGAAGTATTTGGAAATGTTTTGAAAAGAATTTGAAAATTTTGGAGATTTGGAAGGTTTAAATCCTTTTTGATTTAAAAATGAATTTCAAAGGTTTTGAAAAGTATTTTGGAGAGTTGAAAGCTCTAAACTCTTTTCGGTCGCTGGAAAATAACTTCGATGATGACCGCGGCATCATTGGTGTTCATTTTCGGGTTTCCAAAAGAGAAATTGCTGCCAAATTGTTTTAAATGAAAGTTGTTTGAAAAATTTGGGTTTTGTTTTGGGAATTCAAAGGATGATTTGAATTGTTTTCAAAAATGGTTTTGAAAGGTTGAAAAAGACTCTGGAATACTATATAAAAATATTTATGAAATATTATTAAGTTGATAACTTATACAATTTGAATTTTGATAGAATAAATCTAACTTAAAAGATGGAGTTAAATAAGAGTAAGTACAAGTGAATCAATTTAAAGAAAGTGAAATTGAAAGTTGAGATTCATTTTGAAGTGATAAGCATTGAATTGAATTGAATAATTATAAATGAAAGATGAATTAAAATTCATATGGAATTTGAAATCCAGTTTAATATAAGTGGTTATAAACCAAAAATAGTGAATTGAAAATAAAATTTTGGGAATGAAAAAATGAAGATAAAACTGGAATTGAAACTGAATGTTGAAGACAAATTTGAATAAATGAATTAGAATTTGTGATGAATTAGTAAATGAAACTAATTTAAAATAGTGCAGTTATGAATGAAAGATAATTGATAAATTCAATATTCAGAAGTAAACTGAATCCAAATTACATTGGAATTGTGAAATTGAATTCAATGAAATCGAAATGTAAAATTGAATGATAATGAATATGTAACTTCAACAGTGAAGTAAGCTAAAGATATATAAGCAGTTGATATTGAAAATTTTGTAATAGAATTTGCAAATGGTTTGAATATGTAACTAGATATTATGGCTAGTAGGACATACAGGTGTTATAAAAGGAATTGGAATTTTGATTTCGAAGATAATTTGAATTGCTCGGAAAAGGTAAGTATTTAAATTTCAATATGAGATTTGATAACTTATTTCTCTAGCCGCTTGGCTTTTTCTTTTTCTTTTTGAAATCTGAGAGTCCGTAGGGACATTTTGTAGTCGTACCGTATTAGCCGCGCAAAGGAGACGCTGGCGAAATTTTTCGAAAATTTCGAGTGTTGGAAAATTTTTGAGAAAATTTTGAAAGTAAATTTGAATTTAAATTTGGATTTTTAAGTAAAACAATATTGTTTGAAAACTATGAAAGGTTTGGAAAACTAGTTGAAATAATAATGAATCTTTAGTAGGAAGATTTGTTTTGATGAATTGATAAAACTATTGGATGTTGAAAAACAGTAGACGAGTTAAGGACTTTTTTTTTCCTAACTTGTAATTTCGAGGACGAAATTCTTTTAAGGGGGGAAGTCTGTAACGACCCAGAATTTCGAACAAATTAAATTGGAAATATTTAATTAATTTTAATTTATTTGAACGATAATTTAATTTGAATCCCGATGTAAATTTGAATTTGGCAATTAAATTATATAATTTAATCTATTGGTAGTCCAATAAAAATTTGATATCTTCAATTTTAAAGTTGAAGAAAAATATTTCGAAAGCTTTCAAAATTTATATTGATGATACTGAAGGTAACAGAACTTTCAGAATTTTATTTCAAACTGTTTTATTTAGTTTTAAATTTATATCGTTTCAACCGATATTTAAAAATAGCATTCCGGGGCACAGTCTCGGAATTCGACGGAACTAGTTCCATTGGGTCCGTAATATTGAGTTATTACCGGATTTCAAATTTCGTATTTATCGGAGCTGTCATGTGAACGTACGACACGTAAACGTGTGGGAATTACGGAGTTGAAATTAAATTTAAATGCAATATATCCCTTTTTCTTTAATCCGACATTTTGTACAACCTGCCGCCTATTTGCCTCCTTCGTACTCATCCTCATCTCAAATCACGTAGGTAGATCACTTCGAGAAAAATAATATCTCGTTCAAAATTAAAACAAAAATCAATTAATGGCCGAAGCAGAAAAGGATAAGGCCACGCATCCCATTTCCCTTTTCACAAATCGAAATACCCCAGTTGTGGAAATCTATAATAAAAAAAAAGGGAAATTGACGAGAGGAGGAACGAATCGCGATAACGTCATGATTCTTCCTGATCGAATTCGAATTCGATTTCGACGTCGCCGGAGGGAGGAGTTTCGACCGAGTAGTGGTACTCACGCGAACGTGGAGGAGCTGATAGGGTTCCTAGAGGGCTCGAAGTCGATCTCGGTGACTGAGGCTTTGGGTGAGTTCGTCAAAGGCAGTCGCGTCGTCAAGGAAGCACGTTCGGAGATATCTCGTGATGGGGGCAGCAGCTTAGGGGGACCTTTTCGATTTGCGTGAGGAGATGACGATACGAGGAGCGGCTATGTGAGGATCGGCGATTGTCGCCACGCATTTTTCATTTTGGTCATCACGTGCACTCGCGAGAAGCAGGCAGGGCTTCGCGACTGGTAAGGTATTTGTTGTTTTTGTTCAAAATAAATTTTGTATTACAGTAAAGTAAATTACTGTTATGTTTTATAGAAAAGGAAATATATATATATATATATATATATATAAGATAACATAATTACAGTAAAGGTAATTCTATTTTAATAAATAAATACATATTTATAGGTGAAATAGTATGTATACATATATATAAGAGATTTGGGAAAAAATTAGGAAATTTGGAAGTGTTTGAAAGTTTAAATAAGCTATTTTATATATAAGTAAGGTTTCAAAAGAAAAAGAAATATTCTTGCTTCGAATCAAATTATAATTTTAAAATTTAAATCATCGGTAAATTGAAATTTTCAAATGAAAATTTAATAGTTCGATTAATTCGAATATTAATAAAATTGTATAATTGTTTATACAAGGTCGAATACAACGAAGAAAAATAAATCTGGATTTGAAATGGATTGCAAATTAAAAGCAAAGGTGAGATCTTCTCACTCAAAAATTGAAAAGTGGAATTTTCAGTTATTGATTTGATTGCTATTGGATGTGTGATATTAGATATAGTAGGATATATCTATATATATAGCAATATATACATATTGGCATATGTATATATTGGATTGATGATTTCCCGCCTCGTATAGCAGATGAGACCCTATTGCGCCGTTAGTAAGCGGATATTTTTATAAAACCCATATACCGCGATATTCCACCTCGAAGTGGAATTGGTATTGTGCTAACATCTTTGGATGCAGGGAAACAGGTTGGAGGGATCCAACTGGATTCCTCACCAGTATTTATTTATTTACAGATATTGATGTATATTCTGTTATCATATTGATATATGATGTTTGTTGTTGTGATTGACTAATTGGTGCTGTTGCATCATCGGATTCAAGTTTTAAAAATAACGACTTTTAATTTAAAACGATTCTTAAAGTGATCTTTGAAATTATACGTTTTATTAAATTTTTGAAGTGATTTATTTTAAATAAATAAACGTTCAAATCTTAAAGTTATAAAAGTTAAGATTTCTGTGAAATAAAATCAAAGAGTGATTTTTGGAATAAATAGTTGATTGATTTATAAAATGTTTTAAATTGGGATTTTTAAAATATTATAAACGGTTTACTTAAAAGGTTTATAAAGTTGACATTTTATAAATTAAAATGTTGGTATTATAAAACGAGTTTTTATAAGCGTTAAAATGAATTTTTAAGAATTTATAAATAAATGGAATTTATAAATTATGAACTTATAAATGGAAATGATTTTGTAAAATAAAGGAATTATAAGTATTTAACTTATAATATGGACTGTTGGTATAAGATTTGAGTTATGAATCGAATTGTTAATAAAAGAGATTTATTAAATTGCAGTTGTTAGAAAATAGAAATAGAATTTATAAACGTTGTTTTATAAATTCGAAATCAATTGGATTTGATAAATTAAATATCGAAGGTTGTTAAAGGAGATATATTCGCGATTTTGGATAGCGAATTTTTATTGAAATAAAATGTGTAGAAAATAGTGAAATGTAATTAGTGAAGTATATTCACGATTTTGGACAGTGAATATATTGTTAAGTAAAATGGATAGTTTTGGAAAAGTGACATTGAAAATGAAGTTAAACATTTTAAAGATGTTTTTAAAATGTAATATGATATCGAATACATAGATTTCAACATTTTTATTGTTGAAATAGACATTTTCGAAAAATAAGGAAATGGTGGACTATAACACTGTTGTTATAGTAAATGATTTCCGAAAGGAAATGTTTTTATATAGTATTGGGATTTACATATCTATCTTAAAAATCCGAATCCCTATACTAGTGATTTCGAGTCGTCGTAACGATGTTTTACGCAACATTCGTTTTGACTCAAATAGGTGTTGTTAAAATTATTGATTTCCTTAAAGAATGAATATATACTTAATATTGATTTAAGTATATCGAATATTTTCAAATGTTGAAAATAAATAGATTTGTGAAATACTTATTTTTAAATAAGTATGGAAATGCTTTTCCAATATGAAATGAACTGTTTTGAGATTTTATCTTCAAAGATAAAATGAAATGTGGAAATTGATTTGAAATTGTTTTCAAATGGTTAAGTGTGGAAATTTTATATCTAGTAAAGATATTTTGGAAGATAAAATAATTTGGAAAATTATTTGGAATCTGATGATGTTGCGCATCTTTATTGATAGTTAAATAACCGACTATCAATAATTACCTTGAATATGGTATTTGTTGTGAATTGGATGAATTTGAATGCCACACTTATTTTTGAATAAGCGCTCACTATTCGGGTTAACCGGGAAAGGACCATGGGGTCGTATAACCCATTCCGAATATGTGATACGTCGTTATGAATTGCATTTGAAGACCGGTGTTGAAGACCGGATATTTTTGAAAACGGAAGGATTACCGTCGAGTTACTCTACATCGGCTGATCTCCGATTTAGAGGTTTTATCACCCTTAGTGATGGGAAGTCCGGACGTGATTAGAAAATTATCCGGATATGCAAGGGCTTCGTGAGAAGTGCCTTCGGTTCTGTTCGATCCCGGAACAGACTTGTATGGATTGTGTGTCTGACGTTACAATTTGAGATATAAAGCTGATTTCTTTCAAATACATATCTGTTGGTGGTGGAGAATTTATTCTCTTAGCTTAACACCCTTCTCTGAGACGTACGAGCTCAGAGGTTATGTAGTTGAAATTTATCAGCGATATACTCCCAATTTGGTAACGTGGCATACTAAGTGTTGCTGTGAAATGATCAGTGTTTGATCATTTGTGATATGATCATTTGTTTGATCTTATATCTTTGTGATCATAGGTTGATCATTTGTTTGACCCGAAGCATGGCTTTGTAGAAAGCGTAGCTTTGTGGACGAGACTTCGTCGAGCCTCACACCCCGGAAATGGTCAAAATAGGAAGGATGCGGCAAGGTTCTAGGGAGTAGCGCCCCTTAGTGTATGTCATTCCTTCTGGATAGAGGTGGTATCATGGTATGGAGCCCAGATACTTAACCTATGTGGTTGCTGCATTATTATCTATGTGGTTTGTTGGAAATCGGGGATCCTCGGGAAGATCGGTTACGATCGGGGGATGACATACGCGTGTTAGTAGTTACCTATTTTTGCAGAGGTAACCCGGCCTTGTGTTGGCAGAGATCCGGTTAGGTTCTCGAGTCGTCTATTCCAGGGACGTACCCATCGTGGAAAAGGAAGTTCCTTAGCCTGACCATTTGTTGGAAATCCAAAGAAACAATACGAGCCTTTATGATTTCAATTGTATAACCTGTCTCCTCAGGAGGCAGCTATAGCAGGCATAATATAATGGTACCTATGCTGGCTAAGATTTATATTCTACTTTCGAAATGATTTTCCACTATGCACTAATAATAATATCAAAAAATGATTTGATTTTGCGTAGTAAGCATCTTTGACTATCATAAGAAGAAATCTCCTCCAAGTCTGCGTTTGCATTGTGTGTGTGGCGGGAGGTCTTATGGTAGTTTCATTTTCCAAAAGCATTGCGAATTTGTTTTATTTTCTTTGTGAAAAATAACTGTTTTACGATCTCACACCAGTCACCATGACTGACTCGGAGTTTATTGTTCCCTTCTAAACTCTGGGTGCCCACCAATTTCAACACGGGCAGCCTAGAGTTATATTATCAGGATATTCTGGATATTCTGGAGCTTGGAGATAAGCTGGATGACGAGACGTAGTATTTGTATCTGATAGTATTTATTCCGCTGTGTATTCTGTATGAGGACAAGTTTATATAACTGTCCATTGTTGTTTATTGACTCTGATTGATGTATGTATAAAACGATATAGTTCTTTGTTTAAAGATTATTCATTTACCTATTATATATTGTTCCGCTGCGATGTGTAAGATTCTGATATTGTTTTCTGTTCTGATGTTGTTCTGTTGTTCTTCTTTCTTCTCATTTTCTTCTATCTTCTTCTTCTTCTGCCTTTTTCTTCTTTCTAAAACCATCACTATTCGAGTTTCCGGCGTTCGATTTCTCGGCAGTCGATAAAGTGAGTATCGATGTCGAATTTTCGAAAGTCGAAAATTTCGGTACGTGACATCTAAGATGTAATGGAATATTATACAAGTAAAAGATTTAGGTAATAAAAATGTTTCAAAATGAACTTATGTATATAAATAAAGAATTAGGATGTATAAGAAATGTTTTATACTTAAGTTGATGTTTTGAAATGCTTAATAATTAAATTGAATTGTAAAAAGTGAATACAATCTAAGGAAATGATTGTGAAGTTAAGAAAGTAAACAAATTATAAAAATTGTTGTAAAATAAAAGTAAGTTACAAAGAATGTTTAATTAAGTTATAGCTTTCTGAGATTATTGTAGACTTGAATAATTTTGTAACCACCCGCCATTCCGAACCATTCAAATTGACAATAAACCACAAATGTCAGACTTGAATTGCTCAAAACACCATATTGTTATTTATATTTGGCAAAACTTAGCATATACGGTAAATAAATCAATCACAGAATCACAGACACAGAGTAATACAATGACACACAACGGAATAGATAAATAGTAGTTCACGAAGCTGCTACATAAATATTAGAGTCTAAAGAAAATACAACATAAGTCCAAATACAAGGAAGTCTGTAATACATAAGAAAATGACAAGTATGAACATAAATAACTGAAAAGCTAAATAAATAAAGATAGATCTCTAAGCTTCAAAGGTGAGTCTCAAATGCTGCAATACTCGGGCTGACCCGAGCATAAAGCAAAACACAAAACACTCGAGTCAGGATTAACATTCTTATGTAAGTAAATCAACTCAAGTGAAATGTCCAAGTGAAATGCAATATAACTTAAAGGATGTTTGAGATTCCATCCTTTAAGAATACGTGGAACTATCTACATATATAATATAGTACGCTACATAGATAATGTCTATCATAAAGTAAAATATTAAAGTAGCGTTAAGGCGTTACCCATATCCCCCTTAACGCATTTTTATATAAATATCGTAGTCTATCTAGATACTGTAAGCTCCACCACACTGGTGGGATAATCAGGGAGCACTCCATAGGTACGATACAAACCAAAGTCGTAATGGGCTCGATAAGGCATACAACAAGGCACGCGAGGCAATGCCTAGGGTAGGATACTACCGTTTTGCGGATCCGGACTGGTGGTAACACATAGCAGCTACCACCGCCTACCTCGAGACATACTCCCATAATCAAAGGTGCACACCAATCAAATCACAAAGTAATAGATATGGTTTCGAAGAAGCATGCTCGATCGGTGGAGCAACCCCACTTGGCCCGGCGTGGCTCCTATTTTAGTCATATCAAGCTGACCTAAGGGGATCAGAGCTGCGTTCATATCTCATACAGTAGCGTTCGACCAAACCATCCTACTTTATTCTGAATTCTCCACCACGTGAACAGTTGTTAAAGTGGTTTTCGGTATTGGCAAAGAGTATGATAATATCTGATCTCGGTCTCTTTAACAACCAAATGCCTATTTCACACCGTGGTCATTTTATAAAATCATTTTTATAAACATTTAAATAAAATCTCAAATTACAGTTTTTTAAAATCAATAATTAAATATCTAACTTCAATTATATTTAATTTTGAAAATATTCACTTAATCACCTTTAATCAAATCAGATTATAAAATCATGTCTTTCAAAATCTCAAATTCAATAAGTTTCAAGTCAGTTCTTATTTAAATTGAATTCTTAACCAAATTAAATTACAAATCAACTTTAATTTATCTTTCCAACCTTTATTTATTAAAGATGTTACAAAATCTATTTTAAAATATTAACATAAATCTAAATAAATATTTAAACATATTATATATATATATTAATTAAATTAAATTTTATTAAATTAAATTTTATTATATTAAATATTATTAAATTAAATCTTATTTTATATATTTAAAAAAATAATAAAGTTATAAGTAAAATCTTATAATTTACATTTTTCTAAACTTAACTTAAAATTTTAAAATTTCCAAAACATATAATTTTAAATTTTTAAACACATATTAAAATAAAAATCTTTATGTTATATTTTAAAAAATCAATATTTATTAAAACACATATAATTTTTTTTCTCAAAATTTTGGAAATCATTTAAAAATAGACCAACGGTATCTGTATATAGTTTTCTATCCTATGGTCAAGTGATACGGATATTTATCATTTCAACACGCAACAATTTAAATTTTACGGGTATATATCATTTCAACCCGCAATCCTAAAATTTCAAAAATCAGTAAAATCGCTCGGTTTATCATTTCAACCCGTAACGATTTTCCCTAATCTATAAGATCATTCAGATATGTATCATTTCAACCCATAGTGATTTTTCTAACTAACATGAAACTTGTAGTGTGAGAACAATGGAATAATAACATAAAATGACATAAAATATCAATGACAAACATGTATTATAATTAACGATTTAAATATAATATATATACTAAATGTAACGACCCGTAAAATTTCAACTATTTTAATAACGTAATTAGTTGAAATTTTATGAAATTTTAAACGATAAAATTTTGAAATAAAAATTTAATATTTGGGATACGTCTAGTTAAACATAACAACTGGTAAATTTTCGTCCGAAAATATGGAAGTTTATTTCGCGCGTAAATTCACTTCAAATTCAATCAGTTAAAAAGCGATGAAAATGAAATGTTTTCGAAACCTAAATATTTTTACATAGAAAAATTCTAAATCATCTTCTGAGCAAGATGTCAGTTTGTCGTTTTTCCAAATTCGGACATCTTTGGCTCCGTCGATCTTATTTTTCAGCGTTTTTCTTGCATTTTCCGTAGTAGAAAAATTCGAAATTTTATAATTCAAATCGTACGCCTGATATCCGTATACCGTTTTGATTGTCTCGCCACATTGATCTTTACGGTATATTTGTTTGTGATTTCGGAGTCCGAAAGACGACGAAAGCTACGGAACGTTTCCCGTATGGTTCCGTATATTTGGCTTTCCAAAGTGACCATTCATTTCTCATCTATGACAACCAATAGCCTCGGGACTATTAATGTTTTCTGAATTCACAGCTTTGCTATTCCCAGAGTCCCATGCATATTTTGTTTATCATTTCGCATATCTGGTTCGTTCAAAACCTTTTGGTTCTCTGTCTGTTCATCTTTCTATTCCCAAGATCATATTGTTGGTTCATATTTCTTTTCTGCCCCTAAAGTATACTGCTCATTCCTATTCATCTTCTAAACTAATCCAACAAGTCAGCCCGCCCTTTTGATCCTCCCAAGCACTTCCCTCCGCACTGACTCCAACCACGTCATCACCAAGCTGCGACTCCCTCTCAGCCGCTCCTCCACCACACGCTGACCACCTTCCTTCTTCTCCGCCTGGGCCTGCATCTACATCCCACGGCCCTCCCTTCATCTCTGCCTCTCCTTTCCCCTCACGCAACTCCTCGTTCCACCTTCTCTTTCCGGCTTCAGCAATCGTTCCACCACCGAACAGCTTCACTGACGCATCTCCTCCCTGTCCGCCTCAACCTATCACCATGGGTCCAACCGTGCTTCATCACTTTCCCCTTCGGCCAACCCTTCCCTCCTGCCTCGCAAAGCCTTGCAGTGCCGTCGTCGATCCCAGCTATAGCGTCCCTTTACTAATATATAGGTAATATATATATTCGTGTGATATATTAGTTTTTGTTGTTTGTTCATATTATAAGTCGGTTTATATTTAAGGGTTGGCATGTCTGTTAATGTATGTGTAAGCCTTAGTTATCTGTTAAGTAGTATATAGGTTATAGTGATAGTATATCATGCTTTGTACCAATGTCTTATACAAGTAAGCTTTATATAAAATATGTTTAAATAGTGTATATCTTATTTATTTATTTTTTGTGCATATGAACGTTTCCTTTGCTGATCCTATATATATTTTCAAGATTTATAGCCTATATTTTAAATTATACGTACATGAGTTTTGATTATAAGGAAAATTAAAAATTTGTACAAGGCTGTTTCTTAACTGATGTTTGTATATAAAGTTTATGCCGGTTTGTTTTTGTTTCATCCGTTTAGTCAACACGTATATATTGAAAATATATTGTTATATAGTTAAGGTATTTGTATGTTGTCAATTTATGCACAGTTAGTTCCGCTTATACACTTAGGTGTCAGTTGTATATTTTATAATCCTGTTACTTTAAAGTATAGTAGTTTTATATTATATTAGTTTGTACAGGAGTTATTATATGAATGCTATGTTATATGGTTCACTTTTCAAATAGTCCAAAGTAACTAAGTTTATCTGTATAAAGTTTATAGCACATTTTATTTTAGAACGGTAAGATGAGTGTTGGTTTATAAAATTTTATAGTGGTACATTTATAAAAAAAAATATTTTGGTTAAGAAAATAAATTATTAGAATAGTATATATTTTGTTTGGTCTACATCAAACAATTTCTGATCTATTGTCATCGATTTTTATTTATCAGCCTTGTTCGCTGAATTCGTGCCTATCTTATTTCGCTTTGGAATTCGTGTTTGGATCCACCATTCGCTTCCACTTTCGTTCATCTCTCTAGCCTCGAAAGGTGAGCAATCACTCACGATTAACGTTCTTTTATTTATTAAATTTGATTTCAATTGAAATGACAATTGAAATATACTGCTGTTAGTAAATTACACTGTTATATATGCTATTACCTGTATCAGTTCACCTGTGACATCTGACACCATTATCTGTTAATTATTTATGCGATGATAATACAGTTTGGCTGATAATTGATTGATTGTTGAATTTATTGGACGTTAAATTGTTAATGTTAAAATGATAAATAGTATGCAATTGAACTTGATATAGGATAGTTAAATGTTAAATTTGATTTAATGACATTGTATAATATGACCCCTTGAACTGTTGTATTTATTGACACGTAGGATTTGTTTAATTACATCTTGAACCACTGAATGTATGTTGTTAAATTGATGATGTATGAAATTGTAAATAGATGACAAGTGAAAACCGTAATGTAATAATCTTTAATCTACATGAAATGATAGTGTAGATTCTAAAAATAATTATATTAATTCGTACAAATAACAATGCGAATTAATAGGGTTATTTCGGGATTACTTGAATTGATTATTGGATTGATATTGATTGTTGTTATTGCTTGTTTATTTACTTTGACACCATCCCAGTTATCACACTGCAAGTTCCCTTTACTATGCTTTGATTTTGAATTGAATTGGAATCGGGTTGAAATGATAAATACCCAAATTGAACTTTGACCTAGGATAGAGAATTAAATAAAACCCGATTGGTCAATAATTTGTTTAAAAATAAAACGAAGATTTTATTTGAATAAAGAATATGGTTTTGAAATGAAGTTGAAATTTGAATTTTTGATGAAAGGAAAATGTTAATATTTAATAATCTGAAACAAAAGATTAACAATGTAATCAATGAAAGAATGTTGTTTAATTTGAGGAATAATTGAATTAAGTTTGAAATTATTAAACTTTGAAATTATTTAATAAATAAGTTTTGAATTATTTAATAATTAAATAAGATTGAATTATTTAATGATTAAATTGAATTGAATTCTTTAATAAGTAAAATTGAACTTTTGAATAAGTGAATTTACTTCGTAAATAATTGAAATTGAGTTTTCTTTATTAATTAAGTTTTTGGAAAATTATTTAAGTAAGTAAATAAGTGAAATTGAATTTCCTTAACAAGAAATAAAATGTGATTTATTGAAATTAATGTAAGACTTGAAATTTAAAGAATTTGATTTGATGAATTTAATTTAATTCAAATTTGTAAGTTTTGATAAAATGGAGTTGAACTTAAGTAATTGATTTAATGAATGAGAAGTTTAATAGAAATTGTTTTGAATGATAAATTAATTTAACGATATTAAACGAAATCGATAAATGAATTTAAATTGATTTGAATGTTAAATTAAATTAATTTAAATGTTTTCGAAATGAAACTTATATACGAACTTGAATCAATATTTGAATGGTTTTAAATAAAGATTGAAATTGAATTATAAGATTTTGAAATGAAAATTTGGAAGTTTGAATCGTAAATTATTGGAAATTGGTTTTGAAAGACAAATGAAATGTTGGTTTGCGAATTGAAATTGAAATTGAAATTGATTTGGTTTTTGAAATATATAAACGACCAATCGGTGTAATAATTACGAAAGTTATTAAAGAGACCGGAATTCGGTTATGGATATACTCTCTATCTAAACCGAAAACCACTTTAATAACTATACGTGGAGTGATGATCCAGAATGAAGTGGTTGGAATGATGTACGTGATGACTGAAGAAAGAGAACGATGATGGATAGCCTTGACACTTGTGTCAAATTGGAAATGACTAAAACAGGAGCTGTGCCGGGCCAATGGAGGATTTGCTACCTCAAGTGGACACACTTCTTCGAACTACTTATTACTTGTTGTCGATTGGTGCACCCTTGATTTTGGGAGTGTTGTTTCACGGTGTTGTGGGCGCTGCGGCGTTGCGTTCTCACCAGTCCGGATCAGGCGAACGGTAGTATCACTACCTTGGGTATTGCCTCATGTGCCTTGTCATACTTGTATTCCATTTATGCGCGACCACTACGATTTTGATTTGTACCTTTAGTATATGGATTGCCCTCTGGTGACTTCCGTTTTTGGGGAAACTACGGTCTTGTATATGCTTTTGGGAATAAAAATGTGTTAAGGGTGGAATGGGCCATGACTTAACGCTATTTTGATATCTTATTATTACTGATAGACATTATCTACTTAGCGTATATTACTACCTAGTAGATAGTTTAACGGATCCTTAAAGGATGGTTATTCCAAACATCCTTTGAGTTACTTGTATTTCAATTGCTATTTCACTTGAGTTGGATTTATTGATATAAGAATGTTAATCCTGACTCGAGTGTCTTGTGTTTTTGCTTTATGCTCGGGTCAGACTGAGTGATCCAGTATTCGAGATTCACCTTTGGAGTTGGAGCTTTGCTTGAAGATCCAGCCATCTATTCTGCTTTCAGTATTCGATGATTCCAGTGATGTATTCTGATTTGTATCTGGTTTAACTCTGATGTATCGTATTACTCTTCTGTTGTAAACTCTGATGTAACTTATATATTTATATAGTAGCTTCATGAACTACTATCTCTTTTATTTCCGCTGCAAATTATTACTCTGTGTCTGTGATCTGTGATTATTTATTTACTGTATATGTTCAGTTTTGCCAAATTTAAATTAACAATGCGGTATTTTGAGCAATTCAACTCCGGCATGAGTGTCTACCTATACACTTATAATGGATGCGAATGGTCCAAAATTCTGGGTCGTTACAGTTGGTATCAGAGCTTTGGTAGCTCTAGGCAAAACTTAACATATAGGGTAAATGTATTTACAGAATCACTCTCATTCGAGTTCAATCTCTTCTTTTTGACTCAATTCCTTTGAATTTTGGAACGTTCCCCTCGGTTCCGAAATTCGTTCGTGTCCTTCACTATTCGTCTTCTTTCAAATTCTGGAGTACCCCATAACTCCATTTTGAATGATATCTATAATAGATCGGCGGTCTCGCCAATCTTCGAATGATTCGTAAAGAAGCAAAACTCCTTTACAATAGGCATTGATTTACCGGAGATTTTTGTATCCTCGGTTTACGATGCTATCTTCCTCCTACTATACCTGAATTCTATTTCTTGAGATCGGACGTCGATTTACCTCGGAACTCCACATTGATCTTATTCTTGAAGCCACGGTCGACCGGTTATGGTTGCCCGCGATTTATGTAAGATTATCTATTTCCTTATTCGGTTAAATAATCATCTTATCTTTCGTTCCAATTTATTCTTAAATTAAAATTTTCTTTGATTGAATTAATCAAATTTGAATCTCTATCCTTGCCTTGAAATTCATTATTGTATCGTCGAGCGAGGAAGTGTATTTGTAAATTAATATCGTTTTCAAATTTGGTAAATGGAATAAATTTGAATGATTATATTATAAATATTTATAAGAAAAATTTTCTAAAAAATTTAATAGGTTAATTAAATTGTTTGTTTGAAATGATAATATTTGATTATCATTTATTGTTCTAAATAAATTTATAAATACGATTTATAAATTGATTGGAATTTGAAATGAATTTAATTCCGGAACTTGAGAATTTATTAGTTTCCGGTGATTTCGAACTTTGATTTTTAAAATTTTAAAGTATATATTATTGGAAGTATTTTTCGAATAGAAATCGTGTTCAAAGAATTTTTTTTTAAATGTTGAAATCGGTGCTCTTGTCTTTGTCGCTGGAAAATAATTTCGGTGATGGCGGCCGCATCATCGACATCCATTTTCGAGTTTCAAAGTGGAGAAACCATTCTGTAGCTTTGCTACGGTTTTGTTTTGAAAAATATTTTGATTTGAATTTCTTCAGTATAATTTGATTTATATATATATAAGTATCTTATTTTAAAAATTTAATTTAATTGATATAAATATATGATATATAACTCTAAATTGTTTAAAGTTAATCGGAAATCTAATTCTTAAATGTTGCTAAAGGATGATTTTAATTATAAATAAAACCAAAATTTGGAATAAATATTTAAACTTGAATAATTAAATTGGGAAAATTTTTATTTGTATATTGTTCAACTGCATTCTAATAACTTACCTAAATCATTCAGAAGTTGAATATGCAATTGGATAATATATAATATAAATTGAATTTATAAATAAAATTTGAGTGTTTATAATAAATGTTATACACTAAATTTTGATTATAAAAATGTTAATAGAGTTAGATAGGATAATAAGTAAACTCAGTTAATAATGAAATAAATTGTTTTAAAAGAATTAATAAATTTGTTTTGAAAGAATTAATAAATTGAAATTTGATCAACTTATGAAAATACCTTGAATTTAAAAAGCAATTAGTGAATATAAATTAATTTAAATCGAAACTTTTATGGTTTAAATTAATTTATATGGGTTAAATATATGTGATAAGATATATTAAGTAGAATAAATTTAACAATAAATTTGGAATAAAGAAGAATTTAAAATTGCTGAACAAATATGATTATAATAAAAGACTATTCAAATCTATGGTTTTAGAAATTGTAAATTTAAGATAATTGGATAATAAGATAATGAATTTAGAAATAGTTGAGATTGATTTTAGTGAAATCAAATGGATTAAATCAATTATTGAATATCAATTAATTTAAATTTGAATTGATATGGTTTAAATTAATTGTTATTTTGTATTTCAAATCTGTTTTTCTTTCTGGTTGTTTCTATTCTCATACCTCGTTCCTTTTCGGGGACGAAAAGTTTTGAGGGGGGGAGAGTGTAACGACCCGTAAAATTTCAACTGTTTTAATAACGTAATTAGTTGAAATTTTGTGAAATTTTAAACGATAAAATTTTGAAATAAAAATTTAATATTTGGGATACGTCTAGTTAAACATAACAACTGGTAAATTTTCGTCCGAAAATATGGAAGTTTATTTCGCGCGTAAATTCACTTCAAATTCAATCAGTTAAAAAGCGATGAAAATGAAATATTTCCGAAACCTAAATATTTTTACATAGAAAAATTATAAACCATCTTCTGAGCAAGATGTCAGTTTGTCGTTTTTCCAAATTCGGACATCTTTGGCTCCGTCGATCTTATTTTTCAGCGTTTTTCTTGCATTTTCCGTAGTAGAAAAATTCGAAATTTTACAATTCAAATCGTACGCCTGATATCCGTATACCGTTTTGATTGTCTCGCCACATTGATCTTTACGGTATATTTGTTTGTGATTTCGGAGTCCGAAAGACGACGAAAGCTACGGAACGTTTCCCGTATGGTTCCATATATTTGGCTTTCCAAAGTGACCATTCATTTCTCATCTATGACAACCAATAGCCTCGGGACTATTAATGTTTTCTGAATTCACACCTTTGCTATTCCCAGAGTCTCATGCATATTTTGTTTATCATTTCGCATATCTGGTTCGTTCAAAACCTTTTGGTTCTCTGTCTGTTCATCTTTCTATTCCCAAGATCATATTGTTGGTTCATATTTCTTTTCTGCCCCTAAAGTATATTGCTCATTCCTATTCATCTTCTAAACTAATCCAATAAGTCAGCCCGCCCTTTTGATCCTCCCAAGCACTTCCCTCCGCACTGACTCCAACCACGTCATCACCAAGCTGCGACTCCCTCTCAGCCGCTCCTCCACCACACGCTGACCACCTTCCTTCTTCTCCGCCTGGGCCTGCATCTACATCCCACGGCCCTCCCTTCATCTCTGCCTCTCCTTTCCCCTCACGCAACTCCTCGTTCCACCTTCTCTTTCCGGCTTCAGCAATCGTTCCACCACCGAACAGCTTCACTGACGCATCTCCTCCCTGTCCGCCTCAACCTATCACCATGGGTCCAACCGTGCTTCATCACTTTCCCCTTCGGCCAACCCTTTCCTCCTGCCTCGCAAAGCCTTGCAGTGCCGTCGTCGATCCCAGCCATAGCGTCCCTTTACTAATATATAGGTAATATATATATTCGTGTGATATATTAGTTTTTGTTGTTTGTCCATATTATAAGTCGGTTTATATTTAAGGGTTGGCATGTCTGTTAATGTATGTGTAAGCCTTAGTTATCTGTTAAGTAGTATATAGGTTATAGTGATAGTATATCATGCTTTGTACCAATGTCTTATACAAGTAAGCTTTATATAAAATATGTTTAAATGGTGTATATCTTATTTATTTATTTTTTTTGCATATGAACGTTTCCTTTGCTGATCCTATATATATTTTCAAGATTTATAGCCTATATTTTAAATTATACGTACATGAGTTTTGATTATAAGGAAAATTAAAAATTTGTACAAGGCTGTTTCTTAACTGATGTTTGTATATAAAGTTTATGCCGGTTTGTTTTTGTTTCATCCGTTTAGTCAACACGTATATATTGAAAATATATTGTTATATAGTTAAGGTATTTGTATGTTGTCAATTTATGCACAGTTAGTTCCGCTTATACACTTAGGTGTCAGTTGTATATTTTATAATCCTGTTACTTTAAAGTATAGTAGTTTTATATTATATTAGTTTGTACAGGAGTTATTATATGAATGCTATGTTATATGGTTCACTTCTCAAATAGTCCGAAGTAACTAAGTTTATCTGTATAAAGTTTATAGCACATTTTATTTTAGAACGGTAAGATGAGTGTTGGTTTATAAAATTTTATAGTGGTACATTTATAAAAAAATTTATTTTGGTTAAGAAAATAAATTATTAGAATAGTATATATTTTGTTTGGTCTACATCAAACAATTTCTGATCTATTTTCATCGATTTTAATTTATCAGCCTTGTTCGCCGAATTCGTGCCCATCTTATTTCGCTTTGGAATTCGTGTTTGGATCCACCATTCGCTTCCACTTTCGTTCATCTCTCTAGCCTCGAAAGGTGAGCAATCACTCACGATTAACGTTCTTTTATTTATTAAATTTGATTTCAATTGAAATGACAATTGAAATATGCTGCTGTTAGTAAATTACACTGTTATATATGCTATTACCTGTATCAGTTCACCTGTGACATCTGACACCATTATCTGTTAATTATTTATGCGATGATAATACAGTTTGGCTGATAATTGATTGATTGTTGAATTTATTGGATGTTAAATTGTTAATGTTAAAATGATAAATAGTATGCAATTGAACTTGATATAGGATAGTTAAATGTTAAATTTGATTTAATGACATTGTATAATATGACCCCTTGAACTGTTGAATTTATTGACACGTAGGATTTGTTTAATTACATCTTGAACCACTGAATGTATGTTGTTAAATTGATGATGTATGAAATTGTAAATAGATGACAAGTGAAAACCGTAATGTAATAATCTTTAATCTACATGAAATGATAGTGGAGATTCTAAAAATAATTATATTAATTCGTACAAATAACAATGCGAATTAATAGGGTTATTTCGGGATTACTTGAATTGATTATTGGATTGATATTGATTGTTATTATTGCTTGTTTATTTACTTTGACACCATCCCAGTTATCACACTGCAAGTTCCCTTTACTATGATTTGATTTTGAATTGAATTGGAATCGGGTTGAAATGATAAATACCCAAATTGAACTTTGACCTAGGATAGAGAATTAAATAAAACCCGATTGGTCAATAATTTGTTTAAAAATAAAACGAAGATTTTATTTGAATAAAGAATATGGTTTTGAAATGAAGTTGAAATTTGAATTTTTGATGAAAGGAAAATGTTAATATTTAATAATCTAAAACAAAAGATTAACAATGTAATCAATGAAAGAATGTTGTTTAATTTGAGAAATAATTGAATTAAGTTTGAAATTATTTAATAAATAAGTTTTGAATTATTTAATAATTAAATAAGATTGAATTATTTAATGATTAAATTGAATTGAATTCTTTAATAAGTAAAATTGAACTTTTGAATAAGTGAATTTACTTCGTAAATAATTGAAATTGAGTTTTCTTTATTAATTAAGTTTTTGGAAAATTATTTAAGTAAGTAAATAAGTGAAATTGAATTTTCTTAACAAGAAATAAAATGTGATTTATTGAAATTAATGTAAGACTTGAAATTTAAAGAATTTGATTTGATGAATTTAATTTAATTCAAATTTGTAAGTTTTGATAAAATGGAGTTGAACTTAAGTAATTGATTTAATGAATGAGAAGTTTAATAGAAATTGTTTTGAATGATAAATTAATTTAACGATATTAAACGAAATCGATAAATGAATTTAAATTGATTTGAATGTTAAATTAAAGTAATTTAAATGTTTTCGAAATGAAACTTGTGACGCCCCACCTCTATACCCACGCTAGCCAAGAACACTACGATGTAGTGCTGTCAACTAGCGCGGAGAATAAGGCTGTGGAGGAGCGACCATCCATGTAACTTCTTTGTGCGAGCACTGATATGTCAGATAGAATAGAATGCATATCTTTTAAGGAGGAAATCCGACATACCGATACAAACACAAAGCTATCACACAGTGGCTATATATAATCTTCGGAAACAAATATAGAAATAAACATAACATAAATCAGTCACAGACATCCATATCACAAAGGCGGAAGAAGATATGAATAAAAATACAACACATGAAAGTGTACATCAGAGTAGTGGTCAGAAAGATCCACGATAATACAAAAGAATAGCAACGCGTGCTATACCAAAAGAATACAACTACGAGTCCATATCTCAAGTGTATACAACAAAAGACTGCAAAACTAAATAGTTAGCCAAAAGTCAGAGTAGCAAATCCCGGGAGGAAGTCAAGCAGAAGCACCTGTAACATCTCGGTCTGACCCGAGTATTATTTAAGAAAATAATAAACGGATCAGTCTAACTATAAATATCAGATGACATGATATAAAATAATAGATATGGCATAAACATAGAATACCCATACTGACATACTACTATAAGTATGAAAATGATGATCAACAGGAGATCAACCGATGAGAAATGATCAATATCACAAGAATCTTCTCAAAGATCCAAAGAGGGCATCATACCCTAAACTTGTACTCATAACAAGTCAATGACATAAAAATCCAGAAATCAAAACAAGAAATCCAGAAATCATAAAAAGAGAAAGAGGCCTATCACATGATGGTCCGAAGACCATGGGGAGCTACCCCATATGTGTGAGTCGGAATCACACTGATTGAGGCCTAGGCTAACCAAAAAGCAGAAAGGTATGTGTGAATGGAATCACACAAGTGGTGTCTAGCCTAACCTCGCAAACATAAAGATATGTGTGAGTCGGAATCACACTACTTCGGCCTAGACTAACCTTGCGGACAAAGAGATGTGTGTGAGTCGGAATCACACTATTGCGGTCTAGTCTTACCTTGCGAACAAAGAGACATCGCACAATTGCTAGTCTAAATCATAAAATGATCATCATGATCAGCGAGAAGTGTCAATCACACCAAGCTAGTAAATATATGAGTTTAGCTTCATGTCCCATAACCACTTGCTTAACTTAAATATTTACGAACAAGCTGCAAATCTTCACTAGGAAATTGTCACGAAAAAGGGTTCAATCGAACAAGTCCAAGAGCTAACCGACGAAGTGAACGCAAGCGTTTCATACCACTCGTTTTACTAAGTCGTTTAAGTCAATTTCTCATTCGAGTGAAGTAAAGGCTTATATATATTAGTAGATTGGAAATCGGTTTGAGAAAACAAACTTTTGATATTAAAAATAGTGTTGAAATCGATTTGATGAAAGAGTTTTGATATTTACTACTAGTATTGAAACCTTCATATTTTTAAAGTGACAAGTCATAAAACGTATCACAAAAATTCACATTCGGAGACGTGAATAAAGTTCAAAGAAATCAATTCTCAAAACCATCAAAGTAAGAAGTTCGGTTAAATGGCTCTCTAAACGGTACGACCTAGAGAGGACAAAATGAGGTCTAACGACCTAAGGGTGATAGGGTCGAGCTACCTAACGAGATACCATCCTGAAAGAGGAGTCATCAAACTCGATAATAATTGATAACAATAAGTCGGATCGACAAAAATCGATAAACCTTGATAATTTGCTCGAAAATAGGCAAATTAGGCAAAATCAGCCATTCAGACGTCTAAATATTTATGACAGACGTCTGAATTTAATCTCAGACGTCTGAATTTTCATGACAGACGGCTCAGAGGTTAAAAATTGAAACAGAGAGCAGAAAACATTTTGAACTAAATTCAGACGTCTAAATATTTAGTGACAGACGTCTAAATTTGGTGACAGACGTCTGAAATAAATTTCAGACGTCTGAATTTTCCTGCTAGGCAAAAAAAAACAGCCTAGCTCTAAAATCGACGAATCCGAACCAAAATGCGATCGAACGAGCGATGAACACTAAGGGTTTACGCCAATCGGCAACCCAGTCTAATAGGCACTTCGATGCATCACCAAAAACATGTTCAAACATCCATAAAAGGATTTTCAAAGAATTGAACTCAAAACACTAAAAATTGGAATATTCACCAAATCAATCCAAACCAAGTGCAATTGCACAAGAATAAGTGTTAGGAATTCATACCTAACAATCGAAGATAAATATAGTTTAAGATGTGAGATAAAAATCTCACCTTTATACACAAGCACAAGTATGAAGGAGCTATAGAGCAATGGCAATGACAATCTCTTTTCAATCCCAACTCAACAAGCTTGATTCTAAGCTAAAAAGAGAAACATTTCCTAAATTAGGTTTAGTAATTTCTGAAATTGATAAGAGAGTGAGTTGGGGAAGAAGAAGAGGAGACTTACCAAAGCTTCTTCTATTGATTTGGAGCTAGAACTTGATTTGTAGATGGAAACTAGGGTTTTAGAGTTTTAATTTCCCATTCCACTCACCATTAATCTCTTTAGAACTGAAATGAAGAGGAGGAGGGAGTGAATGAAGAGGGGGTTTCAGTTTGGAGTGTTAAGTTAAAACATAGGGCTGAACCAAACCCAAACCCAAAGTGAAAATGGTCGAATTTTTGACTAGCTCCAAACATATCGAAGTTTACACTTAAAAAGATCGCAAACGACATTTTGAACTCAATGGGAGTGGTCTCGAGTCCTAATTTGACCGTATGCAAAAAGTGGCTTTTCGGACTAACATCCGATTAACGATTTTAAATATAAAAATATAAAATCGATAGATATGCGGGTTGTTACAAAACTTATATACGAACTTGAATCAATATTTGAATGGTTTTAAATAAAGATTGAAATTGAATTATAAGATTTTGAAATGAAAATTTGGAAGTTTGAATCATAAATTATTGGAAATTGGTTTTGAAAGACAAATGAAATGTTGGTTTGCGAATTGAAATTGAAATTGAAATTGATTTGGTTTTTGAAATATATAAACGACCAATCGGTGTAATAATTACGAAAGTTATTAAAGAGACCGGAATTCGGTTATGGATATACTCTCTATCTAAACCGAAAACCACTTTAATAACTATACGTGGAGTGATGATCCAGAATGAAGTGGTTGGAATGATGTACGTGATGACTGAAGAAAGAGAACGATGATGGATAGCCTTGACACTTGTGTCAAATTGGAAATGACTAAAACAAGGGCTGTGTCGGGCCAATGGAGGATTTGCTACCTCAAGTGGACACACTTCTTCGAACTACTTATTACTTGTTGTCGATTGGTGCACCCTTGATTTTGGGAGTGTTGTTTCACGGTGTTGCGGGCGCTGCGGCGTTGCGTTCTCACCAATCCGGATCAGGCGAACGGTAGTATCACTACCTTGGGTATTGCCTCATGTGCCTTGTCATACTTGTATTCCATTTATGCACGACCACTACGATTTTGATTTGTACCTTTAGTATATGGATTGCCCTCTGGTGACTTCCGGTTTTGGGGAAACTACGGTCTTGTATATGCTTTTGGGAATAAAAATGTGTTAAGGGTGGAATGGGCATTGACTTAACGCTATTTTGATATCTTATTATTACTGATAGACATTATCTACTTAGTGTATATTACTACCTAGTAGATAGTTTAACGGATCCTTAAAGGATGGTTATTCCAAAAATCCTTTGAGTTACTTGTATTTCAATTGCTATTTCACTTGAGTTGGATTTATTGATATAAGAATGTTAATCCTGACTCGAGTGTCTTGTGTTTTTGCTTTACGCTCGGGTCAGACTGAGTGATCCAGTATTCGAGACTCACCTTTGGAGTTGGAGCTTTGCTTGAAGATCCAGCCATCTATTCTGCTTTCAGTATTCGATGATTCCAGTGATGTATTCTGATTTGTATCTGGTTTAACTCTGATGTATCGTATTACTCTTCTGTTGTAAACTCTGATGTAACTTATATATTTATATAGTAGCTTCATGAACTACTATCTCTTTTATTTCCGCTGCAAATTATTACTCTGTGTCTATGATCTGTGATTATTTATTTACTGTATATGTTCAGTTTTGCCAAATTTAAATTAACAACGCGGTATTTTGAGCAATTCAACTCCGGCATGAGTGTCTACCTATACACTTATAATGGATGCGAATGGTCCAAAATTCTGGGTCGTTACACTAAATGTTATAGGTGTCATATGTTAATGAACATAGGTGAACAAATTTAAATAATAACATATCATACTTAACTATTTAATCACTAACCAATTCAAATTTAACAACATGTTTCAATCGTCATTTCATGTGAAATAAATTTACTAAACATATGAATGTCAATCGTGAGTGATCGCTCATCTTTCGCGGCTATGAAAACAACGAGAATAAGATGCAAACGGACACGGATAAGCATTAGTGCACTAAGCGGGCAAGCGTACACTAACGGGACAACAAGGCGAGTGACAAACTACTACCGTAAATCTCCGGACAGCAAGCATAAAAGAGTGCATCAACTACCGGACGAGTTCGATAAGCGGAGAGACGCGGAGTTGATCGAGTTTGACTGGGTGAAGCAAGTGGTGGTTGCTCGGTTCGGCTCAGCGAGGCTGGAGGGGTGCGTGATTGGTTCGACAGTGGAAAAAAAGGGCGGAGGTAGGTTGATGTATTGTCGAGCAAGGTGAGAAAGGCGGAGGGGAAGGCTGTCGGCTGTGTGAGGGGAGGAGGGTGGCTGCTAGGCATTCGGTTTTGCAGTAGGGAGGTGGGTGCCTGTAACGACCCATATTTTTAGCTATTTTAAATTATTAGGTGATTGTGGGATAAAAATGGGTAGAAAGAAAAAAATTTAATGATTTATTATTGTAGTTTATGGAATATAATAAAATTTTGAAATCAAAGATTTTGGCAATAACAGGTACTGAAATGAAATCCTATGTATTTAATGTGTTGTAATCAATAGCTTGGATTGAATAATAATGTTGAATTACTGTGAAATGGAAATAGTTGTTTTATTATTAAAATTAGTTTTAAAAGTAAATTTTATAAGTTAAATGACTTATATTTCAATTATAGTGATTTATTGAATAATTAAATCGTTTAAATTTAATTTTGGAAATTATTTGAATAATTGAATTCTTGAATTCTTGAATTATTGTGAACGGAATTGATATCGTAAATTGATTTAAATTTTATTTAAACAAGAATAGAGATCGTTTACTTTTAAAATTGAATTTAAAGGCGAATAGTTAGAAATTGAAAATTTTATATTTTATTCAACGAGTAAAAATAGCCATTTTGGCCACACTCTCGGAATTCGATGAAACTAGTTACATCGGATTCGTAATAGTGAGTTATTGTAGGATTTCAAGTTTCGTAGTGATCGGACTTGTCGTTTGGCCGTGCGAGTTTGAAACGTGTAGAAATCAATTTAAGGAATTCGATTAAAATAAATTGATTTTGAAAAGTTATCTTCCTCATACGATCAAATTAGGCCTCAAAACTAGTTTCTTTGGGTTCGGAATAGGGGTAAAACATTAGGAACGCCAGGCGGCATGCTTCGTTTGGAGTTCGGGATTTCACGGGTCGATCAGGCGAGATATTTTCGTATTAAATAATAAATATTATTTCACTCCTTCCAATAATACGTACACCCACACCCTATTTTTGTTCAACTCCATACTTGTTCCTTCCCTCTCCCCTTTTATTTTGAATCAACAACAGATCGAAATCAAAAGAAAAAAAAGAGAACGAATGAAAAAAAAAGAAATCTCGGTCTTAAAAAAAAGCTCGCTCGAAGTCGTGATTGAAGTGGGGAGACGGCAGCGCTTGCTGGAGGGTGGAGGCAGTCTAGGGTAGGTCGCAATTTTCACCACGTTCACCCACGCGACAATCTATTGGAGGATAGCAACATTACGAGGTGGTGCTGCAGTCGGCGCGTGGCCTAAGGCAAGGTGGAGGAGGAGCCCGCTCGATGATTTTTTTTAAAAAAAATTTAATGTCAGGATCTCGAACGAGCTCGCTGGAAGGAGGTATTGGGTTCGAGCGGCAGTAAGGTTAGGTTAAGTTTTAATTACATTAATTAGTTAATTTTATTTGTTAATTATAGTTTAGTTATTCGTTTCGCTAATTATCGCGTAATTTTTGCTTATAAGGTCCGTTTCGGACGAAATAAATTGCAATGGATTCTTATCGATGAAGGCTTCAGCTTGGAACCAAAGTGAGATTTATTTGAAGTTGAAAATATTTTCAGTTTCAAATAAAAGGTGAGTGGTTTATATGCTCACGATTGACTAAAATATTTTTATGTTAGTTAAATTGATATTCTGAAGTGATTTAAATTATTGTTTGGTAAATTTAACTGACATTGAAATCGATGTAGGAATTTACATGTTAGAAATTTTGAATTAACGATTAAACTGAAATTAGAATTAAATTGCTACTAAAATTCTTGATCATCGATAATTGATTAATTGTTGCGATTATTGATTGTTTGGATGTTGGTTGTGATGGATGAAAATTGGTTGATATTTGCATGATTGGATGTTTATTTATTGTATATATATCCTGTTATCATCTTATATATTATTTACAATATATAAAACTGTTAATCGAATTATTTCGAATAAATTAAGGAATATGTTGAAATGATATATACCTATGACATTTGTTTTGGATTGAAATGATATATATCCATCCCTGAATTAAATTGGAATAACTGATTCACTTGGCCATAGGGTAGAAAATTATATAAGGAAACCGGATTGGTTAAATTAAATGATTTCAGAAATTTTGATTTGAAATTATTTAAATGATTTGATTTTAAGAAAAAAAAATTGAATTTATGGAAATTGAATTATTTTCGAACTTGAGCTCGAAATTTTGAAATTTAAAGTTGATAACAGGAATGTTTTAAATAATTGAAGTTAAGATTTTTAAGTTATAATCGAAATATGATTTGAATTTTAGAAATTGATTTGTTTTAAAAGATTGGACTTTTATTCAAACTTTGAATATTGCTAAGTAAAAGTAATATAAAACAATAATTCAAAATTGAGCTCGGGATTGAATTAT
The DNA here is from genome assembly GCA_030737815.1 of Allium fistulosum. Lineage (NCBI taxonomy): Eukaryota > Viridiplantae > Streptophyta > Magnoliopsida > Asparagales > Amaryllidaceae > Allium > Allium fistulosum. The sequence goes on from CM060907.1 coordinate 1,017,789,464, forward strand.
ATTTGCAGATTTGGATCTTAAATTTAATATTGAAAGTTAATTTGATTTAAGTGTTTTGAATCGATATTTCTGAAAAATCGAACTCGAAATTTATATAAATCAAAATGGTTTAAATTTGAGATTTGAGTTGAAACTTAATCATTGAATCGGATAGTTGAAATTGGAATAAATTTGAAATTGAAATTGAAATTAATTTGGAATTGAAAGTGAAATTAATTTGGGATTGAATTGAAATTTATTCAAGTTGGAATTGAAATCAACTGAAATTGAAAGCGAAATTGAATTAGTTCGACATTGAAATCAAATTTTTTTGAATTAAAATTGGAATCGAAGTAAAATTCGACTTGAAATCGAAATTGAATCGATTAAATTGAAATGGAAATTGAAATTGTTTTGAATTGGAAAATTTGGAATTGAATCAGTTTGACTTTGAAACTATTTTCAAATAAATTATTTTAATATAAACAGTTTAAAATCTATCTTCTTAAATATTCAAATTATTTTGATTTTCCAAACTATTTTATTATAAGAACTATTTTCAACACTCAAACTATTTTCCATTAAACTATTTTTACTATTTAACTATTTTAAAACTATTTAAACTATTTTCTAAAAATTTAAACTAGTCAAAAGGGTGGAATGGTTATAGTTAAATCTTGGATTTAAGTGTGAAATGGGTTAAAGTGAAGTTATAACCTAAATTTTAATTCGAATCTTTTGAAGTGGAATCGATATATCGAACTGAATGACATTTGAAGTAAAAATATGATTTTTGAAGCGAATATGGTAATTTTGAAGTGAAATTAATTTTGAAGCGAATATGATATTTTGATATCAAAGATGAATTGTTTTCGAATTGTAAAAGTACCAACCGGTGTGTAAAACGATGTTTGGTTGTTAAAGAGACCGGGGCCTCTTATTGGCATACTCTCGGTCAATATTGGAACCACTTTGACAACCGTGTACGTGATGGATGATATCCAAAATGTAGTGGTTGAATTGGCAAACGTTTACTGGAATGAAGTAAGTGAACGATGATGGATAGCCTTGACACTTCTGTCATAATTAAAATGAGTAAAACATGAGCCTATGTCTGGCCAATGAGGTTAGCTACCTCTAGCGACGTTGATCCCTCGTATTACTATTATGATTTCGTACTCGATGGGTGCACCATTTGTTTGGATTGATGGTCGCTGTCGGCCACGTATGGGTTACGACCAGCCAGAAAGGGTAAACTGGTAGAATCCTACCTTGGCCATTGCCTCACGTGCTGTAACGACCCGTATTTTTACGGATCAAAAAGTTCGTTCAAATCTGGAATTTTCAGCATTTTAAGTCGTTTCAGATTTTAGGCAGAATTTTTCTAAGTCCTAGGTCGTGAACGACCTAAGAGCTAAGTCGTGACCGACCTATAATATGTTGGGGTTGGTGACCTAAAGATTTGGAGTTAGGTCGTAGGAGGATGGTAAGAGTTTAGGTCGTAGACGACCTAAGAGTTAACGGCCTGGAGATATGTCGTTAGGTAGCATATGTCGTATAGGAAGTAAGTCGTAGGTTGAGGCTTAGGTCGTAGCCGAGTTAAACATAGTTGGCGACTTATAGGATCGTGACCGAGTTAAGTGGTAAGTCGTGAGCGACTTAAGGAAAGTCTGCAACCTAAGGACTTAGCGAGTTAGTGTGTTAGCGATCTAAGGAAATTAGGGGATAAGCAGGAAGCGACCTATAGTAGTTCGCGACCTAAGGGTTAGCGAGTTAACAACCCAGTATGTTGCGACCTAGTGGATAGCTTGTTAGCGTAGTTAGGTCGTTAGGCGACCTAAGGAGTTAGGTCGCATAAGTTGTTATGTCGCATGGGTTGGTAGGTCGCTAGGATAGTTTAAGTGTTAGGTCGCGTGGGTCTAAGTGTTAGGTCGTAACATTGGTAAGTCGCTGGGTTGTTGAGGCGTTATGTGTTAGGTCGCTGAGAAGTTGAGTCGCGTCTTAGTGTTAGGTCATAGCCTATGTTTTAAGTCGAAAGCGACCTAGGAGTTAAGTGTTAGGTCGTAACATCGTTAGGTCGTAGGATGGGGAGTCCTGTTAGGTCGCTAAGCGCGTAAGAGGTTAGGTCGCGCGTGCGATGAGTCGCTGGGTGTTAGGTTGAAAGCGACCTAGAAGTTGAGTCGTATGTGCGCTAAGCTTCAGTTCTGTTAGGTCGTGCGCATTGTTAGGTCGCTGGGTCTGGCTTTGGTTAGGTCGAAGAAGTTGCTAAGTCGTAGGTCGGGGACGACCTAACTCCGAGCGACCTAAGGATTTTCTGCCTATAAATAGAAGGGGGTTGGCTTCATTTTGGGATCCGGATTTTGAAGCGACGAAGTGCTGCCATTTTGAGAGCTCGACTTCTACACTTCTTCACTTCTTTTCTCCACTCTAATCTAGTGCTTCCTTTCATCCAAATCGAAGATCAAGATTGAAGATACAAGAGCTAAAGTTGAAGATCTTCATCCTTTGAAGCGAAATTTCTTCATTTGAATCGGATTCGTGATAGTTCAAGCTTGGTCCTTCGCTGTCCAGATCTGAAGCATATTGATTTGAGGTTGTTTAGGTGATTTGGTGAGTGGTGATTATCTCTCACACGGATCCAAAGGAGTATATCGGATTGTTGGCTCGATTTGGTGTTAAAATAGTGATTTCCATCCATTTTCTTCATCCTAAGTGTAGATCCATATAAATCCATTGTTCATGATGATGTTACATCCATTTTATCATATGTTAACCTATGCAAGTTCCTTCATCAAGTTTGTAGAGATATAATCCATGTTTTCATGCTTATTGGACTTTCAACTCTTTAATTACGAAAATGCCATTATTGTGATAATTGTCTATCTAGATCTTGTTTGAATGCTTGATTGTTTGGATTAATGTTTGATTTGATTTATTGTTATGAATTAGATGACTGATGGTTTGATTTAGACCGAAGACGATTCAAAAGCTAAGGGAAAGGCTCTTGAATTGGGAAAGCTGCTCGTGGCATATGTAGCGGGATGATGAAGCTCTTATGCATAGATTTGATGATGTGATGTTGAGATGAGGCTTTGTGAGGATGTAATGAAGCGAGGCATCATGTGATGAAGACTTGGTCTAATCCAGACGGGATCATTCCAAGCATGTTGATAACTCGGTGATATGACTCGAGTTGAGGATAATGAATGGATATGAGAATAGTCGTCGAGGAGGATGACTAGGAGGCTTGGATAGCATCGTTGTTGAAGGTTCTAGCATGCTCTAAGCAAGAGTATGTTTGGGCAGATTCGATAGTCCCAACGGCCAATTGTTGATGGTCGAGTACTCTGGGCGGATTCGATAGTCCTAGGCACGGGCTGCGACGACGTGCGGGAGTTATGTCTAGAACCGGGGTTTCCATTAGCCCTTGACGGACGGCTGAAAGAATGTGCCGGTCATTCAATTAACGGTGATATCGAAGCAATGATAACAGTGATAGCCAGAGTCATGGATGTTTGGTTGTATCGTCATTCGGACTCAAGAGCAGTATTTTCTGGGTGCTTATCTGATTTAGGCCTTGGTACTTGGAAAACATCGCCCTTGACTCGAATGATTATTACTTTACTTTAAATTGTATGCTCTGCTATGTTGCTTCTGCTTAGTGTGTGTCTGGGGGCTATCACTGTAGAATGAGGTTGGAGTGGGAGGGTTGTATTCCTATTCCTTTTCCTTTATGCTCTTTTGGTATGTTGTTAGTTAATTTACTGCTCACTAAGACTGTTGTCTGACTCAAGGTTTTATGTTTTAATTCTTATCGCCTTGGGCTGTTCGTCCATTTTTGGGACGGGCAGACTAGGTAGCAGGTGGCAGGTGCTGTTCTCTTCTCACGATGCTGATATCGAAGACGAGCTGGAGGGTTGCATATTATCTTCTTATTATATGTACTGGATATTCCGCTGTCTTGTATTCTCTGAGTGTTATGTAGTGAGGCTTGATGTATTGGCTATTTGGATGCTTGTATTCAACTATTATGGAGTTTTATATGATGTCATTTTGTTCTGTAAAGCTTCACTATACATATGTTCTATTGTATTTTGTCCATGCGCTGTGAGTAATACGATAAAATTCTGTTGTCTTAATCTACCCTGACAATCGTCCATGGTCGCCTGGCACACTTTACAGCGCACTATCTCTAGATTCGGTGCAGGGGTCATGGGCGGTCGTCACACGTGCCTTGTCATATTTATCCTTATATGAACTCATTACGACTTTGGTTTAGTATTGTACCTATAGGTGACTCACTGGCTACCGACGTTACTAGTTGTGTTACAGGACCTGCATAGACTACATGCTATAAAAATGTGTTAAAATGGATCAATGTAAAGCCTTAACGCTATTTTGATATTTATTTTACTGATAGACATTACCTATTATAGTGTATACTATTATATATAAATTGTTTAGCAGATCCTTAGGAGATGAAAAATTCCGTAACATCCCTTAAGTTAAAATAATAAACGGATCAGACCGAGGTGTTTCAGATGCTTCCACTTGACTTCTTAGCAGGGACTATCTTCTGACTTTTGGCAAACTACTTTAGCTTAGCAGTTTTTTGTCTTTCATGTATACGAGATAGAGGCTCTTTGATGTATACTTATTCTTTTGTGTAGTACATGTACCTATTATTTTGGCTTGTAGTGGATCTTGTATGACCACTACTATGATGTTCATTTCTATGTGTATATTCATATCTGTTTTCGCCTTAGTGATATGAATATCTTTGACTGGTTTTTTGTTGTGCTTATTTTATATTGATTTCGAAGGCCACTTAGCCACTGTGTAGTAGATTAGAGTTTGGATTGGATATGTCGGATTTCCTCTTGGAATGAAATGCGTGACTTACTATCTAACATATCGGTTCTCGCTCAAATCAATTACACAGTTGGTCGCTCCTCAACAGCCTTATTCTTCGTACTAATTGACGGCATTACCCAGTAGTGTCCTTGGTTAGTGTGAGTATAGAGGTGGGGCGTAACAGCTTGACACTGTTACACTCATATTTCGTGATATTGATTTGACTTACGTAAGAGTATTTTAGTCCTGACTCGAGTGTTTTGTCTTTTCATTACGCTCGGGTTAGCCCTGAGTTTTTTCAGTGCATTGAAGGTCATTTTCCGGAGGACGAAGACGAAGTTTTGGTATATTATTACTATTATTATTCTCTTCTTCATGCTGTTCTGCTGCATTATTTATTTATCCCTCATATATATATATATAACTCTGATAAATGTTGTATAGATTAAAATCAGATGTATAATATAAATAGCTTTATGAACTGTTTATTTGATTATTATATTTTGTCGTTCCGCTATGAGATTATGTGTTTGTTTTCTTCTTCTTTCCTTATTTTTCTTAATTTTCCACATTGATTATCCACTGTAACGACCTAGTATTTTGGACCATTCAAATCGATAATAATCCACACATGTCAGACTTGAATAATTCAAAATAATAGATTGTTAATTTAAATTTGGCAAAACTTAGCATATACAATAAATAAATAATCACAGATCACAGACACAGAGTAATATAACAATAATGCAGCGGAAACAAAAGAATAGTACTTCATGAAGCTACTATATATATATAACAGAGTTAAACAAGATACAACAGAGGTCTCGAATACATAGATATCTCAATACAATAGTCAAATACAAGATCGGAATACATCACTGGAATCAACTGAATAACTGAAAGCTGGATAGATAGCTGGATCTCCAAGCGAAGCTCCAACTCCAAAGGTGAGTCTCGAATACTGTATCACTCAGTCTGACCCGAGCGTAAAGAAAACACAAAACACTCGAGTCAGGATTAACATTCTTATATCAATAAATCCAACTCAAGTGAAATAACGACTGAAATACAAATAACTCAAAGGATGTTTGGGATAACCATCCCTTAAGGATCCGTTAAACTATCTACTATGTAGTAGTGTACGCTAAGTAGATAATGTCTAATCAGTAAAGTACGATATCAAAATAGCGTTAAGTCATGGCCCATTCCACCCTTAACACATTTTATTCCCAAGAGAATATACAAGACCGTAGTTTCCCCAAAACCGGAAGTCACCAGAGGGCAATCCATATATTAAAGGTACAAACCAAAATCGTAGTGGTCGCGAATAGGATAATCAGTATGACAAGGTACATGAGGCAATACCAACTAGGATACTAGTAGTTGCCTGATCCGGACTGATGTTGGGCATAGCAGCTACTACCCCAACACCGCGAAACAACACTCCCATAATCGAGGGGTGCACCCAAATCGAGTCACATAAGTAATAGATAAGGTATCGAAGAAGTGTGCCCGCTAGAGATGGAGATCCTCAATGGCCCGGCGCGGCTCCTGTTTTAGTCATGTCAGGGGTCATCCAAAATCGTTCTCTTTCTTCAGTAAACGCGTTCATCAAAACCATCCACTTCGTTCTAGATCAACACTCCGCGTACATTAGTTATTAAAGTGGTGTCGGTATCGACAGAGAGTATGTCCATATCCGATCCCGGTCTCTTTAATAACTACGTATTATTACACCGATGGTCATTTAATAAATTTTCAAAATAGTTATATTTCAAAATTGACATATCATTGCCATTTCAAAACCATATCAATACGATATCACTTTTCCTTCAAATAAATCCATTTCCAAAATCATATCACTTCCCAAAGTTACATCGCTTTCGAAATCGTAAGTCTTTTAAATCAAAACACTTTGGAAATCAAAACCTTGAAATTCATAACACTTTGAAATCCTAACACTTTCCTCTTAAACAGTTTAGATATTAAAATTTGTATACATAGAAAAATAGTTTATAAAATAAAATAGTTTATATAAAATAGTTATTAGTTAAAATAAAATAATTTATATTGAAAATGATTTATATTAAAATAATTTATATTAAAATTTATAAAGTAAAATATAAATAGTTTTAGATATAGTTTAAATACTTTATATAAAAATAGCTTCCTTAAATTTCACAAATAAATTCATATAAACTCGAATTCCAAAATTAAAATTCAATTAAATCTCAAATCATCAATTTCAATTCAATTTAGTTTCTCAATAAACCCTTTCAAATTATCGATTTCAAATGCCTATTTGAACCATAAATAAACCATTTCAATTTCCATATATTTCAAAGTTTAAATATTCGACATTTCAAAACTAAATTCGATAATTCAATTTATGTCCCAATTTAATTTCACTACATTTAGTTTCTGAAATATTTCTTTAATCATTTCAATACATCAAAATACAACTTCAATTTACAAATTTATATAGACAAAATATCCCATTTAAATTTATATAAGTTTGAAATATTCATTAAGCCACTTCTTAATTAATTCAAGTTATAAAACATATCTTAAAATTTCAAATTTAATAGATTTCAAATCAACTTATTTAAGTATAATTCTTAAATAATTAAGAATTCCAAGTCAATTCAAATTTATCTTTCAACCTGAAACATTATAAATTCTATATTTAAAAATATAAATTTTACATAAATACTTAAACATATTTCATATTGATTCAAATCAACTTTATTAAATCAACTTTAATAAATCTTTAAAATCATTATTTATTAAAACCATATATTTCTTTCAAAACCGTAGAAATGTTTTTCAAAAACATCTATATATAGACCAACGGTGTTTGTATATAATTTTCTATCCTATGGTCAAGTGATACGGATATTTATCATTTCAATCCGCAATTTAAAATATATTCGGGTATATATCTTTTCAACCCGAAATCCAAAATTCAATTTAATTTGAAAATCGCTTGGGTTTATCATTTCAACCTATAACGATTTTCTCCTATTCTAAAGTCCGTTCGGGTATGTATCATTTCAACCCATAGTGATTCTATACTAACAGGGAACTTGCAGAGTGATAATAGAAATGATAATAATATAACAACGGTAACAGGCATATATCATCAGTATAAATAACAGATAAGGGTGTCAGATGTCACAGGTGAACAGATACAGATGATGGCATATATATATCAATATAAATAACAGATAATGATGTCAGGTGTCACAGGTGAATAGATACAGATAATGGCATAGATATAGCAATATAAATAACTAACAGCGGCATATTTCAATTGTCGTTTCAATTGAAATCAAATTTAATAAATAAAAGAACGTTAATCGTGAGTGATTGCTCACCTTTCGAGGCTAGAGAGAACAGGAGATGACATGGATATGCACACTGATAAGGACACCGAAATTTGAATGACAAATCGAAGCAAAGCAAAAATCGGTACGAATTCAACGATCAAAGCTGAAAATGAGAAATTGATGAGAACGATTGAATCAGTTGATATAAATTAAACTATATATATATATATATATATATGTTTTCTGAAATAAATTTTAAAAACATATATTTTGTTTTCAAACTTATATTTACCCATACATATAAAATAAAGTATACACTCATACATCTTATAAAAGAAATCGTCAACCAAACTTATATATCATATTATAAATTCTAACACATGCATTAAAATGTATAGGCGAACACTTAAACTATATTGACAAATATGCAAACTTATATTTAACAATTTATAAAATATTTCAAACATATAATATTTGTCTTGTAAACTGTTGCAAATATTTATGTAATAATACTTCTGAATAACTTTATATATATCAAAGTATATATTTGTCAATACAGAACCAAACTTGTACAAGTAAAATGTAAACTTTACTAACATATCATTTTACTATTAATAGACTAGTAACTTAAATAAACTTATCACAAAAAAAATTATTATAAAAATATATGCACAAATCATATGCGGAACATAAGTCAGAACAACAAACAAATAGATAGTAGGCATATCACGCTGTAACAGCCTTTAGATTGAAATCTAAAACAAGCAAGAAGATAACATATGCAGACTCTATAATATAAGTTAGGAATCCATATACAATAGGTTATATGCAAAATTATATAATAATATACAAACTGCCGTATAAATTTACATATATATATCGTATATATATTTCCTTCCGAGTCAAAAGTTATGAAACCTGTATGTTTAAGAACAGCTTATATATACGAATATATCAATATCTAAGCCTACCTAGTAACATGTTTATATAATATTCATTATTAACTTATATACATAACTTTCCTATATTATAACCTATATACTTCTCTTTATATGAATACTGTGAGCATAATTTATACTACACATGTATGTAACCAGTATAAACTTGTTTTGAAGCAGCAAACTTGATATATAAACTAGTATCAACTCACATAACAAATAACCATATATATATAAATTTAAAAATCAATATAAATAAACAAATAATTTACTAAAAAAACCTATGCATATATGTATAAAATTATCAGATCAAAGTGTATAAAATATCTATTTAAAACCAAACAAAATTTCGAAAGTTAATATATATATAAATCTTCACAGAATATAACTTGTAAAATTGGAAACGGTTTAAATGTATATATAGTGCTAACTTATATTACCTACCTGCTATACTAGAAGAAGAAGTGGAGGAAGGCCACCAAGGTGGAGGCCACGGCCAGGTATGGGAGGAGGGGAAGCTCGGTGAGGGAGACATGGTGGAGGAGGCACGTGAGTTGCTTGGAAAATGAGAGTGGCGAGAGGGAAAGGCGGGTCTCTGGTGATCGGCGAGGCTGGGTGGAAGGCGTGCGGAGATGGGGTGATGTTGTAGGCGGCAGGTGGTGGGAGTCGGTGACGTGGGGAGGAAATTTGAGGGAGAGGGGATGCGAGCTCTGGTTTGGAAGATTGAAAGTTGCGTGAGTAGTGGGAAGGATCTGGGAAAAAGGATGGAGCAAAAAGAAAAATGTAAAAGGAAGAAGAAAAGATGTGTCACCTTTAAAGAATAGTAACAGAGCAAACAAAGAAAATGAACTGACACCAGTGCAATAAAGAATTAGCAACAGTCAGAAGAATTGATTTCGTAAAATTTAATAAAGCAATTATGGGCTGATTGGACAGTACGTTTCAAATTTGAAACATAACGGAAAAAGTTAAGTCACAATTTCGGTACCGATACGACGCACAGTTTATTGTTTCAGTCGCGTACCGGATCTCAAAACACAGAATTGAATATACCGTAGAGATCAGCATGACGAGACGATCAAAACGATATACAGATATTAGCGATACGATTGAATTATAAAAATTCGAATTTCCGCAAGTAGAAAATGCAGCCAAACCCAGAAAAATAAGATCGACAGAGCTATAGAAGTCCGAATTTGGAAAAACAACAAACTGACATCTTGCTCAGAAGATGGTTTAGAATTTTTCTATGTAAAAATATTTAGGTTTCGGAAACATTTTATTTTCATCGTTTTTTAACTGATTAAATTGAAGTAAATTTACGCGCGAAATAAATTTTCATATTTTCGGACGAAAATTTACCAGTTGCTATGTTTAATTAGACGCATTCCAAATATCAAATTTATATTTCAAAATTTTATCGTTTAAAATTTCGCAAAATTTCAATTAATAACGTTATTAAAACCAGTTAAATTTACGGGTCGTTACATTCTCCCCCACTCAAAACTTTTCGTCCCCGAAAAGGAACGAGGTAGGAGAATAGAAACAACCAGAAAGAAAACAGATTTGAAATACAAAATAACAATTAATTTAAACCATATAAATTCAAATTTAAATTAATTGATATTCAATAATTGATTTAATCCATTTGATTTCACTTAAGTGAAATCAATCTTAATTATTTCTAAGTTTATTATCTTATCATCCAATTATGTTTAATTAACAAAAATCATAAATTAGAGTAGTCATTTAATAAAATCATATTTATTCAACAAATTTAATTCTTTTTTTATTCCAAATTATTATTAAGTTTATTTCACTTAATATATCTTATTACATATATTTAAACCATATAGATTTATTTAAACCATATAAATTTCAATTTTAAATTAATTTATATTCAATAATTGGTTTAAATTTTAGGTATTTCCATAAGTTGATCTAATTTCAATTTGTTAATTCTTTCAGAACAAAATTTATTATATTCATCTCATTCAATTAACTTATTGTTCTATTTATTTCAATTAACATTTTATAATTAAAATTTAAGTATATAACATTTATTATAACACTCAAATTTTATTCATAAACATTTTATATTGTATATTATCCAATTACAATTTAACTTCTAAATAATTTAGGTAAGTTATATTGAAATGCAATTTAGTACTATACAAATAAAATTTTCAAATTCAATTATCTCAAGTTTAAATATTTATCCAAAAATTTTGACTTCAGCTTATAATTGAAATCATCTTTAAATCATAAACTTAAGAATTTAAATCTCCGATTTACTTCAAAAATTTTGAGATAAATATATATAGTATATTTCAGATCAAAATTTTATCTTTATATATATAATAAATCAAGCCATACCATAGAAATTCAAATCAAATTAAATTTCCAAACCTTTTAGAGATAATTATGTGTATACTATATATATTAATCCAAATTAAATTTAAAATAATATACCCATATATATATAATTCAAATCAAAATATTTTTCCAAAACAAAACCGTAGCAAAGCTACAGAATGGTCTCTCCACTTTGAAACTCGAAAATGAATGTCGATGACGCTGCAGTCATCACCGAAATTATTTTCCAACGACAAAAGAGAAGAGTACTGATTTCAACATTTTAAAATTCTTTGAAAACGGTTTCTATTCGAAAATACCTTTAATAATATACACTTTAAAACCAAAGTTGAAATCACCGGAAATCAAATTCTCAAATTCCCCATTTTTAAAATTCATTTCGATTCCAAATAAATTTATAAACCATGTTTATAAATTCATTTAGAACAATAAATGATAATCAAATATTATCATTCAACAACCAATTTAATTAACTATTTAATTCCAAAAAATCCTATACTTATATATATAGATATAATATAGTCATACGAATCTATTCAATTTACCAAATTTGAAATAATATTGTGTCAGTTTGCTCTATTCAAGTGTTTTGGAAATCCTATCGATAGCGTTGATCAGACGAATCGATCGAAAACCCAAATCAACATCAACAACTCAAACAACACAATATATAAAACATTTTAATATTAATTACAAATACACTCCCTCACTCGGATATCCTCGAATGGATTTCAAAATAAAGATAGAGATTCAGATTAGAGAAACTCTAACTAAAAGAATTCAACTAAAAGGTAGACCCGATAGGGAGATAAGATAATTGAGTTTTCAAACAGAAGATGGACAAACTTATATAAATCGTGGGTAACCTTAACCGGGTCAACCGTGATTCCAAGAATAAATTCGATGTAGAATTTTACGACAAATCGACATTCGATCTCCAAAGATAGAATTCGGGTATAACAAAAGATAACAGCATCGTAAACCGAGGATATAGAAATCTTCGGTGAATCAATGCTGGTTGTACAGGAGTTTCACTCTTTTACAAATTATTCAGATATTGGTGAGACCGCCGAATTATTATAGAGATTATTCGAAGTGGAGTTATGGGATACTCCATAATCAAAAGAAGACAAATAGGGAGAGACAAGAATTAATTTTGGAACCGCAGGGAGCGTTCCAAAGTTCAAAGGAAATCGAGTCAAAAGGAAGAGATTCAAGCTCGAATGAAAGTGATTCTGTATTTGAATTTTACTCTATATGCTGAGTTTTGCCTAAAACCAGAGCTCTGATACCACTTGTAACGACCCAGTATTTTGGACCATTCAAATCGATAATAATCCACACATGTCAGACTTGAATAATTCAAAATAATAGACTGTTAATTTAAATTTGGCAAAACTTAGCATATACAATAAATAAATAATCACAGATCACAGACACAGAGTAATATAACAATAATGTAGCGGAAACAAAAGAATAGTAGTTCATGAAGCTACTATATATATATATAACAGAGTTAAACAAGATACAACAAAGGTCTCGAATACATAGATATCTCAATACAATAGTCAAATACAAGATCTGAATACATCACTGGAATCAACTGAATAACTGAAAGCTGGATAGATAGCTGGATCTCCAAGCGAAGCTCCAACTCCAAAGGTGAGTCTCGAATACTATATCACTCAGTCTGACCCGAGCGTAAAGAAAACACAAAACACTCGAGTCAGGATTAACATTCTTATATCAATAAATCCAACTCAAGTGAAATAACGACTGAAATACAAATAACTCAAAGGATGTTTGGGATAACCATCCCTTAAGGATCCGTTAAACTATCTACTATGTAGTAGTGTACGCTAAGTAGATAATGTCTAATCAGTAAAGTACGATATCAAAATAGCGTTAAGTCATGGCCCATTCCACCCTTAACACATTTTATTCCCAAGAGCATATACAAGACCGTAGTTTCCCCAAAACTGGAAGTCACCAGAGGGCAATCCATATACTAAAGGTACAAACCAAAATCGTAGTGGTCGCAAATAGGATAATCAGTATGACAAGGTACATGAGGCAATACAAACTAGGATACTAGTAGTTGCCTGATCCGGACTGATGTTGGGCATAGCAGCTACTACCCCAACACCGCAAAACAACACTCCCATAATCGAAGGGTGCACCCAAATCGAATCACATAAGTAATAGATAATGTATCGAAGAAGTGTGCCCGCTAGAGATAGCGATCCTCAATGGCCCGGCACGGCTCCTGTTTTAGTCATGTCAAGGGTCATCCAAAATCGTTCTCTTTCTTCAGTCAACGTGTTCATCAAAACCATCCACTTCGTTCTGGATCAACACTCCGCGTACGTTAGTTATTAAAGTGGTTTCGGTATCGACAGAGAGTATGTCCATATCCGATCCCGGTCTCTTTAATAACTACGTATTATTACACTGATGGTCATTTAATAAATTTTCAAAATAGTTATATTTCAAAACTGACATAGCATTGCCATTTCAAAACCATATCAATACGATATCACTTTTCCTTCAAATAAATCCATTTCCAAAATCATATCACTTCCCAAAGTTACATCGCTTTCGAAATCGTAAGTCTTTTAAATCAGAACACTTTGGAAATCAAAACCTTGAAATTCATAACACTTTGAAATCCCAACACTTTCCTCTTAAACAGTTTAGATATTAAAATTTGTATATATAGAAAAATAGTTTATAAAATAAAATAGTTTATATAAAATAGTTATAAGTTAAAATAAAATAATTTATATTGAAAATGATTTATATTAAAATAATTTATATTAAAATTTATAAAGTAAAATATAAATAGTTTTAGATATAGTTTAAATACTTTATATAAAAATAGCTTCCTCAAATTTCACAAATCAATTCATATAAACTCGAATTCCAAAATTAAAATTCAATTAAATCTCAAATCATCAGTTTCAATTCAATTTAGTTTCTCAATAAACCCTTTCAAATTATCGATTTCAAATGCCTATTTGAACCATAAATAAACCATTTCAATTTCCATATATTTCAAAGTTTAAATATTCGACATTTCAAAACTAAATTCGATAATTCAATTTATGTCCCAATTTAATTTCATTACATTTAGTTTCTGAAATATTTCTTTCATCATTTCAATACATCAAAATACAACTTCAATTTACAAATTTATATAGACAAAATATCCCATTTAAATTTATATAAGTTTGAAATATTCATTAAGCCACTTCTTAATTAATTCAAGTTATAAAACATATCTTAAAATTTCAAATTTAATAGATTTCAAATCAACTTATTTAAGTATAATTCTTAAATAATTAAGAATTCCAAATCAATTCAAATTTATCTTTCAACCTGAAAGATTATAAATTCTACATTTAAAAATATAAATTTTACATAAATACTTAAACATATTTCATATTGATTCAAATCAACTTTATTAAATCTTTAAAATCATTATTTATTAAAACCATATATTTCTTTCAAAACCGTAGAAATGTTTTTCAAAAACATTTTTATATAGACCAACGGTGTCTGTATATAATTTTCTATCCTATGGTCAAGTGATACGGATATTTATCATTTCAATCCGCAATTTAAAATATATTCGGGTATATATCTTTTCAACCCGAAATCCCAAATTCAATTTAATTTGAAAATCGCTTGGGTTTATCATTTCAACCTATAACGATTTTCTCCTATTCTAAAGTCCGTTCGGGTATGTATCATTTCAACCCATAGTGATTCTATACTAACAGGGAACTTGCAGAGTGATAATATGTAACGACCACGACTTTCTCTCCATAGAAAGTCGTATCGCTAATAAGAAAGAAAGGGATAGAAAGAGAAAAGAAGAGAAAGAAAGAACTAAACAATATCAGAATCTCACAGCGGAAACGGAACAAAATATAATATATCATATAACTATTACATAGTATCATATACATCTATCAGAGTTACACTGTGACGCCCCACCTCAATACCCACGCTGGCCAAGGACACTACGATGTAGTGCTGTCAACTAGCACGGAGAATAAGGCTGTTGAGGAGCGACCATCCATGTAATTGATTATCACACGGTGGCTATAAAATAATCTTCGGAAACAAACATAGAAATAAACATATCACAAAGCAGTCACAGACATCCATATCACAAAGGCGGAAGAAGATATGAATATATAACTAACACATGAAAGTGTACATCAGAGTAGTGGTCAAAAAGTTCCACAATAATACAAAAGAATAGCAACCTGTGCTATACAAAAAGAATACAACTATGAGTCCATATCTCAAGTGTATACAACAAAAACTGCTAAACTAAATAGTCAGCCAAAAGTCAGAGTAGCAAATCCCGGAAGGAAGTCAAGCAGAAGCACCTGTAACATCTCGGTCTGACCCGAGTATTATTTAAGAAAATAATAAACGGATCAGTCTAACTATAAATATCAGATGACATGATATAGAATAAAAGATATGGCATAAACATATAATATCCATACTGACATACTACTATAAGTATGAAAATGATGATCAACAGGAGATCAACCGATGAGAAATGATCAATATCACGAGAATCTTCTCAAAGATCCAAAGAGGGCATCATACCCTAGACTTGTACTCATAACAAGTCAATGACATAAAAATCTAGAAATCAAAACAAGAAATCCAGAAATCATAAAAAGAGAAAGAGGCCTATCACATGATGGTCCGAAGACCATGGGGAGCTACCCCATATGTGTGAGTCGGAATCACACTGATTGAGGCCTAGGCTAACCAAAAAGCAGAAAGGTATGTGTGAATGGAATCACACAAGTGGTGTCTAGCCTAACCTCGCAAACATAAAGATATGTGTGAGTCGGAATCACACTACTGCGGCCTAGACTAACCTTGCGGACAAAGAGATGTGTGTGAGTCGGAATCACACTATTGCGGTCTAGTCTTACCTTGCAAACAAAGAGACATCGCACAATTGCTAGTCTAAATCATAAAATGATCATCATGATCAGCGAGAAGTGTCAATCACACCAAGCTAGTAAATATATGAGTTTAGCTTCATGTCCCATAACCACTTGCTTAACTTAAATATTTACGAACAAGCTGTAAATCTTCACTAGGAAATTGTCACGAAAAGGGTTCAATCGAACAAGTCCAAGAGCTAACCGATGAAGTGAACGCAAGCGTTTCATACCACTCGTTTTACTAAGTCGTTTAAGTCGATTTCTCGTTCGAGTGAAGTAAAGGCTTGTATATACTAGTAGATTGAAAATCGGTTTGAGAAAACGAGCTTTTGATATTTAAAATAGTGTTGAAATCGCTTTGATGAAAGAGTTTTGATATTTACTATTAGTATTGAAACCTTCATATATCTTTAAAGTGACAAGTCATAAAACGATGGTAGAAACAAATCAATTCACGTTCGAAGACGTGAGTAAAGTCCAAAGACGTCAATCCCAAAACCATCAAGTAGAAATTCTGATAAATGCTTTTCAGAAGAGATTGCCTACGCAGAGTAATACGGTCAGGTCGCGGGGGTCCAGGGGGCAGCGCCCACGGCGGGGTGCGGGGCAGCGCCCCGTCACGGTACGACTTAGCGAAGGCAAGCTGGTCCAGTGGTAGCATGACCGAGCTAAGGAATGGTGCAACTCAACCAGATGAACGACTTAAGGAAGGCGAGCGACTTACGACTTAAGGGAGGCAAGCGACTTACGACTTAAGGGAGGCATGCCTTGCGACCTAGCAGAAGAACAGGTCGAACGACCTAGGGGAAAACAGGTCAAAACGACCAAGTGCTAACTCGCGAACGAGTTACGACTTAAGAGGGTTCTGCGACCTAAGTGGGATGCGCGACCTAAGAGTTTAAGGGTCTTCGACCTAACGAGTTAAGAAGGTCCAACGACCTAAGAAAAAGTAGTTCATACGACCTATGAGTTCACGCGACCTAACAAGGCTAAGGACAAGGTCGGAGACGACCTACGACTTAAGGTTTTAAATCGCGAACGACTTAGTACTTGCTTATCTCGCGAACGACTTAAAGTCAATACGACTTAACGACTTAAGCTCAAATACGAGCTACGAGCTAAGGTCTATACGACCTAACGACTTATCTCAGTACGACCTAAGCCAGGACGAGATAGCAGAAGGCAACGACTTAAGTCTTAACTCGGGGACGACCTACGACTTAAGGTCATACGACTTAACAGTTTAAAAGCCAACGACCTAGGACTTAAGAGCCATACGAGCTACGACTTATCACTTAACTCGCAAAAGACCTAGCGAAGGCAGAACACCCAGAACGACTCAGGCCTTTAACTCGTGAACGACTCAAGGAGTTAACTCGCGAATGACTCAAGGAGTTAACTCGCGAACGACTCAGGCCAGGCGAACAGAAATGCACGCGCGCGACTTAAGCCCTTAACTCGTGAACGACTCACGACTTAGGCTTAACTCGTGGACGACTCAGCGAAGGCCAGAACGACTTAAGGCCAGAAAAATCACCAAAACGCTGAAAATTGAAGTTTTTCGCCAATCCAATCCAAACCAAATGCAAGTGTTGATGCAAATACAATAGGGGATCATTCCCAACAGTCCAAGATAGATATAGGCAAGATGTGAGATCAAAAATCTCACCTTTTCCACGAAATTGATGAAGATGGAGATTGAAAGCAAGGAGAAGCAACCCTAAACTTGAATCCACTATCTTCTACTTGAATTTGGAGTTGAATCACGGATTTGCAATGGAATTGGAGTTTGGAGTTTTAATTTCCACTTCCCACCACCATTTTTGATGAAGCTTGAATGTTAAAACAAAGGGTGAATGAAGTGAGGAAGGGGGTTGGGCTGAACTAAGGAAGTGCAGTCCAAACCAAAGTCTCAAGCGGGAAAAGTGACGAAAATTTCACTATCTCCAAACATATCGAAGTTTACACTCAAAAAGATCGCAAACGTCATTTTGAACTCAATGGGGGTGGTCTCGAGTCCTAATTTGACCGTATGCAAAAAGTAGCTTTTCGGACTAACATCCGACTAACGATAAAATATTTAAATAAAATATTTAAATATAGAATCGATAGATATGCGGGTTGTTACATACACAGATTACACATCATATACTAGACAGTTATAAACATCTGTCTAGTTATTACAACTCAATACAAAACAAAGATCTAAACAAAGATCAACACAGCGGAAACTACTATCTATATCTACAACGCTGAAGCCTCCTGCTCCATTGCTCCTCCACAATTCGTCAAGGCTAACCTGAATTCCCTTGGCTACTCGTAAAAATTTGAGTACCCAAGAGTTTATAAAACAGAAATAAACAACTTGGGTCAGACATGGGTCTGGTGTGAGTAACAGGTTAAACTTGTTTAACTTCAAAACCTTTTGAAAGAAAGGGTATCACGTAAGACTCCCCACAAATAAACATGGGTAAGTTTTTACCTTACGCTAACCAAAACATTTGATAGGAAATTCGATTGTATTATAATAGGGTCTAGGGTTTTCAAGTAAATAAGAAATAGCTGAAATTGTTACATTATTAAATTCCAGCATACTAGCCACAAAGTGGGTTATACAATCAGTCCGTTGGCACTTATTGGATTTTGGATTCCATACAATGGCAGGGCTACCGGGGTACCGCCCGTCACAGTACGTGGCCTAGATCACCGTACCGAGGATCACTCCCAATCCCCTGCAACACAAGGTCGGAACATCCCTTACTGGATAATTCCCGCACAAGATACCTCACGGTTGGGATCAGCAACCGCACCACTAAGTCGAAAATAGAAAGGGACATCTAGACAGAGGTAACCTTGTCCTACTTGGGTGCTACCCACTAACCTTGCTGCACCTCCCCTGTTTTAGCCATTCCCGGTTTGTGAGGCTTGAGGTCACGATTACCTTAGAAAAGAACACATCACTTAGAATGCTCATCGTCCACCTAACGATGTTCTGAAAGCATTCAATCCATACAAGTTCGTTCCGGGTTCGAACGAAACCGAAGGCATTATCTCGTTACACTCGTTTTGGAATCACCCTCAGAGTTAACGACAATAACCCTTGCACTCTGAATCTTCATCTTCACTTGATTCACGACCTATCGTTAATTTGGATCGATGTGGTATTCGGGTCTCCAGACCTGGAAATCCGGTATACGGAAACCCGATCCCGGTCTCATCGAAATCCAAAGCGTATCTTTTAAGGCCAAGTTGTTTTAAAGGTTAAAACAATTCAATTCATTATCTTTATACACATAGAAGGATAATTCACAATAGATAATCAACATTATCAGATAATCCATATTATCATCACAATTCAACTAAACATCCATATCACACAACATATATCTCATCAGAGATATCAATCAATGCAAAGCATTCAATATTATCATCCATTCTTAAGTAATGATTTATATCATCTCTAATTAATTTAAAGAATTAAATTAATTACTTCATTTTATAAATCCTTCTTACTTAACCATTAATTAATTACAATTTAATTAATTAATTATCTTCTAATATTTCATTTCAATTAATCATCTTTGATTAATTATCTTTTAATTACATCCAAGTAATTTATCTTTAATTAATTATTTAAATTAATTATCCTTAACCACTTATAGTAATTAACCTTTAATTACTGCATTAATTAATTAACTAAAATTAATTAAATTAATCACTATAATTAATTACATTAATCCTTAATTAATTACATTAATTAATCACTTATTTATTAATTATTACTTAATTAATCAATCTTAATTACATCATTAATTATATTAATTAATGATCCTTAATTACAACTTAATTATTAATTACCTAATTAAATTAATTACATTAAGTAATTAACCTTTAATTAAACAGCATTTATTAATCACCTTGATTAATCTTCAATCGGTAATTAACTACCCTTAATTACTTTCACTAACTAAATTAATTACTTCCTTAATTAATTTCTTAATTAATCCCTTGATTAATTATTCAAAGTAATTAACTCAAATTACTTTTATTAATAAAATCATTATTCAACTAATTACTTCCAGTAATTATCATATTATTTACTTCCCTAAATAATCTTACCTTAATAATTACATTAAGTAATTATTATCAAATCATCTCTTGATTATCCTAAATTAATTAAACTTAATTAATTAACTTACCTAAATCAAATTAACTTCAATTAATTACAATAAGTAATTAATTCTTAATTACTTCCAATAAGTAATTCCATTTAAACAATTTCACAAATGATTATCTTTAAATTAATTAATCTAATTAATTATTAAAATTAATCTTATTAATTTATTATTTAATAATCCATAGTTAATGACTTCATTAACTACTATTTAATTACTTTCCTTAAATAATTAACTTATATTAATTATTATTAATTTCAAATTAATAAATCTTAATAACCAATTAATTAAACTTTAATTATTTAATTGATTAAGTGTTAACCCTACTTAATTAATATTTAATTACTCTATTAATTAATTCTTAACCATTAATTAATATCCTAATTCATAATCCTTAATTACAAATTAATTATCCCTAATCAATAAATCTTAATCATAAATAAATTAGTTTAAACCTTTAATTACTTATTTAATTAATCCAAATGATTAATCAATCAATTAAATTAATTATCCATTAAATTTCCTTATCAATTTAATGAACACAAATCTCTAATTACTTTAAGATAAAACTTTGTTCCTATTGATAATCAAGTTATCATTTACAAAGTATTTTAAAACTATTTACTTCAAATTTTACCTTCAAAATTTCATTTTAAATTTAAAGATTTAAAATGAAAACAAATTATCTTTAACAATGTTTTAAACAACATTTCTAAAACTCTTTTATTTACAAGTTAAAGAAATACTCATCTTATAAAAGAACTTAAAGAATTTAAATTAAATTTACTTTTAAATTCTAACCATTTAATATACATTTTAAACAATTAAAATCATTAAAACAATTTAATTTAAAAACTGCTTTTATTTCAAATCTGAGATACAGATTTAAACTTAGATTTAAGACTTGTTTAAATTTCACTTAACCATTTAAATTCAGTTTTGAATTTTTAAAATAGATCAGAGTTTTTAAATCTGGCAACACAAATTTGCACTCGAGCCTATCTAAGTTTACTTCGAGTCGCCTCTCCCACAACTTCGAACATCTCACGAAACAACTCGAGAAAATCTCGAGCACTTCCCACTGCTATAATCCCAGACTTCACCCAGACATATCACAATCGCGTGCACGTGCACGATCACCAGCGTCCACTCCGACCATCGCCGAGTATCCCCACAAGACAACGATCGACCACCAACCAAACCACGATCATCCAAACTTCAATCCATTCGCGAAATCGAAATCGAGAATTCGAGCCTAAAAATCGAAACCTGGAACATCAACAGCTCGAACACCCCAAACCTGGCAACGCGTCGTTCGCCAACCTCCGACCACCTGACATCTAGCAACTCCGGCCATGCTTTCATCCACGACCAAACTTCCATCTACCAAATCCCCGTTCAACTCGATCGACCACAGATCCCGTTTCGATCATCTTCCCCTAACCCAGTAAAACTAGGTTTAAAAATTTAAATCCTAAATCATATCCTCCTTGATCCTTTAATTCAAATTCTAATAATTTTCCCTACATCTTTGATCATCCCTCTATCCTTACTGAAGATTTCAACATATCAAACCATCTAGATCAAACGAATTACCCAAAACTTCATTTTTAGTTCATCACAGAACTGCACCATTTCCACATTCTTAAAAATCTTGATTTTAGTGTTAAAAATCATGATTTGGTTTATTTATTCAATTCATAATACTGGAACTACAATTCTCACAGTTTGAATTTTCACTTTATTTAATATACGCTGATGTTTTAAGCTTCCAGAGACACTCGGGCTTAAGATTTGACTTAATTTAAATTTTAAGCTTTAGTTTATGATAAAACAACTTATTTTGTTTTAAAACTTAAGTCTATCAGAGATCAGATAAGTAGATAGGGACTTTATCAAGAATCTGAGCTTAAAGAAAATATAAAACAGGGATATCATACATAACAGACATGCACATATATATCAATACATCCACATGTATATATTTATAGAAACTCACATATAAATACACACAAGAACATACTTCTTTCAGAGTTAACCAACAAACAGATTCTTATATTAAGTTCTAAGAATGTTACTCACCTGATTGAAAAAAAAATGAAACAGAGCTTCCAGATTTTAGCTTTTGAAACTGTGGACTTGCATGCTTCTTGAATTTGATTTAAAACTTGAATTGTTGCCTTTAAATTAACATGCAAGCTTGATTTCCAGTTTGAAGAGATGAATGCAGACAGGCCTTGAAATAATTCCAGATTTGATAAACATGCAGGCAGGCTTAAATGTTGAAAAGAATTGCAGGCTGAACTTAATTTAGATTTGGGAAAATGGTTTACAGAGATTCGATGTTGATAATCTCTGGTTTGAGGAATTTGAAAATCAGGTTTTTGATTTTAGATTAGAGGAAGAGTTTTGAGAAGAGGTTACTAATTATTTCAGATTTTATTAGAGGAAAAACTGAGTTTTTCTTGTTTTGAAAATGGAGAATAGAAAGAAAATGAAGTAAGGAGAATGCATATGTTTATATAAGTGAAGTTGAAATTTATAAAAATAAAAGAAAATTAAAAATAATAAAGACACTTGTCACATAGATTAATTCATTACTTAACACATGTTAAAACAAGTCATTAGATAAAGACACATGTCTTTTAAGTATTTATCTTATTTCTATTTATTTTAAAGTAATTAAAAAGCCTTTTTCTTATTCATTAAACACTTATCTATATATATAAATCATTTTAAAGAAACAAAACCAATTATATTTATAATTAAAAGTTATACAAATATTATAATATCCAAACAATTTAAATATTTATTCTCTTGAATTTCAAAGCTTAAATTCAAATTCAATTAAATTAAATCCTAAGATTCAATTTAAAAAGTCAAGTTATATATATATATACATATATAACTATTTATTCAATTAAATAACAATTTCATATTCTTTAAAATCCATTCATATTAATAAAAATAATACATTATACTTATTATCTGAAATTAACATATTTGATATTTAAATAATTTATATAAGAGATTATATTATCAAGTGATATTTTAAAAAGAAACAAAACAAGCCTTTTTGTTAACTCTTATATAATTTTAAACTTAAGTAAAAATATCTTAAGCAATTAAAGTATTTTAAAACTATAAATTTACTAATTTAAATAACTTTGAAAAGTCATATTAAATTAAATCTAAATTCCCAATTTACCCAAAGCTTCTATTTACAATATATATAAATAAATATATATATTCAAATAGAAAATATCTTATTAACTTTTAAAAGATAAAATCACCAATTAATACTAATTTAATCAGATTATTAAATTAAATTCAAATCTTATTATCAAAGATCATCAATATCAATTTAATTATTTAACAGATTATTAAATTGATATTGTTAAAATTTCCGGGATATTACATTCCTTCCCCCTTAAAATAATTTCGTCCCCGAAATTTAAACAAAGGTAATTTAATAATCTTATTAAAGATTTTAAATTTTAAAACACAAGCATATACTATCATCCATATGCTAACAACCATAGCAACCAATTCATCCAATCAAACAATTTAACTATCTAGACTAAATTTTAGATAAAATTCTTCGAGTTTCCCCAAATATATATATATATCCGGGATACTCGCTCTACAAACAATCTAAACTATTAAGCTATAGATCTCCTACACATCTAGATCTACAGAACTAAACAGACTATCAGACTACAGACGAGTCTGACTCAACTACCAAACTTCCAGAACTGCTGATTCTACAACCAGAGATAGATCAAATACGTACTCCCTCAGAGATACGTAAAACTCAATGAATTCCAGTTATCCAAACTGACAATTCAACCAAGTAGACCAATTACCTATCCAAATCAGAACACAGACGAGATCCAAACATAACTCTACCTCACAACATTAGTAGATTCCAAACTTACTTCTCCCATCCAGAGATACACTCCAAATTGCTTCCGCTGCTCAATTCTGATCGGAGGTAGAACACAAGCACAGACTGGACAACTCATTCCAGAAATAAGGTTCACTGATCCATAAAGAAAACTCGGATACTCCAGCAAAACTTGAGCTGCTTCACCAACTCCATCTCTAGGAAACATCCTTCAACTAGACTGAACCACTGGTATCACTCCTGGAATCCGGTCGATAAGAAAACTCAACCTTCAGATGCGGACAACTCCTGACTTCTCTGAAGACATCCAGAAAAACTTTGACAACACAAGAGAACACTCAGACAATCGCAAGTCACTTTTGCGATCAACCCAGCCTAATTCCAAACAGACTGTTCTCTCTTTACCAATCAGAACAGCTTACACTTATTTATCCAATTTATCGAAGAAATGGATCCACTCTGCTGCTTCTGAACTTCACTTCCAGAAAAACTGCTTATCCAGAAAACTTCCTGCCATCACAGAATACTCCGAGCTGCACTGCTGACACTGATGCCAAGGACTTCCTATTCCAAAGATCTTCGAGAAACTTGAACTCCAAACCAAAGCAGAAACTTCATGCTGAACTCAGCCACAACACCGAAACAGACACACTTCCTTAATCTTGTTCCAAAGAAAACATCTTCGGGAACATCCATCGTCACTGTATCTCATCATACAGCTACTATTACCTGAGGTATCAAGGTACCATCACTCACTTCTGCCTCATCGACAGATCCAACTCTACTCATCCACACTTCAAAGATAAACTCCGAACCATTACAGTTTCCTTCGGAGATCGATGAAATCCTTCACCACAGCAAAGCTTACTCGAGACAGTATTAGGTCTACAGTCTCGACAGATACACTTCCAACCTCAACATTCAAACTCCAACCATTGGTAGTCGTGTTTCACACACCACCACCCTATCTACCTTTATAATTTATATTGGAAAACCCGAACAGGTAACCCAACAAATAGGTAGAAATACATAAATATATATATTTAAAATGATACTTTTTTATATAAAAATTATATCTGGGTAAAATTATTTCATCTACCTTTTTAAAACAATATTGTGTCCGTTGGCCTGGTCCAAGTGTTTAGAGATCCCTATCAATAACGTTAGCTACTCGTATTGACCAGAATCCATATACCACTCAACCGATCAATTAACACAATATAAAACCATTTTATATAACTAACAAATACGCGCTCTCGTATATAGATATACTCAGACTCAAATAGGTTGCTACAGATCCTATCTCTAATGAACAATCCTTCCGAACTTAGGTATTCACTCAACCTAGTGCTCTGATATTCACTTAACCAAAAGCTTAGGCATTCGCTCAACCTATGCTCTGATACCACTGTAACGACCACGACTTTCTCTCCATAGAAAGTCGTATCGCTAATAAGAAAGAAAGGGATAGAAAGAGAAAAGAAGAGAAAGAAAGAACTAAACAATATCAGAATCTCACAGCGGAAACGGAACAAAATATAATATATCATATAACTATTACATAGTATCATATACATCTATCAGAGTTACACAGATTACACATCATATACTAGACAGTTATAAACATCTGTCTAGTTATTACAACTCAATACAAAACAAAGATCTAAACAAAGATCAACACAGCGGAAACTACTATCTATATCTACAACGCTGAAGCCTCCTGCTCCATTGCTCCTCCACAATTCGTCAAGGCTAACCTGAATTCCCTTGGCTACTCGTAAAAATTTGAGTACCCAAGTGTTTATAAAACAGAAATAAACAACTTGGGTCAGACATGGGTCTGGTGTGAGTAACAGGTTAAACTTGTTTAACTTCAAAACCTTTTGAAAGAAAGGGTATCACGTAAGACTCCCCACAAATAAACATGGGTAAGTTTTTACCTTACGCTAACCAAAACATTTGATAGGAAATTCGATTGTATTATAATAGGGTCTAGGGTTTTCAAGTAAATAAGAAATAGCTGAAATTGTTACATTATTAAATTCCAGCATACTAGCCACAAAGTGGGTTATACAATCAAGTCCGTTGGCACTTATTGGATTTTGGATTCCATACAATGGCAGGGCTACCGGGGTACTGCCCGTCACAGTACGTGGCCTAGATCACCGTACCGAGGATCACTCCCAATCCCCTGCAACACAAGGTCGGAACATCCCTTACTGGATAATTCCCGCACAAGATACCTCACGGTTGGGATCAGCAACCGCACCACTAAGTCGAAAATAGAAAGGGACATCTAGACAGAGGTAACCTTGTCCTACTTGGGTGCTACCCACTAACCTTGCTGCACCTCCCCTGTTTTAGCCATTCCCGGTTTGTGAGGCTTGAGGTCACGATTACCTTAGAAAAGAACACATCACTTAGAATGCTCATCGTCCACCTGACGATGTTCTGAAAGCATTCAATCCATACAAGTTCGTTCTGGGTTCGAACGAAACCGAAGGCATTATCTCGTTACACTCGTTTTGGAATCACCCTCAGAGTTAACGACAATAACCCTTGCACTCTGAATCTTCATCTTCACTTGATTCACGACCTATCGTTAATTTGGATCGATGTGGTATTCGGGTCTCCAGACCTGGAAATCCGGTATACGGAAACCCGATCCCGGTCTCATCGAAATCCAAAGCGTATCTTTTAAGGCCAAGTTGTTTTAAAGGTTAAAACAATTCAATTCATTATCTTTATACACATAGAAGGATAATTCACAATAGATAATCAACATTATCAGATAATCCATATTATCATCACAATTCAACTAAACATCCATATCACACAGCATATATCTCATCAGAGATATCAATCAATGCAAAGCATTCAATATTATCATCCATTCTTAAGTAATGATTTATATCATCTCTAATTAATTTAAAGAATTAAATTAATTACTTCATTTTATAAATCCTTCTTACTTAACCATTAATTAATTACAATTTAATTAATTAATTATCTTCTAATATTTCATTTCAATTAATCATCTTTGATTAATTATCTTTTAATTACATCCAAGTAATTTATCTTTAATTAATTATTTAAATTAATTATCCTTAACCACTTATAGTAATTAACCTTTAATTACTGCATTAATTAATTAACTAAAATTAATTAAATTAATCACTATAATTAATTACATTAATCCTTAATTAATTACATTAATTAATCACTTATTTATTAATTATTACTTAATTAATCAATCTTAATTACATCATTAATTATATTAATTAATGATCCTTAATTACAACTTAATTATTAATTACCTAATTAAATTAATTACATTAAGTAATTAACCTTTAATTAAACAGCATTTATTAATCACCTTGATTAATCTTCAATCGGTAATTAACTACCCTTAATTACTTTCACTAACTAAATTAATTACTTCCTTAATTAATTTCTTAATTAATCCCTTGATTAATTATTCAAAGTAATTAACTCAAATTACTTTTATTAATAAAATCATTATTCAACTAATTACTTCCAGTAATTATCATATTATTTACTTCCCTAAATAATCTTACCTTAATAATTACATTAAGTAATTATTATCAAATCATCTCTTGATTATCCTAAATTAATTAAACTTAATTAATTAACTTAACTAAATCAAATTAACTTCAATTAATTACAATAAGTAATTAATTCTTAATTACTTCCAATAAGTAATTCCATTTAAACAATTTCACAAATGATTATCTTTAAATTAATTAATCTAATTAATTATTAAAATTAATCTTATTAATTTATTATTTAATAATCCATAGTTAATGACTTCATTAACTACTATTTAATTACTTTCCTTAAATAATTAACTTATATTAATTATTATTAATTTCAAATTAATAAATCTTAATAACCAATTAATTAAACTTTAATTATTTAATTGATTAAGTGTTAACCCTACTTAATTAATATTTAATTACTCTATTAATTAATTCTTAACCATTAATTAATATCCTAATTCATAATCCTTAATTACAAATTAATTATCCCTAATCAATAAATCTTAATCGTAAATAAATTAGTTTAAACCTTTAATTACTTATTTAATTAATCCAAATGATTAATCAATCAATTAAATTAATTATCCATTAAATTTCCTTATCAATTTAATGAACACAAATCTCTAATTACTTTAAGATAAAACTTTGTTCCTATTGATAATCAAGTTATCATTTACAAAGTATTTTAAAACTATTTACTTCAAATTTTACCTTCAAAATTTCATTTTAAATTTAAAGATTTAAAATGAAAACAAATTATCTTTAACAATGTTTTAAACAACATTTCTAAAACTCTTTTATTTACAAGTTAAAGAAATACTCATCTTATAAAAGAACTTAAAGAATTTAAATTAAATTTACTTTTAAATTCTAACCATTTAATATACATTTTAAACAATTAAAATCATTAAAACAATTTAATTTAAAAACTGCTTTTATTTCAAATCTGAGATACAGATTTAAACTTAGATTTAAGACTTGTTTAAATTTCACTTAACCATTTAAATTCAGTTTTGAATTTTTAAAATAGATCAGAGTTTTTAAATCTGGCAACACAAATTTGCACTCGAGCCTATCTAAGTTTACTTCGAGTCGCCTCTCCCACAACTTCGAACATCTCACGAAACAACTCGAGAAAATCTCGAGCACTTCCCACTGCTATAATCCCAGACTTCACCCAGACATATCACAATCGCGTGCACGTGCACGATCACCAGCGTCCACTCCGACCATCGCCGAGTATCCCCACAAGACAACGATCGACCACCAACCAAACCACGATCATCCAAACTTCAATCCATTCGCGAAATCGAAATCGAGAATTCGAGCCTAAAAATCGAAACCTGGAACATCAACAGCTCGAACACCCCAAACCTGGCAACGCGTCGTTCGCCAACCTCCGACCACCTGACATCTAGCAACTCCGGCCATGCTTTCATCCACGACCAAACTTCCATCTACCAAATCCCCGTTCAACTCGATCGACCACAGATCCCGTTTCGATCATCTTCCCCTAACCCAGTAAAACTAGGTTTAAAAATTTAAATCCTAAATCATATCCTCCTTGATCCTTTAATTCAAATTCTAATAATTTTCCCTACATCTTTGATCATCCCTCTATCCTTACTGAAGATTTCAACATATCAAACCATCTAGATCAAACGAATTACCCAAAACTTCATTTTTAGTTCATCACAGAACTGCACCATTTCCACATTCTTAAAAATCTTGATTTTAGTGTTAAAAATCATGATTTGGTTTATTTATTCAATTCATAATATTGGAACTACAATTCTCACAGTTTGAATTTTCACTTTATTTAATATACGCTGATGTTTTAAGCTTCCAGAGACACTCAGGCTTAAGATTTGACTTAATTTAAATTTTAAGCTTTAGTTTATGATAAAACAACTTATTTTGTTTTAAAACTTAAGTCTATCAGAGATCAGATAAGTAGATAGGGACTTTATCAAGAATCTGAGCTTAAAGAAAATATAAAACAAGGATATCATACATAACAGACATGCACATATATATCAATACATCCACATGTATATATTTATAGAAACTCACATATAGATACACACAAGAACATACTTCTTTCAGAGTTAACTAACAAACAGATTCTTATATTAAGTTCTAAGAATGTTACTCACCTGATTGAAAAAAAAATGAAACAGAGCTTCCAGATTTTAGCTTTTGAAACTGTGGACTTGCATGCTTCTTGAATTTGATTTAAAACTTGAATTGTTGCCTTTAAATTAACATGCAAGCTTGATTTCCAGTTTGAAGAGATGAATGCAGACAGGCCTTGAAATGATTCCAGATTTGATAAACATGCAGGCAGGCTTAAATGTTGAAAAGAATTGCAGGCTGAACTTAATTTAGATTTGGGAAAATGGTTTACAGAGATTCGATGTTGATAATCTCTGGTTTGAGGAATTTGAAAATCAGGTTTTTGATTTTAGATTAGAGGAAGAGTTTTGAGAAGAGGTTACTAATTATTTCAGATTTTATTAGAGGAAAAACTGAGTTTTTCTTGTTTTGAAAATGGAGAATAGAAAGAAAATGAAGTAAGGAGAATGCATATGTTTATATAAGTGAAGTTGAAATTTACAAAAATAAAAGAAAATTAAAAATAATAAAGACACTTGTCACATAGATTAATTCATTACTTAACACATGTTAAAACAAGTCATTAGATAAAGACACATGTCTTTTAAGTATTTATCTTATTTCTATTTATTTTAAAGTAATTAAAAAGCCTTTTTCTTATTCATTAAACACTTATCTATATATATAAATCATTTTAAAGAAACAAAACCAATTATATTTATAATTAAAAGTTATACAAATATTATAATATCCAAACAATTTAAATATTTATTCTCTTGAATTTCAAAGCTTAAATTCAAATTCAATTAAATTAAATCCTAAGATTCAATTTAAAAAGTCAAGTTATATATATATACATATATAACTATTTATTCAATTAAATAACAATTTCATATTCTTTAAAATCCATTCATATTAATAAAAATAATACATTATACTTATTATCTGAAATTAACATATTTGATATTTAAATAATTTATATAAGAGATTATATTATCAAGTGATATTTTAAAAAGAAACAAAACAAGCCTTTTTGTTAACTCTTATATAATTTTAAACTTAAGTAAAAATATCTTAAGCAATTAAAGTATTTTAAAACTATAAATTTACTAATTTAATAACTTTGAAAAGTCATATTAAATTAAATCTAAATTCCCAATTTACCCAAAGCTTCTATTTACAATATATATAAATAAATATATATATATTCAAATAGAAAATATCTTATTAACTTTTAAAAGATAAAATCACCAATTAATACTAATTTAATCAGATTATTAAATTAAATTCAAATCTTATTATCAAAGATCATCAATATCAATTTAATTATTTAACAGATTATTAAATTGATATTGTTAAAATTTCCGGGATATTACATAATAGAAATGATAATAATATAACAACGGTAACAGGCATATATCATCAGTATAAATAACAGATAAGGGTGTCAGATGTCACAGGTGAACAGATACAGATGATGGCATATATATATCAATATAAATAACAGATAATGATGTCAGGTGTCACAGGTGAACAGATACAGATGATGGCATAGATATAGCAATATAAATAACTAACAACGGCATATTTCAATTGTCGTTTCAATTGAAATCAAATTTAATAAATAAAAGAACGTTAATCGTGAGTGATTGCTCACCTTTCGAGGCTAGAGAGAACAGGAGATGACACGGATACGCACACTGATAAGGACACCGAAATTTGAATGACAAATCGAAGCAAAGCAAAAATCGGTACGAATTCAACGATCAAAGCTGAAAATGAGAAATTGATGAGAACGATTGAATCAGTTGATATAAATTAAACTATATATATATATATGTTTTCTGAAATAAATTTTAAAAACATATATTTTGTTTTCAAACTTATATTTACCCATACATATAAAATAAAGTATACACTCATACATCTTATAAAAGAAATCGTCAACCAAACTTATATATCATATTATAAATTCTAACACATGCATTAAAATGTATAGGCGAACACTTAAACTATATTGACAAATATGCAAACTTATATTTAACAATTTATAAAATATTTCAAACATATAATATTTGTCTTGTAAACTGTTGCAAATATTTATGTAATAATACTTCTGAATAACTTTATATATATCAGAGTATATATTTGTCAATACAGAACCAAACTTGTACAAGTAAAATGTAAACTTTACTAACATATCATTTTACTATTAATAGACTAGTAACTTAAATAAACTTATCACAAAAAAAAATTATTATAAAAATATATGCACAAATCATATGCAGAACATAAGTCAGAACAACAAACAAATAGATAGTAGGCATATCACGCTGTAACAGCCTTTAGATTGAAATCTAAAACAAGCAAGAAGATAACATATGCAGACTCTATAATATAAGTTAGGAATCCATATACAATAGGTTATATGCAAAATTATATAATAATATACAAACTACCGTATAAATTTACATATATATATCGTATATATATTTCCTTCCGAGTCAAAAGTTATGAAACCTGTATGTTTAAGAACAGCTTATATATACGAATATATCAATATCTAAGCCTACCTAGTAACGTGTTTATATAATATTCATTATTAACTTATATACATAACTTTCCTATATTATAACCTATATACTTCTCTTTATATGAATACTGTGAGCATAATTTATACTACACATGTATGTAACCAGTATAAACT
This sequence comes from Allium fistulosum, assembly GCA_030737815.1. NCBI lineage: Eukaryota > Viridiplantae > Streptophyta > Magnoliopsida > Asparagales > Amaryllidaceae > Allium > Allium fistulosum. The sequence goes on from CM060907.1 coordinate 1,017,822,386, forward strand.
TGTTTTGAAGCAGCAAACTTGATATATAAACTAGTATCAACTCACATAACAAATAACCATATATATATAAATTTAAAAATCAATATAAATAAACAAATAATTTACTAAAAAAAACCTATGCATATATGTATAAAATTATCAGATCAAAGTGTATAAAATATCTATTTAAAACCAAACAAAATTTCGAAAGTTAATATATATATATAAATCTTCACAGAATATAACTTGTAAAATTGGAAATGGTTTAAATGTATATATAGTGCTAACTTATATTACCTACCTGCTATACTAGAAGAAGAAGTGGAGGAAGGCCACCAAGGCGGAGGCCACGGCCAGGTATGGGAGGAGGGGAAGCTCGGTGAGGGAGACATGGTGGAGGAGGCACGTGAGTTGCTTGGAAAATGAGAGTGGCGAGAGGGAAAGTGTAATGACCCAAGATTTTAGGAATTTATTCTGGAAAATATAAATAAATTTAAAATAATTTTTTAAATAAATTTTGAAGGAGGAATTGATATAGCTTGATAGTGTATCAGTGTGTGTACATGTGTGCACAGGAAATGCACATGAATATAAGCTAAAACCCTGAACTCCAAGAATACATACATATTGATGTGTATGGAAATATATATATATATATATATATATATGTAGATTAAATTCTTAAAAGTAGTATGCATGAGTAAATATATATATATGTATGCTACTGAATATTTTTGAGTGTACATGTGCATGTGTGTGTCAGTATAGAATGATGTATGAATACATAGGAGGGTGTACAAATTATTTCAGTAAAGACTTATATAAATATATATGTGTTAATAAAATACCAGAGTTTAAACTAGTGGAATAAAATATACAAACATATTTTAATATAAGCAGAAATAAAAAGAATGAAGATATAAAAAGGAATAATCCTCTTATAAATAAATGAAGGAAGTACATACCATTTGCATGAAAGCTAAAAATAGAAAAAAAATAAGATAAAACAGGGAAGTGCTTGATATAGGCAGAATTAGAAAAGAGTATTAAATAAATAACAAAATCAAGTCACATTTTTAGCATGATTGTAGACAAGGGGAAAAGTATTTTCTGAAAAGCAAATTTCTGAAAAAAAATGTGTAACCACTTTTCTCTTCACCCAAATTAAGCCGGGAAGGGTAAAACTTTGGGTTTAAAATGCAGATAACATGATTTTTCTGGTGGGCAAAAATGGACTTAGCCAATACCCAAAACCCTAAGAGAGAGACCCTGTATATATATACATGTATATGCAGCAGCCTCCTCTCCTCCTCAGAAAAGAATTTTGAAAAAAAAAAGAAAAGAAAAACAACACCACAGAAATCATAAGACAAGGGAAGGAAGAGAGCTTGAGGCTAAGGGCAGAAGCTCATCAATTAATTAAGGAAACAAAGAGAGAGCTAGGTGAGAAAACTCACTCAAAAATCTAAGGCAATAAGTCCTAATGTAGGCAGCCAGTTATAAGTATTTTTCTTAAAAGAGTATTTTCATATATGAATGCTTATCTGTGAATTTAAATCTGAAAATGTTTTGATTCTCTTTGGTTGATCACTTGTTTTATTATAACAAAGTTTTATGTGTTGATAGTATACATATCTGTTTTATACACTCAGATCTCTGATATGTTAATGTTTAGGGATATGAACAAATACCCAGAAAATAAAATGTTGAGAATAGGCAAGTAGTATTGGTTTTGGCTCAACCCAGAAAGATGTAAATAATGTTGAGCTGCAATATACTCATGTATAAGTGCTGAGGCTTGAAATAGAAAGGAATTAGGGGTGCAATAGGGTTGCCTATGTGCTGATGCTCCTGATTCAATAAAATGCATAGCAAACAAAATTTTGTGATTCAGTGAAACTAGGTCATCCTGAGTTTAACTCAAGCACAAATTTTTGCAAGAGAAAAACTCTCTCAGAAACCATAAGCCAATGTTAGTTGCCTAAACTCCTTTTAAAATACCAGGATGAATATATATATACAGAACCTTATTTTGTAATCACCAATGGTTGTTTGCTTGTTTGCCTCTGTATGGTTATGAATAATATGAGATGCCATGTTATGGATGTTTTTAGCTAATGAAATGAATCACTGAATGGTTTTGTCATGAAAAATCAAAAGAGTTATTATTAACTTAAAACTGATTAGGAAATTGGGGTCAAGAACACTGCAGGAATGACTTGTGTGCTTGAGTAACACAAGTTGACACATGGCTTGTTTAAGTCCTGAGATCTTTGTGTAATGGAGTGAATTAGTTCATTACAGTGTGTCCATTGATTCATAAATATTGCAGATGAGACCAAGGATAGATAAATATACCAAGGGAATAATACTTGAGATGATGAGAAAACTAGAGTTTTTCCCAGATTTGAAATATGAGAATTGAATAAATGATTTAACTCATATTAGTTATTTTCCTGTTTGGTATGAATGATTGTTTGTCTATGATTGAGTTGTATGCTTGAATGTATGTGCCATATTCATATGTGTAGTCTCTGGAAAGAAAATTAAAGTGTGCACATGCACAATGACACAGAGCATGCACACAAGTATTTGCCTGATTCCAAAGGGCTGAACTTTCTGTATATGTACTTAACTTAACTTTAACCTGATTAACTAATTATTTTGTGAGCTTTCTCATACCAGACATGTGTCTGACCCTAGTGTGCTAATGGCATCTGGGGTGTCTCATTTAAAATGAGGCAGTTTCAAATGCTTTTTCAGGGATTGCAGCAACTAAGTAGGAGTAGGAGCAAAGCTTTGAGAAGAAGATATAGCATGCTAAACTTAGTTAGATAAGAGCCTAAATGTTGAAATCTGCATGTATTGACAATTTAAATTGCTACTTGTATTAAGTGTTGAATATTGGGTGGATATTTTGTTAGGTATTTTGTTAAGAGATTGATTTATATCTGGAAACTATGAATTAAGTTAAATATCTGTTATGTTTAAAAAGAATTTTAATCAAATCTTGTAAGTGGATTTAGCAAGAACACCATGTTAAAATTGAATGATTACATTTTATAAAGGTATTAGTCAATCATGAATCTTTGGAAAGGATTTAAGTTTTGGAAAATCTGGATAGTTGATTCTCAGAAAATTTAAATGGTTTTATTTTCTAATATGGCATATGTATACAAAAGAAATAGGCATAGGTTGAATGTTTTATATGGCTGCAAGGTTTCCATAGTTAAACTTGTTTCATACAAATGTCTCATGTACTATATTTTTTTAAGAAAGGATTTGTAATAAGGGAAGAGTAAGCCAGATCCAAATAGTTGCAGATATATATGCACATAAACATGTTTAAGTGCAAATTTTACCACACCTTTTCCTTTGTATTTGTGATAAGAATCTGAATTTCACTCAGATTCTAACCCAATGCATTCTTAATTCCAGACAGATTTTGTGAGAAGAAATTCAAACCTAGATAATGATAAACACTCTTATCATTTACAAAACCCAAGTAACAGACCCTTAATTTACATCAATCATGAAGCCTTCCAGGTTGTAGAAATGGGTTTCAAAAAATAATTAAGCAAGAATTATTGTTTTGTATGATGGAATATAGGCAAAAATAAAGTATATATGTGCAGATATAGGTAGATAACAGGTTCCAAACTGTACAGAAGAAAAATGAAATGAAAAAAAAAACAAAAATTGTGTTTGAACCAACCAGCATAGTACTCGAACTCGTGATCTCTTGTGTATAAGTTAGGCGCGTTTCCATTACGCCTAGATGTTGCTTGTGTTCACTTAGGATCCACTTTCTTTTATACTGAATTTGATACTATCCAGAAATTAACATGATCATCTATATTAGAAGCTTGTTTACTACTGATTATTACTTGATCACTTCTTAGTTAGGATAAACAGACTAATGTGTATGTTACCAGTGGATTGTTTGGTCAAAAAAAAAATTAGCAATCCAATATCCTCTTGTTTTCCAGAACTCTGATTCAAACAAGAGAGGCATATACATCCTCACATGTATGTGCTTACCTTTGTGAATGTACTGATATATTTATATTGGTTGATTATTGTGATCCTGGATACATTTGGTTTATTGGAGAAAGATATTGACCCTGAGAATTATATTGCAATGGATGATATATCTATCTATATATAAACATCCTCTTTACCTAAAAAAAAAAAATTTCTTATGGAATTAGAGTAGAAATTAGGAGGGTCATTTCAGTTGGTATCAGAGCTATGTTATTTAACATAGTAGAAGTAAGGATCAAGTTCTTAGATAGAAATAAAATTAAAAGGAACTAAATATATATATATAACAATTTGCTCAGTGTGAAAAAAAAAACCACTGAAACAACCAAATTACCAATCAAACTAACCAGCTATGTAAATTATTATTAGCAAACTATGGTAGGGAGACCACCCAATCAGGGAGCAGGATCTTCCCATGCACCACCAGTGGTCAATCTGCAAGACTTGGTGAGAGCATTTAGGGATGGGGCAGGACAAAGGCAAGAAAATCCCTATGAAGAACTCTCAAAATTGCTTAAGACATATACTCATTTAGGAGGCAAAAGCTTTGAAGGGACAGAAAGTATCATGGAAATTCAAACATGGTTGAGAACATTGGAAAGAATTTTCAATGACATGCAACTTGATGATCAAAGAAAGAGGCAAGTGGCTTCAAGACAGCTAAAAGGAGTAGCTTTAGGCTGGTGGGAAGTAATCATTGCAGGAAGGAATGAGAATGAAATCACTTGGAATCAATTCAAAGAGATGTTGGAAGCAAGGTTTGTACCAGCATCAGCAAAGACTACCTTGCTAGAAGAATTCATTAGACTTAGACAAGGAACCATGACTGTCACAGAATACACTCAAAAGTTTGAGGGACTTTCCACATATGGAGCAATGCTTGTGGCAGATGAGGCATCTAAAAATGATAGGTACATAAAAGGTCTGAACCCAGGACTTAGCAGAGCCATGTTACCCTATGCAGACAAGACTTTTGATCATGTGATAGACTTAGCTTTGAGGTTGGAGCAGCATAACAAGGAAAGGGAGAAGTTCAGAAATTTTAAGAGCAATAATAACAAGAAAGGTAAGGGGAGGTATCACCCTTATGATAAGAAGAAAGAAGAGGCTAGTAACAAAAGCACTGGAGATGTCAAGGCTAAGGAAGACAAGAAGAAAATTGTGTGCCATCAGTGTGGAAAGGAAGGGCATATCAAACCAAGATGTCCAGAATTGAAAGGAGGAGCTTTCAAATGCTATCTATGTGGGAAAGAGGGGCATATGAAGAGGAATTGTCCTGAGTATAAACAGCAAGGCAAATTGGCAAATTTGGAAGGTAAAGGCAAAGCCACAGTGGAGAGTAACACTGTAAACCATAGCCAAGTGGAAGGTACATTACTTATTTGTACCATACCCATAACAGTAGTATATGATACTGGGGCAACTCACTCTTTAATTTCTTATGAATTGGTTAAAATGCTAAAACTGAATTGCATATTGGTTGAAACCCCATTGCATATACACAGTCCATTGGGGAGTTCTAGTGTTTTAAATATGATTTGTGTGGATGTGGAATTAAACATAGGAGGAAATATTTTTATTTCCAATTTATATGTTTTGAATTACCCAAATATAGGTGTTATATTGGGGGTAGACTGGTTAAAGCAATTTAAAGCCATAATTAATTTAGACTCATCCACCATATCATTGCAAAATTCTAGAGGCCAGAGAATCACAGTTTTATGTGAGGTAGCTAAGGAAGGAAAACAATATCATTTAGTTGACTCAGAAAAAGATTTCAGTGAACTAACCATTGAAGAAATTCCCATAGTCAATGAATATTTGGATGTGTTTGGTGAGGTCAAGGGTATTCCACACCATAGACCAGTAGAATTCCAGATCAATCTAGTTCCAGGAGCAAGCCCAGTGATTAAAAAGCCAACTAGAATGGGGCCAAATGAACTAAAAGAATTAAAGAAACAGTTAGAAGAATTGGAAGAAAAGGGTTTTATAAGACCAAGTAATTCTTGCTGGGGAGCACCAGTGGTATTTGTTAAGAAGCAAGATGGCTCCTTAAGACTCTGCATAGATTATAGAGAATTAAACAAAGTAACTATTAAAAATAAATACCCATTGCCAAGAATAGATGATCTTTTTGATCAATTAGCAGGGGCAAAAGTATTTTCTAGACTAGACTTAGCATCTGGTTTTCATCAAATGAAGGTGGAAGAATCAAGCATCAAGTACACTGCCTTTAACACTAGGTATGGGTTGTATGAATTTTTGGTTATGCCATTTGGCTTGACCAATGCACCATCTTACTTTGTAGATTTAATGAACAGAACCTTTAGAGATTGTTTAGACAAGTTTGTGCTTATTTTTATAGATGACATTTTGATTTATTCCAAGACAGTGGAGGAACATAAGCATCATTTGCACCTGGTTTTGTCTAGATTAAGGGAAAAAGATTTAAAGGCAAAATTTTCAAAATGTGTGTTTTGGAAGGAGGAAGTACATTTTCTTGGCCATGTTATATCTGCCAAAGGAATTTCTGTGAACCCCAATAAAGTAGTGGCTATTCAAGCATGGAAGAGGCCAAGCACTGTGAGTGAAGTGAGGTCATTTATGGGGATGGCAGGGTATTATAGGAGGTTTATAAAAGATTTTTCAAAAATTTCTACACCACTCACTAACCTAACCAGGAAGAACCAAGCTTTTGTTTGGTCAGAAAAATGTGAAAAGTCTTTTGAACAGTTGAAGGAGGCATTGGTGAATGCTCCAATTCTAAAGGTACCACATGGAAATGAAGAATTAGTGGTATACACTGATGCTAGTGGATTTGGCTTGGGTGCAGTGTTGATGCAACAAGGCCAAGTCATTGCATATGCATCCAGACAACTTAAACCCCATGAAGTAAGGTATGCCACACATGATCTCGAATTAGCAGCTGTGATATATGCTTTGAAACTTTGGAGACATTATTTGTTAGGCACTAAGTTTGAACTTTACACTGACCACAAGTCTCTAAAATATTTGTTTTCACAAAAAGATTTGAACATGAGGCAACATAGATGGGTGGAGTTCTTAGCTGCCTATGACTTTGACATACTTTATACACCAGGTAAAGCAAACAAAGTTGCAGATGCTCTAAGTAGACAGCATGCTAAATTGGCTATGATGATGATAGAAGAATTTAAAAACTTATTTTTGCTAACTGAGTTAGAGATTGGGGAGAATGGTTGTGTGCACATTAATGAGCAGATGCATGGTGCACAAGAAGATAAAGGGAAGTTAAGCTTAATGACACTTCAACCAGATTTAATTCTGAAGGTAGGAAAAATGCAAGAACAAGATGCCCACTTATTAGAGAAAAGAATGCTCCTCTCAAGAGGGGAGGAAGTAATGAATCACCACATTGATAAAGATGGTTATGTGAGATACCAGAATAGGATGTGTGTACCAGAGGACCTAGAATTGAAGAAGGAGATATTGAATGAATATCACAGAAGTAAATACTCCATTCACCCAGGTAACACAAAAATGTATCAAAATTTGAAAAGAGACTTCTGGTGGAAGGGGATGAAATCTGATATAGCTAAGTACATTGCCAAATGTATGACTTGCCAACAAGTCAAGGCTGAAACTCAAAGACCATCAGGGTTGATGCAACCTCTTAGTGTACCACAGTGGAAGTGGGAAGACATATCTATGGACTTCATAGATGGACTGCCTAGATCTAAGAGAGGTAATACAAGTATATGGGTGATAGTTGATAGGCTAACCAAGGTAGCACACTTCATCCCAGTCAAGTCAGAAAGAACAGCACCAAAACTAGCTCAAATTTTTATAAAAGAAGTGGTAAAGTTACATGGCATTCCCAAAACCATTGTGAGTGATAGGGATACCATCTTCACTTCAAAATTCTGGAGAAGCTTTCAAGAAGCAATGGGAAGTGAACTATGTTTAAGTACTGCCTACCATCCTCAATCAGATGGGCAGACTGAGGTGGTAAACAAAGTTTTGGAGGACATGTTGAGGGCATGTATACTGGATTTTGGGGGCAACTGGGAAGATTATCTTCATCTAGTTGAATTTACATACAACAACAGCTACCAAAGCACCATAGGAATGGCTCCATTTGAAGCCTTATATGGTAAACCCTGTTTGTCACCTGTTTGCTGGGTAGAAGCAGGAGAAAGGTCTATTTTAGGACCTGAGTACATACAAGAAACCAAGGAGAAAATTGAGTTGGTAAGAAGAAGAATGACAGCAGCTCAAGATAGGCAAAAGAAATTTGCAGACATGAGAAGGAGGCAGGTAGAATATGAGGTGGGAAATTTTGTTTTCATCAAAATCTCACCCATGAAAAATGTGCTGAGGTTTGGAAAACAAGGCAAATTAACCCCAAGATATATTGGACCATACAAAATTCTGGAGAGAATTGGTCCCTTGGCATATAAGTTGGAATTACCAGAAAACATGCAAGGTATACATGATGTTTTTCATGTATCACAATTGAGAAGATGGGTCCATGACAAGGCAGAAATTCTTGAAACCCCAACCCAAGTGCAGATAAATCCTAATTTGATTTATGAAAAGGATCCAGTGGGAATTTTGGCAAAAGATGTGAAGAAGTTGAGGAATAAATCTCTGAAACTTGTGAAGGTACAGTGGAGTCCTGATCCTAGTGATTGCACATGGGAATTAGAAGACAAAGTTAGGATGAATTATCCTAAGCTATTTTCAGATTAAGGTAATTCTGATTTTTGATTGTTTTCTTTATTTTGGATGAATATATTTTTAGTTAGTATAGAACTAAGAATCTATTTGGTAGAGAATATACTTGTTCTCTGAATTAAGTTTAAAATTTATTTTAAGCTTAGGAAAATTGTGGGACACAATTTCTAAAAGGAGGGGTGTATGTAATGACCCAAGATTTTAGGAATTTATTCTGGAAAATATAAATAAATTTAAAATAATTTTTTAAATAAATTTTGAAGGAGGAATTGATATAGCTTGATAGTGTATCAGTGTGTGTACATGTGTGCACAGGAAATGCACATGAATATAAGCTAAAACCCTGAACTCCAAGAATACATACATATTGATGTGTATGGAAATATATATATATATATATATATGTAGATTAAATTCTTAAAAGTAGTATGCATGAGTAAATATATATATATGTATGCTACTGAATATTTTTGAGTGTACATGTGCATGTGTGTGTCAGTATAGAATGATGTATGAATACATAGGAGGGTGTACAAATTATTTCAGTAAAGACTTATATAAATATATATGTGTTAATAAAATACCAGAGTTTAAACTAGTGGAATAAAATATACAGACATATTTTAATATAAGCAGAAATAAAAAGAATGAAGAAATAAAAAGGAATAATCCTCTTATAAATAAATGAAGGAAGTACATACCATTTGCATGAAAGCTAAAAATAGAAAAAAAATAAGATAAAACAGGGAAGTGCTTGATATAGGCAGAATTAGAAAAGAGTATTAAATAAATAACAAAATCAAGTCACATTTTTAGCATGATTGTAGACAAGGGGAAAAGTATTTTCTGAAAAGCAAATTTCTGAAAAAAAATGTGTAACCACTTTTCTCTTCACCCAAATTAAGCCGGGAAGGGTAAAACTTTGGGTTTAAAATGCAGATAACATGATTTTTCTGGTGGGCAAAAATGGACTTAGCCAATACCCAAAACCCTAAGAGAGAGACCCTGTATATATATACATGTATATGCAGCAGCCTCCTCTCCTCCTCAGAAAAGAATTTTGAAAAAAAAAGAAAAGAAAAACAACACCACAGAAATCATAAGACAAGGGAAGGAAGAGAGCTTGAGGCTAAGGGCAGAAGCTCATCAATTAATTAAGGAAACAAAGAGAGAGCTAGGTGAGAAAACTCACTCAAAAATCTAAGACAATAAGTCCTAATGTAGGCAGCCAGTTATAAGTATTTTTCTTAAAAGAGTATTTTCATATATGAATGCTTATCTGTGAATTTAAATCTGAAAATGTTTTGATTCTCTTTGGTTGATCACTTGTTTTATTATAACAAAGTTTTATGTGTTGATAGTATACATATCTGTTTTATACACTCAGATCTCTGATATGTTAATGTTTAGGGATATGAACAAATACCCAGAAAATAAAATGTTGAGAATAGGCAAGTAGTATTGGTTTTGGCTCAACCCAGAAAGATGTAAATAATGTTGAGTTGCAATATACTCATGTATAAGTGCTGAGGCTTGAAATAGAAAGGAATTAGGGGTGCAATAGGGTTGCCTATGTGCTGATGCTCCTGATTCAATAAAATGCATAGCAAACAAAATTTTGTGATTCAGTGAAACTAGGTCATCCTGAGTTTAACTCAAGCACAAATGTTTGCAAGAGAAAAACTCTCTCAGAAACCATAAGCCAATGTTAGTTGCCTAAACTCCTTTTAAAATACCAGGATGAATATATATATACAGAACCTTATTTTGTAATCACCAATGGTTGTTTGCTTGTTTGCCTCTGTATGGTTATGAATAATATGAGATGCCATGTTATGGATGTTTTTAGCTAATGAAATGAATCACTGAATGGTTTTGTCATGAAAAATCAAAAGAGTTATTATTAACTTAAACCTGATTAGGAAATTGGGGTCAAGAACACTGCAGGAATGACTTGTGTGCTTGAGTAACACAAGTTGACACATGGCTTGTTTAAGTCCTGAGATCTTTGTGTAATGGAGTGAATTAGTTCATTACAGTGTGTCCATTGATTCATAAATATTGCAGATGAGACCAAGGATAGATAAATATACCAAGGGAATAATACTTGAGATGATGAGAAAACTAGAGTTTTTCCCAGATTTGAAATATGAGAATTGAATAAATGATTTAACTCATATTAGTTATTTTCCTGTTTGGTATGAATGATTGTTTGTCTATGATTGAGTTGTATGCTTGAATGTATGTGCCATATTCATATGTGTAGTCTCTGGAAAGAAAATTAAAGTGTGCACATGCACAATGACACAGAGCATGCACACAAGTATTTGCCTGATTCCAAAGGGCTGAACTTTCTGTATATGTACTTAACTTAACTTTAACCTGATTAACTAATTATTTTGTGAGCTTTCTCATACCAGACATGTGTCTGACCCTAGTGTGCTAATGGCATCTGGGGTGTCTCATTTAAAATGAGGCAGTTTCAAATGCTTTTTCAGGGATTGCAGCAACTAAGTAGGAGTAGGAGCAAAGCTTTGAGAAGAAGATATAGCATGCTAAACTTAGTTAGATAAGAGCCTAAATGTTGAAATCTGCATGTATTGACAATTTAAATTGCTACTTGTATTAAGTGTTGAATATTGGGTGGATATTTTGTTAGGTATTTTGTTAAGAGATTGATTTGTATCTGGAAACTATGAATTAAGTTAAATATCTGTTATGTTTAAAAAGAATTTTAATCAAATCTTGTAAGTGGATTTAGCAAGAACACCATGTTAAAATTGAATGATTACATTTTATAAAGGTATTAGTCAATCATGAATCTTTGGAAAGGATTTAAGTTTTGGAAAATCTGGATAGTTGATTCTCAGAAAATTTAAATGGTTTTATTTTCTAATATGGCATATGTATACAAAAGAAATAGGCATAGGTTGAATGTTTTATATGGCTGCAAGGTTTCCATAGTTAAACTTGTTTCATACAAATGTCTCATGTACTATATTTTTTTAAGAAAGGATTTGTAATAAGGGAAGAGTAAGCCAGATCCAAATAGTTGCAGATATATATGCACATAAACATGTTTAAGTGCAAATTTTACCACACCTTTTCCTTTGTATTTGTGATAAGAATCTGAATTTCACTCAGATTCTAACCCAATGCATTCTTAATTCCAGACAGATTTTGTGAGAAGAAATTCAAACCTAGATAATGATAAACACTCTTATCATTTACAAAACCCAAGTAACAGACCCTTAATTTACATCAATCATGAAGCCTTCCAGGTTGTAGAAATGGGTTTCAAAAAATAATTAAGCAAGAATTATTGTTTTGTATGATGGAATATAGGCAAAAATAAAGTATATATGTGCAGATATAGGTAGATAACAGGTTCCAAACTGTACAGAAGAAAAATGAAATGAAAAAAAAAACAAAAATTGTGTTTGAACCAACCAGCATAGTACTCGAACTCGTGATCTCTTGTGTATAAGTTAGGCGCGTTTCCATTACGCCTAGATGTTGCTTGTGTTCACTTAGGATCCACTTTCTTTTATACTGAATTTGATACTATCCAGAAATTAACATGATCATCTATATTAGAAGCTTGTTTACTACTGATTATTACTTGATCACTTCTTAGTTAGGATAAACAGACTAATGTGTATGTTACCAGTGGATTGTTTGGTCAAAAAAAAAATTAGCAATCCAATATCCTCTTGTTTTCTAGAACTCTGATTCAAACAAGAGAGGCATATACATCCTCACATGTATGTGCTTACCTTTGTGAATGTACTGATATATTTATATTGGTTGATTATTGTGATCCTGGATATATTTGGTTTATTGGAGAAAGATATTGACCCTGAGAATTATATTGCAATGGATGATATATCTATCTATATATAAACATCCTCTTTACCTAAAAAAAAAAAAATTTCTTATGGAATTAGAGTAGAAATTAGGAGGGTCATTTCAGAAAGGCGGGTCTCTGGTGATCGGCGAGGCTGGGTGGAAGGCGTGCGGAGATGAGGTGATGTTGTAGGCGACAGGTGGTGGGAGTCGGTGACGTGGGGAGGAAATTTGAGGGAGGGGATGCGAGCTCTAGTTTGGAAGATTGAAAGTTGCGTGAGTAGTGGGAAGGATCTGGGAAAAAGGATGGAGCAAAAAGAAAAATGTAAAAGGAAGAAGAAAAGATGTGTCACCTTTAAAGAATAGTAACAGAGCAAACAAAGAAAATGAACTGACACCAGTGCAATAAAGAATTAGCAACAGTCAGAAGAATTGATTTCGTAAAATTTAATAAAGCAATTATGGGCTGATTGGACAGTACGTTTCAAATTTGAAACATAACGGAAAAAGTTAAGTCACAATTTCGGTACCGATACGACGCACAGTTTATTGTTTCAGTCGCGTACCGGATCTCAAAACACAGAATTGAATATAACGTAGAGATCAGCATGACGAGACGATCAAAACGATATACAGATATTAGCGATACGATTGAATTATAAAAATTCGAATTTCCGCAAGTAGAAAATGCAGCCAAACCCAGAAAAATAAGATCGATGGAGCTATAGAAGTCCGAATTTGGAAAAACGACAAACTGACATCTTGCTCAGAAGATGGTTTAGAATTTTTCTATGTAAATATATTTAGGTTTCGGAAGCATTTTATTTTCATCGCTTTTTAACTGATTAAATTGAAGTAAATTTACGCGCGAAATAAATTTTCATATTTTCGAACGAAAATTTACCAGTTGCTATGTTTAATTAGACGCATTCCAAATATCAAATTTATATTTCAAAATTTTATCGTTTAAAATTTCGCAAAATTTCAATTAATAACGTTCTTAAAACCAGTTAAATTTACGGGTCGTTACATCCACGTTCCGGATTGTTTTAGTTGGACATGTGTGGATTATTGTCGATTTAAACCTTCCAAAATATGGGTCCATCATAGTTAGTATCGGAGCTTTGGTTTAGCGATAACCTTGGCTTTGTGGGGTTTGACACATTAGAGATAGGGTAGTAATACCCTAGAATGAGTCTGTTTGAGTGTATATTGTTAGTTCTTGAAATGATGGTTTTGATGACAACAACCTTAGGACTTGTTATAAAATATAAATACTAACGTTATGTTTTAGATATATATGTATATGTAGAATATAAACATGCAGGTACCAAGAATGAAGACTGTACAGTATAAAGATACAAGACTGATGAATTTAAAGATCGAAGATATCAAGATTGAAGACTCATGAGTATCAATAAATCAAGTTATCAAGAGTTCAAGATTTCAAACAGTACAAGATAATGTAGTCAGTCTAGAATTATGTTAAAACTTCTTGAAAGCACTTACATCTTTATTCGAAATTTATTCATGGAATGGAATCCACTTCGAGCCTATTAAAGGGATGGAACCCTAGTAGGATAAAACCCACGACAATATCTAGTGGAACATATAGTGGTCCTATTTTGATATCCACTAATTTTATAAATATGTTTTTCAAAAATATGTCTCTTGTTTTTTAAAATGTTTTCAAAACTTTCTTTTCAAAAAGACATCTCTCTTGTTTGAAATATTTTAGCCTCAAAACTATTTTTATAATTTTTAATATTTTGATTTCAAAATTGTCCTTGTTTTTAAACCATCTCTTGTTTTAATTATTTAGCTTTAAAATATTTATATACTCAGATTTTAAATCACTTTATAGATTAAGATTATATATATTAAAAATTATTTTCTAAACTCTTTTATATGTTTAAACTATATTCAAATATATTTACAAAGTTTAGAAATTGTTTTGACAAATTATAGAAACCAATTTTAATAAGAAAATCAAAACATCAATTTTGCCTTGAGCATGTCGACATCCCTCAACCCCCCATGTCGACATGGTGTCCGTTATTTTCAAATTTCAATTTTCAAAAGAAGTGTCTATTCGTTGTATCCTTTTACGAATAGATATGGTTGTTGCTCTACTATAAATACCAGTAAGTTCTAAACGATTTTTTACCAAATTTTCATTTATTTTCTCTCCTTTTCATCTTCCACATTTATTCTAAAAGAATCCTAAACTATACTCTGCCGAAATACCAAGTGAATCAAACTTGATTATCTCTTGTTTGATTCTCTACCTCTCTCTCCATAAGATCTCAGTGCTATTCAGAGTTATAGAATCTTTTGTAAATCAAATTGTTGAGTAAAAGGTGCGGTTGAGCCTTGAAATCAATAGGGTGTGATTGTAGCCCTGGAATCAATTAGGTGATCTTGTCGCCTGGTTAAATCAAGAGAGTTTCCCTGAACTCGAATACAGGAGGGTGTACCTCATAGCCTTGAAACCGAGGGTGTAATCTAGGAGATTATTTTGAAAAGAAATCCGTACGATTGTACGGGACTGGATGTAGGGTGTAATGACCCGTATTTTTAACGCTTTAAAAATACTAAATTAAATAAAAATTTAAAAAAAAATCTGATAAAAATAAAATTTTACGATTTATTAAATGGAAATCTCTTTGTATATAAGTTACAAATCCAAAACCAATTTCGATAAGACCGATAATGTAATACATATTAAAAACGTAATGTAATAACATGAAATAGTTGTAAGCAATAACAGAAACCAAAATAATAATTTTAACGTAAGAAATGTATGTTGTGCGTTAAATGAAATTTTCGTTAAATAAAAAAATAAACAATAAAATTTCACAACGAAAATTAGATATTTAAAATGCGTCTAATTAAATATAGGAAATTGTAAAGTTTCGTCAGAAAATATGAAAGTAAATTTCAGTCACGTCATTTCGGTTTAAATCAGTTAAAATGTAGTGAAAATAAAATGTTTTCGAAACCTAAATATTTTTACATAGAAAATTCTAAATCGTCTTCTGAGCATGATGCCATTTTTCGTTTTTTCAAAATCCAGACTTCTTTAGCTCTGTCGATCTTATTTTTCTGCGATTTTCTTGCATTTTCCAGTAGTAGAAAATTCGAATTTTTATAATTCGATCGTACCACTGATATCTTTATACCATTTTGATCGTCTCATCGTACTGGTCTCTGCGGTATATTCAATCCTGGGTTATGAAGTCCGATTCAAAGCGGAATCCGTGAAATCGATAACCGTATCGATCCTTGATTTTAAACTTTTGGGTTCCGGTGACCATTAAAGTTCACCATATAATTCTAACGGCCAGGTCATTAATGTTATTCACTGAATTCAACTTTTGACCATCCCATTTCCAATATTCAATACAAATTTACTTTTGAATTCGGCTATTCGTTTCTGTGTTTTATTTGCATAGAGAAAGGTTTTTATTTTTTTCAGCTGTCATTTATATAGAAACATTTCCATCTTCTACTGGCGATCTACACCCCTCTGCTCTTTCATTTCCACTATGCCACTTTCTCCTTTCAGAAAGAAAAAAAAGAAAATGTGAAAGACTATAGATTTTCGCATGTCTAAACTTGATAACCAACTCCTCTACTCCTCTTTATGCCGCTCCTCTTTCCTCCCTCTCTCGCTCGACCTCGCCTTCCACCGAAGTCACCACCTCCTGAATTCCCGACCCAACCGCCTCCCCTCCAAGCAACACAACTTCCTCCCCACTTCTCTGCTTCGTGAACCACCTCCCCATCCGAGGACTCAAGTCCCCTCGTCACCAAAACTGCAGCCGAGTCCTCATCCTCCCTCCGCATGCTGTCACTCTCCTAGCTCATACGCCTGACAGCAATTTCTTTTCAAAAACCAAATGGTTTGTATAAATATATGTGAGTTTTGTTAAAAAAAATCCTTTAACTTATGTGTTACCTCATATGGGATATTTGTTCACATGGATATGGGATATATGTTTGTTGAAATAAGGCAATACACAAATATGGAACCTTCATGCATCTATGTCAGAGAGATTTCATGTGAAATAAATATATAAAAGCGAAATGACATGGGAGCAGTGTGTTCAACATAATTCAATAGATAATATGCGGTATCATCCTTAACTGTTTTGAATAATATATTCATGTTTTGGAATGCATTCGTATGTCAAGTTTTGGGCAATCTTCTTTCATCTCAATAAATTTCGTAGTAAAGTATTTTTTGTTATATGTAAGTAATAGATGTTTCAATACGTATGCATAAAGGCAGTACATATATATGTTTCTCTTCATTTTTCTTTTGATACAGTTGTGTAGGCTTGTTTTTCCAAACAGTTGAGTTAAGTCTACATTATGATGGAAGCAGGTCCATATTGAATTTTAGTGATTTTTATATATAATATGGACGTATGTTAAAAATGTATATATGTTTATATTTATACTGTTTGATTATTTAAAATATAATCTGTAGGCATGACATTATATCTATGAGACTCAGTACATTGATTTGAAGCATATGTATTTTAAAAAGTATACTAGTCTTGTATATATATTATATATAGTGTGTACTGATGCTTTGAAAAGACTGTATCCCTACAGTTGTCTATTCTATATTTGTATATATATATATACATATTTGATATAAAGTTATAAGTATATATTAATATGTATATAAGTATTTTTCGTACATTCTTGATATAGATTAGTATACATTGATTGTCCATGTTAGTATAGCTTGTCTGCATATTTGTTCGTATTCATAGTTTATAGAAGTATTATGTTTTGAAAGTTATATAGTTATTTATATATCGGATCTGGTTATATATATGTACAGTATGTAGTTTATAATATGCTATATATTACCTATGTTTTATAAGTGGTTTGCATATGAGATATTTTAAAAAGGGTATTAATATGTTAGTGTGTAAGTCAGATTTTATAAAATTATATGATATCATGGTATGTATATTTTGCATAGTTTAAATTTCAAAAGAAATTTCATTTTCGTATGATGTACGTTATTGGCAGTGTGCATATACATATGGTTCAATGTAAGTGGTCTATATAAAAGAATGTAGTACGTTTGTTTGGATTGTGGAGTATGGGTATTGTTATTTTGAAAAAAAAAATTAATATTGATTTGAAATTTATAACATATATTTTTGTTTCGATTTATCAAAATGGTTCTGATTCGTGTCCATCAATCTCTACCTTTCAGCTTTGCCCGTCGGACCCACTTTCAGCTTACTTCGCTTTGAGATTTTTGCTTGGGTTTGTCGATTGTCTAGATCGTGATCCAATTCGCAACTCGTTTCATTGTCTATCTCTAGCCTCGAAAGGTGAGCAATCACTCACGATTAACGTTCTTTTATTTATTTAAATTTGATTCAATTGAAACGATAATTGAAATATGCTGCAGTTAGTTATTTACACTGTTCTATATGCTATTACCTGTATCAGTTCACATATGACCTCTGACATCTTTTTCTGTTTATTATTTATGCGATGATAATACAGTTTGGCTGACAATTGATTGATTGTTGATGTTTATATTGGACGTTAAATTGTTAGTGTTAAATGATAAATAGTATGCAAAAATTGAAATGGATATAAGATTGTTAAGGATTTTAAAACTGATTTATATGTTAAATTTGATTAGTTGAATAGGACCCTTTTTAATTGTTAAATTAATTGACATGTAGAATAGTGATAATTACACTTTGAACCATCGACGTATATTGGATTAATTGTTGTAGTGTTAAATTGAGATGGAATGACAAGTGAAGAACCGTATAAATAATTAGTGGAATAATCTTTAATCTGCATGAAATGATAGTGTAGATTCTAGAAATAATTATATTAATTTGCACAAACAACAATGTGAATTAATACGATTATTTCGAGATTATTTGAATTGATTATTAGATTGTTATTGATTGTTGTTATTGCTTGTTTATTTACTTTGACACCATCCCTATTATCACACTGCAAGTTCCCTTTGCTATGCTTTGATTTTGAATTGAATTGGAATCGGGTTGAAATGATAAATACCCAAATGAACTTGACTTAGGATAGAAAAATTAAATAAAACCCGATTGGTCAATATTTGATTTAAAAATAAAAATGAAGATTTTATTTGAATAAATAATATGGTTTTGAAATGAAGTTGGAATTTGAATTTTAATGAAAGGAAATGTTAATATTTAATAATCTGAATCAAATATTAACATAGTAGTTGATGGAATAACGTTGTTTTAAAATTTGGAAATTATTAATAATTAAGCTTGAAATTAGATAATAATTAAAGTTTGAAATTATTTAATCATTAAATAAGACTGAATTATTTAATAATTAAATAAAATTGAATTCTTTAATAAGTGAAATTGAACTTCTTGAATAAGTGAAATTAAGTTTCCTTAATAATTGAGTTTTGAAATTTGTAACCAAGTAAATGAATAAGTGAAATTGAATTTCTTTAACAAGAAATAAAATGTGATTTATTGAATTAATGTAAAACTTGTAAATTGAAAGAATTGTTTTGAAAAATCTAATTTAATTCAATTTGAAGTTTTGATATAATGAAGTTGAACTTAAGTAATTGATTTAATGAATTGGAAATTAAATAGAAATTGTTGTGAATGATAAATTAACTTAACGAATATTGAATGAAATCGATCAATAAATTTAAATTGATCTGAATGATTAAATTAAATTAATTTAAATGTTTTCGAATGAAACTTATATACGAACTTGAATCAATATTTGAATTGTTTAAATAAAAATGGAAATTGAAGTATAAAATTTTGAAATTATGAAATTGGAAGTTTTGAAACGTAAATTATGGAAATTGATTTAGAAAGACAAATGAAATGTTGGTTTACAAATTCTATTTGAAATTGAAATTGATTTGGTTTTGAAATTTATTAAACGACCAATCGGTGTAATAATTTCGAAAGTTATTAAAGAGACCGGAATCGGTTAGGGACATACTCACTGTCTAAACCGAAAACCACTTTAATAACTACACGCGGAGTGTGATCCAGAATGAAGTGGTTGGAATGATGTACGTTGATGACTGAAGAAAGAGAACGATAATGGATAGCCTTGACACTTGTGTCAAATTGGAAATGACTAAAACAGGAGCCATGCCGGGCCAAATGGGGGCTAGCTACCTCGAGCGAACACACTTCTTCGAAACTACTCATTATTTGTTGTCGATTGGTGCACCCTTGATTTTGGGAGTGTTGTTTCGCGGTGTTGCGATCGCTGCGGCGATGCGTTCTCACCAGTCCGGATCAGGCAAACGGTAGTTTCACTACCTTGGGTATTGCCTCATGTGCCTTGTCATACTTGTATCCCTATATATGCGACCACTACGATTTGTTTTGTGTTATACCTATGGAGTACTCCCTGATAGCCCACTAGTTTACGGTGGAGTTTACAGTGCTGTATAGACTATAACGCTTGTATAAAATGTGTTAAGGGGGATAATGGTAACGCCTTAACACTAGTTTGATATTTTATATTACTGATAGTCATTATCTACTTATCGTACACTACTACATAGTAGATAGTTTAACGGATCCTTAAAGGATGGTTATTCCAAACATCCTTTGAGTTACTTGTATTTCAGTTGCTATTTCACTTGAGTTGGATTTATAAATATAAGAATGTTAACCCTGACTCGAGTGTTTTGCGTTTTCTTTACGCTCGGGTCAGACTGAGTGTTCCAGTATTCGAGACTCACCTTTGAAGTTGGAGCTTTGCTTAAAGATCCAGCCATCTATTCTGCTTTCAGTATTCGATGATTCCAGTGATGTATTCTGATTTGTATCTGATGTATCGTATCACTCTTCCGTTGTATCTGGTTTAACTCTGATGTAATTTATATATTTATATAGTAGCTTCATGAACTACAATCTCTTTTATTTCCGCTACAATTATTACTCTGTGTCTGTGATCTGTGATTATTTATTTACTGTATATGTTCAGTTTTGCCAAATTTAAATTAACAAGCGGTATTTTGAATTATTCAAGTCCGACATGTGCGGATGCGAATGGTCCAAAATAGCAGGTCGTTTCATAGGGTAACTCCGAACCAGTATAAAATCCTGGTGTGTTCTTTCCTTTAGTGCTTTAATTTAGTATTTACATCTATGTCTGATTCTGTGATTATATCTGTGTTTGTGAATTGCATTTGTTAGTGTTTAAATTGAACAAAATTCAAAATATTTAAAAATACATAAAACACTATTCACCCCAGCTCTAGTGTTATTCCAGCCTTAAGATCCGTAATCCGCATTTCTCGCATTTGGTATCAGAGCGAGGTTTTCAAAGTTTTCATAATCTGAATTTTGAAAAAGTTTTTAAAATGGCTATTTTTGGGGATTTTGTTAACACTAGTTTAAAACTGTTCAAATCATCGTTGTCTCATAAGTCTACATATAGTTATTATAGAAAATCAAGTTATCTACCGAGTTTGTATTATGTGCAGAAAGAAAAATGTTATATGGCCTTTGAAGAATCAACACTCAATGGACAAATAGTGCAAATCAAGAAGAATAAGTGGATACTTGATAGTGGATGTTCAAGACACATGACTGGTAATCCCGATATGCTGAATGATATTATCTATAAAGATGGAGGATCGGTTAATTTTGAAGACAACTCAAAAGGATATGTGATTGGCATCGGCAATGTCGGTAACTCTAATACTCCTACTATTTCTAATGTATTATTAGTTAAGAATCTAAAACACGATCTGCTTAGCATTAGTCAACTTTGCGATAAAGGATACAAACTTAGATTTGAAAAAGATAAGTGTCACATCGAAGATAATAATTCTAACATTATATTTGAAGGAATTAGGAAGAAAAATATTTATATTCTTAGTATGAAAATCTCAAATGATAATCTATGTCTTTTGGCTAATACAAGTGACCCTTGGATTTGGCATAAAAGATTTGGGCATTTGAATTTTAAACTCTTATCTAGACTTTCTAAACTTGATCTAGTAAGAGGACTCCCTCGAATGAATTTTAAAATAGATAGTATATGTGATGCTTGTCAATTAGGAAAACTTAGGAAGAGTTCTTTCAAATTAAAAGATATGATTTCAACATCAAAACCTCTTGAGTTACTTCATCTAGATTTATTTAGTCCATCTCAAATTCAATCAATAAATCACAATAAATATGTCTTTGTTATTGTAGATGATTATTCTAGGTTTACATGGACAATTTTTATTAAACATAAAAGTGATACTTTTGATTCATTTAAATTTTTTACAAAAAGACCCCAAAACCAACTTTCTTTAAAAATTATATCTGTTCGTAGTGATAACGGTGGGGAATTTGAAAATAAAAATTTTGAGAGATTCTGGAATAAAAAGGGAATAACTCATAATTTATCTTTTCCAAGAACTCCACAACAAAACGGAGTGGTAGAACGTAAAAATAGGATGATTCAAGAGTGTGCTAGAACAATGCTTTCAGATAGTAATTTACCAAAACATTTTTGGGCTAAAGCAGTCGCTACAGCTTGCTACATTTTGAATAGAATATTAATTAGACCGTTAACTGATAAAACGCCTTATGAACTTCTTTACAAAAAGAAATCAAAGGTATCTTATTTTAGAATCTTTGGAAGTAAATGTTTTATTCTAAATACAAAGACAATTTGGATAAATTTGATCCTAAATCCGACAAAGGAATCTTTATCGGATATTCTAATAGAAGTAAAGCATACAGATTTTTCAACTTAAGAACTAATACCATTGAAGAAACAATGCATGTTTCGTTTGATGAAAATTTCAAAAATGTTGAACAAATTAATGATGAAGAAGAAATTGCTACCCTAAATAATGAATCAACTGAAATAAATAATGATCTTATTCATCCAAATAAAAAGGTTAAGCTTTTAAAAGATCATCCTATAGAAAATATACTAGGAAATATTGAATCTATTGTTAGAACTAGAAATCAACTAAATAACACGAGTAATGTAGCTTTTATATCATCTATTGAACCTAAAAATCCAAAGGAAGCATCGTCTGATGATTCATGGATTCTAGCTATGCAAGAAGAACTGAATCAATTCACCAAAAATAATGTTTAGGAACTTGTTCCTAGACCCGTGGATAAAACGATAATAGGAACTAAATGGGTTTATAAAAATATAATGAATGAACTAGGTGAGGTCGTTAGAAATAAAGCTCAATTAGTCGCACAATGTCACGTTCCAAATTTCAGCATTCAAAAATCGACATCCGTACTCCAATTGTACCTGAATGCCGCAGATTCAACCGTTGAAATTCGAATCGTGCCGGAGCTTATAACACCATTAAGTATAACAACACAGCGGAAAAAGAAATAGATTATATCATATACAACTCCAATGAATACAATATCCAGAATGATATACAACAATGATATCAATATGATACAACAATATCAGAGATAAATAATGATACAGCGGAAAAATATCAGAAGTGATAACTCCAAATGATCAGTCAGAGAATGACTCCAACAAATCCAACATCAGCTCGAACTACCATTACGTTGCACCAATATAAGCAACGTCAGTCTTCAGTGAACTCCAAACACCGAACTAGCTCCAACTAGTCTACTAAACCTGAATATCTGAAAACCCCAACCCTAGACTGCCCGTGTGGAAAATTATGAGCACCCAGAGTTTAGGAAAGGAACAATAAACTCCGAGTCAGTCGTGGGACTGGTGTGAGTAACAAAAACAGTTTATCTTTAAACAACACAAAGGATTTTAAACATTGAAATCCGCAATGCTTTTGGAAAATGAAACTACCATAAGACCTCCCACCACACACACAATTCAATCGCAGACTTGGAGGAGATTTCTTCTTATGATAGTCAAATATGCTTACTACGCAAAGAAACTCTTTTGATATTATTAATAGTGCATAGTGTACAAAATCATTTCGAAAATACAATATTAATCTTAGCTAGCATAGGTACCATTATATTATGCCTGCTATAGCTGCCGCCTGAGGAGACAGGTTATACAATTGCAATCGTAAAGGTTCGTATTGTTTCTTTGGATTTTTAACAAATGGTCAGGCTAAGGAACTTCCTACCGCCACATGGGATCGCCTCTGGCTGGACGTCCCGAGAACTAACTAGCTCTCTGCCAACACAAGGCCGGGTTACCCCTGTAACATGTAACTCACGAATATGCCATTCCCCGGTCCTTTGGGACCTTTATCCGAGGCGCCTCGATAAACACACAATCACACAATAAATGAGATCGGAGTATCCACATAGGTTAAATACCAGGGCTCCATACATGATACCGCCCTTTTCCAGAAGGAAATGACATACCCTAAAGGGCGCGACCCTCATAACCTTGCTGCATATTCCTATTTCGACCATTTCCGGGTTGTGAGGTCCTGACGAAGTCTCGTCCACAAAGCTACGCTTTTTCATAAAGCCATGCTCTGATCAACAAATGACCAATAAATGATCAACATACAGCAACACTCAGCATGCAACATTACCAAATTGGGAGTATATTGCTGATAACCTTCAACTACATAACCTCTGAGCTCGTACGTCTCAAAGAAGGGTGTTAAGCTAAGAGAATAAATTCTCCGCCACCAAAAAAAATGTATTTGAAAGAAATCTGCTTTATATCTCAAAATGTAATGTCAAACATGTAACCATACAAGTCTATTCCGGGTTCGAACAGAACCGAAGGCACTTCCAAAGAAGCCCTTGCAAATCCGGATAATTTTCTAATCACGTCCGGACTTCCCATCACAAAGGGTGCTAGAATCTCCATACCGGGACCGGTCGATGCAGAGACATTCGACGAGTTGTCCTCTCGTTTTCGAAAATATCTGGTCTTCACCACCGGTCTTCAAATGCTATCCATATACGACGTATCATTATTCGGAATGGGTGATATGACACAAAGGTCCTCTCCCGGCTAAACCGAATAATGAGCGCAATATTTTAAAACATATGGATATTGGGATTTCAATTAAGTCACAACTTATTACCCAAAACCTTTCTTTTAAATGGTTAAACAAATTACCATTTTAATCTTTTTAAACAAAAAGATTTATCTCAAAAAGTTCACTCAGTTTTACAAAAATTCATTCACAGATTTTCAAATCGATTTCCATTTCAATTTGGATTAACTCGTTAAATCTTTAAAACAAAGATTTAACTGATAGCTTTCAAAACAATTCCATTTCGATTGGTTTTAACAAATCACCATTTTAAATCTGTTAAAAATAAACAGATTCAATTCATAGCTTTCAAAAACAATCCATTCATAACTTGGAAAACCATTTTTCAATTCAAACTTGAAATCCCTTTAATTAAACTGGAATTTCATTTCTTATCTGAAAGCTTTTATTCTTTTGAAAACAATAGTTTTCATTTTGGAAATCTGATTCATTTATACGAGTTAAGGTTCTTGGGTTAAATTCAAATTCTCAAATCAATATATTTAAAATGGTTTAAATTCATATAAACACATTTTTAACCATAATTTCCAATTATGGAATTCAATTCCAACTCTTGAATTTAAATTCAAATTGAATTATTTAAATTGGAAGCTTTATTAAGTTATTTAAAATAACTTTTATCTTACAAACTCCTTTTCGAAAGTTTTAACATTTAACCCAAATTCATTTCCAAAATCAATTGAAATTAAATTTCAATTTCAAAAATATTAAATTTAAATTATCTGTGACTTAACCGATTTCCATATGAAATCCATATTTGTGTGTGTAAAAGTGTGGTCCATGGGTTTTACACAGTAGTGCAACATCATTCAATCATCACAGATCAAATACAGAAATATAATTGATAGGCGGTATTAACTATAACGCTTATCGTTCATTCACAGATCACAGATATATATATCACAGATAATCAATTACATTCATCCCAAATAAATAAATTATAGATCACAACACAAATCAGGATGTATCACAAAGCATCATATATCAGGGATATCAACAATTCATAACTAAGGTCAAACATTCGATAATCATTTATAAGCAGGATTAATTAATTGTTTAATCCAAATTAATTCAATTTATTTCCACTTTAAATCAATTACTTATGAATTAGTTATCCAATCCTGATTAATTAATTGTTAAATTTAATCACATTAATCAATTATTTTAAAAATCTTGGTTAATGGCCTTCATTAGCGAATAATAATTCTTTAACTACTATACTAAAGTAATTAACTAAGATTAATCATTATTAATTACAATTTAATTAATCTTTATTAACTCATTAATTAATCTCCAATTATTTAATTAGTTAAGTGTTAACCGTAACTTAATTAATCCTTAATTACTTGATAAATTAATTCTTAATCATTAATCTAAAAGTCTAACCTTATCTAATTAATGATTCTAATTTACAAATTAATTATTCCTAATTAATTAGCTTAAACCTTAATTAATTAGTTAATAACTTTAATTACTATTTAATTAATCAAATCATTTATGAATTAAATTAACTAATTATCCATTTTAATTAACTTAATAATTACAAATCATTAAATCTTTATTTATTTAAGGATAAAAAAACATTTTTCTTATTAATGATCAAATTATCATTAACAAAGTATTTAAAAACAATTTACTTTCAAATTTTCTCTAAATTTCATTTTTAATTTAAGATTAAAAATGAAAACAAATTAACTTTAACAAATTTAAATCAAGTTAAACCCCTTTTAAAACGAATGTTCAAGAACATTTATCATATATAAAGAAATTTATATGTGCTTTTAACCAAATTTCTTTTGAATTCAAAATATGTTAAATATACTTTATACCTTTCAAGTTGTTTAAATATTTAAATTTTATATAACTTCCTTAAATTTCAAACTAGGATACAAAACTAATTTGTATCCATCTTTCAATTTCTGATTTTTAAATTTTATTTAAAATCTGAGTTTAAATATTAATTTCTGTTTTAAAAATCAAACAGCCTGTAACAAAAGCAACTACCCGAGTCCCCCACCATTTTACTTCGAGCCAAACCCTGGAAGCCCCTGAGAGCCACTCGAGTCAAATTCGTGAATAACCCCTGCTTCCACCCAGGCTTATCAAAATGCCCAGATCACCAAATTCGTGCTCGTGCACGTGCACGTGCACATCGCCGTCGAGCATCTCCGGTCGACGTCTCATAGTCGAGCAAGTCGACAACCATCCTCGCACCAACTCCCGACCACCAGAAACCCCAATATTCACTCGAAATCAAAAATCAAGTTTAAACCCAAACCTGGAAACACGAGAGCTACCCCCACCCAAAACCTGTCATCGCCTCGTTCGCCACGCCCCGACCACCAGAATCCATACCACTCCGGCCATCCACTCGCCAACATCCCCTCTACCATCACCCCAATTCCCATCGCACTCGATCAAGCACAGATGATAAATGAAACGAGAAACTAAACCACGCTAAAATTAGGTTTAGGAATAAAAAATCACAACCACGGCCTTCACTGGTCACTGACCATCCACCACCTATTTTTGCCAAACTCTCCAGTCATCCCACTGTCTCCAGTCTCGATTCCAAACATCCAGATAAACTGGATCAACAGATATTCCCAAAATTCCCAAAATAGTGCAAACTAGAATTGCACTATCAAACCATAACTAAAAAAAATGAAATTTTACTTTCTAAAATCATGATTTAGTATAGGGATTTAATTCTTGTTACTGAATTGTTAAATTAACAAATTTGAATTTTTCACAAATTCAAACCTCCCTGTTCCTTTTTGATTCCCAGAACAAACTTAAAGTTATTTTAACTTAATTAAATTATAAAACTTAACTTTATAATCAAGCAAACATATCTTGTTTAGATCCTTGGTCAGAACAACGAGTAGATCAAGCAGAGTTGAACTTTTTAAATCAAACCTGAGTTTGCAATTTTAAATACAGAGATGTATTACAGGATTATACAACAAGCAAAAATCCTATTTCACAAACACACAGAATTTTAACCATATATAAACACAAAAACATCATTATCTTCATACTTAAATCAAGCAACCAAATACTTAAGTATTTTGAAAAAAAAGTTACTCACCTGAAAACCAGTTTAAACAGAGAGCACTTTTTGTTTTGAAAACCTGTAGTTGGTCTTCCTTTAAATCCTGTTTTGTTTTAGTTGAATTTAATTTGAGTTTATAAGAATGGTGATGTTTACTTCTTTCTTTCTTTTCTTATGGCTTTGCTATGTTATTGAACGAACTGAAGTGAGAAAGTTGATGTATAAAAGAAGACTAGAGGATAATATTTTTGTACAGGGTAATCCTTCTTTTAGTACAACATAGCAGTGATATTTCCTTGTTTGTAGGCTGATGGATATACTAGTTTGGGGCTGCATTAATTAACATGTACTAGCTTACACTTATCTTTTTACTTTCGTTTGTACATTGCATAAGAGAAGAATCTAGTGGCTTCCTTTGCTTGTTCATACTTATCTTTTTTTCCTTCTTACTTGTTTACTTTGGTTTCGGCTGAGATAACTTGTTTGGTGTGCTTGCATTAATTAACTTGTCTTTATTTCTTTGCTTTGGGGCTGATGTATACTTGTTTTAATTTGGCTTGTACCATATACATTTTTTTATTTATACGGCTATACAATATGAAGATAGTGGTGGCTTTTCAATGCAAGCTTTTATACTTTATATATTTGTATTTCTTTTGAATGTATATGTATTTTTTTTCATTTGTTCACTTGTTTTCATGTTTGCCTTGACTTCTTGCTTGTATATCTAAATGAGATTCTCTAGTCAATATGCTTTGGAATTTTCCAAATTATTTCTAACTTTAAATTTTTATTTTAACTTGCATACAAATTGTCTTGTATTTTCCTTTCTCAGCCTACACTTGTTAATATCTCATTCTTGTATGCACTTAGGTTTTTATTGTTTTATTATCTTGCATACTTTTGTTAATGTCATACTCCATTAATCTTACATTGATTAAAATTAGCATTTTTATGTTAAAGACTTTTACGTAAATAAATTTGATATTACATTTTTCCTATTTTATAAATACATCTTTTTATACTTACTAATTTGTAATATAAATGAATTTCTATATTTTAGTCTGTTGTGAAATTTTAGCTAATGGGTTACTTTATATTTTATTTGACTTTATAATGTTTACTTCTATTTTAACTTGAATATTTATTTCTAGAAGTTTATATGTTCATTTCATATTTTATATAACTATAGATTTATTTGAAATTTAAATCCAAATCACATATACACAATATTTAAAGTTTAAATGATTTATACAGAATTTATTTTAATTCGGGGAAACTCGCATCACTTTATTGATTAATTTCACAAATTTAATTCAAAAATTCAATAAATTATCAATTTAAATTTAATTAAAATTCGAGGTCAATACAGACTTCCCCCTTAAAAGAATTTCGTCCTCGAAATTGCCAAGGAGACACAGAGATAGATGAAGAATATTTCATCAAATCAACTGAACACCTATTCTGCATTTGGCTTACCAAATCAGAATATCATCAATAGATTCAATAACGAATCTGTTTGACACTTTACAAGATACTCGGGTTATCCAGATCTACGAAATATGCAGTGGCATCGGTTTGTTCGAAAGGATAACTAACCATTCGTAGAATATATTGGGACCCAAAAGATAGATAGATACATGGATAGAATTTCAAAACTTTTAGTTTAAAAACCAAATTATACCTATCAACCATAGCAACCATAGCAACCAATTCATCCAAACAAATAATTCCGGCCTATTTGGAGTTTATGTCCTATATTAACATATCGAATCTCTTCCTGGATCTACCAGAAATTATCGAAGAATTGAGAAAAGAGGCTGAATGTCACGACCCAAAATTCATCATTCGAAAATAGACATCAAATACTTCACTTGTATTCGACTGCCAAAATTCAAACGTCAAATTTCAGTTCGGATGGAGCTTATAACAACATTAAGTAAATAACACAGCGGAAGAAAAGAATAATACATTAATATACAATATCTGATACAACAGAGTGATACAATGAATATCAATATACATCAGAGATATGATACAACAAATAGCAGCGGAAAAGAAAACGATAACATCTGCAGCGGATAATCTTCATCTTCAAAATGCCAATCTAGACATAGCTGGAACTCTCAATAACGATGCACAAAGATAAGCAAGTGCAGTCCATATCCAAAGACTGAACTAGCTCCAGAAAATCTACTAATCTGAATGTCTGAAAAAAACCAAACTCTAGACTGCTCGTGTAGAAAAATTATGAGCATCCAGAGTTTAGGAAAGAAACAATAAACTCCGGATCAGTCATGGGACTGGTGTGAGCAACAAAAACAGTTTATCTTTAAAAACAAATAGCAGAGAAGTTTTAAAGTCAATTCGCAATGCTTTTGGAAAATGAAACTACCATAAGACCTCCCGCCACACACACAATGCAAACGCAGAATTGGAGGAGATTTCTTCTTATGATAGTCAAAGATGCTTACTACGCAAAATCAAATCATTTGATTATTATTACTAGTGCATAGTGTAGAAAACATTTCGAAAGTAGAATATAAATCTTAGCCAGCATAGGTACCAGTATATTATGCCTACTATAGCTACCATATTAGATGGCAGGTTCTACAACTAATACCGTACACAGTTCGTATTGGAAGATGGATTTCCAACAAATGGTCAGGTTAAGGAACTTCCTATGCCACGAACAGAACGCCTCTGGAATGACGTCCCGAGAACCTAACCGGATCTCTGCCAACACAAGGCCGGGTTACCTCTGCAAAAATAGGTAACTACTGACACGCGTATGCCATCCCCCGATCGTAACCGATCTTCCCGAGGATCCTCGATTCGCAACAAACTACATAATCATAATAATAATGCAGCAACCACATAGGTTAAGTATCTGGGTTCCATACCATGATACCACCTCTATCCAGAAAGAAATGACATACACTAAGGGGCGCTACTCCCTAGAACCTTGCTGCATCTTTCCTGTTTTGACCATTTCCGGGGTGTGAGGTCCGACGAAGTCTCGTCCACAAAGCTACGCTTTGTACACAAAGCCATGCTTCGGGTCAAACAAATGATCAACCTATGATCACAAAGATATAAGATCAAACAAATGATCATATCGCAAATGATCAAACACTGATCATCACACAGCAACACTCAGCATGCCACATTACCAAATTGGGATATATCGCTGATAAATTTCAACTACATAACCTCTGAGCTCGTACGTCTCAGAGAAGGGTGTTAAGCTAAGAGAATAAATTCTCCGCCACCAACAGAAATGTATTTGAAAGAAATCGGCTTTATATCTCAAAGTGTAATGTCAGACATGTAACCATACAAGTCTGTTCCGGGTTCGAACAGAACCGAAGGCACTTCTTACGAAGCCCTTGCAATTCCGGGTATTCACAATCCCGTCCGGACTTCCCATCACAAAGGGTGATAAAATCTCTATACCGGGGACCAGTCGGTGCAGAGACATTCGACGAGTTGTCCTTTCGTTTTCGTAAATATCCGGTCTTCAACACCGGTCTTCAAATGCTATCCATATACGACGTATCATTATTCGGAATGGGTTATATGACACAAATGTCTTTTCCCGGCTAACCCGAATAATGAGCGCAATATTCAAAAACATATGGATATTGGGATTTCAATTAAGTCACAACTTATTACCCAAAACCTTTCTTTTGAATGGTTAAAACAAATTACCAATTCAAATCTTTAAACAAAAAGATTTATTTCACAAAGTTCACCCGGTTTCAACAAAAATCCATTTATAGGTTTCAAAACAATTTCCGTTCCAATTGGATTAACTCGTTAAATCTTTAAAACAAAGATTCAACTTATAGCTTTCAAAACAATTTCATTTCGAATGGTTTAAACAAATCATCATTTTAAATCTGTTAAAAATAAACAGATTCAATTCATAGCTTTCAAAAAGAATTCATTCATAACTTGGAAAACCACCTTTCAATTTATACTTGAAATTCCTTTAAATTGGAATTTAATTTGTTATATATACGAAAGCTTTTATCATTTGAAAACAAACAGTTTTCGTCTAAGAAAAATCCAATTTTATTTGCACGGGTTAAAGTCCTTGAATTATATTCACATTCCAAAATCAATGCTTTTAAAATAGTTTAACCCATATATAACGGGTATAACATCTTTAATCCCTAGTTTCAAATTTTAGAATTCAATTTTAAACTTGACTTCAAATCCAATTATTTAAATTTTCAAAACTCGATTAAGTTATTCAAAATAACTTTTATCTTTGAAATTCCATTTCAAAAGCTTTTCACTTTAAACCCAAATTTCTAATTTCAAAATCAATTGAAATTAAAATTTCAATTTCAAAAACATCAAATTTAAATTATCTATGACTTAACCGATTTCCACGTGAAATCCATATTTGTGTGTGTATGGTGTGGTCGAGGGGTTTAACACAATAGTGCAACATCAATCATCACAGATATATCGATAAGCGGTATAATCGATAACGCTTATCTTCATTCACATATTTATAGATAAAAGAAATTTATCGGCCACAAAGATTTACTATTACAATTCGATGTGGGTTTTGGATAACCAACTGGAATCCGACTCCCTGTCGCATCGAAATTCAAATGTCGTTCTATGGGTCAAGGGTTTCATATTCATATAACAATATATACATCACAGAAATAGAAATTACAACTAAGTAAATTACAGATCACAGCATAAATCAGGATGTATCACAAAGCATCATATATCAGGGATATCAAACAATCAAATCAATAGAATCCAAACATTCATAACTTGGATCAATAAATTATCTAATTAATTTGGATCAGATTAATTACTTATGAATAAATTACTAATCCTGATTAATTAATCATTAATTAATTATAAACCATTTTAGATAAATTATTCATTAATCCTTTATTAGTTATCCTTTAATTAAAAATTATAAGTAATTAATCCTTTGATTTATTAACAAATCAATTCACTCAAAATTTCAAATCATTACTCAATAAATTACAAATTAATTATTTAATTCATTTTTAAAACTTTAATTAATTCATTTAAACTTCAATTTCAAATTTGATCAATATAAACCATCAATTATCACTCTCATTATCTTAATAGTGAATGATTTTAAATTCTTAATCTTAATTACTTAAATTAAACTCATTTTCTATTATTGGTTAAATTTTCACTTTCAAAATGTTTAAAACATTTATTTCGCTTCCTTTGTACTTTCATTTAAAATTCCAGGTTCAAACTGACACTAATTAAATTTAACCGCTTTATAAATTAACTTTAAAAAAACTAAATTACGAATTAAAACAGTACTTAGTTATAAAGGAATTTTTAAAACAACTTTACTTAAGTAAATTATTTACTTATTGAAAATATTTAAATTTATAACTTCTTTTTCCTTTTCCAAAATCTGGGACTTAAACAAATTTAAAACTTGATAATAAAAAAAAATGTTAACTGGCACTGTTCCAGACTTGAAACCAAAGACCCGAGTCCCCCTATCAGTTTTCTTCGAGAAAAATGGAGTTTTGCCCGAGCCAAAACCAGTTTTACTCGAGTACGCACTCGAGTTAACCTGGGCACTGTTAAAACTGCGAAAAACTAACCTACCCGAGACAACCCTTATTTGCTTCGAGGAAAAATATGATACTACTCGAGCCAAACACAGACTTACTCGAGTATCTCTCGAGTCGAAGCTACTCGCGACCTCACTGACACGTTCACGCCACCGTGCACGTGCACGATTATCTAGTCGACTTCCGATCAACGCTGCTAGCCTCCCCAAGTCGACGACCATCTCAACATTGCCTCGACCACCGACAAATATCACCAGTCTTCTCGAATTCAAAAACGAGTTCGCAACCCAAACCTGGAATAGCGAGACCCAACACCACCCAATCTGGAACGCCGCCGTACACACAATCTCGACCACCGGGCAGCTTGAAACTTCGGCTATCCACTCGTCGTCACCCTCTCTACTATAACCCGGAATTGCGTGCAACTCGATTCACGAGGGAAGGCGCTTCAATCGTTTCCCTGACCACCTTAAAAATTAGGTTAACTAACTTAAACTCTTCACCGCCGCTACCACGATGAACCGGAACACTGCCCATCATTTTTCCCCGACTCACCGTACTCCCCTCTACCTTCACGCAAAACCCCGAGCTTCAACAATTCTCCGATCACTTGAATTTGCCCCAAACCCATTCTCAGTTCAACTACGAACTGCACCCAAACTACACTACTAAAAATCACGAAACCCATCTCAAAAATCATCATTTCTAATACGCATTCAAGTTATAAATATAAATCACCATTTCGTGAAGTTCGAATTTTGGCAAATTTAAGGTTGACACTGATTTTCTTGAGTTCCTGAGTTATTCATAATGCATTTTAACTTAAGTAATATCCTAGTCTAAAGTTTGAAATGAAACAAACAATATTCTTCTGAATCCTAAGTCTAAACAAAAATTTAATAGAAGAATTTGAATTTAAGTCAAGGCATGAACAAACACTGCAAACAGAAAGTTATAAGTCTTCCCCTGTCTACATACAACCTACTTCAACAATTCAAAAATATAAGCATGTAACCATACTTCACAGATACGATATTGATCACGGCAATAAACATTCATCCTAATTTATACTTTAAGTTTTTATAGTGAAGTTACTCACCTTGGTAAAATGAAACAAAGAAGTCAGATTTTTAAAAGAAGGTTTGCTCACCTGGTAACAAAAATGTAACGACCCAGTATTTTCAACCATTCGCATCCATTATAAGTGTATAGGTAGACACTCATGCCGGAGTTGAATTGCTCAAAATACTGCGTTGTAAATAAAATTTGGCAGAAACTCAGCATATACAGTAAATAATACAATCACAGATCACAGACACAGAGTAAAATAATGATAATGCAGCGGAAACAAAAGGATAGTAGTTCATGAAGCTACTATATGTATATAACAGAGTTAAACAAGATACAAATAATGGTCTCGAATACAATAGATGTCTCAATACAATAATCAAATACCAGATCTGAATACATCACTGGAATCAACGGAATAACTGAAAGCAGGATCGATAGATAGCTGGATCTCCAAGCGAAGCTCCAACTCCAAAGGGTGAGTCTCAAATGCTGTATCACTCAGTCTGACCCGAGCGTAAAGCAAAACACAAAACACTCGAGTCAGGATTAACATTCTTATATTAATAAATCCAACTCAAGTGAAATATCA
The DNA here is from genome assembly GCA_030737815.1 of Allium fistulosum. Lineage (NCBI taxonomy): Eukaryota > Viridiplantae > Streptophyta > Magnoliopsida > Asparagales > Amaryllidaceae > Allium > Allium fistulosum. The sequence continues at coordinate 1,017,857,317 of CM060907.1, forward strand.
ACTGAAATACAAGTAACTTAAAGGATGTTTGGGATAACCATCCTCTAAGGATCCGTTAAACTATTTACTATGTAGTAATATTCGCTATTATAATAGTGTCTAAATAAGTAAAGTATAATCATATCGGAAAATAGCGTTAAGGGGATGGAGAACCTTAACGCGGTCGGATCTTAAAATCATAATCGTAGTAAAGCTCGGTATGGTAGGTGACACGGCACAACTAGGCAATGCCAGGGTAGATATACCAATTACGCACACGGACTGATGGATACGCATAGCAGCCACTACCGTTCCACCTCGAACAACATTCCCAAATCGGAGGATGGCCATCTAGTCAAAACAGTAAGAGTATAATATCGAAGAAATGTGTCCGAGAAGAGGTGCTACCTCACTGGTCCGAGATCGCTCCTGTTTTAGCCACCTTATGCCAACTCACGGGAGTTGGGTCCACGTAATACCTTAAGGACGTCGCCACCATCCTACTTCATTCTGGAATCTCCACCGCGTACACGGTTGTCAAAGTGGTTTTCGGTATCGACAGAGAGTATGTCCATATCCGATCCCGGTCTCTTTGCCAACCAATCGTTATTATAACACCGTGGTCATTTCAAAATAGTTTATACTTCAAACCAAAATCCTTATCCTTTCAAAACCCAATTTAATACGATATCATTTTCACTTCAAATATATCCATTTTTCAAAATCATATTACTTTCCAAAGTTATAATGCTTTCGAAATCAAAGTCTGGAAATCACAGTATTTTGGAAATTATAACACTTTTCTATTAACAGTTTAGATATAAAAATTTCGTTATAAAATAAATTAGTTTCCTCAAATTTCACAAATCCATTCAAATTAACTCGAATTTCAAAAATTTAATTTATTTTAAATCAAATCACAAATCATTCGTTTCAACTCGATTTAGCTTCTAAATAAACCATTTCAAATTATCAACTTCAAATACGTATCTAAACCATAAATAAGCCATTTCAATTTGAATATATTTCAAAGCTTTTAAATATTCATCATTTCAAAACTAAATTCGATAAACTTATATACATATCAAACTCACTTTACAATTATTTAGTTTTAAAATATTTACTTAATCATTTTCATAACATCTAAATACAATTTCAATTTACAATTTAAATAAACAAAAGATCTCATTTAAATATTTATACGTTTGAAATATCCAATTAAGTCACCCTTTCAAATTTCAAGTTGTAAATCACTTCTTTAAATTTCAAATTCAATACATTTCAAATCAGACTTATTTAAGTATAATTCTTAAATAAATACAATTTCAATCAATTTCAAATCATTACAAATTCTATTTTTAAAATATAGATATTAAATACTTAAACATATTATTTATCAACTTTATTAAATCAACTTTAATAAATCTTTAAAAATCAATATTAATCAAAACTATATATTTCTTTTTTTTTTTTTTCAAAACCATAGAAATCATTTTCCAAACGTTTATATATAGACCAACGGTGCCTGTATATAATTTTCTATCCTATGGTCAAGTGATACGGATATTTATCATTTCAATCCGCAATTTAAATATATTCGGGTATATATCTTTTCAACCCGAAATCCCAAATTCAATTCAATTGAAAATCGCTTGGGTTTATCATTTCAACCCATAACGATTTCCTCCTATTCTACAGATCGTTCGGGTATGTATCATTTCAACCCATAGTGATTCTATACTAACAGGGAACTTGCAGAGTGATAACAGGTATGAAAATAAAATAACAACAGTAACAGGCATATATCGACAATAATAAATAACATATAATGGTGTCAGATGTCACAGGTGAACAGATATAGAAGATGACATATATAACAATGTAAACAACTAACATCAGCATATTTCAATTGACATTTCAATTGAAATCAAATTTAATAAATATAAAAACATTAATCGTGAGTGATTGCTCACCTTTCGAGGCTAGAGGAATTTGATAACGGAGTGAGTTACGAATCCAGGCACGAATTCCAAAGCAAAGTGAGATGGGCACAGATTAGACGAACAAAGCTGATAACAAGGAATCGATGAAATAAATCGGATCAGTTTGATTGAGGCAGAAATATATGTATTATTATCATTGTTGTTATTATTATTTATAAAAATCAATATTAAATTTTAAAATACTTATCTAGAAATCTAGGCATATTCTTTCTCAAACGATACTTATATAAACAAATAGGTATATAGACTAGAATATAACTTATGCACACATTATATTAAAATAGATTTATATAAAGGAATAACATCCAAATATCCATATACTGATATATCTAAAATATGATGAACAAACTTATACAACAGAACACATCTATATAAACAATTATACATATTCATACACGTATACCCAAAATCCAATTATACCTTTATAAACTTATGTAGTATACTGACAAATCTTATAATACCAATGTATACAGACAATAGGAAATGAACTAACAAGTAAACTTATAATAATATATATATACTTTTATATGAAGTCGCATATATTATAATTCCTATATTCGTTTATAAAACCCATATACGAATAGATATATTCCAGTAGACCAAATGTAAACATTGTTAATACCTCATCTAAAATATAAAACATGCTATAACTCATATACTTTAAACCCTTGATATACAAATTCAAACCAATCACATAAACTCATATTTGCAGAACAACTAATATATATAGCATGGATGTATACATAGCATAAAATATATTATAAAAATATTTATAATATCAAATAAAATATGAAATACTATCTACTTTATATATATGCGACTGCAACCTACTTACATCCAAACTAAACTTTTAACCGTGGGTATAGATATATATATGTATTTGTACTTAAACTCTAAACAAACTCATACGAAAAGGTACATACAACTATATAAAATTATGTATAACTAAACCCATAGACTATATAACTAAATATATCTCTAACTGCATTATATACTTAAACTAGTATATGTATATAAACTATATAATTCCAACTATAACAGAACTATGAGGCACTTTATAGACCACATATAAACTAACAGTAACCAAATCTTTATAGTATATCCATTTGAAAATATTTACTAAAACCTACTGTATATTTAAATATTCACCTTCAAAAAAAAATAACAAAGTTGTTGCGGATGGAATGAAGTGGTGAGACCGTGCTTGCCAGGTGAAGGAGGGGATGTCGGGTGATTGGCTGCTCTAGAGGGTTGTCGAAATGGTAGGCGGAGGAAGCACGAGCGCGGAAGCTATGGGTTGCCGAGGTCAGATCTTAGTGGAAATAACAAGATCGGATCTCTTCCAACCGAGTTCACGGATCGCCTGCCCCATGATTTCCTCAGCACGGCCATTCGCATAAACCTCGGCATTATCGAAGAAGTTGACTCCGTTATCACGGCAACACTGCAGTAGCGTCTTCGCATCCTTTACGTCCAGTTGGTTCCCGAAACTCACCCATGCTCCGTACGACAGTTGCGAAACTTTCAGCCCCGATTTTCCTAAGTTCTTGTATTGCATATTTTCGGAGCTAGATTTAATCGACGAAGGGTTGAGAATTTGATGTTCAGATCTGAGGCCAGAGATTTGAGTTGTGGAGCACAGCTAAATAACAGAAGGACGGCTGAGTTTGTCACTGGCTGCAGCGAATCTAACGTGGTGGTGAAGGCGTGGAGTTGGTGGTGGTTTGGAGTCGTATTGGAGGCGAATGGATTCGGTGGGGTGGTGGGTGCTGGTGGGTTCGGTGTTGACGTGGAGGCTGGAAAGGCTGAGCTTCGGTTGGAGAGGGACGTGGGTTTCGAATGGGTAGATGTTATGCAGTGAGTCAAGGAATAAGGCCAAACTGAGATGCTCACGAATTTTAGAACGAAAGTTGCAGAGCTCTTGTGAAATGGAGATTTTGAACGAAAGAAAATGAACCAGCTGTCTTTAATTTGCAGAGAGGAGGCAAAAAGTTTTGAACTGTAGCAAAAGTAATGGCAATAAATGTTATTAAGTTTGAACGAAATGTAAGGAAGATAAAAGGGGAATGGAAATGGTCACCCTGGAATTAAGCTGGAAGATTAAAGCAATTTATTACATTACTTGGCCTGCACGTTCAAACTTAAAAAGGCAACGAAAGCTAACGGTCACAATTCAGGGTACCGGTACGACGCACTGTTTTATTGTTTCTGTCGCGTACCGGACCTCAAAATACAGAGTTGAATATACCGTAGAGGTCAGCGCAACGAGACGATCAAAACGGTATACAGATGTCAGTGGTACGGTTATCCGATCAAAAATCGATACCGGTACCAGAAATGCTGCTATTCTAACCGAATTAAGATAAACGGAGCAACAGAAGTCCAAATTTGACGAAACGAAAGATAACATCTCACTCAGAAGATGATTTACAAATTTTCTATGTAAAAATATTTAGGTTTGGAAACTATGTTATTATCACCTATTTTTAACTGATTAAATTGAAGTAAATTTACGCGCGAAATAAATTTTCATATTTTTGGACGAAAATTTACCAGTTGCTATGTTCAATTAGACGCATTCCAAATATCAAATTTATATTTCGAAATTTTATCGCTTAAAATTTCACAAAATTTAACTAATTACGTTATTTAACAGTTAAAATTTACGGATCGTTACACTCTCCCCCACTCAAAACTTTTCGTCCCCGAAAAGGAAGGAGGTAGGAGAGTAGAAACAACCAGAAAGAAAATAGATTAAAAGACAAGATAAGACAATTAATTTAAACCATATAATTTCAAATTAAACTAGTTAATATTTAACAATTTGATTTAATCCACTGAGTTCACTTAAGTTAAATCAATTCAACTATTTCTGAATTCATTACCTTATGTCTAGTCATCCTCAATTAATAATTTCTGAGTCATCAAATTTGTATAATCATTTATTTTCCTCATATTTTGTTCGACAAATTAAATTCTTTTATTCCAAATTATTAATAAATTTATTCCACTTAATATGTCTTATCACATATATTTTAAACCATATTAATTTAAACCATATAGATTTCAGTTTAAATCAATTTATATTCAATAATTGATTTTAAATTCAAGGTATTTCCATACTTTAATCAAATTTCAATTTATTAATTCCTTCCAAACAAATTTATTTGTCTCATCTTATTATCCACTTAACTTATAATTCTATTTATTTCAATTGATATTTATAACTAAATTTTAAGTGTATAACATTTATTATAACCACTCAAATTTTACTTATAAATTCATTTTATATTGTATATTATCCAATTACATTTTTAACTTCTGAAAATTTTAGGTAAGTTATGTTGAGATGTAATTGAGTATTATACAAATAAGATTTTACAATTCAGTTATTCCCAGTTAAATTATTTATCCAAGAATTTTGACTTTAGTTTATAATTGAAATCATCTTAAATCTAAAATTTAAGAATTTAAATCTCCGATTTACTTCAAACAATTTAGAGATATATATAATATATTTATATCAAATCAAATTAAATTTTAAAATCAGATACTTATATATATATATATAAATCGAATTATATTGAAGAAATTCAAATCGAATATTTTTTTCCAAAACAAAACCGTAGCAAAGCTACAGAATGGTTTCTCCTCTTCGAAACTCGAAAATGAATGTCGATGATGCGGCCGTCATCACCGAAATTATTTTCCAGCGACAAAGAGAAGAGCACTGATTTAAACATTTAAAATTCTTTGCAAACCATTTTATTCGAAAATACTTTAAATAATATACATTTTAGGCTTTAAACAAAGTTTGAAATCACCAGAAATTTAATTCTTAAATCTTCGATTTAAATTCATTTCAATTCAAATAAATTTATAACCAATAGTCATTTTGCAATAGTCAATGACTAACAAAACAATAACATAAAAATCAAATATTATCATTTTCAACAACCAAATTATTTAACTTTTAATTCCAGAATTTTTTCTTATATATTTAATATAATCATACAAATTTACTTCCTCTATCAAATTTGAAAATTTATATTGTGTCAGTTTGCTCTGTTCAAGTGTTTTGGAAATTCTATCGATAGCGTTGATCAGACGAATCGATCGAAAATCCAAATCAACATCAACAACTCAAACAACACACTATAAACATCAACAATTTTATATTAATTTAAAATACACTCCCTCACACGATGATTTCAGAATTGGATTCCAACACAAGGATAGAGATCCAAATATAGAGGGACTCTAATCAAAGAGAATTCTAATCTAAAAAATAGATAGGCTCAAAACGAAGGTTAGATGATTGCATTTCAAACAGGAAGATGGATAAAATTGTATAAATCGCGGACAAACTTAACCGGGTAAACCGTGACTTCATAGATAAGATCGATGTAGAATTCTGAAGCAAATTGACATTCGATTACCAGAGGTAAAATTCGGGTATAGCTTAAGATAGCAGCATCGTAAACCGAGGATACAGAAATCTCCGGTGAATCAATACCGATTGTAAAGGAGTTTCACCCCAGTACAAATTATTCAAAGATTGGCGAGACCGCCGATTTATTATAGAGATCATTCGAAGTGGAGTTATGGGATACTCCAGAATCAAAAGACACGAATAGGGGAGACACGAATGAACTTTGGAACCGAAGTGAACGTTCCAAAATTCAAAGGAAACGAGTCAAAGAAAAAGGAATTTAAGCTTGAACGAAAGTGATTTTGTAATTGAATTTACTACATATGCTGAGTTTTGCCTAAAACCAGAGCTCTGATACCACATGTAACGACCCAGTATTTTCAACCATTCGCATCCATTATAAGTGTATAGGTAGACACTCATGCCGGAGTTGAATTGCTCAAAATACTGCGTTGTAAATAAAATTTGGCAGAAACTCAGCATATACAGTAAATAATACAATCACAGATCACAGACACAGAGTAAAATAATGATAATGCAGCGGAAACAAAAGGATAGTAGTTCATGAAGCTACTATATGTATATAACAGAGTTAAACAAGATACAAATAATGGTCTCGAATACAATAGATGTCTCAATACAATAATCAAATACCAGATCTGAATACATCACTGGAATCAACGGAATAACTGAAAGCAGGATCGATAGATAGCTGGATCTCCAAGCGAAGCTCCAACTCCAAAGGGTGAGTCTCAAATGCTGTATCACTCAGTCTGACCCGAGCGTAAAGCAAAACACAAAACACTCGAGTCAGGATTAACATTCTTATATTAATAAATCCAACTCAAGTGAAATATCAACTGAAATACAAGTAACTTAAAGGATGTTTGGGATAACCATCCTCTAAGGATCCGTTAAACTATTTACTATGTAGTAATATTCGCTATTATAATAGTGTCTAAATAAGTAAAGTATAATCATATCGGAAAATAGCGTTAAGGGGATGGAGAACCTTAACGCGGTCGGATCTTAAAATCATAATCGTAGTAAAGCTCGGTATGGTAGGTGACACGGCACAACTAGGCAATGCCAGGGTAGATATACCAATTACGCACACGGACTGATGGATACGCATAGCAGCCACTACCGTTCCACCTCGAACAACATTCCCAAATCGGAGGATGGCCATCTAGTCAAAACAGTAAGAGTATAATATCGAAGAAATGTGTCCGAGAAGAGGTGCTACCTCACTGGTCCGAGATCGCTCCTGTTTTAGCCACCTTATGCCAACTCACGGGAGTTGGGTCCACGTAATACCTTAAGGACGTCGCCACCATCCTACTTCATTCTGGAATCTCCACCGCGTACACGGTTGTCAAAGTGGTTTTCGGTATCGACAGAGAGTATGTCCATATCCGATCCCGGTCTCTTTGCCAACCAATCGTTATTATAACACCGTGGTCATTTCAAAATAGTTTATACTTCAAACCAAAATCCTTATCCTTTCAAAACCCAATTTAATACGATATCATTTTCACTTCAAATATATCCATTTTTCAAAATCATATTACTTTCCAAAGTTATAATGCTTTCGAAATCAAAGTCTGGAAATCACAGTATTTTGGAAATTATAACACTTTTCTATTAACAGTTTAGATATAAAAATTTCGTTATAAAATAAATTAGTTTCCTCAAATTTCACAAATCCATTCAAATTAACTCGAATTTCAAAAATTTAATTTATTTTAAATCAAATCACAAATCATTCGTTTCAACTCGATTTAGCTTCTAAATAAACCATTTCAAATTATCAACTTCAAATACGTATCTAAACCATAAATAAGCCATTTCAATTTGAATATATTTCAAAGCTTTTAAATATTCATCATTTCAAAACTAAATTCGATAAACTTATATACATATCAAACTCACTTTACAATTATTTAGTTTTAAAATATTTACTTAATCATTTTCATAACATCTAAATACAATTTCAATTTACAATTTAAATAAACAAAAGATCTCATTTAAATATTTATACGTTTGAAATATCCAATTAAGTCACCCTTTCAAATTTCAAGTTGTAAATCACTTCTTTAAATTTCAAATTCAATACATTTCAAATCAGACTTATTTAAGTATAATTCTTAAATAAATACAATTTCAATCAATTTCAAATCATTACAAATTCTATTTTTAAAATATAGATATTAAATACTTAAACATATTATTTATCAACTTTATTAAATCAACTTTAATAAATCTTTAAAAATCAATATTAATCAAAACTATATATTTCTTTTTTTTTTTTTTCAAAACCATAGAAATCATTTTCCAAACGTTTATATATAGACCAACGGTGCCTGTATATAATTTTCTATCCTATGGTCAAGTGATACGGATATTTATCATTTCAATCCGCAATTTAAATATATTCGGGTATATATCTTTTCAACCCGAAATCCCAAATTCAATTCAATTGAAAATCGCTTGGGTTTATCATTTCAACCCATAACGATTTCCTCCTATTCTACAGATCGTTCGGGTATGTATCATTTCAACCCATAGTGATTCTATACTAACAGGGAACTTGCAGAGTGATAACAGGTATGAAAATAAAATAACAACAGTAACAGGCATATATCGACAATAATAAATAACATATAATGGTGTCAGATGTCACAGGTGAACAGATATAGAAGATGACATATATAACAATGTAAACAACTAACATCAGCATATTTCAATTGACATTTCAATTGAAATCAAATTTAATAAATATAAAAACATTAATCGTGAGTGATTGCTCACCTTTCGAGGCTAGAGGAATTTGATAACGGAGTGAGTTACGAATCCAGGCACGAATTCCAAAGCAAAGTGAGATGGGCACAGATTAGACGAACAAAGCTGATAACAAGGAATCGATGAAATAAATCGGATCAGTTTGATTGAGGCAGAAATATATGTATTATTATCATTGTTGTTATTATTATTTATAAAAATCAATATTAAATTTTAAAATACTTATCTAGAAATCTAGGCATATTCTTTCTCAAACGATACTTATATAAACAAATAGGTATATAGACTAGAATATAACTTATGCACACATTATATTAAAATAGATTTATATAAAGGAATAACATCCAAATATCCATATACTGATATATCTAAAATATGATGAACAAACTTATACAACAGAACACATCTATATAAACAATTATACATATTCATACACGTATACCCAAAATCCAATTATACCTTTATAAACTTATGTAGTATACTGACAAATCTTATAATACCAATGTATACAGACAATAGGAAATGAACTAACAAGTAAACTTATAATAATATATATATACTTTTATATGAAGTCGCATATATTATAATTCCTATATTCGTTTATAAAACCCATATACGAATAGATATATTCCAGTAGACCAAATGTAAACATTGTTAATACCTCATCTAAAATATAAAACATGCTATAACTCATATACTTTAAACCCTTGATATACAAATTCAAACCAATCACATAAACTCATATTTGCAGAACAACTAATATATATAGCATGGATGTATACATAGCATAAAATATATTATAAAAATATTTATAATATCAAATAAAATATGAAATACTATCTACTTTATATATATGCGACTGCAACCTACTTACATCCAAACTAAACTTTTAACCGTGGGTATAGATATATATATGTATTTGTACTTAAACTCTAAACAAACTCATACGAAAAGGTACATACAACTATATAAAATTATGTATAACTAAACCCATAGACTATATAACTAAATATATCTCTAACTGCATTATATACTTAAACTAGTATATGTATATAAACTATATAATTCCAACTATAACAGAACTATGAGGCACTTTATAGACCACATATAAACTAACAGTAACCAAATCTTTATAGTATATCCATTTGAAAATATTTACTAAAACCTACTGTATATTTAAATATTCACCTTCAAAAAAAAATAACAAAGTTGTTGCGGATGGAATGAAGTGGTGAGACCGTGCTTGCCAGGTGAAGGAGGGGATGTCGGGTGATTGGCTGCTCTAGAGGGTTGTCGAAATGGTAGGCGGAGGAAGCACGAGCGCGGAAGCTATGGGTTGCCGAGGTCAGATCTTAGTGGAAATAACAAGATCGGATCTCTTCCAACCGAGTTCACGGATCGCCTGCCCCATGATTTCCTCAGCACGGCCATTCGCATAAACCTCGGCATTATCGAAGAAGTTGACTCCGTTATCACGGCAACACTGCAGTAGCGTCTTCGCATCCTTTACGTCCAGTTGGTTCCCGAAACTCACCCATGCTCCGTACGACAGTTGCGAAACTTTCAGCCCCGATTTTCCTAAGTTCTTGTATTGCATATTTTCGGAGCTAGATTTAATCGACGAAGGGTTGAGAATTTGATGTTCAGATCTGAGGCCAGAGATTTGAGTTGTGGAGCACAGCTAAATAACAGAAGGACGGCTGAGTTTGTCACTGGCTGCAGCGAATCTAACGTGGTGGTGAAGGCGTGGAGTTGGTGGTGGTTTGGAGTCGTATTGGAGGCGAATGGATTCGGTGGGGTGGTGGGTGCTGGTGGGTTCGGTGTTGACGTGGAGGCTGGAAAGGCTGAGCTTCGGTTGGAGAGGGACGTGGGTTTCGAATGGGTAGATGTTATGCAGTGAGTCAAGGAATAAGGCCAAACTGAGATGCTCACGAATTTTAGAACGAAAGTTGCAGAGCTCTTGTGAAATGGAGATTTTGAACGAAAGAAAATGAACCAGCTGTCTTTAATTTGCAGAGAGGAGGCAAAAAGTTTTGAACTGTAGCAAAAGTAATGGCAATAAATGTTATTAAGTTTGAACGAAATGTAAGGAAGATAAAAGGGGAATGGAAATGGTCACCCTGGAATTAAGCTGGAAGATTAAAGCAATTTATTACATTACTTGGCCTGCACGTTCAAACTTAAAAAGGCAACGAAAGCTAACGGTCACAATTCAGGGTACCGGTACGACGCACTGTTTTATTGTTTCTGTCGCGTACCGGACCTCAAAATACAGAGTTGAATATACCGTAGAGGTCAGCGCAACGAGACGATCAAAACGGTATACAGATGTCAGTGGTACGGTTATCCGATCAAAAATCGATACCGGTACCAGAAATGCTGCTATTCTAACCGAATTAAGATAAACGGAGCAACAGAAGTCCAAATTTGACGAAACGAAAGATAACATCTCACTCAGAAGATGATTTACAAATTTTCTATGTAAAAATATTTAGGTTTGGAAACTATGTTATTATCACCTATTTTTAACTGATTAAATTGAAGTAAATTTACGCGCGAAATAAATTTTCATATTTTTGGACGAAAATTTACCAGTTGCTATGTTCAATTAGACGCATTCCAAATATCAAATTTATATTTCGAAATTTTATCGCTTAAAATTTCACAAAATTTAACTAATTACGTTATTTAACAGTTAAAATTTACGGATCGTTACAAAAAATTTGAACAGAGAAAGAACAGAGCTTCCACTTTCTTGAAACAAGCTGTGAAGATTGCAAGCTGAAGTCTTCTTCCTCTGGTTTGTATTGATTGTGTTTTGTTTAAATTTAAAATGATCCTTGCTTTAGATTTTTTTCTTCTCAGTTTAAAAATGGACGAACTAATAAGATGAAGAAGTTGATATGCTTGAAAATAAGCTTACAGGTTATAATATTTTTGTACAAGTAATGTTGTGTATTTGTACAACATCAGGGATATTTTTATCAAGTGGTGGCTGATATTTTCCTTTGGTGGCTTGCATTTATTATCAGTTGTACAACTTATATCTTCTTTCGGTTGTACAACATGAAATATTTTCTTTGTTGGCTGCATTGATGATGTTGTACAATATGAAGATATGTTGGTGGCTGAAGATATATGTGTTTGTATGCTACAGATATTGCATTAACTACCTTGTACCATACTTTAACTCGGCTGTACATATATGAATATATTTTGATGTCTTCCTTCTTTAGCAAGTGTTTCATTAGTTTATACCTATATATTTATCTTGCCTTTGCTTGTTTGTTTTACAAATACTTTGATTTATTATATGATTGCAATACTTTTGCTTTGTTTTATATTTGTCTTGTTTACTTGTTGTTTGAATTATTGTAGTGTAATCACTTTATAATGTAAATAAGTTTCTATTTTATACTATATAATTTATCTTATATATTTTTATTAAAATTCAACTTGTTATAATTCCTCATATTTATTAACCATCAATCCTAAATTTAAATCATTAATTATCAATCATTGTTATTATTATTATTATTAAACCATTTACTTAAATTTTAAATCCAAATCACATTTGTTACAAATCGTTTAAATTCATATGACTTAATATAGATTCTAAGACAGTAGGGGAAACTCGCTTCCATTTAAAATAAATTTTACAAATTTTTATTCAAAATTTTATTTAATTACTCAATTTAATTCAAAAATTCAATAAATTATCGATTTAAATAAATTTAAATCTAGGGTCGTTACACTGAACAAAAGAGATTGATAGAGAAAAGATTGTTTCCTTGTTGTTACAGGGTATTGACCATTTATAATCGTATTTCCCTGTCCCCTATCTCATCCTCTTCTTGCACTCATACTCACTATCAGTGGATAGTAAGAGAATTTACTGAGGCATTCGAACGGATATCTGAGGAATACTCATTCTAGGGTATACTTCACCCTATCTCTAATGAGCTACTTAATGTGTTATACTCCTGAGCTAAAGTTCAACCTTAGCTCTGATACCACGTTATAACATTCCAAATTTCAGCATTCGAAAATTGACATCCGTACTCCAATTGTACCTGAATGCCGCAGATTCAACCATTGAAATTCGAATCGTGCCGGAGCTTATAACACCATTAAGTATAACAACACAGCGGAAAAAGAAATAGATGATATCATATACAAATCCAATGAATACAATATCCAGAATGATATACAACAATGATATCAATATGATACAACAATATCAGAGATAAATAATGATACAGCGGAAAAATATCAGAAGTGATAACTCCAAATGATCAGTCAGAGAATGACTCCAACAACTCCAACATCAGCTCGAACTACCATTACGTTGCACCAAGATAAGCACGTCAGTCTTCAGTGAACTCCAAACACTGAACTAGCTCCAACTAGTCTACTAAACCTGAATATCTGAAAAACCCCAACTCTAGACTGCCCGTGTGGAAAATTATGAGCACCCAGAGTTTAGGAAAGGAACAATAAACTCCGAGTCAGTCGTGGGACTGGTGTGAGTAACAAAAACAGTTTATCTTTAAACAACACAAAGGATTTTAAACATTGAAATCCGCAATGCTTTTGGAAAATGAAACTACCATAAGACCTCCCACCACACACACAATGCAATCGCAGACTTGGAGGAGATTTCTTCTTATGATAGTCAAATATGCTTACTATGCAAAGAAACTCTTTTGATATTATTAATAGTGCATAGTGTACAAAATCATTTCGAAAATACAATATTAATCTTAGCCAGCATATGTACCATTATATTATGCCTGCTATAGCTGCCGCCTGAGGAGACAGGTTATACAATTGCAATCGTAAAGGTTCGTATTGTTTCTTTGGATTTCCAACAAATGGTCAGGCTAAGGAACTTCCTACCGCCACATGGGATCGCCTCTGGCTGGACGTCCCGAGAACTAACTAGCTCTCTGCCAACACAAGGCCGGGTTACCCCTGTAACAGGTAACTCACGAATATGCCATTCCCCGGTCCTTTGGGACCTTTATCCGAGGCGCCTCGATAAACACACAATCACACAATAAATGAGATCGGAGTATCCACATAGGTTAAATACCGGGGCTCCATACCTGATACCACCCTTTTCCAGAAGGAAATGACATACCCTAAAGGGCGCGACCCTCATAACCTTGCCGCATATTCCTGTTTTGACCATTTTCGGGTTGTGAGGTCCTGATGAAGTCTCGTCCACAAAGCTACGCTTTTTCACAAAGCCATGCTCTAATCAACAAATGACCAATAAATGATCAACATACATCAACACTCAGCATGACACATTACCAAATTGGGAGTATATTGCGGATAACCTTCAACTACATAACCTCTGAGCTCGTACTTCTCAGAGAAGGGTGTTAAGCTAAGAGAATAAATTCTCCGCCACCAACAGAAATGTATTTGAAAGAAATCTGCTTCATATCTCAAAATGTAATGTCAGACATGTAACCATACAAGTCTGTTCCGGGTTCGAATAGAACCGAAGGCACTTCAAAAGAAGCCCTTGCAAATACGGATAATTTTCTAATCACGTCCGGACTTCCCATCACAAAGGGTGCTAGAATCTCTATACCGGGGACAAGTCGATGCAGAGACATTCGACGAGTTGTCCTTTCGTTTTCGAAAATATCTGGTCTTCACCACCGGTCTTCAAATGCTATCCATATACGACGTATCATTATTCGGAATGAGTGATATGACACAAAGGTCCTCTCCCGGCTAAATCGAATAATTAGCGCAATATTTTAAAACATATGGATATTGGAATTTCAATTAAGTCACAACTTATTACCCAAAACCTTTCTTTTAAATGGTTAAACAAAATACCATTTTAATCTTTTTAAACAAAAAGATTTATCTCACAAAGTTCACTCAGTTTCACAAAAATTCATTCACAGATTTTCAAATCGATTTCCATTTCAATTTGGATTAACTCGTTAAATCTTTAAAACAACGATTTAACAGATAGCTTTCAAAACAATTCCATTTCGATTGGTTTTCACAAATCACAATTTTAAATATTTTAAAAATAAACAGATTCAATTCATAGCTTTCAAAAACAATTCATTCATAACTTGGAAAACCATTTTTCAATTCAAACTTGAAATTCCTTTAATTAAACTGGAATTTCATTTCTTATCTGAAAGCTTTTATTCTTTTGAAAACAATAGTTTTCATTTTGGAAATCTGATTCATTTATACGAGTTAAGGTTCTTTGGTTAAATTCAAATTCTCAAATCAATATATTTAAAATTGTTTAAATTCATATAAACACATTTTTAACCATAATTTCCAATTATGGAATTCAATTCCAACTCTTGAATTTAAATTCAAATTGAATTATTTAAATTGGAAGCTTTATTAAGTTATTTAAAATAACTTTTATCTTACAAACTCCTTTTCGAAAATTTTAACATTTAACCCAAATTCATTTCCAAAAACAATTGAAATTAAATTTCAATTTCAAAAATATTAAATTTAAATTATCTGTGACTTAACCGATTTCCACGTGAAATCCATATTTGTGTGTGTAAAAGTGTGGTCCAGGGGTTTTACACAATAGTGCAACATCATTCAATCATCACAGATCAAATACAAAAATATAATTGATAAGCGGTATTAACTATAACGCTTATCGTTCATTCACAGATCACAGATATGTATATCACAGATAATCAATTATATTCATCTCAGATAAATAAATTACAGATCATAACACAAATCAGGATGTATCACAAAGCATCATATATTAGGGATATTAACAATTCATAACTAAGGTCAAACATTCGATAATCATTTATAAGCAGGATTAATTAATTGTTTAATCCTAATTAATTCAATTTATTTCCACTTTAAATCAATTACTTATGAATTAGTTATCCAATCCTGATTAATTAATTGTTAAATTTAATCACATTAATCAATTATTTTAAAAATCTTTGTTAATGGCCTTCATTAGCGAATAACAATTCTTTAACTACTATACTAAAGTAATTAACTGAGATTAATCATTATTAATTACAATTTAATTAATCTTTATTAACTCATTAATTAATCTCCAATTATTTAATTAGTTAAGTGTTAACCGTAACTTATTTAATCCTTAATTACTTGATAAATTAATTCTTAATAATTAATTTAAAAGTCTAACCTTATCTAATTAATGATCCTAATTTACAAAATAATTATTCCTAATTAATTAGCTTAAACCTTAATTAATTAGTTAAGAACTTTAATTACTATTTAATTAATCAAATCATTTATGAATTAAATTAATTAATTATCCATTTTAATTAACTTAATAATTACAAATTATTAAATCTTCATTTATTTAAGGATAAAAAAACATTTTTCTTATTAATGATCAAATTATCATTAACAAAGTATTTAAAAACAATTTACTTTCAAATTTTCTCTAAATTTCATTTTTAATTTAAGATTAAAAATGAAAACAAATTAACTTTAACAAATTTAAATCAAGTTAAACCCCTTTTAAAACAAATGTTCGAGAACATTTATCATATATAAAGAAATTTATATGTGCTTTTAACCAAATTTCTTTTGAATTCAAAATATTTTAAACATACTTTATACCTTTCAAGTTGTTTAAATATTTAAATTTTATATAACTTCCTTAAATTTCAAACTAGGATACAAAACTAATTTGTATCCATCTTTCGATTTCTGATTTTTAAATTTTATTTAAAATCCGAGTTTAAATATCAATTTCTGTTTTAAAAATCAAACAGCCTGTAACAAAAGCAACTACCCGAGTCCCCCACCATTTTACTTCAAGCCAAACCCTGGAAGCCCCTGAGAGCCACTCGAGTCAAATTCACGAATAACCCCTACTTCCACCCAGGCTTATCAAAATGCCCATATCACCAAATTCGTGCTCGTGCACGTGCACATCGCCGTCGAGCATCTTCGGTCGACGTATCATAGTCGAGCAAGTCGACAACCATCCTCGCACCAACTCCCGACCACCAGAAACCCCAATATTCACTCGAAATCAAAAATCGAGTTTAAACCCAAACCTGGAAACACGAGAGCTACCCCCACCTAAAACCTGTCATCGCCTCGTTCGCCACGCCCTGACTACCAGAATCCATACCACTCCGGCCATCCACTCGCCAACATCTCCTCTACCATCACCCTAATTCCCATCGCACTCGATCAAGCGCAGATGACAAATGAAACGAGAAACTAAACCACACTAAAATTAGATTTAGGAATAAAAACTCACAACCACGGCCTTCAATGGTCACTGACCATCCACCACCTATTTTTGCCAAACTCTCCAGTCATCCCACTGTCTCCAGTCTCGATTCCAAACATCCAGATAAACTGGATCAACAGATATTCCCAAAATTCCCAAAATAGTGCAAACCAGAATTGCACTATCAAACCATAACTAAAAAAATGAAATTTTACTTTCTAAAATCATGATTTAGTATAGGGATTTAATTCTTGTTACTGAATTGTTAAATTAACAAATTTGAATTTTTCACAAATTCAAACCTCCATGTTCCTTTTTGATTCCCAGAACAAACTTAAAGTTATTTTAACTTAATTAAATTATAAAACTTAACTTTATAATCAAGCAAACATATCTTGTTTAGATCCTAGGTCAGAACAACGAGTAGATCAAGCAGAGTTGAACTTTTTAAATCAAACTTGAGTTTGAAATTTTAAATACAGAGATGTATTACAGGATTATACAACATGCAAAAATCCTATTTCACAAACACACAGAATTTTTACCATATATAAACACAAAAACATCATTATATTCATACTTAAATCAAGCAACCAAATACTTAAGTATTTTGAAAAAAAAGTTACTCGCCTGAAAACCAGTTTAAACAGAGAGCACTTTTTGTTTTGAAAACCTGTAGTTGGTCTTCCTTTAAATCTTGTTTTGTTTTAGTTGAATTGAATTTGAGTTTATAAGAATGGTGATGTTTACTTCTTTCTTTCTTTTCTTATGGCTTTGCTATGTTATTGAACGAACTGAAGTGAGAAAGTTGATGTATAAAAGAAGACTAGAGGATAATATTTTTGTACAGGGTAATCCTTCTTTTAGTACAACATAGCAGTGATATTTCCTTGTTTGTAGGCTGATGGATATACTAGTTTGGGGCTGCATTAATTAACATGTACCAGCTTACACTTATCTTTTTACTTTCGTTTGTACATTGCATAAGAGAAGAATCTGGTGGCTTCCTTTGCTTGTTCATACTTATCTTTTTTTCTTTCTTACTTGTTTACTTGGGTTTTGGCTGAGATAACTTGTTTGGTGTGCTTGCATTAATTAACTTGTCTTTATTTCTTTGCTTTGGGGCTGATGTATACTTGTTTTAATTTGGCTTGTACCATATACATTTTTTTATTTATACGGCTGTACAATATGAAGATAGTGGTGGCTTTTCTATGCAAGCTTTTATACTTTATATATATTTGTATTTCTTTTGAATGTATATGTATTTTTGTTTTCATTTGTTCACTTGTTTTCATGTTTGCCTTGACTTCTTGCTTGTATATCTAAATGAGATTCTCTAGTCAATATGATGTTGGAATTTGTCAAATTATTTCTAACTTTAAATATTTATTTTATCTTGCATACAAATTGTCTGGTATTTTCCTTTCTCAGCCTACACTTGTTAATATCTCATTCTTGTATGCACTTAGGTTTTTATTGTTTTATTATCTTGCATACTTTTGTTAATGTCATACTCCATTAATCTTACATTGATTAAAATTAGCATTTTTATGTTAAAGACTTTTACGTAAATAAATTTGATATTACATTTTTTCTATTTTATAAATACATCTTTTTATACCTACTAATTTGTAATATAAATGAATTTCTATATTTTAATCTGTTGTGAAATTTTAGCTAATGGGTTACTTTATATTTTATTTGACTTATAATGTTTACTTCTATTTTAACTTGAATATTTATTTCTAGAAGTTTATATGTTCATTTCATATTTTATATAACTATAGATTTATTTGAAATTTAAATCCAAATCACATATACACAATATTTAAAGTTTAAATGATTTATACAGAATTTATTTTAATTCGGGGAAACTTGCATCACTTTATTGATTAATTTCACAACTTTAATCAAAAATTCAATAAATTATCAATTTAAATTTAATTAAAATTCGGGGTCGTTACACACAAGGTTATTGTCAAGAAGAAGGAATAGATTTTGATGAAACTTTTGCACCCATCGCAAGATTAGAAGCCATTAGAATTCTACTTGCTTTCGCAAACTATAATAATTTCAAATTATTTCAAATGGATGTTAAAAGTGATTTTCTAAATGGATTTGTTAAAGAGGAAGTTTATGTTAAACAACCTCCACTCTTTGAAGATGAAAAATTTCCAAACCATGTTTTCAAACTTAAGAAAGCTCTATATGGTCTGAAACAAGCTCCTAAAGCATGGTATGACAGTCTAAGATCTTTTTTATTACAATTAAATTTTGAAATTGGTAAAGTAGATAATACTCTTTTCATTAAAAGAAAAAAAAATGATATCCTACTAGTACAAGTTTATGTAGATGATATTATTTTTGGTTCAACTAATCATGAAATGAATAAAGAATTTTCTGAAATAATGACAAAAGAGTTTGACATGAGTCATATGGGTGAACTTACTTTCTTCTTAGGTTTACAAATAAAACAATTAGATAATGGTATTTTTATTAGTCAAGAAAAATATGCTAGGGATCTAGTTAGTAAATTTGGTATGACTACTGCGAGTGGAAAACCCACTCCTATGGCAACCAATGAAGCTTTAAATAAAGAAGATCTTCAAAAGATGTAAATCAAAAACTATATAGGGGAATGATTGGATCACTACTCTATATCACTACGAGTAGACCTGATATCATGCATAGTGTTTGCCTCTGTGCAAGATACCAATCTCAACCCAAAGAGATTCACTTAAAAGCTGTGAAACATATCATAAGATATGTTAAACATACTTTTGACTATGATTTATTTTACCCTAAAAATGATTCGTTTGATTTAATCTCTTATTGTGATGCTGACTATGCTGGTTGCAAATCTAACAGAAAAAGTACAAGTGGAACTTGTCACTTTTTGGGGCATTCTCTTGTTTCATGGTTTAGTAAAAAGCAAAACACTGTTTCTTTATCAACAACTGAAACAGAATATATCTCTGCTGCTTTGGCTTGCTCTCAAGTCATTTATATGCAACAAACCCTAAAAGATTTTGGATTAACAATTTCAAAATCACCAATTAATTGTGATAATTCTAGTGCAATAAATTTATCTAAAAATCCTACTCATCATGCTAGGACTAAACATATTGATATCAGACATCATTTTCTCAAAGATAATATAAGTAAAGAGATTATTTCTCTTGAATTTATCAATTCCGAGAATCAAATTGCTGACATTTTAACCAAACCCTTAAATCAACCTATATTTACTAAATTAAGAAGAGAACTAGGCATTTGTTCAATAACTGAGATATAGAATATAGATATAGTAACTTATATTTTTAATAAACAAAAATATACAAGAAAACCAAATTTATCATAGGGATGTCGACATACCCCTACCACCCATGTCGACATACAACGGTAAAATTTGAA
This sequence comes from Allium fistulosum, assembly GCA_030737815.1. Taxonomy (NCBI): domain Eukaryota; kingdom Viridiplantae; phylum Streptophyta; class Magnoliopsida; order Asparagales; family Amaryllidaceae; genus Allium; species Allium fistulosum. Next base: position 1,017,878,201 of record CM060907.1, read on the forward strand.
AATTTGATTTTCCCTCTAAAATCAGTTTGGTAGTTATATAAACCTATGTATTTCAAATTTTCCTGTCTTCTCACTTCTCTTTCTCTGTAATAAACTTCTAAAAATTAACATTTATGGCCTCCTCCACTAAATCAAACCAAAATGACATCATTTCTTTCCATTCTCCTCATTCTAGTCCATTCCAACGCACTGCACTAACATGTGTTATAAAGATTGAAGAATCTATGAAGGATGCCATAAAAATTTTGACTGAACTTCAAGTTGTGCAAATAAGGATGGCAAAAGAACAAGAAAAGCAAGGCAAAAATTTTCGGAATTTGCAAAAATTTCTAATGGATAATCATGCAAATCCTATTGTGATTGAAGAAGATTCTCCTAACATTCAAGTGCATAACCCCTTAGAGCATAGCGAAGAGGAAGAAGAAGAAGAAGAAGAAGAAGAAGAGGAAGAAGCACCTATGGAAGAAGACGACAAAGTGGTCTGCGTAGGCGAAGTCTGTTTTGACAAAGATGGGAATTTGGTCGAACAACGTGGAAACTTTTGTTTTCATTATCCAAATTGTTCGATTCACAAATCTCCAATTGTCAAAAACTCTCGTTAGTAGTGTTATTCTATAATTTATATACTTGAATATATTTGTGTGTTTATGTTCCATATATATATATATATATATGTAAATATAACATTGTATATAATAAATAAAAAATTGTTTCACTTATTATACTTCCTTATTAGCATTTAGTTTGGATAGTATTAGATTAAGGGAGAGCTATATATAAGTTTAGAATTAGTTTTTGTTGATGACAAAGGGGAAGAAGTATAAAATAGAGTAGTTAGGCTTAGATTAAGGAGGAGTTATTAGCCTTAGGGGGAGTTATAGTGAAGGTGAAATATTTTTATAAACATAGGTTGTCATCATGAAAAAGGGTGAGATTGTTAGTCCTTGAGATGATGGTTTTGATGACAACAATCTTAGGACTTGCTATAAAATATAAATACTAACGTTATGGTTTAGATATATATGTATATGCAGAATATAAACATGTAGGTACCATGAATGAAGACTGTACAGTATAGAGATACAAGACTGATGAATTTAAAGATCGAAGATATCAAGATTGAAGACTCATGAGTATCAAGAAATCAAGTTATAAAGATTTCAAACAGTACAAGATAATGTGGTCAGTCTAGAATTATGTTAAAACTGCTTGAAAGCACTTACATCTTTATTCGAAATTTATTCGTGGAATGGAATCCACTTCGAGCCTGTTAAAGGAACGGAACCCTAGTAGGATGGAACCCACGACAATATCTAGTGGAACATATAGTGGTCCTATTTTGATATCCACTAATTTTATAAAAATGTTTTTCAAAAATATATCTCTTGTTTTTTAAAATGTTTTCAAAACTTTCTTTTCAAAAAGACATCTCTCTTGTTTGAAATATTTTAGCCTCAAAACTATTTTCATCATTTTTAATATTTTGATTTCAAAATTGTCCTTGTTTTAAAACCATCTCTTATTTTAAATATATGTTTAAACTATATTCAAATATATTTACAAAGTTTAGAAATTGTTTTGACAAATTATAGAAACCAATTTTAATAAGAAAATCAAAACATCAATTTTTCCTTGAGCATGTCGACATCCCTCAACCCTCCATGTCGACATGTTGTCCGTTAGTTTCAAATTTCAATTTTCAAAAGAAGTGTCTATTCGTCGTATCCTTTCACGAATAGATATGGTTGTTGCTCAACTATAAATACCAGCAAGTTCTAAATGAATTTTTACCAGATTTTCATTTATTTTCTCTCCTCTTCATCTTCCACATTTATTCTAAAGGAATCCTAAACTATACTCTGCCGAAATACCAAGTGAATCAAACTTGATTATCTCTTGTTTGATTCTCTGCCACTCTCTCCATAAGATCTCAGTGCCATTCAGAGTTATAGAATCTTTTGTAGAGCAAACTGTTGAGTAAAAGGTGCGGTTGAGCCTTGAAATCAATTGGGTGTGATTGTAGCCCCGGAAATCAATTAGGTGATCTTGTAGCCTGGTTAAATCAAGAGAGTTTCCATGAACTCGAATACAGGAGGGTGTACCTCGTAGCCCTGAAACCGAGGGTGTAATCTGGGAGATTATTTTGGAAAGAAATCCGTACGATTGTACGGGACTGGATGTAGGGTAACTCCGAACCAGTATAAAATCCTGGTGTGTTCTTTCATTTACTGCTTTTATTTAGTATTTGCATATGTGTCTGATTCTGTTATTATATCTGTGTTTGTGAATTGCATTTGTTAGTGTTTAAATTGAAAAAAAATCAAAAATATTTAAAAATACATAAAACACTATTCACCCCCCTCTAGTGTTATTCCAGCCTTAAGATCCTAATCCGCATTTCTCATATATGTATATGAGAGAGCGTACTTATTAGTGTTATAAAATGTTTTATATTGTGTTTACTTATCCGTTGAGTTGTTTATGAATTCTGCTCGATGAGTGGGACGCCTTGTTATCGATAGGGATTTCTAAACACTTAAACGAGGAAAGTTGACATAATATTGTTTTAAATTAGGGTAAATGGAATAATTTTACCTGAATTATATTATATATATATATATAAAATGATTATAAATGAAATTACTGTTAGGAGATGATAATATTTAGTTATCATCGATTATTGGTTGAATTAAAATAAAAGGAATACTTTGTAAATTTTATTTTACAAAGCGTTTGATAATTAAATTAAATTGAAGTCTAATTATAATAAGAATTGTTTTAAATAACAAATTTGTAAATTAACGAAGTATTTTCATAATAAAGTAATGAAATGTTTTCATAATAAAGAAATGGAATTGTATAAGCTATATTATAAATAGAAGGATATAAAAATTGAGAATTTTAGAATTTGAATTCCTTTGTTTTCAAAATTGTTTTCAAACCTTCAAAATAAATAATAATATTATTTGAAAGTGTTTTGACTAGAAATATATTTTGAACGGATTTTTGAAAGAAATAGAGCATTAAACTCGCTTTAGTCGCTGGGAAATAGTTCAGGAGATGACTGCAGCATAACCGGTACTCATTTTCGAGTTTCTAAGTGAGAATTGCTACCAAAAGAAATTTATTTTCAATTAAAAAAAGTTTTGATTGTGAAGAAAGAAATATTTCAAGTATGATTTGATTAATATATGAAATAATTTTGAACTTATAAAATTGAAATTATTATATATAAGAAATAAGTTTATAACTTATTGAATTTAACATGAAAGAAAAAATTAAATTTTAAATTGGTTAAATATTTTGGTTTAGCAAACAAACGGGAAATTTGAATTTGAGATATGAAATAAATAATTAACACAAGAAGTGTTAATAAATTGAGTTAGTGAAATGAAGTAAATAAAATATAGTTTAACACAGGAAGCTTAAAAAAATGAATTGTATTTGAAATGAGTTAGATAAAATAATAAAATGAAATTTTAAATGAATAAATTGTATAACTTATAGACTTTAGAATTTTTAAGCCAAAAACAAATTTAAATTTGTTGAATGTGAATGATAAGAGAAGAAAAAATTTAACTTAAATAAAATTTAAATTAAGTTGTTATAAGAAAATGTATGAACTTAGTTAATGTTCTAAGAAAGTAAACAAATGATAAATAAATTCATATATTTGTAAATTGATTGAAAAACAAAAGTAAATTTGCAAAAAGGTGTTTGAAATATAATTGTAACTTTATGAAATGGTTATGAATTGAAATAAAACAAACTTAAGGAAATAAGTTAATAAGATGAGTATATGAATGGAAGTTAACTTAAGAAAAGTCAATTAAAATTGATTTTGAAATAAAATGAACTTGGGTTATAAAACAAAAAATTTAACTTAAGTAATGTTAAATAAAATGAATACATGAAATGGGTTAATGAAAGGAATGGATGAAATGAGTTAAATAAAGCCGAATTTAATTTGGAATAAAGATAAACTTAAGTTGTGAGATGAATTGAAGGTAAGTAAGAATAAATGGAAGTAACTGAACTAAAGTAAAAATGATATTAATTGTGATTTAAATTAATAATGAACTTAAGTTATAAAAATGAAGAAAATTATTATTAATGATTGAAGTAAAAAAAGAATTAATTGAATGAACCGATGAAGTAATTCAGTAAATTGAATATGGTTTGAAATGTTGTTGATGAATTAAAAATAAACTAAAGTTATGAAGTAATAATAAAATGAGTTGTATAGCATAAATTGCTTATATTAAACTTAAGTAAAATTTTGGAATGTTTGCTTGAGTAAATTGTATTGAATGAGATATGCTAAGAAAATGAATATGAATAAATGAATACAAAGGAATGGGATGAAAATTCATTGGATGATAAATAAAATGAATGTCATTAATATAAATATTAATCAATTGAAAGTAAACCGATTGAATGTAAATACATTGAATTGTAATCAATCAAATGTGAATGTAATGAATATTGGTTGATTGAATAAAAATGGATTAAAACCAAATTAGTTGAATGTAAACCAATTAAAAGCAAATGAATTGAATATAAATCCATTGTATGATTAACAAAATGAATATTTATACGTGAATGTTAATCAATTAAGAAGTAAATAAAGTGAATGCAAATAAAATGGATGTGAATGTAAATTGATTAAAACTGATTCAATTAAAATGTTAATGAAATGAATGTTAATAGAAATGGAAGTGTATGAATTGAAATGTTGACTTTGAATAATAGTATGGTTATGAAGTAAAACTTGCATGAATATGGTTGTTTGGACGTTTCTTTTATTGCATGGCTATGTTTGCTTATATAGTTGTTGTATAGTTATGTTATATATTGATTTCTCTTTCCATATACATATTCTCATCTATTATTGAGTGTTTAGTGGGTACGGAGGGGCGTATGCTAGCTTTTGGAGCTCGCTTGTGCGTATTTTGCTTTTGCTTGCTTAATACGAGCGAAGTCGCTCGTATTATTGATAATAAGGTACATATCTCGGATTACATACCACGCTTTTATTTATTTTTCCCTACGAGATGCCTCATCATTGAGATGAGATGTATATTTGATATCTATTTGGTATATTTGTGATATATTCTGTTGTAAAAATTTTCCGATCGAGCCGCGCAAAGGAGACTTTGCCGAAATTTTCCGTAAATCCGGGAGTTAGAAAATTTTTGAAGTTTTAAAATTTTATAGCTTGTTTTTATATATAAGTTATATTTCTCGTAAAACCGATATCAGAATGGCGTAGTAGAAGCGTATTAATAGTTTTGCAAATAGGATGTTTATGTTTTATAAGTTGATTATTTTGAGAAAATATATCAAATGTTAAATTCTGTACTTAATCCCTTTTCGGGGACGAAAAGTTTTGAGTGGGGGAGAATGTAACGACCCGTATTTTTAGCTATTTTAAATTATTAAATTTAAGGTGATTATGAGATAAAATGGGTAGAAAGAAAAAAAAATTAATAATTTATAATTGTAGTTTATGGAATATAATAAAATTTTAAAATAAACAATTTCAAAGATTTTGGCAATAACAGGTATTGAAATGAATTCCTATGTATTTAATGTATTGTAATCAATAGCTTGGATTGAATAATAATGTTGAATTACTGTGAAATGGAAATAGTTGTTTTATTATTTGAATTTGTTTTAAAAGTAAATTTTACAAGTTAAATGACTTATATTTCAATTATAATGATTTATTGAATAATTAAATTGTTTAAATTTAATTTTGGAAATTATTTGAATAATTGAATTCTTGAATTAATGTGAATGGAATTGATATCGGAAATTGATTGAAATTTTATTTAAACAAGAATAGAGACCGTTTACTTTTAAAATTGAATTTAAAGGTGAATAATTAGAAATTGGAAATTTTATATTTTATTCAAAGAGTAAAAATAGCCATTTTGGCCACTGTCTTGGATTTCGACGAAACCAGTTTTATTGGATCTATAATAGTGAATTATTGTAGGATTTCAAGTTTCATAGCGATTGGACTTGTCGTTTGGCCGTGCGAGTTTGAAACGTGTAGAAATCAATTTAAGGAATTCGATTAAAATAAATTGATTTTGAAAAGCTATCTTCTGCAAACGATCGCTTAGGCCTCGAAACTAGTTCCTTTGGGTTAGAAATAGGGGTAAAGCATTAGGTACGCCAGGCGGCACGCTTCATTTGGAGTTAGGGATTTCACAGGGCGATCAAGCGAGATATTTTCATATTAAATAATAAATATTATTCACTCATTCGAATAATACGTACACCCACGCCCTATTTTTGGTCAACCCCATACTCGTTCCTTCCCTCTCCCCTTTTATTTCGAATCAACAACAAATCGAAATCAAGAAGGAAAAAAAGAGAACGAACGAAAAAAATGAAATCTTGATCTTAAAAAAAGAAACAAAAGCTTGCTCGAAATCGCGATCGACGTGGGGTGTAACGACCCACTATTTTGGACCATTCAAATCAACAATAATCCACACATGTCTGACTTGAATAATTCAAAATAACAGATTGTAAATAAATTTGGAGCAAATGAAATCAAATACACAGAATCACAGACACAGAACATATCAGAATAACTCACAGCGGAAATAAAATACCATAGTAGTTCATGAAGCTACTATATACAAACTCTCAAAACATAATACATAATATCATTCTGAAAACATATACAATAGAAATCCCAAATACATAGAAGTTTATAAATACCAGAACTAGAATAGAACAACTGAACTGAAAGGAACAGATAACTAGACAAGCAGAATCTCCAGCGATTCCTAGCTCCAGAATGAGATCCAAAGCTAAGCTGTAAATACTCAGGCTGACCCGAGCGTAAAGTAAAACACAAAACACTCGAGTCAGGACAATATATACTTATATAATGTAAACCAACTCAAGTGAACTGTAGTAGAAATGCATAATAACTCAAAGGATGCTTGGGATCGCCCATCCTTCAAGGATCAGTTAAACTATAAATTAAATACACCCCGTGGTTAAAATTTCAAAATGGTATTTTATACTTCGAAATCAAATATCATTTCAAAATTCAATATCCTTCAAAAATCCATTTCAAAATATCAAATTTCAAAATAGTTTATATTTCGAAACAAATTACTTTATTTTAAATCATAAAAATAAAGTTATTATTAATAATTAAATTATTAAATTTCCAAAATTTTAATCTTTCATTCGTTCACTTAAATTAATTAAAACAATGAAAATTCAACTTTTGCAGCATTTAGAAAATGCTACGGAAAGTCACATTTAAAACAGTTCAATTTAACAAAAGAAAGCATTTAAAATGCTGTAATAGGGTTACATTAGTTTCAAATAAACTTAGTTAAATTCAACCATTATAACATTACAAAAATGCTATAATAGCCTTTAATTAAATTTAGCCATTTGGTTCATTATTATCAACTACAACATTTACAAATGTTGTATTATCATTTACATTAGAATTAATAGCATTTCAGAGATGCAGTTAATTAACTTCAAATATTCAGTATAATTTCACAAACAATTATATTTTTATATAAATCATTTTTAACTTATAAAATCATATATAATCATTCAAATACCCTTATATTCACGATTTTATAAAGTTAAACCTCCATTCAAAAATCAAAATTTAATAATAATTCACTTATTAAATTCCAATTTTAAATTATAAATTCATTAAATTAAATTAACTTAACACTTAATTTTAAAATTTCAAATATAACTTAATTCCATTTTTATTTACTTAACTAAAAATTCACTCTTAAGCCAAATTCACAAATTTCCAATTTTAGTTATATTTCAAAATTTCAACTTAAATATTCATTCATTTCACATTTTAACTTTATTCAAAATCATTAATATAATATAAAAATCATTTAAATTCACTTTAATCCAAATTATCATGAAGTTATCACATTTCATCTTTAATTTAAATTCCAATTATCACCCAATTAAAATTTCCCAAAATAACTTACATTTCAAATTTCTAGTTTTACCAGTAATTTATTTCACTTATAAGTTTTCAAAAAAATCAATAATGCTTACATAAATCATTTTTTTATTTAGTTTAAATCAAATATTATAATATTTACATTTCAAAAATATTTTTAAGATTTTTATAAAAACATATTTTAACAACGGGTCTGTATTTCATTTCTAGTCTAGGTAAAGTGATACGGGTAATATATCATTTCAACCCGTAATTTACAAAGAAAACCCGGGTTTGATCATTTCAAACCCGCAATCCCAAGGAAATGAAAAAAAATTGAAAATCATTCAGGCCTATCATTTCAGCCCATAATGATTTTCTCCTATTCTAAAGTCCGTTCGGGTATGTATCATTTCAACCCATAGTGATTCTAATCTAAAGGGAACTTGCAGTGTGATAAACTGATAAAAATAATAGAACAACATAATATAACAGTAACATATAATATAATAGGTGTTTAAGCATGGGCGAACATCATAAAATCATAACATAGCAAGTGTAACATGATAATGCATTTTACAGATTTAAAAGGGGTCAATTCACTAGTTATATATGTACATATTGTCTGGTGAGAATAACTCACCTGTTAAGCTGGAGATTTGCCAACAAAGCTCACAACACAAAGATTATGAAGGCACGACAACTCTAATACAATTTAAGTGTGGAGAGAAAATCCAATGATATAGATCTTGTGTTACAACCCAAACAAAAATCAAAGCAAACCATAAATTTCAATACACTAGAAATGACATAACTTTTAAATAAAAAGAGATACGAATGCCAAATCTTTTGCCTTGCTTTCTCTATTCTTTTGTCATGGCCTAGGGATGTTTTTGGCTCTGGTTTGAACAAGTTTGGCTCAGGTTTGGTCATGTGTATGCATGGCCTAGGTAGTAGAATATGAGGAGAAAGTTTATACAAAGGAATATGAAGAGTTTAAGGCAAAATTGGTGGGTTTTGTTCACAAAAATGGCTCGGCCATGGGCTTGTGTGATCAGGTCAGAGAGGTATGGATCAGGTCAGTGGAAGGAAAGGTGTGTGGTGGTCTGGCCAGAGGTGGTGGAGGCGGCCTAAGGTGGTGGTGGTGGTGGAAAATGAAGTGGTGAACAAATAGTGGTCAAACAACATGTTTTTATGGCTTGTGTTGCAATTTTTGTGGAGTTTTGGCATCATGGTGGCTCGGCCTTGGTCAAGACTAGAGGAGTAGCTGGTGGTGATGGCAGGGAAGAGATGTAGGGGGTGGTGGCCGTGGATATGGAGTGGAGGCCATTCAAAGAAGCAAAGAAAACAAGGCAAAATACATGAAAAATGAGAAGAAAAGTGTAAAAAAGTAGCCATTACCCATAGATTTTCTTGAAGCCATGAATGAATGAGAAGGTAAAATGTTTTTGGGTGAATGGAGGCTGAAAAATCACGGCTACAAACCAAAATGCACAGCCAAGATAGTAATTGAGGAGTTATGGCAAATGAAAGGACAAAGGAGATGAAAGGACTTAAGGTAAATAAGCTTTTAAAACTCTTCATATTTCTTTTTCTTTAAATTCAAATAAAACAAAAATAAAATCAGTAAATTGACTTTAAAACCGAAACAAAGTAATATAAAATAAAAATAATTAATTAATTTTAAAGAAAATGGAAAAAGAATATAAGAAATTGCTTAAAAATTGAAAACAGGGTCCAGAAATTACAAATAAATCACTATTGACTTTGGAAAATTAAAAACTTCATTTTAAAAATATTTTAAAAAAAATGTGAAGTAAAATAATTCATTTATATTTTAAAAATGAAATAATTAATTAAATTTAGAGAAATTAGAAAAAGAACTAAAGAAATTGTTTAAAAATTCAAAACAGGACTTAAAATTTACAAATAGAATATCACTAGTTTTAGAAAATTTCTATTTCACTTTAAAACAAATAAAAGGTCAAATAAATAAAATAAATGAGGAACAAAATAAAGTGGGAATGAGAATAAAATAATATTTTAAGAAAAAAAATAGAAAAATAAATAAAGAATTACTTTAATTAATTGAAACTGGAAATTAGAAATTGTAAGCAAAATACAACTGACACTGGAAAATGTCAATTATACTTTTAAAAATGTTTTAAAACCAAAATATATGCATAACATGTTATTTTACCCATATAAATATAAATTAGAACATTACATGACCAAATAAAATATTATTTATACAATTTAAAATAAACAATTTGTTAAATACAGCAAATTACACACAATATTGAAAAAGGCATAACATTCACATTATAAATCAGATTTCAACGAAACGAAAAGCATTATTCTTAAAATTTTATTTACTTTCATAATAAAAGATAAAATTCAAATTTTCAAACTTTCAAATTTCTAAATTAAAAGTCAAAGTTTGACTATATTGACCAAAATTCACTTTTCTGGAAAATATTCTTTTTAGTCATGTTTAGAATTCTAATTCACATCAAAATCAAAATTTATATTTAAAATAACAAAATTTATTCATTTTAATAAATAAAATAAAGTTTTTAAATCAGGAAATTAAATTAAAAAAATTAATAAATATAATTAAAATAATCACAAAATACAGGGTTGTTACACTCTCCCCCACTCAAATCTTTTCGTCCTCGAAAAGGAAAAAATTTCGGAGAAATAACTAGGCAGAACAATAGGTTGGAAGACATCCCCGAAAAGAAGGTAGGGGAATAGGGATATCTAGGAGGGAAAATGGGTTGAAAGACAAGGATGAGCCATTAATTAAAATTGTTGGTTAAAGAGGTAAAATATTTAAAACACTTTAAAATCCTTTAGGAAGGAAAATAACTGATCAAAATATCCTTTATATAATATTTTATCAAAATACTTTTATAACTCGATGTTTCAACAAGTTTATCCTTGTTCCTGTAGACTCTGGTAGTGCGTTGATCAGGCGCAAAACTGGAATTCTCCAGGTACTTAGTAGACCTGTTTCAACACCTAGTGAAAATACTAGGAAAACCTTTAAAAACAGATATGGAAAGTACAATCCAAACAAAAACGAATCAAATCATGGATCGCAGATACACAATGGTTACGCCTGGGTCCCCCAGGAAACATCCGTACCTTTTAAGCATTCACTGCCTTGCGAATTTCGCCATGCAACAAAACGGTGGACCGCGGGATACATAAAAATGGTTACGCCTGGATCCCCCAGGAAACATCCATACCCCTTAAGCAATCTCTGCCTTTCGGATTACGCCACTAACACGACCATAGATCGCAGATACACAATGGTTACGCCTGGATCCCCCAGGAAACATCTGTACCTTTTAAGCAATCACTGCCTTACGAATTACGCTATGCAGTCGAGTTCGTAAGACCATGGGTAACGCCATGGAATTCGAAGGACACTCGAGTATCATATCCGGAAAACCAAAAATCAAAGAGAATAATATCGATAGAATGAATCCAAGATGTGGCCACAAATCGGATATCAAGCAGAAGGCACTTTCCATATCTTTACTTCGAAAATATGTATCATATAGTACCTTTTCAAATCACTTTCAAATATCGTACTTATATAATATCAATTATATATAAGATTTCACTTTCAAATTGAGTACCTTTTCAAATCTATAGTTTTCGAATCAATTTCATACTCATACAAATCAATTTTATATAAGTTCGACAACTTCCAAATCAAGTGTTTAGTAACATAAGGTTCTCAAATTTCAATTTGTTTCAATATCAGTTCAATTTCAAAATCATATACAATTTCACCGAATTATTTCTTCTCAAATTAATTATCTTTAGTTTCAACGTTTCCAGAATAATAGATTTAGAAAATAAATCCAAATTTCCAAATCAATAATTTAAGTCAACCAATTCATTTCCAAAATCAAATGTTTTCAAAATCATCTTATACTTATGTAAGGTCCATCTTATATAAGGATCAAATTTTTCAAAATAAATTTCGCTGTATGAAGAGCCATATGGGATTTGAATATCTTTGCTTTTATGGGTTATATATCTTTGTAATTTAAATTGGAATTTTCTTTTAGTAAGCAAAGATATTCTAACTCGACAGCTTTCAATTTCAGCGTCAAAATATATAAATGATATTAGGATATAAGATGTACATACGTCATCATTTTGCAAACTACATTTGATCGCTCGCTCGATCACACAAGTTCGCTTTCGAACTAGTATTGTCCATTCGACTTCCCTAATGCGGATTTCGATATGGTTTCTCGACTAGAAGCCATCAGTCTCCTTGCATAGCCATATACTACGATAGAGAATTCTAGAATCAAGCCCAAAATCCATATCAAATATTTGCCATCAAGAATCGAATGAAAATCCTAACACGAAAAGGTGTAATCCACCTCGAACTTGTGTACTCAAACTTGGATCAAATTAATTATGCGAATAAAACACCATACGTACAACTTATATATTTATTCCAACTTGTTAAATATATAGTTTCATAAAGATGTTACTAAGTTAAAACATTTAAACTAAATTTTATTCAAAATATTTTGAAGACCAAATTCTTTTCAAAGCATTTCGAATCTAAATTTCATATTAGAAAATTTTAAAATTGCCTTATTCATTTACTTAACAAAACAGTTTCAACTTATCTAAATCATATTACTTCATACTTAAACATTCAAAACAAATTTATATACTTTATCAAATAATTCATACTTTTCAAAAAATTTAGCATTGAAAAGTTAACCTTGATTTGGAAGTGCTCGAACCTTCAAAATAGTCGAAGAAATCATATTCAATCCAAGAGTTGGAAATCATAATTAAATCAGTAAATCAATTCCAAAATAGGGTTATATCAAATCAAATCCAAAACTCAAGGACTGAACACCGGCTCATTTCAAATTGTTCAATATATATACATATATCTTTCGAATATCACATCACGCTTCGGAATTTGAAATCAGAATTGGTTTCACAAATCAATCGCATAGCAAAGTTACCGAAGTGGCCTCTCCCTCACTCAGAAACTCGAAAATCAATGTCGATGATGCGTGCACTCATCACCGAAATTATTTTCCAGCGACACAAGTAGTTCTGGACTTCCATTTACTTTGAAAACTTCTTTGAAATTCCTTCAAAATCATTAAAACTCATTAAAATCATTGAAACATTACTTATTCGGAAAAATAATTTCAAATCATATTATTTATTATTTCAAAATCTTAAAACCAGTTCCAAAATGCCAGAGTTCAATCACTTAAATTCAGATTCAAAACCTTCAGTTATAAATCATTTTATATGAAACCATTTCTTATAAAATTTTCAAAATTTCAAATCCTTTCAAAACTTCAAATTCTCATTTTTTTAAAAAGGTACATAATCCTTATCAAAAACATTTCATCTTTATATAAAAATATGGCCATCCTTATCAAAATAAAAACTACGATGAATACACAATTTTCAAAAGACAATCAACCACAAACTTTCCAAGGGACGATTTAAGGATGGATTTCAAAGCAAAACAGAGATTCAAATTTAGAAGGACTCTAATCAAATAGAATTCTAATTCAAAGATAGGCTCAAACAAAGATAAGATAATTAAATTACCAAATAGAAGATGGATAAGCCTATATGAATCGCGGGCGACCTTAACTGGTCAACCGTGACTTCAGGAATATAATCGATGCGAAAATCTAAGGCAAATCGACCTTCGATTGCCAGAGATAGAATCTAAATATAGTAGAAGATAGAAAACATCATAAACCGAGGATACAGAAATCTCCGATGAATCAATGCCAATTATAATCATTCAAAGATTGGCGGAATCGCCACCCTATAAAGGTCATACAAAGTGGAGTGATGCAATGCTCCAAAATCAAAAGAATACAATTAGGGGAGACAGGAATGGATTTCAGAACAAGTGGGAGCGTTCCAAAATTCAAAGGAATCTTATTCGATAAGAATCCAAACGAAGATTAGAGATATATAACCTATATCGATACAGAAAAATTCCCATAAAAATTTGGAAAGACTCGAATTCATAACATACGAAAACAGAAGCATAAATATCTTTAGTTGGACAACTTTAGCTAAGCAAAAGATACAACAGAGTTTACTCAAAACAACTTAACAAACTACTAATTTTGCCATACTCAAAATAGATTCCTATCAACAATGGATCTAGATCAATCAAGAGAGAAGTTCAAAATTTTAGAGGATCCTAATCAAAGAAATTACTAACAAGGTGGATACGAAAGGAATGAAGTTTAAGAAATATTTTACTTTCAAAGCAAGGAAATTTATATCAAAATAATCTTTGAAAATTCTTTAAAAATCATTTGAAAATCATTTTATACTTCGAAAATACGTTCTCTCACAAAGAAATGATTCTGAGATTGATTTCACTTATACTAGGGTATTTCTACCCTATCTCTAATGAGTTTTTGCTCCGTAGGCTAAGGTTTGCCTAAAACCAAAGCTCTGATACCAACTGTAACGACCCACTATTTTGGACCATTCAAATCGACAATAATCCACACATGTCTGACTTGAATAATTCAAAATAACAGATTGTAAATAAATTTGGAGCAAATGAAATCAAATACACAGAATCACAGACACAGAACATATCAGAATAACTCACAGCGGAAATAAAATACCATAGTAGTTCATGAAGCTACTATATACAAACTCTCAAAACATAATACATAATATCATTCTGAAAACATATACAATAGAAATCCCAAATACATAGAAGTTTATAAATACCAGAACTAGAATAGAACAACTGAACTGAAAGGAACAGATAACTAGACAAGCAGAATCTCCAGCGATTCCTAGTTCCAGAATGAGATCCAAAGCTAAGCTGTAAATACTCAGGCTGACCCGAGCGTAAAGTAAAACACAAAACACTCGAGTCAGGACAATATATACTTATATAATGTAAACCAACTCAAGTGAACTGTAGTAGAAATGCATAATAACTCAAAGGATGCTTGGGATCGCCCATCCTTCAAGGATCAGTTAAACTATAAATTAAATACACCCCGTGGTTAAAATTTCAAAATGGTATTTTATACTTCGAAATCAAATATCATTTCAAAATTCAATATCCTTCAAAAATCCATTTCAAAATATCAAATTTCAAAATAGTTTATATTTCGAAACAAATTACTTTATTTTAAATCATAAAAATAAAGTTATTATTAATAATTAAATTATTAAATTTCCAAAATTTTAATCTTTCATTCGTTCACTTAAATTAATTAAAACAATGAAAATTCAACTTTTGCAGCATTTAGAAAATGCTACGGAAAGTCACATTTAAAACAGTTCAATTTAACAAAAGAAAGCATTTAAAATGCTGTAATAGGGTTACATTAGTTTCAAATAAACTTAGTTAAATTCAACCATTATAACATTACAAAAATGCTATAATAGCCTTTAATTAAATTTAGCCATTTGGTTCATTATTATCAACTACAGCATTTACAAATGTTGTATTATCATTTACATTAGAATTAATAGCATTTCAGAGATGCAGTTAATTAACTTCAAATATTCAGTATAATTTCACAAACAATTATATTTTTATATAAATCATTTTTAACTTATAAAATCATATATAATCATTCAAATACCCTTATATTCACGATTTTATAAAGTTAAACCTCCATTCAAAAATCAAAATTTAATAATAATTCACTTATTAAATTCCAATTTTAAATTATAAATTCATTAAATTAAATTAACTTAACACTTAATTTTAAAATTTCAAATATAACTTAATTCCCTTTTTATTTACTTAACTAAAAATTCACTCTTAAGCCAAATTCACAAATTTCGAATTTTAGTTATATTTCAAAATTTCAACTTAAATATTCATTCATTTCACATTTTAACTTTATTCAAAATCATTAATATAATATAAAAATCATTTAAATTCACTTTAATCCAAATTATCATGAAGTTATCACATTTCATCTTTAATTTAAATTCCAATTATCACCCAATTAAAATTTCCCAAAATAACTTACATTTCAAATTTCTAGTTTTACCAGTAATTTATTTCACTTATAAGTTTTCAAAAAAATCAATAATGCTTACATAAATCATTTTTTTATTTAGTTTAAATCAAATATTATAATATTTACATTTCAAAAATATTTTTAAGATTTTTATAAAAACATATTTTAACAACGGGTCTGTATTTCATTTCTAGTCTAGGTAAAGTGATACGGGTAATATATCATTTCAACCCGTAATTTACAAAGAAAACCCGGGTTTGATCATTTCAAACCCGCAATCCCAAGGAAATGAAAAAAAATTGAAAATCATTCAGGCCTATCATTTCAGCCCATAATGATTTTCTCCTATTCTAAAGTCCGTTCGGGTATGTATCATTTCAACCCATAGTGATTCTAATCTAAAGGGAACTTGCAGTGTGATAAACTGATAAAAATAATAGAACAACATAATATAACAGTAACATATAATATAATAGGTGTTTAAGCATGGGTGAACATCATAAAATCATAACATAGCAAGTGTAACATGATAATGCATTTTACAGATTCAAAAGGGGTCAATTCACTAGTTATATATGTACATATTGTCTGGTGAGAATAACTCACCTGTTAAGCTGGAGATTTGCCAACAAAGCTCACAACACAAAGATTATGAAGACACTACAACTCTAATACAATTTAAGTGTGGAGAGAAAATCTAATGATATAGATCTTGTGTTACAACCCAAACAAAAATCAAAGCAAACCATAAATTTCAATACACTAGAAATGACATAACTTTTAAATAAAAAGAGATACGAATGCCAAATCTTTTGCCTTGCTTTCTCTATTCTTTTGTCATGGCCTAGGGATGTTTTTGGCTCTGGTTTGAACAAGTTTGTCTCAGGTTTGGTCATGTGTATGCATGGCCTAGGTAGTAGAATATGAGGAGAAAGTTTATACAAAGGAATATGAAGAGTTTAAGGCAAAATTGGTGGGTTTTGTTCACAAAAATGGCTCGGCCATGGGCTTGTGTGGTCAGGTCAGAGAGGTATGGATCAGGTCAGTGGAAGGAAAGGTGTGTGGTGGTCTGGCCAGAGGTGGTGGAGGCGGCCTAAGGTGGTGGTGGTGGTGGAAAATGAAGTGGTGAACAAATAGTGGTCAAACAACATGTTTTTATGGCTTGTGTTGCAATTTTTGTGGATTTTTGGCATCATGGTGGCTCGGCCTTGGTCAAGACTAGAGGAGTAGCTGGTGGTGATGGCAGGGAAGAGATGTAGGGGGTGGTGGCCGTGGATATGGAGTGGAGGCCATTCAAAGAAGCAAAGAAAACAAGGCAAAATACATGAAAAATGAGAAGAAAAGTGTAAAAAAGTAGCCATTACCCATAGATTTTCTTGAAGCCATGAATGAATGAGAAGGTAAAATGTTTTTGGGTGAATGGAGGCTGAAAAATCACGGCTACAAACCAAAATGCACAGCCAAGATAGTAATTGAGGAGTTATGGCAAATGAAAGGACAAAGGAGATGAAAGGACTTAAGGTAAATAAGCTTTTAAAACTCTTCATATTTCTTTTTCTTTAAATTCAAATAAAACAAAAATAAAATCAGTAAATTGACTTTAAAACCGAAACAAAGTAATATAAAATAAAAATAATTAATTAATTTTAAAGAAAATGGAAAAAGAATATAAGAAATTGCTTAAAAATTGAAAACAGGGTCCAGAAATTACAAATAAAATCACTATTGACTTTGGAAAATTAAAAACTTCATTTTAAAAATATTTTAAAAAAAATGTGAAGTAAAATAATTCATTTATATTTTAAAAATGAAATAATTAATTAAATTTAGAGAAATTAGAAAAAGAACTAAAGAAATTGTTTAAAAATTCAAAACAGGACTTAAAATTTACAAATAGAATATCACTAGTTTTAGAAAATTTCTATTTCACTTTAAAACAAATAAAAGGTCAAATAAATAAAATAAATGAGGAAAAAAATAAAGTGGGAATGAGAATAAAATAATATTTTAAGAAAAAAAATAGAAAAATAAATAAAGAATTACTTTAATTAATTGAAACTGGAAATTAGAAATTGTAAGCAAAATACAACTGACACTGGAAAATGTCAATTATACTTTTAAAAATGTTTTAAAACCAAAATATATGCATAACATGTTATTTTACCCATATAAATATAAATTAGAACATTACATGACCAAATAAAATATTATTTATACAATTTAAAATAAACAATTTGTTAAATACAGCAAATTACACACAATATTGAAAAAGGCATAACATTCACATTATAAATCAGATTTCAACGAAACGAAAAGCATTATTCTTAAAATTTTATTTACTTTCATAATAAAAGATAAAATTCAAATTTTCAAACTTTCAAATTTCTAAATTAAAAGTCAAAGTTTGACTATATTGACCAAAATTCACTTTTCTGGAAAATATTCTTTTTAGTCATGTTTAGAATTCTAATTCACATCAAAATCAAAATTTATATTTAAAATAACAAAATTTATTCATTTTAATAAATAAAATAAAGTTTTTAAATCAGGAAATTAAATTAAAGAAATTAATATATATAATTAAAATAATCACAAAATACAGGGTTGTTACATGGGGAGATGGCAGCGCTTTCTGGAGGGTGGAGGCGGTCTAGGGTTGGTCGCGATTTTTACCTCGTTCACGCCCATGGCAATCTATTTGAGGATGGCGACATGATGAGGTCATGCTGCAGTGGACGCGTGGCCTAGGGCGAGGCGGAGGAGGAGTTCGTTCGATGATATTTTTTGAAAAAAAAAATTGATGTCAAGATCGCGAACGAGCTCGCTGGAAGGAGGTATTGGGTTCGAATGGCAGTAAGGTTAGGTTAAGTTTTAATTACATTAATTAGTTAATTTTATTTGTTAATTATAGTTTAGTTATTCATTTCGCTAATTATCGCGTAATTTTTGCTTACAAGGTCCGTTTCGGACGAAATAAATTGCAGTGGATTCGAATCGACAAAGGCTTCAGCTTGGAACCGAAGTGAGATTTATTTGAAGCTGAAAATATTTTTAGTTTCAAATAAAATGTGAGTGTTTTATACGCTCATGGTTGACTAAAATATTTTATGTTAGTTAAATTGATATTCTGAAGTGATTTAAATTATTGATTGTTGTTTGGTAAATTTAACTGACATGGAAATCGATGTAGGAATTTATATGTTAGAAATTTTGAATTAACGGTTAAATTGAAAATAGAATTAAATTGCTAGTAAAATTCTCGATCATCGATAATGGATTAATTGTTGCGATTATTGATTGTTTGGATGTTGGTTGTGATGGATGAAAATTGGTTGATATTTGCATGATTGGATGTTTATTTACTATATATATATCCTGTTATCATCTAGTATATTATTTACAGTATATAAAACTGTTAATCGAATTATTTCGAATAATTAAGGAATAGGTTGAAATGATATATACCTATGACATTTGTTTTGGATGAAATGATATATATCCATTCCTGAATTAAATTGAAATAACTGGTTTAGTTGGCCATAGGATAGAAAATTATATACGGACACGGGATTGGTTAAATTAAATGATTTCAGAAATTTTGATTTGAAATTATTTAAATGATTTGATTTTAAGAAATAAAATCGAATTTATGGAAATTGAATTATTTTCGAACTTGAGCTCGAAATGTTGAAATTTAAAGTTCATAATAGGAATGTTCTAAATAATTGAAGTTGAGATTTTTAAGTTATAATCAAAATATGATTTGAATTTCAGAAATTGATTTGTTTTAAAAGATTGTACTTTTATTCAAACTTTGAATATTGCTAAGTAAAAGTAATATAAAACAATATTTCAAAATTGAGCTCGAAATTGAATTATATTTGAAGATTTGGATCTTAAATTGAATATTGAAGGTTAATTTGATTTAAGTGTTTTAAATCGATATTTTTGAAAATCGAACTCGAAATTGATATAAATCAAATGGTTTAAATTTAAGATTTGAGTTGAAACTTAATCATTGAATCGGATAGGTTAAATTAAAATTGGAATAAATTTGAAATTGAAATTGAAATTAATTTGGAATTGAAATTGAAATTAAATTAGGATTGAATTGAAATTTATTCAAGTTGGAATTGAAATTGAAATCAATTGGAATTGAAAGCGAAATTGAATTAGTTCAAAATCAAAATCGAATTTATTTGAATTGAAATTGGAATCGAAGTAAAATTCGACTTGAAATCGAAATTGAATCGATTAAATCGAAATGGAAATTGAAATAGTTTTGAATTGGAAAATTTGGAATTGAATCAGTTTGACTTTGAAACTATTTTCAAATAAATTATTTTAATATAAACGGTTTAAAATCTATCTTCTTAAATATTCAAATTATTTTGATTTTCCAAACTATTTTATTATAAAAACTATTTTCAACACTCAAACTATTTTCCATTAACCTATTTTAACTATTTAACTATTTTAAAACTATTTAAACTATTTTATAAAAATTTAAACTGGTCAAAAGGGTGGAATGGTTATAGTTAAATCTTGGATTTAAGTGCGAAATGGGTTAAAGTGAAGTTATAACCTAAATTGTAATTTGAATCAAAATTTTGAAGTGAAATCGATATACCGAACTGAATTATGATTTTTTAGCGAATATGGTAATTTTGAAGTGAAATTGATTTTGAAGCGAATATGATATTTTGATATCAAGGATGAATTGTTTTCGAATTGTAAAAGTATCAACCGGTGTGTAAAACGACGTTTGGTTGTTAAAGAGACCGGGGCCTCTTATTGGCATACTCTCTGTCAATATTGGAACCACTTTGACAACCGTGTATGTGATGGATGATATCCAGATGTAGTGGTTGAATTGGCAAATGTTTAATGGAATGAAGTAAGAGAACGATGATGGATAGCCTTGACACTTGTGTCATAATTAAAATGACTAAAACAGGAGCCTAAGTCTGGCCAATGAGGTTAGCTACCTCTAGCGTCGTTGATCCCTCATATTACTATTATGATTTCGTACTCGATGGGTGCACCATTTGTTTGGATTGATGGTCGCTGTCGGCCATGTATGGGTTACGACCAGCCAGAAAGGGTAAACTGGTAGAATCCTACCTTGGCCATTGCCTCACGTGCCTTGTCATATTTATCCTTATATGAACTCATTACGACTTTGGTTTAGTATTGTACCTATAGGTAACTCACTGGCTACCGACGTTACTAGTTGTGTTACAGGACCTGCATAGACTACATGCTATAAAAATGTGTTAAAATGGATCAATGTAAAGCCTTAACGCTATTTTGATATTTATTTTACTGATAGACATTACCTATTATAGTGTATACTATTATATATAAATTGTTTAGCAGATCCTTAGGCGATGAAAAATTCTGTAACATCCCTTAAGTTAAAATAATAAACGGATCAGACCGAGGTGTTTCAGATGCTTCCACTTGACTTCTTAGCAGGGACTATCTTCTGACTTTTGGCAAACTACTTTAGCTTAGCAGTTTTTTGTCTTTCATGTATACGAGATAGAGGCTCTTTGATGTATACTTATTCTTTTGTGTAGTACATGTACCTATTCTTTTGGCTTGTAGTGGATCTTGTATGACCACTACTATGATGTTCAATTCTATGTGTGTATTCATATCTGTTTTCGCCTTAGTGATATGAATATCTTTGACTGATTTTTTGTTGTGCTTATTTTATATTGATTTCGAAGGCCACTTAGCCACTGTGTAGTAGATTAGAGTTTGGATTGGATATGTTGGATTTCCTCTTGGAATGAAATGCGTGACATACTATCTAACATATCGGTTCTCGCTCAAATCAATTACACAGTTGGTCGCTCCTCAACAGCCTTATTCTTCGTACTAATTGACGGCATTACCCAGTAGTGTCCTTGGTTAGTGTGAGTATAGAGGTGGGGCGTAACAGCTTGACAGTGTTACACTCATATTTCATGATATTGATTTGACTTACGTAAGAGTATTTTATTCCTGACTCGAGTGTTTTGTCTTTTCATTACGCTCGGGTCAGCCCTGAGTTTTTTCAGTGCATTGAAGATCATTTTCCAGAGGACGAAGACGAAGTTTTGGTATATTATTACTATTATTATTCTCTTCTTCATGCTGTTCTGCTGCATTATTTATTTATCCCTCATGTATATATATAACTCTGATAAATGTTGTATAGATTAAAATCAGATGTATAATATAAATAGCTTTATGAACTGTTTATTTGATTATTATATTTTGTCGTTCCGCTATGAGATTATGTGTTTGTTTTCTTCTTCTTTCCTTATTTTTCTTAATTTTCCCCATTGATTATCCACGTTTCGGATTGTTTTAGTTGGACATGTGTGGATTATTATCGATTTAAACCTTCCGAAATATGGGTCTATCATAGTTAGTATCGGAGCTTTGGTTTAGCGATAACCTTGGCTTTGTGGGGTTTGAATCATTAGAGATAGGGTAGTAATACCCTAGAATGAGTCTGTTTGAGTGTATATTGTTAGTTCTTGAAATGATGGTTTTGATGACAACAACCTTAGGACTTGATGGGTGCACCCTTTTGTTTGGATTGATGGTTGCGGTCGGCCACGTATTGGTTACGACCAGCCAGAAAGGGTAAACTGGTAGAATCCTGCCTTGGGCATTGCCTCATGTGCCTTGTCATATTTATCCTTATATGAACCCATTACGACTTTGGTTTAGTATTGTACCTATAGGGGACTCACTGTCTATCGACGTTACTGGTTGTGTTACAGGACCTGCATAGACTACATGCTATAAAAATGCGTTAAAGTGGATCAATGTAAAGCCTTAACGCTATTTTGATATTTATTTTACTGATAGACATTATCTATTATAGCGTGTACTATTATATATAAATTGTTTAACTGATCCTTAAGAGATGAAAAATTCCATAACATCTCTTAAGTTATTGCACGCACGTTATACACTGGATAGGAGATGTAAAATCTCGTAAACATCTCTGATGCTGTTACACTCTTATTTCATGATATTGATTTGACTTACGTAAGAGTATTTTAGTCCCGACTCGAGTGTTTTGTCTTTTCCTTACGCTCGGGTCAGCGCTGAGTTTTTTCAGTGCATTGATCATTTTCCGGAGGTCGAAGACGAAGTTTTAGTATATTATTACTATTATTATTCTCTGCATCATGCTATTCTGCTGCATTATTTATTTATCCCTGATGTATATATATAACTCTGATAAATGTTGTATAGATTAAAATCAGATGTATAATATAAATAGCTTAATGAACTGTTTATTTGATTATTATATTTTGTCGTTCCGCTACAAGATTTTGTGTTTGTTTTCTTCTTCTTTCTTTATTTTTTTTAATTTTCCCCATTGATTATATACGTTCCAGATTGTTTAAGTTGGACATGTGTTGATTATTATTGATTTAAACCTTCTGAAATGTGGGTCGTCACAATGCTGCGGTGGGAAAGGCGGGCGGAGGGAGGATGACGGTTTTGGCGGCGGAGCTGAGGTGGAGAGAAAGGATTCAGGTTCGGCGTTAGAGGGGCTGTTGCGTGGAGTTTGGGTCGGAGCAGGCTGTGATGGAGGGGCGCGGAGGGGAAGACTGTGCTGCGGCCAGGGGAATTGGAGGGTTGTGGTGTGTTGCGTTTGGCGAGGGTGGTTGCTGGCTATGTGGAGTGGAGGTGGAAGGCTGGAGAGGGGATGGAGGTTGGAGGGTTTGGCAGGGGTTGGAAGAGAAGATGAGCAGCCTCTCAGATATATATGCAAACTTATATATATATTTTTAGTTACAAAGCACATAGAAAGAAAGGAGCGGAGAAAGAATGGGAGTAAGGAAATGACTGGTGTATAAATCAAAACTATAGGGAATAACAAAAGTCACATATTAAACTCTAGAAATTTCAATTGTTAGTGACTATTAGCTTCTCCCGATGGACAAATGAAAGGACACAGAAAACCCAAAAGACTCAAAATAAGGAACCGATACGGCTAACCGTTTCGTAGATTTCACCGCGTACAGGGCGTCGAAAAACACAAATGAATATACTGCAGAGATCAGCGCGATGGGACGAACAAGATGGTACATAGATACTAGAGACACAGCCTACCTATCAAAACTCCATTTTCGTTGCCGAAAATGCTGCTAAATCGTCGAAAATAATTCAAACGGGGCTAGCGGAATCCAAATTTAGCGAAACGAAATATGACGTCTTACTCAGAAAATGTTTTAAATTTTTCTTATGTAAAAATATTTAGGTTTCGAATATATTTTATTTCCATCTATTTTAATTGATTTTAAATTGAAATTTCGCAACCGAACAAAATTACATATTTTCCGACGAAAATCTGCCACTTGCTATGTTTAAATAGACTAACCCAAAAATCAAATTTTCGTTGCTAAATTCTGTTGTTTATTTTCATAAAAAATTTAGTTAATTACGTTATTTAAATCATTAAAAATTTTGGATCGTTACAAATTTTTTGTGAAAGGAGATGAATCTTTATTGAATGTTTATAAATGTAAGAAAATATTCTAGAATAATTCACAAATAAAACTAGTATGGAAGAAGAAATTCTATTATGAAAATAAATGTAAATTAAAAAGTAGAGAAACTTAAATATGAAATGATTCATTAATGAATATTAATATTAAATGGAAATCAAGTTATATAAGTAAATAATAAATGTGAATTAAACTGCAAAGAAACATATGTAATACTTTAAGAATTTATTCATTGATGATTTTAAATATTGAATGGGAAATAATTTATGTAAGTAAATGTATATACATTAAGAAAAGATGATCTTGTATGAATAGATGATAATTTAAAATAAATGAAAAGCAAATAATGTGTAAAAGAAACTAATGGAATAAATATGTAAGTTGTGAGTAGATCATTTTACTCGCATAACAGTTCTGATCCAGATTCGGGTACATGATTGTGGAAATTCACACCAGTCTGAGTAGGATTTTTCGCTCGATTCTTGACAGCGAACGCTTGATACGGATTTTTGATATGAATTTGAAGTTTTCTATCATAGTTTATATGTACATCAAGAAATCGAATCAGCGTCCGCACTAGAGTGTCAGGTTATCAATACTAGTTCGGAAGTGAATTTGTATACTCAATTAAGTGATCAGAATTGATATTGTGTACAAATGATATATGTACATCATACAAACTTAAATAATATTTAAATCCTATGTTGTTCGAGGTTGTATGAATAATCTAATGAGTAATTACATAAGGCTGTTGAGCATTAGGTACACTTGGTCGTTTATTTATCACCATTGTACGATGAAAAGTTTCTGAACCAGAACAAACCATTAGTTTTTTGTTGCTATGGATGTGTGATGGATTCTTTTGTTGCATATAATGGTCGTACTGCTTTTCTATACATATGATTATTGTATATGTTGTG
This sequence comes from Allium fistulosum, assembly GCA_030737815.1. NCBI lineage: Eukaryota > Viridiplantae > Streptophyta > Magnoliopsida > Asparagales > Amaryllidaceae > Allium > Allium fistulosum. Next base: position 1,017,903,651 of record CM060907.1, read on the forward strand.
TTGCTTGTTGTTGGCGTCAAAATTGACCGCCAACACCCAATTATGTGAAAGCACCAATATCCAATCCAAACATAGAAATATGAAGAGAAATAAATGAAGAACAAAATTAAAATAATTAGAAAGCAAGTAAATGGAGGCACAGATTTATAGTGGTTCGACTAACTCCGTCCTACGTCCACTCCAAAGATTTTCCTTTTATTAGTTTATACTGCTGATTATAGTAACCAATCCATGAAATTCAAGAATAAAAATGGAAGAGTATAGCCTAGGTAGAAGATGAAGAGAAGTAGAATTAATCCCCCTTTTCTGAAGTCATGCCTGCTGTATTTATAGGGGAATACGACCACCAACCTCTCTGAAACTTCGACTACAGGACCTTCTTATCCATATAGGCCCACTATAGGGGTCGCTAGGCCCAAACACCAATGAGGAGGGATCGGTACCAATCCCTTCCTTGGTTGATTTTTGGGCAGCGATTCTTATGGTGGATTCTTCATGATAAAATATATTTAATCCCGAAGTTTCATGTTAGTTGTAATAAGAGAGCTCAAGTTATTTATTGTTGAATGCAAGAATGTACTTGGGCATTGATGAACGCCAACCCCTATCCAATGAAGTACGCCAATCCAATGCAACCAATCATGCTGACCCCTTTTCTATGTCAAAGTATGTCGATCCATCTGAAATGTCAATCCCTCCATCTTGCTAAGCTATTGAAGTATACCAATCCCTCTAGAACTGATGCAGCCCAGCCTGATGTAGACTTAGGTCGCGAATGACCTAACGAGCTGTTAAGTCGCGTGCGACCTAACGGGGTAAAGAATGATGAGATAAAAGGAAAGAAAGATGCAGTACTGAAGGATGATGCGAGTTATGCGAGAAAGAGTGGTTCAGCGACCTATGATAAGTCGCCGAGCGAGCTAACGAGCTACGACCTAAATGAGTTACGACCTATCAAATTAACACCAGCAAGTATGAAGCGAAGCAACGAGAACAATGAAACGCAACGACCTAACAAGTTAATTCTTAGGTCGCGTGAAGGGTTAGGTCGTTCAAACGAAACCCAACGACCTAACGAGTCGATTCTTAGGTAGCAAGAAGTTATGCCGCTTATTCTTGAGACGTTCAAGTGGTTATGTCGCAAGTTCATGAAGCTGTTTTGTTTTACTTATGCCACGAGGCCTTAGGTCGCTCAAGAGTAGGTCGCGAGACCTTGAGTCGCTGAGATACCTTAAGTCGCTGGAGGAGGTTTCCTTAAGTCGCTCAAGTGTTAGGTCGCGTAAAGATTTCCAGAAGCTATTTTCTTAAGTCGCTGATCTTTAAGTCGCTGGAACTTTTGATGCAAACATTCCTTAGGTCGCTGCTGTCTTGGGTTGTGTTGTATATAAGTTGAGTCGCATTGTTGAAAGTCATTGTCTTTCGTTATGTTGTAATATGTTGTGTGTTATATATATTGAGTCGCTTGATGTGTGTTGTAACATGTTTCTTTATGTCGCTTTGTTTTAAAATTGCAGGTATGTTTGTATGTGTAAGTCTTAGGTCACACATGATGTTAGGTCGTTAATGACCTATGTTAGGTCGCGTGTGCCTGTGTGTCTTAAGTCGTGTACTGCTTGTAGGTCGTGCACTACAGTTGAGTCGTGTAAAGTGTTGTGATGTAACCCTATAAATAGGGATGTTGTGTCATTGTAATAGTTAGTTGATTTTGAATAAAACTTTGTTAGAGTGCTTTGTGCCTCTTCTCAAATTGGTAGTTGAGTTTTATCTCCTATCTCCACTTTCGGCATTCGAGTGCGCTCGGATCAACGATTGTTGAAGCCAATTCACGGAATCAAGTGCGCTTGATCAACGTTCGGAGAATTGTAGATCTTCTTTCATGGCATCGTGCGCGATCAACGTGACGAAGATAGCTAGAATCCGGCATCTTTGAGATCAACGGATTTGGGCGTTTGGTATTTTCAATCCACCGATTGCTACTTTCATCGTTGTATCCGTTTCTGTTATTTTCCGCTGCATCATTTGGTATCAGAGCTTGACTTAGCCAATCATAGCTAAGTCGAGTTTTGGAGCCAAGGAGAAGAGTTTGTATTGAAGTGTAGAAGGCCGTGCATCACTTTGCTGTTCAAGACCGAGAGTTGAGCCGAGCAAAGTTGAAGTGTTCAAGTTCAGATTTGTTCAAGGCCGAGAGTTTAAGTGTTGGAGTTGTGAAGTTTTGACAATGCCGCCGAGAAGAGCTAATCGCCATCAGAATGTTGAAGCGTTGTATAGAAGAGAAGAAGCCGAGCAAATGGAACAATGCATCAATGAAAAGTTTGATGAATGCATTGGGAAGTTAGAGAAACTGATGAATGACATGAATCAAGGTCAAAGGAGAAAGTCGCCAATCTCGAACCATGGAGGAAACAGAGTTTCGCCATCGGTTACGGAAGCGAGGAGGGTGTCACCGCAATCTTACCGAGAAAGAAGAGAATCTTCAGTTTCAATGAGGAGAGATCACCATGAATATAGACATGAAGAGAGAAGAACTCCACGTGAGTTTGGAGACGAGCCATATCGTGATGATGAAAGACATAGTAGAAGAGACATGCGTGATCGAAGAGATATTGATGGTCGAGATCGATACCGAAGTACACGTGATTATGATGAAGAGAGTGATAGAAGTAATATTCATTATCGAGATCGAGACCAAGTACAAAATACATATCAGAATGTAGAAGATGATCGACGATTGGAGTCGGGGATGAAAACTGAAATTCCAGAATTCAAGGGTAGAATGGTAGCGGAGGAATTTTGGGATTGGGTTTCAAATGTTGAGGAAATTTTTGACTTCAAAGAAGTTCCCGAGGATCGAAGAGTGAAGTTGGTTGCTACGAGATTAAGAGGGAGAGCTATGGCTTGGTGGCACCAAACTAAGCTAACACGGGAGAGAATGGGAAAATCTAAAATTGTCACTTGGGAGAAAATGAGAAAGATGATGAAAGCAACTTTCTTGCCGCACAATTATCAATCTCTTATGTATCAACGTTTGCAGAACCTAAGACAAGGGGCGAGGTCAGTGAATGATTATGCAGATGAATTTTATCAATTAATTGCCCGGAATGATATTATGGAAACAGAGGAACAACTAACAGCTAGGTATGTTGGAGGGTTGCGAACGCAGATTCAAGACATGGTGAATATGTTTAATCCAATGTCTGTGGCTGAAGCGCACCAGAAAGCGTTAGCTTGGGAAAAGCAAGGGAGACGAGGTGGTGGTGTGTTTACGAATTCCAACAACCAGAACAAGGATGTTAATAGCAGTGCGAATGATTACAAGATTGTCAGTAAGCCGATTGTGAATGAAGCTAACAAAGCAAAGGTCAATAGTAGTCTCAAAAGCTTTAATTGTCAAGAGTTGGGCCATAAAAGCAATGAATGTACAAAGCCAAAGAAGCGAGCAATGATTGCGGAGATTGAGAATGAAGATGCAGAGGTAGAGTGTGCCAATTCACTACCAGTTGAAGAAGAATAATTATTGATAGTAGATGAGGGTTGTAGTTTGTTGGTGAGGAGATCTTGTTTAACACCAAAGCAAGAGGATGATTCTAATTGGTTGAGGAGCAATATTTTTCAGTCAACATGCACTATTCTGGGGAAGGTTTGTGAATTTGTCATCGATGCAGGAAGCTGTGATAATATCATTTCTTCAGAAGCTGTAAAGAAGTTGTCATTGAAAACAGAGAAGCATCCAAATCCCTACAAATTAGCTTGGTTGAGGAAAGGAGGGGAAGTGAAGGTTAATCGAAGAGCTTGTGTTAATTTTTCCATTGGGAAGAAATACAAAGACGAAATTTGGTGTGATGTGGTTGATATGGATGTATGCCATCTGTTGTTGGGGAGACCATGGCAATATGATAGAGCTGTGCAACATGATGGGCGAACCAACAGCTACAGTTTTATGTTCGAGGGTACACGAATCACGTTAGTTCCTAAAAGGCGACATTAGAGTGAAAACAAATTGGAGGAAATCGAGGAACTAAAGACTTTGTTGACTTTAAAGGAATTTGTTGATGTGGAAGATGAAGTCGATTGTTTTCAACCACCAAAGTTTGATAAAGATGAAGTTGATGATGTTCAACCAACGAAATCTGATGAACATGAGGTTGAAAATTCACAATCAGCAAAGTTGGATGAGGATGAAGAAAGTAAGTCAGGAGATGAAGAGGGTAATCTATTGGTGAAGAAGGTGAATTCGACTAGTCTACAATCTATAAGAGAGTTTGTCAAAGAAGTGGAGGATAGTGCAAAAGTATTCCTGTCGAATGAAAATGAAACCAGTGAAAGTGTTGAAATTCTAGAAGAGGTTAAGCCAGTGGTGAATGAATGTGAGGATGTAGCTCCTGCAGAGTAGTCCAAGGGATTACTGCCACTAAGGGACGTACAACATCATGTTGATCAAGTGTCGGGTGCTATTGTACCGCATATGCCACGTAATCATATGTGTCCGATAGAGAAGGTAGAGTTGAGAAGACTGGTTGATGGGTTTCTGTTCGAAGGAAGGAAATTATATACTCCTAATTGCAATTGGCAAATAAGAGTTATCAAAGACTTACATGTAGAAATACATGAGGAATGTGATCGTACCATGCAGTTGATTGCAACGTCTTATTTTGGGCCGTCAATAAGGAAGGTGGTTGAAAGGTTTGTTCAGAGGAGCCATAATTATCAAATTTCAAAAGAGACCGCGACGAAGTCCGGATTATGTATGCCATTACCTATACATACTAGATTATGGGTGGAGGTAAGTATGGACTCTGTATTGGGTTTGATGAAGATGCAATGTGGTAACGAATCTATCCACATGATGGTTGAACGATTTCTTGTTGAAATTTACAACAAGCTAGATGCTGGAAGGATGAGTCATTTGGAAGTTGTGAAGGGAATTAATGAAAATGTTTGTAAGTTGAGTTTGCCGGATCATCTTCCTATTGTCAACGTTGACAATATCAAACACTTGGTTCCATTTCACGAGGATAAGAGTATCGAAGACAAAGAACTTTTAAATTCGAGGACGAATTTTTCCCAACCAGGGGAGGATGATGCAGCCCAGCCTGATGTAGACTTAGGTCGCGAACGACCTAACGAGCTGTTAAGTCGCGTGCGACCTAATGGGGTAAAGAATGATGAGATAAAAGGAAAGAAAGATACAGTACTGAAGGATGATGCGAGTTATGCGAGAAAGAGTGGTTCAGCGACCTATGATAAGTCGCCGAGTGAGCTAACGAGCTACGACCTAAATGAGTTACGACCTATCAAATTAACACCAGCAAGTATGAAGCAAAGCAACGAGAACAATGAAACGCAACGACCTAACAAGTTAAATCTTAGGTCGCGTGAAGGGTTAGGTCGTTCAAACGAAACCCAACGACCTAACGAGTCGATTCTTAGGTCGCAAGAAGTTATGCCGCTTATTCTTGAGACGTTCAAGTGGTTATGTCGCAAGTTCATGAAGCTGTTCTGTTTTACTTAGGTCGCAAGGCCTTAGGTCGCTCAAGAGTAGGTCGCGAGACCTTGAGTCGCTGAGATACCTTAAGTCGCTGGAGGAGGTTTCCTTAAGTCGCTCAAGTGTTAGGTCGCGTAAAGATTTCCAGAAGCTATTTTCTTAAGGCGCTGATCTTTAAGTCGCTGGAACTTCTGATGCAAGCATTCCTTAGGTCACTGCTGTCTTGGGTCGTGTTGTATATAAGTTGAGTCGCATTGTTGAAAGTCGTTGTCTTTCGTTATGTTGTAATATGTTGTGTGTTGTATATATTGAGTCGCTTGATGTGTGTTGTAACATGTTTCTTTATGTCGCTTTGTTTTTAAATCGCAGGTATGTTTGTATGTGTAAGTCTTAGGTCACACATGATGTTAGGTCGTTAACGACCTATGTTAGGTCACGTGTGCCTGTGTGTCTTAAGTCGTGTACTGCTTGTAGGTCGTGCACTACAGTTGAGTCGTGTAAAGTGTTGTGATGTAACCCTATAAATAGGGATGTTGTGTCATTGTAATAGTTAGTTGATTTTGAATAAAACTTTGTTTGAGTGCTTTGTGCCTCTTCTCAAATTGGTAGTTGAGTTTTACCTCCTATCTCCACTTTCGGCATTCGAGTGCGCTCGGATCAACGATTGTTGAAGCCAATTCACGGAATCAAGTGCGCTTGATCAATGTTCGAAGAATTGTAGATCTTCTTTCACGGCATCGTGCGCGATCAACGTGACGAAGATAGCTAGAATCCGGCATCTTTGAGATCAACGGATTTGGGCGTTTGGTATTTTCAATCCACCGATTGCTACTTTCATCGTTGTATCTGTTTCTGTTATTTTCCACTGCATCAAGAACCAACCATGTCGATCCACACATTGCCTCGACCATGCCGATCCATACACTACCAACCATGCCCGATCCCTCGTATAACCAATCCTGCCGATCCATACTTTACTTCGTCCATGCCGATCCCTCGTATAATTAATCATGCTGATCCCTATGATATTACCAAGCTATGCCGATCCATGCTACTGCACAATACTATGTCGATCTCTTTTATGCCATGAAGGTACGCCGATCCCTCCTATGCTACAAAGCCATGTCGATCCCTCCTATGCTATGCCGATCCATGCTACTGCACAATACTATGCCAATCCCTCCTATGCCATGAAGGTATGCTGATCCCTCCTATGCTACAAAGCCACGTCGATCCCTCATATGCTATGTCGATCCCTTGGGTTCCAACCTAACTTTCATATTTCTAGAGCCCTGCATCGTTTATCTACCAACTCCGTTCAATCCTGGCTTCATGTTATTCTCTGTTCTTGACTTCTGGACCCCACAAGCATCATTCTGGAATCATCAGCCTCGATAACCGTGAAGTCTGTTGGGTTAAGTTTGTTTGTGTACTGCCTTGTCAAAATGAGGGTTAACACTTTGCCCCTCAAAACATGCCTTGCGATAGGAAGGCTTGTTTTGTATTGCCATAAATCCAAAATCTGAAGTCCATAATCCATTGATTGCCATATTATCCAATCCAGGATCCAATCTGTTGCCAATCCAATTCCTTGATCTCTCCAGATCATTATCGAAATCCATGACTGTTCTGAGTAGATATCCAATTCCGAATCCATTCCAAATTCATTAACCAAATCCATGATCTCTCCAGATAGTTTTATCCAAATCCGGGACCGCTCCGGGTCCATATTCAAATTCATATACCACTCCAGGTCATTTTATCCATATCCAGGACCGCTCCGGGTTCGTACCCAAATCCGTTGACCTCTTCTGGTCATCTTATCCCAATCCGGGATAGCTTCGGGTCCATATCCAAATCCATAGATCTCTCCGGGTCATTTTGTCCCAATCCGGGACCGCTCCGGGTCCATATCCAAATCCATAGACCTCTCTGGGTCGTTAGCCTAATCCAAATCCTTGATCTCACCGGATCCTTGCCGAGCACAATCCGTACTCAACGACTTGAGTAAGCCGATCCTATCGCTCTCTGGCGAAGCGGCCTACCCCTTGCCAGGCATAGTCTATACCCAATGTAACACCCCACACCCCTTAGTATACCCAAAAGAGCACACTAAAAGGCATGTTGCGTCGTAGGTATAACTAAAACTAGCAGAGACTAAGATTCACAAGACAAAAATATATAAACAGCGGAAACAATTATAATAATAATAATTTATTTAGAACAAAACCTCTGAATTACTTTATAAATCAAATAAGTTGCCCAATACCAAATACATCAAATGTCAAAACAACCTTACATGTCTTGCGAAATAAAATCCATAGTATCATAATATCATAGTACAATACATCCCTCACAAAATGTCGGCTTAACAAGAAGAACTAAAAATTGAAACTGAAGAAAAGAAATACATGATAGAATCTCTTCCGAAGAAATCTCCATATGCCTGAAGTCTACCGTCCTTACCCTCGATTGCCTATGGGGGAAAAGGGGAAAATGGAGGAGTGGGTCAGACTAAAAGTCTGGTGAATGATAGTAATCACTAGAATCTTTAAGCAAAGTAAAAGTAATATATTTTAAAATAGTTCTAGTATATAAAAGGAAACAAAGGAAATAGAGAGAAGGAATAAGGTGGAAATAAATACGAATTAACTAGATCAACATAATTGATTAACTTTGATTGTTTGCACTTGTTTTTAATAGCTGCTTATATTAGGCTGAATTCCTAATACTACCCCTTTATCGGCCTGCTACTCCATAGAATCTACTATGGACCGGACGCTAAAGCTCCCTATGCAGTAGACATTGGTGCCTACAAAAGGCACACACTAAGCACTTAGAACTCATAACGATTACTAAGCACCCGAATGGAAGTCGCACGCGTAACTGCCACCATGCTCATGTTACCTGTTGTTCCACCTATTGGGTCTTCTTATTACCTTAAGCTCCAGCATAAGCGTGCCCCTCGTCTCACTTCATGATTGTGTGAGACACCTCGTCTCACTTCAGGGTTATGTGAGACACCTCTTTTCACTTCAAGGTTATGTGAAACACGTGTCCATAGAAATAATATGGGAAATGTTGTTGGTACTAGCCCGTCATCCAAACAATATCTAGTTACGCCCCTTGCCCAAATCCCAATGATTTGGACTTCTGCTTATTGACAATTTACTACCGTTATTAACATAAGCGTGCCCCTTGTCTCACTTTAGGATTATGTGAAACACCCTGTCCATAGGGGAATGTTATTTGGTACAGGTCCTACTTTAATTCTTTGCTTATTAACTTAGATAAATTATTTAAATAAGCCTTTACTTTTGTTCTTACTATCTGTGCTTATTAATTTATCCTAAGTCTTTAAATAAGCCTCACTCTGTTCTATTTCTTATTATAACCTACGTTATAATCATGCTTATTACTTAACCCAAGGTCTAAGTGTAAAAATAAGCTCCTTTCATCTTATACTCTTTTTAGTTATAATTCTAAGTTATAACTAGACCAATTATCTTTAATTAGTCCAATTCTAACATCAGTATCATAATTAGGCTCAATTTCAGTCTTAATTCCATTTTTATTACAGTCTTTACAATTTACATCTTATCTTCTGTTATTTCAGTATTCTTATAATTTTAATCCATATTTGCATTTAATCTATTCTAATCCATACGCGAAGAAGAAGGAGAAATAAAAGAAAACTAAAAATAGAAGAAAATCCAAAGCGTAGGAAAAAGATGTAAATAATGCATAAATAATAGTAAATAAATTAAAATATTGTAAATAAACTGTAAATAAATGGAAAAGCTATAATTAACAGAAATAAACTAAAATTAACTGAAAAGAATAGCTAAAAGAAATAGACTGAAAATAATTCTAAAAACTGTAAATAAACTATTAAAAAGTTTATTCCAAAAATCGTAGTAAAACTACAACTATTGGAACTCTATTATTTTAAATTACTTAAAGAAATCTAAAATAATTACAATCACTCACATGTGGTCCTAAGCTCTTCCCTTTTGGTCTTCCCGGATCCACTTGAGGGTGTTAAAATATTTTTATTAAAAAGATTCTCTCCTTGGAAAATTATTCCTTTTAGGGTCCTTCTTAAAAAGGTGAACCCAAGCGGAGAAAATCTAGAATGAGAAAATGTGTTAGGCCTAGGGTCTTATTTATAGGGTTAGAAGTGGATCTCGGACCGTTGGATTTGAAGATTGAATAGGATGCAACAACGTCATAGGCTGAATAGGAGCCATCAGATGCTAGAATGGAAGGACCGGATTGGTTAAAATAATGCAAATGACGCGTATAACGTTCGAACGAACGAAAGTTTGTTCGTTTGTTTACAGGGGGAGGCAGGTCGACCGGGCGGTCGACCGCCCCTTCCTCTAGGTCAACCGGCCGGTCGACCTAGGGGACGGTTGGGTCGACCTAGGGGACGGTTGGGTCGACCTAGGGGACGGTTGGGTCGACCTTTCGGTCGACCTAGCCCAAGTAATTTTTTTTCATTTTCTTGTGGCTCAATTCTGATAATTTCACAAAGTTATTTTATTATTTCATTTATTAACGAATTAATTATTATGGGTTAAATTTCGGGTTGTTACATTCTCCCCTCCTTAAGGGATTTCGTCCCCGAAATCTCTAAGGATAAAAGAATGAACTAAATGTTGTCATCCAAGTTCTACAACCAACTACTCAATCATCAAACATTCATCCATTGTCCTTAATTTTTTTTCTAATGCAATTTATGATACTTATGCAATTAGTGTAGTATTAATGTCCCTAGCTAATGCAAATGATTAGGCGGTCCACTGATTCAGTTGACCTTCTTTTATGAAATCTTGTGTGTGCCATGTATCCAAATGAATGCAAAAGTTCCTAATGATAACTGATAGTTCTATATGTGTGCTACAAACATCATCCAAATGCAACAATCATATAATAATCATCCATTTATAGCAACCATGGAAAATAGGATAAAAATGCACACACATCCATATGCATATGCCCTAGTGTCTTAGTTAGGCCGATCCCTAAGAGATAATAGTGCCTAGTGTAAGTATATGTGTCCATAGCATCCACTAGCAAACACTTGCAACCACTAGCATACATCATACATAACATGTTCTAATAACATGCTTACATCAAACCCTACCATCCATAGATTGAATCCTAAGTTCTACCCTCCCAAAGGATAATAAAGGAAAGAACCTATTCGGAACTAAAGATGGAAAATAGGAAATTAGAAAACTTATTATCAAAGAAATGTGGATATGAGATAAGAATTTTCTCATAATCAAACCAATCTTCTCTGAAGTCTCCTTAACTATGTCGGAACCATGGCAATCCCTCCGCCGACTCTAACCAACACGAAGACGAATTGCATGGTCTTCCATAAAGAGCTTCGAAAGGTGTCGTTCCAATGCTTACTTGAAAATTACTATCGTCTGTGAATTTCACTAAAGGAAGATGCTCTTTCCAAGTTTCTCCAAAATCAAAAATATCCATTCTCAACCGTGCGTGTCTTACAATTTTACCGACTCCATTTTACTATTCTTCTTTAGTTTGCTCACATGAATCAACATTCCTAGGTTCTCACTAGGGTCCTATACACTCTACGGAAACTCTATTATTACTTCCAAAAGTAATTACTACTATCTCCTTTATAGCCTTACACCTTTTCCGTTACATCTAGGAAATAATTCCTATCTACTCCACATTAAGAGTTTAGTTTGGTATTTATCATCTTATTTCAAAAACTAAAGCTTCTAAATTTATTTTAAAACATCAAATCCCAAACAAATTTGTCTTTAAAAGTGTTATTTTCAAGTTTCTATTAAATTCAAAAATACTTGGTTACTTAACATTTTATTTTTCTGGACTTGCATCCCTACATCTCTTTGAATTTACATTATTCCCCAAGTCTAGGTGGGAAAAACTTATAAATTCTAAGTTTAAAACTTATTGCTCTTTTTCTTTTAAAGACCTTTAAGACTTTTAATAAAAATTTGGATTTTCAAGTTTTGCTTTTATTATTTTTCATTTCCAAAAACTTATTTATTTTTTTCACCAAACCATTTTCTTCTTAAAATATCTTTAAAATGTCTCCACATGTTTTCCAAATATCTTCTTATTACACCTAATAGTTTTATACCTTAATGTATTGGAACTACGTTCTCTTATGAGAAACTATTAATGGTAAAACAGAATCCTTTAAAAGAGGATTTTATGTTTATGTGAAATTACAAGGAACTTATTTTATATTTTATGAAATAAGGTATACAAAATATGGTGTTTCCCATACCTTGTATATCTCTTTCACGTATTCCTTATAACTTGCACAAAACATCTTTATTTATAATTTGGTTTCATAGAAAATTTTATCATTATTCATTTCGTTCCAATAGATTAAAGTATTTTTAATTTATATTCTCTTACCATAGACAGTTTCTATGAAATTTACTAATTTCCTAATATTTAAATTACACTTTTCTTTTCAGAAAAACTCATTTTCAAAACTGTTTTTAATATATCCATAACTAGAAAACATTTCCTCATACTTATTAAAATAATAAGTGTACTTTACAAACCATTTTATTTCTATACTTAGAAATTACCTTCAAAACACATTTTTATTTGGGTCAAAACAGATGTTGCATAAAACACCATTACTACAACCCAAAAATACTAGTGTATGGACTTAAATAAATACTAATAAATCTCATATACTATGTAAAAACATTTCTCTTGGGAGTCACTTACTATAACAATGGTTTTATAGTTTATGCTCCCTTTATTTTCCACAAAAACATCTACTACAACAATAAATGTTGTAACCTATGTTTTCGATACTTAATACGCCCTATGTTTTTATATTTAAAATCTTTACTTACTTACAAAGAAACTAGCGAGCTATATACGCTCTATAATTCTAGAAGAATTTCATTTTTAACAAAATTACACCATATAAAAAACCAATTTAAATTTCATACCATTTTTCAAAAACTCAATATTTATTTCCTAAAAGAAAATATTAACAATGAAAAATTTTCAATTCTAACAATTATATTTTATTGAGCTAATCATAAGGTGGATTTTCTTCTCACTACCCTAGGAGTACCAGTCCTAAACCTTGGAATTCTCATTTCCCTACTAAAGTCTTTTGTTCCTATTCCTCTTATATGCATATATCTTTTCTAAGGTACTACCGTTAAATCCACTTATCTGAAACAATTATAATATCTGCAATTATCTACACATGGGTTTTCTTCTTTTCTTATCAACTGCATCTATTGCACATTTCCAATCTTTGCCTACCACTTTTTGGTTTTCCATAATCCGAACCTAAATGTACAAAACCATTTCTCAAACTCCTACCATATGTAGACCTTCTCTATGCCCCGAGAAATGCACTTCCTTACGCCAAAGTGTCACTACAAGAATTTTGCCTTCAACCGATGAACGCGGAGCGTACGAAGAACCTCCTCAAGATGAATAGCATGCTTTTCCATACTCTTGGAAAATACCAAAATGTCGTTCACGAATACCACCCGGAACTTATTTAGGACATCTCTAAAAACATGACTCGTCAAATCTACGAAATAGGCTAGGGCATTGGTTAGCCCAAAAGGCATAACCTACCACTCAAAGAATCTGTTGGGTGTCCTAAATGCGGTCTTATCAATGTTGTTATCAGTGACTCTAAGCTGATGAAATCCAGTGGCTAAATCAAGCTGAGAGAATACCGAAGAGCCAACTAACTGGTCGAAAACATCATCTATCCCAGGAAGTGGATATCGGTTCTTCTTCGTGAGCTTATTTAATTCTCTATAGTCTACGCAAAGTCAAAGGTAACCATCCGCCTTAGCAGCGAAGACGAATGGCGCTCCCCACTCTGATATGCTCCTTCTTATAAATCCTTTCTCCAAAAGCTCATGGAAGCTTACTCAATTCCATCCTCTCCCTAGGTGCCATGTGCCTAATGGGTAATGCCACTGGTATAACATTATTGGTCAAATAAATTATGAAGTCAATCTCTCTCTTAGGGGGTAGTCCCCTAACCTCCTCAAGGACGTTTGGGAAACCTCTGACGACATGAACCAAATTTAACTCTGATGATGATGAATCGAGGGAATAAAGGAAACTCAACATGACTGACCCTAGCGGGTCGAAAGAAACCTCGAGAGTCCTACCGCTGCATGTCTCTAGTATAACGACTCTCCTCTCACAGTCTAATATAGCTCCATATGTGGATAGCCAATCCATCCCCAAAATCATCCCATACCCCGAGAATCTCAATACACAGGCGTTACAATCAAATTCTACGCCTAAGATAAAAAATTTCAAACCCCTACAAACCATAGACAAATGTGTCGATCCTCCTATGGGGTTTGAAACAACAATGGGGTCTACTACTAAAGAGATATCGAAGTGCAAACAATCTACCAAAGAACTAGAGATGAAAGAGTGTGATGCTCCAGAATCGAAAAGAGTCCGAATGGGAAAATCGGAAATAGAAATCAAACCTTCAACGGTGACTTTCCTACCTCTCTCTGGAACGCCGATGGACGGTGCTGCATCTAACGCTTGAATCTGTGCTGATGGTGCACCCGTTGCCTACCCTATCTTCTGGGACAATACTTACTAATGTGACCGGGTTGTCCACAAGTATAACACTTTCCCTTCATCTTTTCTTTCTTGCAGTTTCTTGCGTAATGACCAATCATCCCACAACTATGGCACTTCGCTTCCTTCTTGATTTGCTTTTGAGGGCCTTACTCTTTTCTCTTGTCCTTATCTTTCTTGTCCTTCCACCACTGCTTCTTAGAACATGTAGGAACCTCCTCACGTTCTCCCTTCAGCTGCCAATATGTAGGTTGAATTCGTTATCAGTCCTCCAAACCTAACCGCCTAAACCTTCGCTCCATATCCTCACACCTAGCTCGGGTCTCCTCGGAATCCTCTGTGCCTGAAAACGTTCCACCTCCTATACTAGCGAAGTCCTTGCATAGCTTAGAAAATTCGGCTGGTGTAGGTGGATTAAAGGGATTTCCACCTACCGGTGTTATATTGGGCACCTCTGGTACCGTAGCTCTACGGAACCAGTCAGCCATACTATGCCAAGAAAAGAAAATTTAGGCTCGAAAGAATCGAAAGAAGTTTGAAATGGACTTTGAGGGGATTTTTATAAAAACTCTCTTTCATACTTGAAAACTATTTCTTAGAGTTTCTTTTCTAAAAATACTTTTTAAAACAAGTTATTTTTGAAAATACTTTATTTTTAAAACAAATTTTTTAGGAATCCTGTAACCTTAGGCTCTGATACCAAATGTAACACCCCACGCCCCTTAGTATACCCAAAAGAGCACACTAAAAGGCATGTTGCATTGTAGGTATAACTAAAACTAGTGGAGACTAAGATTCACAAGACAAAAATATATAAACAGAATTATAATAATAATAATTTATTTAGAAAAAAACCTCAGAATTACTTTATAAATCAAATAAGTCGCCAAATACCAAATACATCAAATGTCAAAATAACCTTGCGTGTCTTGTGAAATAAAATCCATAGTATCAATAATATCATAGTACAATACATCCCTCGCAAAATGCCGGCTCAACAAGAAGAACTAAAAACTGAAACTGAAGAAAAGAAATACATGATAGAATCTCCTCTGAAGAAATCTCCAAATGCCTGTAGTCTACCGTCCTTGCCCCTGATTGCCTATGGGGGAAAAGGGGAAAATGGAGGAGTGGGTCAGACTAAAAGTCTAGTGAATGACAGTAATTACTAGAATCTTTAAGCAAAGTGAAAGTAATATGCTTTACAATAGTTCTAGTATATAAAAGGAAACAAAGGAAATAGAGAGAAGGAATAAGGTGGAAATAAATATGAATTAACTAGATTAACATAATTGATTAACTTTGATCGTTTGCACTTGTTTTAAATAACTGCTTAGATTAGGCTGAATTCCTAATACTACCCTTTGATCGGCCTGCTACTCCATAGAATCAACCGTGGTCCGGATGCTAAAGCTCCCTACGCAGTAGACATTGGTGCCTACGAAAGGCACACACTAAGCGCTTAGAACTCATAACGATTACTGAGCACCCGAATGGAAGTCACACACATAACCGCCACCATGCTCATGTTACCTGTTGTTCCACTTATTGGGTCTTCTTATTACCTCAAGCTCCAGCATAAGCGTGCTCCTCGTCTCACTTCAAGATTATGTAAGACACCTCGTCTCACTTCAAGGTTATGTGAGACACCTCGTTTCACTTCAGGGTTATGTGAAACACCGTGTCCATAGAAATAATAGGGGAAATGCTGTTGGTACTAGCCCGTCATCCAAACAATATCAAGTTGCGTCCCTTGTCCAAATCCCCATGATTTGGACTTCTACTTATTGACCATTTACTGCCGTTATTAACATAAGCGTGCCCCTCGTCTCGCTTCAGGATTATGTGAAACACCGTGTCCATAGGGGAATGTTATTTGGTACAGGTCCTACTTTAATTCTTTGCTTATTAACTTAGATAAATTATTTAAATAAGCCTTTACTTTTGCTCTTACTATCTGTGCCTTTAATTTATCCTAAGTCTTAAAATAAGCCTCACTTTGTTCTATTTCTTATTATAACCTACGTTATAATCATGCTTATTACTTAACCCAAGGTCTAAATGTAAAAATAAGCTCCTTTCATCTTATACTCTTTTAAGTTATAATTCTAAGTTATAACTAGGCCAATTATCTTTAATTAGTCCAATTCTAACATCAGTATCATAATTAGGCTCAATTTCAGTCTTAATTCCATTTTTATTACAGTCTTTACAATTTACATCTTATCTTCCGTTATTTCTTTATTCTTATAATTTTAATCCATATTCGCGTTTAATCTATTCTAATCCATACGCGAAGAAGAAGGAGAAATAAAAGAAAACTGAAAATAGAAGAAAATCCAAAGTGTAGGAAAAAGATGTAAATAACACATAAATAACAGTAAATAAATTAAAATAATGTAAATAAACTGTAAATAAATGGAAATGCTATAATTAACAGAAATAAACTAAAATTAACTGAAAAGAATAGCTAAAAGAAATAGACTGAAAATAATTCTAAAAACTGTAAATAAACTACTAAAATGGTTATTTCAAAAATCGTAGTAAAACTACAACTATTGAAACCTTATTATTTTAAATTACTTAAAGAAATCTAAATAATTACAATCACTCACCTATGGTCCTAAGCTCTTCCCTTTTGGTCTTCCTGAATCTACTTGAGGGTATTAAAGTATTTTTATTAAAAAGATTCTCTCCTTGGAAAATTATTCCTTTTAGGGTCCTTCCTGAAAGGTGAACCCAAGCGGAGAAAATCTAGAATAAGAAAAAGTGCTAGGCCTAGGGTCTTATTTATAGAGGTAGAAGTGGATCTTAGACCGTTGGATTTGGAGATTGAATAGGATGCAACAATGTCATAGGCTGAATAGCAGCCATCGGATACAAGAATGGAAGGACCAGATTCGTTAAAAGAATGCAAATGACGCGTATAACGTTCGAACGAACGAAAGCTCGTTCGTTCACAAGGGGAGGCGGGTCGATCGGGCGGTCGACCACCCCTTCCTCTAGGTCGATCAGCCGGTCGACCTAGGGCACGGTTGGGTCGACCTCTCGGTCGACCTAGCCCAATTAATTTTTATTATTTTTTCGTTTTCTTGTTTAATTTGTAACTCTCTCATATTAACTCGGATTCTGACGTTCTCTATATGGAAATTGACCCGAAAATTACCACGAACACAATGGTGCAACTCCCGTGGCTCAATTCTGATAATTTCACAAAGTTATTTTATTATTTCATCAATTAACGAATTAATTATTATGGGTTAAATTTCAGGTTGTTACACCCAATGACCTTGATCTCTCTGGATCCTTTCCAAACACAATCCATACTTGATGACCTGTTAGGTTTTATTCTCCGGCCTCGACTCTCCAATCGAGGGCTTAATCTATGGGGTATCCTTCTCCGGCCTCGAACCCCAGTCGAGGACTTAATCCTTGTACAAATCCTTCCCGTCGCTCTCTGGCGAAGGGACTTGTGACTTGCGGTTATTGCCCCGTCTCTTCGGTCGGGGCCATAACCGTGACCTATGTTATTTATTACATTAATCTAGACTTAAGCATCCCTAAGTCCATAAAATAAAATTCCATACAACTAATAAACCAAAGTTCGAAGCAAATAAGAAGAAATAAAATGAATTTCACAAACCCGAGCACAACAGTTTATCGTCATCTCAGAGCATGCATAGGGACCGTCCCTAATCCCGTACATGTGTAAGTGACTTAGCCGTATTACTGCAGAGTTTATTACTTATTCCGTGCCATCCCGATCAATTGGTGACAAGTTGACGATGATGCCTTGATCCAGTGCCATTTTCGTTCGAGGTGGACAGTGGCTGCTCCTGTTCCACCTCTGTAGCCCGAGTCCTTATGTATTGTTATAACTGACCATTCCTCACGTGTTCCTTAATGATATCCTTCAAATGCCTGCAGTCATTTGTATTGTGCCCATCCAGCTCATGGAATAGGCAATGCTTTCCTGATGCCTGCTCACGTTCGGAGGGTTCCCTCCTTACCGGTCTTCGATACTGAAGACGTTCTCGAGTATCCAAATAAATCCTTTCTAGACATTCGGTCAAATCTGTATAAGAAGAGAATTTTGGTTTTCTCCATTGCCACTTCGACACATTAATGCCATCGTTCATTTTTCATTTTCCTTTATCATTCTTGTTTACATCTCCTGATGATCCTCCACTTTGCACAGCATTCACCTTCGATTTGTTTGCTCGTGCGTCTTCCTGCCGCAGGAACCTTTCTGCTTCATGGTAAAACTCCCCAAGATTCATAGGTGGATCCCACGCCAGCGAATCCTTAAACTCCATGCCATCTGCAATTCCAGATACGGCTGCCATCAAAACCATGGATGGATCTGGATGATCTATCGATGCCACTGCGGCATTAAACCGTGTTAAGAAACTCCTTAGGGACTTTTCGGTCCTCTATTTCAATGTTGCCAAACTCATCACATTTTTGAGTCCCGAGATGTAAACCTTAACCTACCACATAAACCTTTCGATCAATTCCATCCACGTGCCAATAGAGCCGCTTTCCAACTGTCTGAACCATAGTGCAGCTATATTCGTTAAGTACAAGGGGAAGCACCGTGCCATGACTTCCTCCGATGCCCCCAGTACTTCCATATGTCTCATATACCTCGTCAAATGAACACCGGGATCCGTTTTTCCATCATATGTCTTAAGCATTGGTAGTTTGAACTCCGGTGGATTCCTAGCCTGCCTGATATTTAGAGCGAATGGACTTCTATTTACATCCTCCAAATCCCTGTTCACTAATCCTCCACGCATAGCTCGCCTTATCATCACCGCAAACCTGTCATTGTCTTGTAATGGTAATCTCCTATCATCATTTTCAAGCCACCCCCGACTCTACGAGGGAATTCCGGAACGTACTCCTCCGAACGAGCATCCAAATTCTGATTCGCGCCAAGCTCCAAGGGATCGATCGCAGGTCCTCCAGCATCATGATCAACTAGACCCGGGGGCATCCCTCTAGCCTTTGGGGATCGGTGCCGATCCCTCTGGTGGGATCAGTGTCGATCTCTCTAGGATGGCAGGGGACTTCCCCCGGCTGTTCTACCCCACTCCTTCGTCCATTGGCTCCATTTCCATGTTCCCGGTTCTGATTTCCAGCGATTCGTGCCACCTTGACTCCTTGGTCCGAAGCTCCAGTAGTTCCTATCGTTCCAGCTCCTTGCTTTTTCATTCCAGCAGCTCCTATGGCTCCAGCCTATCCAATTTGTCAGAGTAGATTCTACATCATCTCCTCCTTCCTTTTTAGCATCCTCTCCTGCATAGCATCTATCATTGTTTCCATTTCATCCCTAGTGATGTAGATAGATGCTTGATTAGCCCTAGCTCCTAAGGAAGCCTCCTGACTCCCTCCATGGTGGCTCCTTTCTGGTAGCACCCTCCTTGTTGATTGTCTTACCAGTGCTTCCTATATCCAAGTATCCAAGCTTCAAAATATAACCTCCTAGCTTCCAAATCGGCAAGTGTAAGTCCTTCTCAGTGAAAGCACCAAAACGTTGGCGTCAAAATTGACCACCAACAACCAACTAAGTGAAAGCACCAACAATCCAAACACAGAAACATGAAGAGAAATAAATGAAGAACAAAATTAAAATAATTAGAAAGCAAGTAAATGGAGACACAGATTTATAGTGGTTCGGCTAACCCCGGCCTATGTCCACTCCAATGATTTTCCTTTTATTAGTTTATACTGCTGATTACAGTTACCAATCCATGAAATTCAAGAATAAAAATGGCAGAGTATAGCCTAGGTAGAAGATGAAGAGAAGCAGAATGAATCCCCCTTTTCTTAAGCCATGCCTGCTGTATTTATAGGGGAAGATGACCACCAACCTCTCTGAAACTTCGAATACAGGACCTTCTTATCCATATGGGCCCACCATAGGGGTCGCTAGGCCCAAACCCAATGAGGAGGGATCGATACCGATCCCTTCCTTGGTTGATTTTTGGTCAGCAATACTTATGGTGGATTCATCATGATAAAATATGTTTAATGCCCAAGTTTCATGTCATTTGGAATAAGGGATCTCAAGTTATTGATTGTTGAATGCAAGAATGTACTTGGGCATTGATGAACGCCGACCCTTATCCAATGAAGTACGCCAATCCAATGCAACCAACCATGCCGACCCTTTTCTATGAGTCAAAGTATGCCGATCCATCTGAAATGTCGATCCCTCCATCTTGCTAAGCTATTGAAGTATACTGCTCCCTCTAGAACCAACCATGCCGACCACACATTGCCTCGACCATGCCGATCCATACACTACCAACCATGCCTGATCCCTCATATAACCAATCATGTCGATCCATACTTTACTTCATCCATGTCGATCCCCAGTATAATCAATCATGCTTATCCCTCTGATATTACCAAGCTATGCCGATCCATGCTACTGCACAATACTATGCCAATCTCTCTTATGCCATGAAGGTATGTCGATCCCTCCTATGCCATGAACGTATGCCGATCCCTCCTATGCTACAAAGCCATGCAGATCCCTCTTATGTTATGTCGATCCATGCTACTGCATAATACCATGCCGATCCCTCCTATGCCATGAAGGTATGCCGATTTTTCCAATGCCATGAAGGTTTGTCGATCCCTCCTATGCTACAAAGCCATGTCGATCCCTCATATGCTATGCCGATCCCTTGGTTTCCAACCTAACTTCAATATTTCTAGAGCCCTGCATCGTTTATCTACCAACTTCGTTCAATCCTGGCTTCATGTTGTTCTCTGTACTTGACTTTCGGACCCCACAATCATCATTCTGGAATCATCGGCCTCGATAATCGTGAATTCTGCTGGGTTAAGTCTGCCTATGTACTGCCTTGCAAAAAGGCGGGTTAACACTTGTGCTATTGATTGGAACAACTAATATATTGCTCTTTTATATGGTCTAACTCTCTTTTGGATCATATAAGTGAAATCTGGGTTTATGGAAGCAATAGAAGTTGCTTTTGGTTTCATAAATAAAGTTTTGTTTGCCCGACAAATAGGTACGTTTTCGGATTATGGTTTTGAAGCGGTATTTTATTATTTTCCCATGGTTTGGGATGCTTTATTTTAAAATAAGATGTATACCACGTAATTATTGATATTGTTATTTTTTTGGTCCTAGAAGCGCAATGGAGATGCTGCCGAAATTTTTCATGAATTTAGGACTTAGAAAAATATTCATGGAAATTGGGTTATTTTCAAAGTTGTATTAAAACTAACGAAGTATGTTTAAATTGTTTATAAATTGACTATTTTGAATAAAATATATTTAATGATAGATTCTTTCTTGTGCCTTTTCGGGAACGAAAATTTTTGAGTAGGGGAGATTGTAACAACCCGTATTTTTTACAATTGAAAATATTAAATTAAATAAGATATTAAAATTCAAAATTGTCAGAAATTAAAAATTTATGATTTATGGATGTAAAATAATGTTGGTTTGCATATTAACAACAAGATTTGAAATAAAAAATGTCTGCTTTAATAAGAAATAAAATGAATGTTTTTGTATTAAAGGAATAATCTCATGTTTATTTATTTGAAATGTATTGTAGCTTAGATATTTATTATAGAAATAATAGATCTTATTTAGTAAGAATTTATAACTCTTGTTTGTGTACAATGATTTAAATTTATAAAGGAAACAATTAATTATTTCCCATCGCATTTATTTTGTCCGTGTAACAACCCGAAAATTTTGAAAATATTTTAAATGAAAATTCATTTGAAACTTTGAATATAATTATTTTAAAATTTGATAAATTTGGAAATTTAATGTAATATTTTGGGATTTGATGTGAAATGTTCTTCCAAATTTAATAAAATAAAGATTTTTCTTAAAATGCAAATTTTGGTCAACTTTGGTCAAAGTTTGACTTTTTGTGAAAATTTTAAAATTTGAATTTTGAACTTTTACTTTTTTTTATGAAGATGGATTTAATTCTAACATTTTCTTTGTTTTTCGTTTTGTAAAATTTTGATTTCTACTTCTCAAAATTTACAAATTTTGGCATATTACACGCAACTATTTTCCTATAACATTTATCTTATCTACATTTTGATTTTGGGCTTGTACTATTGGGCTAGGAATTTCTTTAGTAGATGAGAAGCCACATGATTGAGATGACTATATAATATCCTAGGGTTTTGCTAGACTCTTCATTTTTATTTGTGCCTCCGCAGAAAGAAATTAATGTAAGTTTTTCTTCATCCTCCTCAAAACCCTAGACTTCTCCTCTAAAATTTCTCCTTCCTCCTTCCTCAAATTTCGGCCATGCTCATCACCACACCCATCTTCTCTTCCTCCAACAAAAAAAAACCCTTGCCAAAACCACTTCTCCTCCTTCCTTTTTCCCTTCCTCTTCAACAAATTTCGGCCTCCACTCCTCTTCTTCCCACCACAAACCCTATAACTGAACCATCACCTCACCCTTCCCCATGCTTTGCCTTGATCGTGACCACCTTCTCCACAACCAAACCCAAACCCTAGCCTAGACCGAACCCAAACCCTAACCCTAGCCCTAGCCGAACCAAACCCCACCCAAATCTAGCCTAGACCGAACTCAAACAAACCCTAGACCAAACCTATGTGTCCCTTTGACAAGCCCTTTTATATTTTACCAATATAAAAAAAAATTCTACTTTTATTTTCTATGAAAATTCTATTTGTTTACGTATGAATTTTTTTTTTTTTTTTTCAAAGCTTTGGATTTGGATTCTCCTCTCACTCAAGCTTGTCCGTAATTGTCGTGCTTGTTGTAGTCGTTGTGTCGTGTTTGGAATCACTTCTCTAATCAAAGAAGGTGAGTAATCACTCTTGACAGCATACTTATATTTTGGTGAATTGATGACAATTGAATTGTTTGGATATGTATATGCAAGTTAGAAATTTCACCTATGTTTTATTATGTTATTTCCTATGATATTAAACCTGTTATGATCATATGCCATGATATGTTATTTATTGTTCTGTTTATTTCATATTCTGTTCTCACACTGCAAGTTTCTTCACTGTGGGTTGAAATGATACATACCCGAATGATCTTTAGATTAAGGAAAATTGTTATGGGCTGAAATGATAGGCATGCCCATAACACTTGGGATTGCGGGTTTGAAATGATATAAAACCCGGAAAATTAATAAATTGCGGATTGAAATGATAAATGTCTGTATTTACTTGACCCTAAGGTAGAGAATTTTATACAGACTCCGTGGTTGATTTAAAATGATTTTCTAAAAATTATTAAGTATTTTGGATTTCTATATATGAATCTCAACTAAAATTTAATGTAATAATTTCTGTGAATTTGTTTACATGAGTTAAAAATTTTATAAGAAATAAATAGTTGGAAATGTAAATTTTGGAATCTAATTTACAGAATGAAGGTTAATTGAAATTTAATAATCCGATTTGACTTAATAATGGTATTTTATTCTAACCTATAAATTGTAAGTTTTAATTCATGTAATAGTGATAAAATGATAAATGGTTTTTTTTTTGTGGAAAAAAATGTAAGTTAAAACGTACATTTGACATGTAAGTTTTAACTAATGTAAATGGTATAACTTGGGTAATAAAGATGATAAATGTTATTTACTGAAAGGAAAATAAAGTGTAAGTTAATAATGTTCTTTTAACTTAGCATAAGGATATCAGCTTTAAAATTTGACATTATAGCAACAAAGTTATTTAACCAAAGGTGTGGTTTCTTTAATGACCAAATAGCTAAAATTAGAGTAATATAATAAGAATGATATAATGACTATGATAAAAACTGTAAATATATGTACTATTTGATTATATAAACTATTGTAGTAGGAAGTATTACAGTAACAATTCAAAACTACTATGATTTCTAACGGTAACAATTCAAAACTGGTGTGATTTCTTACTGTAACAATTCTGCACTGATGCAGATTCTTACAGTAACAATTCTGCACTGTTGCGAATTCTTACAGTAACAATTCTGCACTGCTGTGAATTCTTACTATAGCATTTCTGTACTGCTGCTTTTTCTTAAAAGTGACATTTCCAGAATGCTACAAAATTTTCTAAAGGGTTATAGTTCCGAATGTTATGGTTCTAAAGGTTACATTTTTAAAATGCTATGATCTCTAAATTTTTACGTTTCAAAGGGGTTATAATTAAATGAAATTGGAAGTGTACGACTTTGGAAAAATGAATAATACTTTAAAGAATAATGATATGGAATTTATATGGTTTTTAAAGGAATATGTTTGATATGAAAAATAAACCAATTGAAATTGAATAACCACGGGTTATAATAACGTTTGGTTGTTAAAGAGACCGGGATCAGATATGGGCATACTCTCTGTCGATACCGAAAACCACTTTAACAACTGTGTATGCGGTGGAGATTCCAGAATGAAGTAGGATGGTGGCGACGATCCTAAAGGTATACATACGTGGACCTAACTCCCGTGAATTAGCATAAGGTGGCTAAAACAGGAGTAATTGACGGGCCAAGTGAGGTAGCTCCTCCGATCGGACACACTTCATCGTTAGGCATTCTATTACTTTATGATTGATTTGGTGCACACCTTTGATTCGGGAGTGTGGATCGAGTTGGGCGGTAGTTGCGGCTATACGTTACCAACAGTCCGGAATTGTAATTGGTATATCTACCCTAGCATTGCCTAGTTGTGCCGTGTCACCTACCATAGCGCGCCTTCTATGAGTTTGTTTTGTACCATATCTATGGAGTGCCCTCTAACGATGTCCAGTACGGGCGGGATTACGGTACTGTATAGACTATGGGAATATATAAAATGTGTTAAGGGGAAAATGGGTAATGCCTTAACGCTATTTTAATAGTTTACTTTACTTTAGACATTATCATAATAGCGTATATTACTACATAGTAGATAGTTTAACGGATCCTTAAAGGATGGGCGATCCCAAGCATCCTTTAAGTTATTGATGCATTTCTTTTGCAGTTTACCTGAGTTGATTTACATTTTATAAGTATGTATGTCCTGACTCGAGTGTTTTGTGTTTAGCTATACGCTCGGGTCAGCCCGAGTTTCAGAGCTTTTGATTCATCATTTTGGAGCTAGAGATCCACCGGAGATTTAGCTGTCTACCTGATATTTCCATTCCAGTTATTTCCACTAAGCTTTTGCTTTTGTAGTAGAGAACTTATGTATCTAAACTTTTCGTTGTAATTTTTTTCAGACTTGGGTATTATGTATTAGTTTGAGACTATGTATCTAGGAGCTTCATGAACTCCTATGTTTATTTTATTCCGCTACGAGTTATTCTGATATTCTGTGTCTGTGATTCTGTGATTGATTTTATTTGCCCCAAATTTTATTAACAATCTGTTGTTTTGAATTATTCAAGTCTGACATGTGTGGTTTTATTGTCGACTTGAATGGTCAAGAACGGCGGGATGTTACTGTTGGTATCAGAGCTTTGGTTTTAGGCAAACCTTAGCCTACGGGGAAAAAACTCATTAGAGATAGGGTAGAAATACCATAGAATGAGTAAAATCAATCTTAGAATCATTCTTTGCGAGAGAATGTATTTTCAATTATAAAATGGTTTTCAAATGATTTTCAATTGATTTTTCAAGGATTATTTTGGATATAAAATTTTCTTATTTCAAAATCAAATTCCTTTTCGTAGAATTTCCCTTCTTTTCGAATCCACCTTGTTTAATAGAATTCTTTGATTAGGATTTCCATTCTAGTTGAATCTTGTTTTTTGTCTTTCTCCTCTATCTTGGTCCTAAAAAAAATTCATTCTTGAATTTCCAGGATGAATCGTAGGAATGCCAGAGGTCAGGGTTGTGGTGTTGCCCCAGTTCCAACACCAGTTGCACCCATTAGGTTTACCATTCTCTATAAGGAGTTCACTCAACAAGGTGGTACTAAGTTTATGGGATCAGAGATCATCATTGAAGCTCAGCAGTGGCTGAGGAGTTTGGAAAGGATTTTCGCTGGTTTGGGGATCCCCGACGCTCAGAAGCGTCAGTTAGCAGCTTGGTAGTTACAGGAGGCAGCCCTGGATTGGTGGGAGTCAGTTACAACCAACACTACTGAGGCGGATATTTCTTAGGAACAGTTTCGGGAGGCTTTTGTGGCGAAGTGGATGCCAGAAGCTAGGAAGTCTCAGCTATACAGGGAGTTTATGGATCTTAAGCAAGGGGATATGTCATTTTCTAAGTATGAGCGGAAGTTCAACGAACTTTCCAAGTTTGGTCCTAACTTGATTGATATCCCTCTTAAGAAGAATGAGAAGTTTATAGTTGGAGCTCGCTTAGAATTTTATGATCGTCTGATTTGTCATGCGCACAGCCCTTTTACTGGATTGATGGATATATCCATTAGATACGAGAACCCCACTTCTAAGGAAGCATCTGTTGCTCGTTTACCTTCATCTCAGCCTTCTTCTGGCAACTCTAAGAAGAGGAAGTCTAATTTCCATCGATAGAAGCAGAATTGGCTTAAGAATCCAGGTTTAGGATCTTCTTCTTCCCGGAGGCAGCCTATTGATCTTTCTTCCATCACTTGCTTCAAGTGCGATCAGAAGAGTCACTATGCCAACAGTTGTCCAGCACCTTCCAGTGCCGCCATTCCTCCACCTCAGAATACCAGGAACAACCTCTACCATGTCTGTTTGCAACCTGGCCATTTCAAGAATGATTGTCCCTTGTATCAGAAGGGCAAGACATCTGGAGTCTTTGCCATGACTTCTTCCACTCATGCTCCGCCTACTCCACCTGCTCCTAGTGATACCCAAGGTACTCTCCAGGGTACCTTTACTTTGTTTAATTCTCATGTTAGTGTTTTATTTGATATTGGAGCTTCCCATAGTTTCATTTCTGTGGATCTTTGTGATAAGTTTGAGCATATCCTTTCACTTGAGTATGCAACTGTACCTTTGTGTGTTTCTAATCCTATTAGTGGTCCCACGAACCTTAGTAGGATTTGTAAAAAGGTGAAACTCTTCTTTTTCGACCATCGCTTTTCTGGTGATTTCTATGTTCTTGGTTTCGATGCTTTTGACATATTGCTTGGAGGAGATTGGCTGAAGATGCATGAAGTTGTTATCTCTTGTAAAATCCAGACTGTTTCTCTTGTTGATGATTTTGGAAACCCTTTGGTGATTCAGTGTCGTATGCCTTAGGAGTATGCAGGCAGTTTTATCTATTCTCTTGATTCATCCCCTAGTGATCTTGATTCTACTCCTATGGTCAAACTCTACCCCGATGTATTTGGTGAAGTCACTTCTTTACCTCCTAAACGGGAAATCGAATTTCGTATTGATCTTATTTTTGGAGCTCGACCTGTAGTTCTTCCTCCCAGAAGGATGCCACCCCGCGAGAAGGTTGAGTTGAGGAAGCAAATTGAAGACTTGTTCTCCAAAGGTTTGATCAGACCTAGTCATTCCGAATAGGGAGCAGCGGTGGTTTTTGTCACTAAGTCTAATGGTTCTTTGAGGATGTGTGTTGATTATAGGGAGCTGAACAAGCTCACTATGAAAAACAGATATCCAATGCCTCGTATTAATGATATGTTCGATCAGCTTTATGGAGCTACTGTATTCTCTCAGCTCGATCTTGCCACCGGTTTCCACCAGCTCAGAGTTGCCGAGGAAAGTATTCCCAAAACTGATTTCCGTTCTGAGGATGGTTTCTTTGAATGGTTAGTTATGCCTTTTGGTTTGACTAATGCCCTAGCTTTCTTTGTTGACCTTATGAATCATGTCTTTCTTGACATTCTTAATAAGTTTGTTCTAGTCTTCATCGACGATATTCTTGTTTTCTCTAAGTCAAAGGAGGAGCATGAATCTCATTTGAGCTTTGTTCTGGGAACTCTTAGGAGTCATCAGTTGAAGGCTAAATTCTAGAAATGCCATTTCTGGAAAGATGAAGTCCGATTTCTTGGACATATTGTTTCTGAAGACGGAGTTTCTATTGATCCAGTTAAGATCGCTGCGATCAATGTAAGTCTATCTTCTCTTCTTCCTTTGTACATTAATTATTCTATCTCTTTCTCGGTTCTTATTCTCCCTATTCTATTTTAGAATTGGGAAACTCCTAGGACTCCATCTGATATCCGTAGTTTTTTGGGCCTTGCCAGTTATTATCGGAGATTCATTGAGAATTTTGCTCGGATTGCTGCATCTCTCACCGCTCTAACTCGTAAGAATGCTAAGTTTAGATGGAATGATAAGTGTGAAGCTACATTCAATGAGTTGAAGCGCAAGCTTACTTCCGCACCAGTTCTTACCGTTCCAAATGGAAATGAGGGATTAACGGTATACACTGATGCCAGTCGTGAAGGTTTGGGAGCCGTTCTAATGTAGAATGGGAAGGTTATCGCTTATGCCTGTCGTCGGTTGAAGACTCATGAAGCCAATTATGCAGCCCATGATTTGGAATTGCTTGCCGTAGTTTTTGCTTTGAAGCTTTGGAGACATCATCTATTGGGAACTAAGTTTGAGCTCTTTGCGGATCATAAGTCTTTGAAATATGTTTTCACCCAGAAGGACTTGAATTTTAGGAAAGTTAGGTGGCTAGAGTTCCTTGCTTCTTATGACCTTAACATCAACTATACCCCCGAGAAAGATAATGTTGTAGCTGATGCTTTGAGTAGGAAGAAGGCGATGTTATGTCAGCTTGTTGTTTCTTCTCCTCTTTTGGTCGTATTGTTGCTAAGAAAGATGAGGATAGGATGCTTAGGTTTATTAAGGAGAATGTTTGTAGCAGGATTGGTGGTAGTAACCAAGATGGTAGTGGAGCTCAGATCGATGATAAAGGGATTTTGAGGATTAATAATCGGATTTGTGTCCCGAATGTCGATGGATTGAGGCAAGAGTTACTTCGGGAAAGTCATCGATCCAGACTTTCTATTCATCCAGGTGTGATGAAGATGTATCAGGATACGATGAAGCTGTATTGGTGGAGTGGTATGAAGCGTGATATCTCCATTTTTGTTAGTAGATGTGCAACTTGTCATCAGGTTAAGGCTGATCATCAGAAGACCGTTGGATTATTGCAACCCCTTGAGGTTCCCAATTGAAAATGGGAACAAGTTTCTATGATTTTATTTATGGATTACCAAGGACTAGGAGAGGAAATGAGAGCATTTGGGTAATTGTGGATAGATTGACCAAGTCAGCTCATTTCATTCCGGTTATGTCCAACCGTTCTGCTTCGAGTTTAGCTGAGATTTATATGAGAGAGATTGTTCGTCTTTATGGTGTTCCAGTCAGTATTGTTTGTGATAGAGATCCCATCTTTACCAGTCAGTTTGGAAAGCTTTTCAGGAATCTTTAGGTACTCATCTGAATCTGAGCACTGCTTACCATCCGCAGACCGACGGTCAAACGGAAAGAGTGAATCAGGCTCTGGAAGATCTTCTTCGTGCCTGTGTCCTTGATTATGGAGGATCTTGGGAAGATCATCTCCATCTCGTTGAATTCACCTATAAAAATAGTTATCAGGTATAATCTCAAATATCTGTTTAAGGTTGTCTTAAACATTTATCTATCTTATCCCATTTTTTTTTAATTCAGGCTAGTATCGCAATGGCTCCATTTGCTGCTCTTTATGGACGCCCTTGCAAATCTCCATCTTGCTGGATTGAATTCGGTAATCGTTTGGTTCTTGGTCCTGATATGATTCTAGAAGCATCTGAGAAGGTTGAGGAGATTAGGAGAAAGATGAGGATTGCTCAGGATAGACAGAAGAAATATGCTGACAGGCGTAGGAGGAATTCAGAATTTTCTATTGGTGATCAGGTTTTCCTTAAGGTCTCTCCATTAAGAAATGTGATTCGTTTTGGTCGGAGAGGGAAGCTCGCTCCTAAGTTTATTGGTCCTTTTCGCATCTTAGAGAGAGTTGGTTCCTTAGCTTACCGTTTGGATTTTCCTGAGAAGCTTTCTGGAGTGCATAATGTGTTCCATGTTTCGCATCTTCGTCGGTATCTTCATGATCCATCTTTGGTTGTCCAGCCTTCTGCTCTTGAGAGTTTGGATGTTGAGCCGAACCTTACTATCGAGAGGAAGCCACTTCATATTATTGATAGAGGTACGAAGAAGCTACGAAGAAAATCTGTCAACCTGGTCAAAGTGCAATGGAGCACTGATGATCGGGATTATACTTGGGAAACGGAGGAGAGCATTCGTGCTTCAAATCCGGAATTGTTTGTTCCAGGTACTATTCGTTATCCTACCTTATCCTTCTTTATTTTCTGGGTCTCATTCCTTTTCGAGGACGAAAATTTTTGAGTGGGGGAGAATGTAACAACCCGCAAATTTTGAAAATATTTTAAATGAAAATTCATTTGAAACTTTGAATATAATTATTTTAAAATTTGATAAATTTGCAAATTTAATGTAATATTTTAGGATTTGATGTGAAATGTTCTTCCAAATTTAATAAAATAAAGATTTTTCTTAAAATGCAAATTTTGGACAACTTTGGTCAAAGTTTGACTTTCTGTGAAAATTTTAAATTTTAAATTTTGAACTTCTACTTTTTTTTATGAAGATGGATTTAATTCTAACATTTTCTTTGTTTTTCGTTTTGTAAAAGTTTGATTTCTACTTCTCAAAATTTACAAATTTTGGCGTATTACACGCAGTTATTTTCCTATAACATTTATCTTATTTACATTTTGATTTTGGGCTTGTACTATTGGGCTAGGAATTTCTTTAGTAGATGAGAAGCCACATGATTGAGATGACTATATAATATCCTAGGGTTTTGCTAGACTCTTCATTTTCATTTGTGCCTCCACAGAAAGAAATTAATGTAAGTTTTTCTTCTTCCTCTTCCTCCTCAAAACCCTAGACTTCTCCTCTAAAATTTCTCCTTCCTCCTTCCTCAAATTTCGACCATGCTCATCACCAAACCCATCTCCTCTTCCTCCAACAAAAAAAACCCTTGCCAAAACCACTTCTCCTTCTTTCTTTTTTCCCTTCCTCTTCAACAAATTTCGGCCTCCACTCCTCTTCTTCCTACCACAAACCCTATAGCCGAACCATCACCTCACCCTTCCACATGCTTTGCCTTGGCTGTGACCACCTACTCCACAACCAAACCCAAAACCTAACCCTAGCCCTAGCCGAAACAAACCCCACTTAAATCTAGCCTAGACCGAACCCAAACAAACCCTAGACCAAACCTATGTGTCCCTTTGACAAGCCCTTTCATATGTTTACCAATATTAAAAAAATTTCTACTTGTATTTTCTATGCGAATTCTATTTGTTTACATATGAAATTTTTTTTATTTTTTTTCAAAGCTTTGGATTTGGATTCTCCTCCCACTCAAGCTTGTCCGTAATTGTCGTGCTTGTTGTAGTCATTGTGTTGTGTTTGGAATCACTTCTCTAACCAAAGAAGGTGAGTTATCACTCTTGACAACATACCTATATTTTGGTGAATTGATGACAATTGAATTGTATGGATATGTATATGCAAGTTAGAAATTCCACCTATGTTTTATTATGTTATTATCTATGATATTAAACCTGTTATGATCATATGCCATAATATGTTATTTATTGTTCTGTTTATTTCATATTCTATTCTCACACTGCAAGTTCCTTCACTATGGGTTGAAATGATACATACTCGAATGATCTTTAGATTAAGGAAAATTGTTATGGGCTGAAATGATAGGCCTGCCCATAACACTTGGGATTGCGGGTTTGAAATGATATAAAACCCGGAAAATTAATAAATTGCGGATTGAAATGATATATGTCCGTATTTACTTGACCTTAGGGTAGAGAATTTTATACAGACTCCGTGGTTGATTTAAAATGATTTTCTACAAATTATTAAGTATTTTGGATTTCTATATATGAATCTCAACTAAAATTTAATGTAATAATTTCTGTGAACACTAGTACAAAACAGATCAGTTGCTTCGCCTCATTTGTGTCGGTTGTCCATAAAACCGACACAAATAGTGTAATTTGTGTCGGTTGTTTATTAACAACCGAAACTATTGACTTATGGGGTAAGAAGAAAATGTTAAAAATGTAATTTGTATCTGTTGTTCTTAAGAAACCGACACAATTGAAGGGAAGCAATAGATTTACTCGTGTCGGTTGTTTGAACAACCGACACAATTAAATACAATAGCATCGGTTGTCCAAAAACCGACACCATAGGCATATACTATTAATTCAATCAAAACAATAAAGTGGAAAGATGAATTGTAAAAATAAAAGGAAACATGAGTATCCATATAAGCTATTCGAGTTGGAGCATCAGTTCCCCACACTGATTTCTCTTCAAGTATTGGCATTGCATACTGTCCAATCAAACCTTGTTCGATTGACACAGTAGGTCAAAAAAACTCAACTTAGTTACATCATTTTGAAAAGTAAGTATATTTGTAGCGATAATTTTTGAGCTTTTAATGCTTACTATTATATGGAACATCGAACTTATGTACAGTTTACATAATTGATGAACTTATTATAAAATTTAACTGGTCCATGCTTATTTCATGATGAATCATGTAATGTTTGTTTGTTCAGCTTTATCAGAAACATGATTTTCTGGCTTCCAAACAATATATAGTAGATGATATTCTCAAGTCAAGAATACAAACACTTGCACTCTTTTTTCCTGTGAATCAAATGACCTTTTTCTAACGATTCATCATATCTCCAGGTTAAGAATGGTTTACTTATTACCTATGTCATGCAATGCCAATAATACCACAATTGAAACATAGCTGATACTACGGTGACCAAATACCTGCATAAAGCCACATAGCCGAATAATGATGTAATTCAGACCGGAATCCTGGATGAATTTTTCGGTACAATACTTGAGCTCCATTAAAGGAACCTCAGGATGCTTATCACAGTTGTGAATAGAGTAGAAAACAAATTTCTGTATTCCCATAGCCTTCGTGCATTGGATCAGAGCCACTTTGCCTTCCCAATCTACCTAAACAGAACTAGTCAGTTAGACAAGCATAAACCAGCAAGCTTCAAACTATACTTCATCTAATCAACTAACTGTAAGAGCACTTAAACTCTTCTCAAGTTTCTTTACCGTGCGAATAGGTTCTTCTGGCCTTCCTGTTGCACAGTCGATCACTGTGTGAATTCCTACAAGCGTTGCAGGAATCGTCTCTGGTTTGCTCAGATCAGCCTGCTCATAATCAATCACACATACACATTTCATTGTTACATGCAATGGACTAACTATGATAAATATATTTATTATTTTTGTCATATAATATAGCAAATGATGATGAGTTTTTCTGGAACAGAGGATATACGTTTTATGCGGATCTAAGATTAAATGGCAAAAGATTAGCAACGGAGTTTGCAACGGAAACATGCTTGAGAATCATTTTTACTTTTCACTGTTAGTCATCTTTACATGTAGTACGTTTGTGTCATTAATGAAAATATTAACGATTAGTACATCGATGATTTTAACATTTCATTTCTTTATGATATACATTTTTATATGTAATTTTGTTTTTTGATGAAAACTTAATGCAGGCGATTATTGAAGAGATACTGAAGCTATTACCCGGGACTCAGCTTGATTTAAAAAGGGTAAGTCTGTTCTCTTCAATTTATCTCTTACGTTTATATAAAAATAAACTTGTTCAAATACTCTAGAGACCCCTTGTAGCTCTACAATCTTATAACAAATTCGTATGATTCTATTTACAGCTCTACTTATAAATATAAATTAATTTTCCTTGTACATAAATACAAATAGAAAAATAACCACCAGTCTCAATATCCAATTTTTGGTTTGACTAATGAATTCACATGAATGATTATTCCAATGTCTCTACAGGATTTGAACCATGCTCAAACACATTGTAACTGTACCACTAATCACTGAACTAGCGGATTGTTCTCAAATGAATGAACTCAAGGAAATATACATAAGACTTGTTATAATCATTATCATTTTATTCTTTTACCAAAGCCCAGTGGGTTTGCCCCAGTCCATGCTTGGTAGGCTGTCCTCTTTGCCGAGCCTGCAAATATGGTCTTTATGATTTATTCTCTTAATACTAGCATATGAGCTACAATTATATGTAGTGATTTGTTTCAGGATCTGAGAAAATTAACAAAATCTTAGTTGCTTGAAATCCAATTGATGGTGCAACAAGTATTAAATCAACATCTTTTTCAATATTATTTAATTTGTGAAGTAATTAAATCTATGATTCTTCTTTGTATACCAAGTTATGATGGATTCATGAAATTTCTTCTTTTAAAATAAAATTGGGAGATGTTAAATTTACAAGTTCTTCAGATCATTACCTTTTTCTTCCTCCAATAGATCCCTTTTTCTTTTGCGACAAAGTGTTAATCTCTTTGTGATTGTGTTGTGCAGTGGAAAAGAAGAAAAAAAGAACTCTTGGAGGGGAGAAAATCCACAAACAGAAGGAGCAATTTTGGTACATATTTCAAATTTTATCTTTTAATGTATACATTTCAGCCTGTATTGCTTGAAAATGGGTTTAAACATAGTTTAATTTTTCAGTGTCAACATTAAGCATCGGTTTGGAATACTTTCGTGATTTACTTCTTACGACGGTATAGCTTGCATGTAGATGTAATACTATTTGTGATGTGTACATCTTCTGCTGATTGAGTAGGCTTGTATTAATTACGTATTATGAATTTGGAGGTAAATTTTATCCATAGCCTAGAATTTTTGCAGTATAGTTGCTTTCTTCTTCTTCAGTGGGTTCAATCTGGATGTTTGCCGAATTTCTTATTTGGCAGAATGTCTCAAAAACTACTGAAGGTTAATATTTATTTAAGCAATTGCAAATTATTATTATGCTACTGCTCTATGTATGATTATACTTGCACCTAATCAATTTCATTTTTCTTGCATCTTGCAGGTTCACTATTACAAGAAGATAATTGTTAGTTTGAAGTTTAATCAGGTACATTCACATTTTACCAGTGTTATTTTCCCGCTGTGTGTAGCAAATTTTGACTTCAACTCCTTGTTTCATGGTACATGGTTTGTTTTCCACGTAAAACCTATATATTGCTATATGGTTGCTCAGTATCTATTGTGCTATAATGCAAAGTAGATGAATCTGAAATCATAACTGATATATTTTTGAAAAATTAGGAATTGGATTATATTTTCTAGTTGGAAATAAATAGTAAAGATATTTGTTTATAATCGAGTAAAATATTGAACTTGACAAATTGGAAACGAAAATCAATTATTAAATGGATTGTATGATATGGATTGGGGATAATACATAATATATTCAGCTTATGGTTCAACCTGTGTTTGAATTACACTCTCAGATTCTTTTATGCAGAGCATTCCTGACTTAATTATTGTCTTTTGTATAACAATTCTCTTAATTGCAGGACTTTGTACGAGACGGTTCTTATAACCAACAAGAGATAGACGAGGTTCGAGAGAATTTAGCTAGTTATATCATGTATAATTGGATGTAGTTGTTTTTTGTTGTGTACGCTGATCTTTTGTAACGTACGTTGGTATTTTGTTATGTACGTTATGTTTGTGATAGATTATATTCTATTTTGTTCTGTAAACAAGAATTATGTTGATGGATAATACAATTATATTTTTTGTTCAATCAGTTCATAGTAACGTTCGTTTATAAAAAATTAAAATTCAATTTCATACTGTTTTTATAATCTTAAATGGTAATAATATATTTTTTTTGCTTCAGATATAACTTGTGTCGGTTGTTACTTCAAAGGGAACCGATACAACTGCATATCAATTGTGTCGGTTGAAAAGGTTTTTCTTAAAGGACCGACACAATAAACGGCGGTTTGCTTCACTATACAAGCTGATTTGTGTCGGTCCTATTAGAAAGACCGACACAACTGTTCATAGTTTTGTGTCGGTTCTCTATTACCAACCGACACAAATAATTGATATTTGTGTCGGTTGTACAACCGACACAACAGAAAAATGTCTTTTGTGTCGTCTTCATTTGAGTTGGTTGTAAAACCGACACAACAGGGGTTACACAACCGACACAAATGACCAGTTTTGTACTAGTGGAATTTGTTTACATGAGTTAAAATTTTTATAAGAAATAAATAGTTGGAAATGTAAATTTTGGAATCTAATTTACAGAATGAAGGTTATTTGAAATTTAATAATCTGATTT
Source organism: Allium fistulosum (assembly GCA_030737815.1). Lineage (NCBI taxonomy): Eukaryota > Viridiplantae > Streptophyta > Magnoliopsida > Asparagales > Amaryllidaceae > Allium > Allium fistulosum. The sequence goes on from CM060907.1 coordinate 1,017,939,951, forward strand.
GACTTAATAATGGTATTTTATTCTAACCTATAAATTGTAAGTTTTAGTTCATGTAATAGTGATTAAAACGATAAATGGTTTTTTTTGTGGAACAAAAAATGTAAGTTAAAACGTACAATTGACATGTAAGTTTTAACTAATGTAAATGGTATAACTTGGGGAATAAAGATGATAAATGTTATTTACTGAAAAGAAAATAAAGTGTAACTTAATAACGTACTTTTAACTTAGCATAAGGATTTCAGCTTTAAAATTTGACATTATAGTAACAAAGTTATTTAACTAAAGGTGTGGTTTCTTTAATGACCAAATAGCTAAATTTAGAGTAATATAATAAGAATGATATAATGACTGATAAAAACTATAAATATATGTACTATTTGATTATATAAAGTATTGTAGTAGGATGTATTACAGTAACAATTCAAAACTGCTGCGATTTCTTACGGTAACAATTCAAAACTACTGCGATTTCTTACTGTAACAATTCTGCACTGCTGTGGATTCTTACAGTAACAATTCTGCACTGTTGCAAATTCTTACAGTAGCATTTCTGCTCTGCTGCGAATTCTTACAGTAGCATTTCTGTACTGCTGCGTTTTCTTAAAAGTGGCATTTCCAGAATGCTACAAAATTTTCTTAAGGGTTATAGTTCCGAATGTTATGGTTCTAAAGGTTACATTTTTAAAGTGCTATGATCTCTAAATTTTTACGTTTCAAAGGGGTTATAATTAAATGAATTTGGAAGTGTACGACTTTGGAAAAATGAATAATACTTTATAGAATAATGATATGGAATTTATATGGTTTTAAAAGGAATATGTTTGATATGAAAAATAAACCAATTGAAATTGAATAACCACGGGTTATAATAACGTTTGGTTGTTAAAAAGACCGGGATCAGATATGGGCATGCTCTTTGTCGATACCGAAAACCACTTTAACAACTGTGTACGTGGTGGAGATTCCAAAATAAAGTAGGATGGTGGCGACGATCCTAAAGGTATACATACGTGGACCTTACTCCCGTGAGTTAGCATAAGGTGGCTAAAACAGGAGCAATTGACGGGTCAAGTGAGGTAGCTCCTCCGATCGGACACACTTCATCGTTAGCCATTCTATTACTTTGTGATTAATTTGGTGCGCACCTTTGATTCGGGAGTGTGGATCGAGTTGGGCGGTAGTTGCGGCTATGCGTTACCAGCAGTCCGGAAGTTTAATTGGTATATCTACCCTGGCATTGCCTAGTTGTGCCGTGTCACCTACCCTAGCACGCCTTCTACGAGTTTGTTTTGTACCATACCTATCGAGTGCCCTCTAATGACATCCAGTACGGTCGGGATTACGGTACTGTATAGACTATGGGAATATATAAAATGTGTTAAGGGGGAAATGGGTAACGCCTTAATGCTATTTTAATAGTTTACTTTACTTTAGACATTATCATAATAGCGTATATTACTACATAGTATATAGTTTAACGGATCCTTAAAGGATAGGCGATCCCAAGCATCCTTTAAGTTACTGATGCATTTCTTTTGCAGTTCACTTGAGTTGATTTACATTTTATAAGTATGTATGCCCTGACTCGAGTGTTTTGTGTTTAGCTATACGCTCGGGTTAGCCCGAGTTTCAGAGCTTTGGATTCATCATTTTGGAGCTAGAGATCCACCGGAGATTTAGCTATCTACCTGATATTTCCATTCCAGTTATTTCCACTAAGCTTTTGCTTTTGTAGCAGAGAACTTATGTATCTAAACTTTTCGTTGTAATTTTTTTCAGACTTGGGTATTATGTATTAGTTTGAGACTATGTATCTAGGAGCTTCATGAACTCCTATGTTTATTTTATTCCGCTGCGAGTTATTCTGATATTCTATGTCTGTGATTGATTTTATTTGCCCCAAATTTTATTAACAATCTGTTGTTTTGAATTATTCAAGTCTGACATGTGTGGTTTTATTGTCGATTTGAATGGTCCAGAACGGCGGGATGTTACAGTCCATTTTGAAATTCACCTTTGCAATCAATTGAAATTAATGTAATTGAAATATTTCAATTAGTAGGAGAGAGGACACTAAATTGGAAATTAATAGGTGTAATTAAACGTAGCTTATGTTTTGTGAAAATAAAAGGAAAAGTTTGATTTAATGAAAAGAACATTTTTATCAAATAAATGAATGTTTCATTTGTGAATATAAGTTTAATTTCATTAAAGTAAAGAATAAAATGATTTGATTAAAGGAAGAAACATATGTTTATTTGAACTGTGTTTTATTACAAGAATAGGAAAATCATTTATTTAAGTAAGTTATTTATTACTCTGGTCTATAAACAACAAATTTATAAACATGTTTAAATGACTAAAGGAAACAATTGTTCTGTTTCTCATCCATTTTAGTTGTTTGTTTTGAAATTTAACTTTGTAATTAATTGCAACTAATGTAATTGAAATATTTCAATTAAAAGGAAAAAATGTTGATTGCAATTAATAGATTTAATAAAAGAAATGCACGTTTTATGTTAAACAGAAAGGGAGTTTTAATGGAAATAAAAGATCATTTTGGGAAAACCAGATTGAACGTTTTCATTTTGAAGGTAAGTATAATTTTATTTACCGTGTGTTGATAGAAAATTAAATGGGTACAAATTTGAGTATTATTTAAGTTAATGAAATTAATTTTGTTACGTTTCAAAATTTGAATTTCAAAAGGTTTTGCGAAGGTCATGGTCCCTTCATTTCTTTTGTTATTAATTGTTGCCTGTACGTTTTAAAATAGTTACCTCATTATTAATACTTGATTCATTCATTTCTCCTTCTGTTTAATACCCGAGCCTAGACGTTTAGGCTGTATTTAATTCTTGCCACCTCATTTTTGGTTGTACAAAATTTCCCTTTCCTTCGGTTTGCAAACTTTCCAATTTCTACGTATATTTCCTTATGCATTATTAATGCCTGAAGTTTTCAAAACAAAACGTGGCATCCATTTTTGTCCCTCCACCTTCATTTGTTGATTATTAAATAACCTGCCACTTTATTTCTTCATTTGTGTTTTGTTTCTCCTGACACCTCATATTCATTTAGTTCAAATTGTTCTTTGTTGAAGCTATATTCTAATCATCAAATTGTTCACATTTTTAAACTTGTCCCTTCATTTTTTTGGCACCGCCTCATTTCCTATGTTCAGATCTCCATTTCAAATCTTCCTTTCCCCAAATCATTTTAACATGAGCTTGCAAATTCAAAAGCTTTCTTTTATGAAACATGAGTTTCATTTTTCATTTTTCCTACATGTCTTGCCCTCATCTTTGCTTGTTCTTCCATCTTTGCCTGAAGCTTCATCTTGAGAAAAGCATGAGTATTAAACTTTGTTTGTTTTTTTATTAAATGTGTACTAATTATTATTTCAATAATATTTCTTATAACTGTAATGACCCGTATTTTTTATAATTAAAAATATCCAATTTAATAAGATTTTGGAATTTAATATTGTCAGAAATAAAGATTTTATGATTTATTAATGTAAAATTTTGTTAGAATATAAAAACTTGATCTTAAATAAATGTTAGAACAACTAATTTTAATGAGGGAAAAGATTTTAATGCATATTAGAATATGATTTATTTAATAATTTTTTGAATGTAAGTTTCATTGATTGTAATAATAGATGTTAATATAAGAATGGAATGATTTAACAAATAAATTTTGTAAAATACAAAATGAACATTTGAATAAGAACTTACATTTTTAAATTAAATTAAAATAAACATTCGAATGAAATTAAACCTTGACTTGAAAAGAATAAAATGAATGTTTATCTCTAACTAGAATATAATTGTAAAGTTAATTTGGGTATAAATTGTAAATAAGGAATAAATTAAATGATGTATTAATGATGAAATTATATGTTATTTAATTGAAATTGGTTTTAGTCTGGAATATAAAATCATTTTTGAGGTAAGTAATCTATAATCCTTGTATGTAAACAATAGGTTAATAGATATGAATTATTAATGTGTTTAAATTACTAAGTTGTAACAATTGTTTATTTATCATCTTATTATTAAATCCGTTGAAATTAAGTTGGAAATTAATGAAATTTAATGTAGTTGAAAATATTACAGTTAGTCTGAACAAAGAAGTTAACTTTTGAGCAATGAGTGTAATTAAATGGAAAATTATGTTTAATTAACACATAAGGTATTTGTTGATTTAATAATAAAAATTTAAATCATAATAAAAGAATTTGTTGGAAATTTAAATATATGGATTTTATTACAGCTGTAATTAAACATTGAAATTAATTTATTATTTTAATATTGGATTTTAACATGGAAAATTTAATTTTAAAATATTATTATTTTCTGTTTAACCAAGGATGATGATAGAAAACTTTTAATTTAGAATTTAAAAGTGATTAAATTGATTTTTAAAATAGATTGTTTTAATTAATGTATAAAATTAGTCTTTTTAGGCATTGTCTCGAATTTCGATGAAACCAGTTTCATCGGATCTGTAACAGTGAATTATTATAGGATTTCAAGTTTCGTAGCGATCAGACTTATCGTTTGATCGTGCGAGCTCGAAATGCGTGGAAATAAATTAAAGGAATTTAATTAAAATAATATAATTTGATTTAAAGCAAAATTCCATATACAATATAATTAGGGTTTGAAATTAGTTTCGTTGAATTTAAAAATATTAAAAACATATATTTTGATATATGGGATGACCTATTTTCGTTTCGGGAACGAAACGGGCTTTCGTTATCGCTTTGGCCCAATCGATCTGTGACATCCATTCCCATTTCAGCTTTGTCTATATATAGGCTGTTATAAACCCTAGCAGTCTTTATGTTTCTATTTTCTTTGCGTACTTTTCCAATCCATCTGCTTCTTCCCAATGAGGAATATCCCAAAACCTAATTTCTAAATTCAAATCAAAAAATTCAAACTTCTCCAATCCTATCATATAATATATCATCGCGAAGCTCTCGACGAACGTAATCTGCATCTACAATTCGTTTTTCGATTGGAGGCTCCGTTTGTCCACAAATTGGAGATCTTTCTCAACCGTCCGTTGTAGGGTTTTGCAGAATCAATGGTTAAACATCGACCATTCAATGATCGGGAAGTTACGTCTGATAGAGGAGGCGATGTAGTCTTCATCCATCGACTCCGATCATCATGAAGTTGCACGAGTTCGCCAGAAAAAGAGGGTTGTGGCCGGTTTTCGATCACGACGTAAGGGCTTTAGGCGGCGACGTGGCTGTCGAGGTGGAGCCTAGAGGGGCGTCTGGTCGAGGCGAGTTCAATGGCATGGTTCGATCTGGTCGAATGTGATGGACATGGCGATGATGTGGATGGGAAGGTCGGCGACTAGATTTGATCGATGCGATTTAGGGTTTGTGACGATGGTATATTTTACTCTTTTGCCCTCTTTTATTTTTAATTTAAATTTAAATTTTAAGCCTTCTAACTCGTATAACTTTTGCATGCGAACTCTGATTGATGTTTGGTTTCTTCCATTGGATTTGTATCGAAATTCCGGACAACATGAAACTGGTTTGGTTGAATTTGAAGACTGTTGAAATTTTTGGCTTTTATTGGATTTTCAATTGACTATAAATCAACGGTGAGTGATAAACCTACTCATGCCATACTAAAATTTCCATTGCAAGTTAAATAAAATTTATGATGTGATATATAAATTTTTGATTGTTGTTTGTTGATTTAAATTGACTTTTGAATTGATATTGAATCTAAATTGACATTAAATTGAATTGACATTTAATTTTATATTGGAATTTAATCGATAGTTAAAACTCCGACATCGATATCTATGAACTGTTGTGATATATTGGTTGATTTGGATGTTGTTTGAAATGGATGCTTATTGATTGATATGTTGGGTGTATGGTTGTTTATTTATTTTAATATGTCCCTGTTATCACCTTGTATATTATTGACGTCATTGAATGACCATTTGGATCATTTTAAAAATTGGATAACTATGACATTTAAATTATGGGTTGAATTGATACATACCCATACAATTTCTTAAATTTGGATTGGTTGAATGATATTGTTTTGAAGAAATGATACTTTGGATTTATTTTAATTAAAGGGGTTAAAATTGGTATTTAGAATTAATTGAAATCTCTTAAATTATTATATTCACGTTGTACACTTGATAGGAGATGGAAAATCTTGTAACATCTCTGAAAACATTGCACTCATATTTTTATTTTATATTGATTTGACTTACATAGGAATTTTTAGTTCTGACTCGAGTGTATTGTTTTTCATTATGCTCGGGTCAGCCTGAGTATTTCAGTGTTTTGAAGACTTAATTCCTTGAAGATGAAGATGAAGATTGGTGATCATATTTATTATTATTTTTCTGCTACATTATTTGATATGTTTGTTAATTGTACTCTGATTGATGTTGTAAAAAGTGTAATCAAATGTATATTGTAAAACAACTTCATGAACTATTTTATTTGATTATTATATTTTGTCGTTCCGCTGCGAGATTCTATGTATTGTTTTCCTTCTTTCTCTTGTTTTCTTTATTAAACCCCATTGATAATCCGCCCTTTTGTATGATTTGAGTCAGACATGTGCGGTTTATTGTCGACTTAAATTGTCCAAAAAGGTGGGTCGTCACAATAACATGAATATTTTTTGCATACAAACTCTGATTCATGCGCGATTTCTTCCATTGAATTTATATTTAAATTCCGGACAATATGAAACTAGTGTGGTTGAGTTTGGAGACTGTTGAGATTTTGGGCATCTATTGGATTTTTAATGGACTTAAAATCAAAGGTGAGTGATTAAACCCACTCACGTAATACTAAATGTTCTGATGTTAGTTAAATTGAAATTATGAAGTGATAAAGTTTTATTGATTATTCTTTGATAATTTAAATTGACATTTAAATTGAATTTGAATTTTATATTGAATTGAATTGACATTTAAATTAATATTGAAATTTAATTGCTAGTTAAACACTGACAATTAATAACTAGTAATTGTTGTGATATATTGGTTGATTTGGATGTTGATGGTTATTGGATGCCTATTGATTGAGGTTGGATGTATGGTTGTTTATTTATTTTGAGAAATCCCTGTTATTACCCTGTTTATTATTTGACATCCTATAAATTGTCATTTGGACTATTTGAAATGAACTAAGAAATAGGTTGAAATGATATATACCTATATGGATTGAAATGATATATATCCATCCATGTAATTAAAATTGAAATAAATGATCACTTGGCCATAGGGTAGAAAATTATATACGGACGCCGGATTTGGTTAAATTAAATTGTTACAAATCTTAAATTTGAATTGGTTTAAATGAGATTGTTTTAAAGAAAATATAATTTTGATTTATATGAATTAAATTATTTTCTAATCCGAGATTTGAAATGTTGAAATTGAAACTGTTTAAATGAAATTGTTTAAGGATTTAATTTGAAATCTTAAAGTTGAAATTGAGATATGATTTGAATTTAGTGAAAGTGAATTATTTTAAAGGTTTAAATTTTAATTTAAACTTTGAATTTACCTTAATTAAAGTGGTTTAAATTGGTATTTCCAAATTTTAGATGTGAAATGGATTTAAATTAAATTGTTTAAAAATGAGAATTTGAATTGAAACTTTTAGCCATTTGAATAGAACCCTTTAAATTGAAGTTGAAGTAAGTTTTGAAATCGTTTTGAATTGAGGTTGATTTAAGTCAAATTTTGGGATTTGAAGTTGATTGAGTTGAAAAGTGGAAATTGAATTCATGGTGATTCGGAATTTGAACCTGAGGTCAAATTGTAGTGAAAGAAAGAGGCTAGCTACCTCCTAGCAACATCTGTTCTTCGAATTTCAATCTTGATTTTTTTTGGACTCGATTAGTGCACCTTGATTTGATTATGGGATGGATGTTGTGGTGGGCCGTTAGGGATTACCACCAGTAAGGAAACGCAAAATGGCAGTATCCTACCTTGGGCATTGCCTCACATGCCTTGTCATACTTTTGTCCTTATATGAGCCCAATACGATTTTGTTTAAGTATGGTACCTATAGGGGACTCACTGGCTACCGACGTTACTGGTTGTGTTACAGGACCTGCATAGACTACCTGCTTAAAAATGCGTTAAGGGGGATCAATGTAAAGCCTTAACGTTATTTTAATACTTTACTTTACTGATACACACTACATATATAGCGTATCTTACTACATATAGATAGTTTGACGGATCCTTAGGAGATGGAAAATCCTGTTACATCTCTTAAGTTATTGCACTCACGTTGTACACTTGATAGAAGATGGAAAATCCCGTAAACATCTCTAAAGTTACACTCATATTTACTTGTTATTGATTTAACTTACATAAGGATATTTTAGTTCTGACTCGAGTGTATTGTTTAACTTTATGCTTGGGTCAGCTCTGAGTTTTCAGTGCATTGAAGATCATATTATTCTGAAAGACGAAGATGAAGATTTGGTATATTATTACTAGTACTATTCCCCTGCATCATTGTAACGACCCGGAAATTTCGAACCCGAAATTTCCAAATAGTTAGAAGAAAAAGGAAAGAGATAGAAGAAAGAAACAGAAGAAGAAGAAGAAGATCAGAAACATCAACATCTCACATTCGCAGCGGATAAAATATAATAATAAATGATAACAGTTATAAAACAATATTATATCTGTCGATTACATTTTAATACATCAGAGTTACATATTTATACAGACACTGGATATACACAATTATCAAGTCTCAGATATACAATAATATAACACAGTAGAAACACTCCATACGTTCCTGCCATCCAGCTCGTCTCCTGAACTCCCAAACGTCCTTACCTGAAAATCTGTAATACTCGGTCTGACCCGAGTATTACATCAAAGTAACACCCGGGTCAGGCTGGAAACCAGCGTGAGTAAACCCATAATATGAAATACCAAGCGATATAACTTAAGTGAATTACCAGGGTAACTCGTATCTTTCTACGAGTTCTTACTTATTATATTCAAACAATTTATTTCATAAAATAATATCTAAGTACCGTTACTTAGTTCCAATGGTCCAAATTACTCAATTTATTTCATTCCAGCCTATTCGATTTACTAATCAAATCTATAAAGAATTATAGATTATTAATCGAAGTGGTTTCGGATATTACTGATATCCGACCCCGGTCTCTTCGAATTCAAATGTCATCCTTTAAAAGCTAAGATGTTTAAGATAACAATTTAATTTAAATTCAGGATATCATATTCACATAATAATTATATCATAGATAAATAACTTACATTATCACAATTCATCCGAACCTTCTCATATCACAGAGCATCACAATCACATATCAGATATATTAAATAATCCAAGTCATTCAATATCATCCAATCACCCATACGCAAGGTTAATTAGTCATACACTTTCTAATTAATTCCAATAGATTACATTAATTACTTCAATCATTTTTAAATCCTGTTTACTCGACATTAACTAATTACAAACCATTATTTTATCATCCCTTATTTATCCCCTTTAATTTCATTAAGTAATTAGCCTTCGATTTAAAACACAATTTAATTAACACTTACTATTCACATTAATTGCAAATATCCTTAATTTAATTACTCAAATTAATTATCCTATAATTGCTTACTTTGATTAATTATCCTCTAATTAATCATATTCATTAATTAACCAATCCTTAATTTCTTTAATTAATCCATCCTTTAATTAATTATGTTAAGTAATTAATTATTAATTACTCCCCTTAAGTAATTTACCTTTAATTTCTTTTATCAAGTAATTAATCCTTTTACTTAATTTCATTGAGTAATTATCCATAATCACTTTCATTTAAGTAATCATTCTTAATTAATCAAAGATAAACTACTTACTTAATCACCATAATTTTCATTAATCAATACCTTATTTAATTAAAGATAAATTCTTATCTTAATTAATTATCTAATTTCATCATTAAATCCTATTCATTTAAATACACCTTTAAAACTTGGCTAAACATTTTATTATTTACAAAAGAAGTAGTTTTTAACAACTTTGTTTTCAATAACACTTGATTTGTTTTAAAATTTAAAACCTGTTTATACTAAAAGAACTGACCCGAGCATTTAAATTCATTTACCCAAGCTCAAATAAAAAGTACTCGAGCAAACCATCCCTGATATACTACTTCGAGTCAATCAAACGAAACCCACGAGTCGAACCCGAGGCAAAACTTGAGTTTAACTTCATCTTCTCCAATCTTTCGATAACCAACACTAACGTACACGAATGGCACATGTGCACGTGCACACAAGGCCAGGCCCTCTCCAACCAAGTCTCCGACCTCCATCGAGTTGCCGATAACCTCGCCATCTTACTCGACCTCTCCGATCAACGAAATCAACAGCAACCCAAAATCGAGTTCAATGATCAAAAACTGGAACCCAACCCCTAACTGAAAACCACTACAAACCATCGCCTCCGACCACCTGAAATCACGACACTCTGACCATAGGTTCGCCATTGTATCATGCTTCATTTCCCCCACGTCCGGTTTCCTCCGATGCTCTGTCGATGACGCGGTCACCTGATTCCAGTCTCGACTTAAAATCAGGGTTAAACCCTACTTCCACCTTGTCCGGCCACCATGGGAAACAAGAATGACTCCGACTATTTTTGCCAACTTCGCCTTCCTCCAGGCTAGCTTTAACAGAAACTTCGACCACCCAAGTTCCGTTGATCACCAGAAAATGCTCGAAACTCTAATAACGTTCATCTATCGATTTCTCTCGATTTACTACTTTAAAAATCATGATTTTATTTTTAAAAATCCTAGATTTTATAAACAAAATCGATTAGATACTTGATTCTGGAAACCATTCAAGTCGAATTTTTGAGATAATGAAATTCCTACTGTTCTTCTTTCTTTTATTTAAACTGGCTTCAGATTTTTAATTTTAAAACATTTTAAAATTTTATATTTGATATAACAAACAACTTTTATTTTATATATTTAAGCCTAAAAATTCAGAGAAGAAGATCTTAAATTTTCTTCAAGTTTTGAAGCTTGAACAACAAGAACAGAGACAATGCTTTTGAAACACAAACATATACATTCAAACCCTACCTATTCATGCAAAGTATATTCATATATTCATGGAACATCTCACACAACCTCAGGTATAAATCTCATGCCTCAATATATAACAAGTTTAGTATACTCACTTTTATATCAGAACAGAGAAGCCTGGATTTGAAAAATTGCTTCAGGTTGATTTAGCTGCTACCCCTCTAAATTTTGAAACTGAGTAAATCTTTGTTTTGCTTTGGAACTTGTCTTTAATCTGTTATTTGATGTTGATCTTCTTGCTTAGTTGAGTTGTAGGTTGAAGTTGTTGTTTGATTTAGTTGCTTAATTCCAGATTGAAGATGAAATCAGGTTGTTAAATTTGATTCAGTTTTCATTTGCTTTTGGTTTCTGGTTTGGTATATTTTTTTTCTGATTTAAAACGTGGCTGCAGCTTAAATTTTGAGAAAATGAGATAGAAAAATTGAATGAAGAATAAGAGGTAGTGTTATATAGATTTAAATTTTGATTTATTAAAATTAAGGAAATAAAATAAAAATGTGACACTTGTCACTAAACTTATTTAATAACTTAACACATGTTATTTAAAGGTGTTCATATGTTAACACATATATCTCTCATGCATAATTAATTTTTATTTATTAAATAAATCTTTTATAGTTTATTTTCTAATAACTAAATGCATATTTAAAAAAAATGAAAATCTTTTTAAAGTAATAAAATAAGACAAACTATATTTATACAAAAATTATTTATACATACCTTTAAATCCAAAATATACATTAAGATATATATATATATATCATCTCTTTGAAATCCAAATATAAGTTCAAACCAAATTTTAAATAAAATTTTAAAAATCAATCTTAAAAATCAATTTGGAAACATCCACAAATTTCAATTTGAAATAAATACTCTACTTAAAAATCTATATTCACATACCTATATATATATACAATATATTTTTATTATTGTTTGAATATAATAATTTTGCTAATTAAATTAATTTATTAAAGGAGATTATCATCTTTATTTTCTTTGAAATTTCCGGGATATCAATATATATATATATATACTTTTTAAATCCAATTTATTTTAAGATATTTATCCAAATATAAATAGTTATTATCAGATTTATTAATCTTAATAAAATCAGTTATTCTATTAATTAACCCAGTTAATTATCAATTAACAGATGTTCTAAAATCCAGGTTATCACATTCCTCCCCCCTTTAAATCTTTTCGTCCTCGAAAAGGAACGAAGCCAGGATTTATTTAAAATTCTTAAAATTAGTTAAATTTTCTTTTTTTTGAACACATTTTAAAAATACTTTAAAAATCTTTATAATATTACTAAATTGGTTTTTGTAAAAATACTTTTATAACTCGATGTTTCAACAAGTCCATTCTCGTTCTTACAGAAATTCGGTCATACGTTGATCAGGCGTAGGACTGAAAACCTTTAAGTACTAAGCAGACTCATTTTCAACACCCAATGAAAATATTTTGGAAAATAATTTTATTGAAAATATAGAAAACAGTTTTGAAAATAGAGGAAATATCTTTGGTGAGAATGCTCTGGAAATCATCACCCCCATCCATGATCACAGTTACATCACGGGTTACGTTGCCATCGCAGCAAAAGTCCATGTAACTGATTACACCATAGAACCCACAACAGATCGCAGTTACATCCAGGGTTACGTTGCTGTCGCAGCAAAAGTCCATGTAACTGTTGGCTCTCAGCGGCACACGCGATTTCGCTGTCAAAATGAAACTTCTCCCACATAGGTCGCAGTCTACCGATATAAAATCAAATGCAGACTGTTGGCTCTCAGCGGCACAAACGACTTTCGCTATGTTACCATAGTGTCACAGTCTACCGATATAAAATCAAACGTAGACAGTTGGCTCTCAGCGGCACACATGACTTTCGCTATGGTCTGCAGTAGATCGCAGTGACATCGAGTTAAACTGTCGTCACAGTATAACCCAAATGCCTCTGTGGGCACCAGCCCCTCGACTTTCGCTACACAAATAATCCTCAGGAACTAGTTTATTCCGGACTCCTCACAGGATCAACTTTAGAAACCCCCCCTTGGGGCTCAAGGCAGTACCACCCTGTGGTACTCCTGAGAAGTTCATTTCAAGGAAGTGCCTTTTTTCCCTGAGCTATTCTCAAAACACTTTATACTATATACTTATAGTATCTTCAAATCATACCCTTTATGATTTATCAAAATCTCCTTTACACAAAATCGATTACCAAAATCGATAATTCTCAGACTAGGCTTTCCAAAATCCAAAATTGATTTTCCCAAAAATCAAGCCTTTCCAAAATCCATAGGTTCCAAAACCTTTTCCAAAATCATTCTCATAAGATCCTTTATATATATATATATATATATATATATATAACTTGAAAATCTTTGGATCATTTCAAACTTGTATAAAACCTCTTTTATACTTCAAATATTTCAAAACCCTTTTCTTTTAGCAATAGATTCAACAAGGGAAGATTTATCTTATATAACATGGATATATAACTTTATTTTATTCCAAATCAAATATTCCAATTTGATAATCTTTTATAAAGTTATTAACCGTATTACCTTTCATTTCAAAAACCATTTTACAATCCTTATCCACAAATTTCAATATCAATTTTATTCAACTCGTACGATGTACACATATCATTCGTACGCAATATCAATCTGATCGCTCACTCGATCACACAATTTCTCTTTCGAACTAGTATCGTCCACCCGACTTCCTAGTGCGGACTCAGATCTGGTTTCTTGATCAGAAACCGTCATTCTCCTTGCATAGTCACAACTATGATAGAGAATATCCAGAACCAATCAACAATCCATATCCAGGTTCGCCGTCGAAAATCGAGCGAAAAATCCCAACTCGGATCGATAATACTATCTCGAAATTCTGTGTTCGAATCTGGATCAAATCACTATGCAAATAGAATAATATACGTATATCCTACGTATTTATTTTTATTGGTTATTAGCCAATCAATTCTCTTTTCTATTCACATTTCCTTTAATTCCATTCACTTATTCTCAATTGCTTCCATTTCCAATTGAGTTATTACTTCAATTACAAACAGTCTGAACTCTGACTTATTTAAATTTAAAAATAGCTTGAAAAAAAAAATTTAAAATAGATAATAGTTGAAAAATAGTTGTTAGTTTGTAAAATAGCTGTAGAATAATTAAGTAGGTATAAAATAGTTAGATAATTGCAAAATAGTTTTTTTAAAATAGTGATTAGATATAAGTAACTGAAAAATTGTAATTAGTTTATAAGACAGTTTCAAAATAGTTAAATAGTTCCAAAATAATTGTAAAATAAGTATAAGATAGTTTGGGGTTTAAGAAGAAAGATTGTATACTAAATAGTTTGGAAGAATATATTTGTATTAAAACAATTTATTTTGAAAATAATCCAGAGCCAAACTGTTTAATTTCCCAATCTCCATTTCCAATTAATTTCTCATCAATTCAATTTAAAGTTCCACTTCCATTTAAATTGACTCAATACTTCAATTTCCATTGAAATTTATTAAATCCCAATTCAAGTTGAATTAACCTTAATTCCTTTCCAAATTCAAATCAAATTCCATTTGATTTTTAAACATATTCAACTTCAATCACAATTCCAAATTATTTCAAATCAATTTGAATTAATTTCAAATTGAACCAATTTCAATTTTTATTTCAAATTATTTTAATTCAAAATTTCCATTTAAACTTATGCATATTCAATCACAATTCTAATTAATTCAAATCAAATTCAATTTGAACTAATTTTATTCAAATCTCAACTTAAAACCATCTCGAATTATATAAATTCGAGTTAAATATTTTAAAATGTTGATTTAATCCTTTAAATCAAATCATCATTTACTTTTTAAATTAAATCAACCTTTATTTTTAATTTAACAACTTAAATTTTTAAACCATTTAATTCTGAATCCAAATTCCACAATTCCATTTTAAAATTATCTTTACTTAACTTATTACAAAGTTCAAATAAGAATTCAAAAACAATTTAATCTTCAGATTCTAATTTATTATCCATTTTTAATTCCAGATCTCAAACCCATTTTGAGATCACTCATAACTCCCATTTTAAATCAACTATTTAACTTCCCAAATTAAATTTTAATTTCATCTTGAAATTTCTAATTCAAGTTGTTCATTCTAAACTTATTTAACTTCCTTAAGTTAAATTAAATTTACTTAATCCGGTCAACTTTACACAATTTGAATTCCCATTAAATTTTTAAACTTCAGATTAATAACCTTTCCCTTTTAAGTTTAAAAATTTACTTCACTTTGGTTTTTCACATCACATCCCAAGGAAAATTCAAAAATCAACCTTAGAGTTTATTTCCAAATATAGATATTTATTTCCTTTACACACCAAGTTATACCTTAAATTTTTAAACCACCTTGGGTTTTAATTCAAAACAAATTTCTTTAAAACAATTTCAGGTTTTTTCTGAACTTTAGATTTAAAATTTCATAATTTAAAATCCACTTTAATTTACAAGTCATACTTGCCTAAATGTTTTATTTCCCTAAAACATTTTATTTTGCTTAATCATTTACAATATTTCATTATCAACCATCTATGATAATAACCAAGATTATCATATCTGGAAACCAATTCATTATTATCTTTATTTCTACAAATTCAAGATTTTAATTTCAGTCTGGATCCATTTCAAACTTATCTTCATTCAATTTTAATTTGGTTGTATTTCTATTACCACTTAATTTAGTTCCAATATTTTAACAACCAATTTCCTTAATATTTATTAGAAAGAAATATCATTTTATATATCAAAATATATTCTTATATAAAATCATTTAAAATTCTTATATAAGAAAATAACAATTACGTTCTCATATATATATATACACTCAACTCGTTCTAGGGTACCATTGACCCTATCCTTAACGAGTAATCCCAACAGAGCCAAGGTTCTCGCTTAACCTTCTGCTCTGATACCAAGTGTAACGACCCGGAAATTTCGAACCCGAAATTTCCGAATAGTTAGAAGAAAAAGGAAAGAGATAGAAGAAAGAAACAGAAGAAGAAGAAGAAGATTAGAAACATCAACATCTCACATTCGCAGCGGATAAAATATAATAATAAATGATAACAGTTATAAAACAATATTATATCTGTCGATTACATTTTAATACATCAGAGTTACATATTTATACAAACACTGGATATACACAATTATCAAGTCTCAGATATACAATAATATAACACAGTAGAAACACTCCATACGTTCCTGCCATCTAGCTCGTCTCCTGAACTCCCAAACGTCCTTACCTGAAAATCTGTAATACTCGGTCTGACCCGAGTATTACATCAAAGTAACACTCGGGTCAGGCTGGAAACCAGCGTGAGTAAACCCATAATATGAAATACCAAGCGATATAACTTAAGTGAATTACCAGGGTAACTCGTATCTTTCTACGAGTTCTTACTTATTATATTCAAACAATTTATTTCATAAAATAATATCTAAGTACCGTTACTTAGTTCCAATGGTCCAAATTACTCAATTTATTTCATTCCAGCCTATTCGATTTACTAATCAAATCTATAAAGAATTATAGATTATTAATCGAAGTGGTTTCGGATATTACTGATATCCGACCCCGGTCTCTTCGAATTCAAATGTCATCCTTTAAAAGCTAAGATGTTTAAGATAACAATTTAATTTAAATTCAGGATATCATATTCACATAACAATTATATCATAGATAAATAACTTACATTATCACAATTCATCCGAACCTTCTCATATCACAGAGCATCACAATCACATATCAGATATATTAAATAATCCAAGTCATTCAATATCATCCAATCACCCATACGCAAGGTTAATTAGTCATACACTTTCTAATTAATTCCAATAGATTACATTAATTACTTCAATCATTTTTAAATCCTGTTTACTCGACATTAACTAATTACAAACCATTATTTTATCATCCCTTATTTATCCCCTTTAATTTCATTAAGTAATTAGCCTTCGATTTAAAACACAATTTAATTAACACTTACTATTCACATTAATTGCAAATATCCTTAATTTAATTACTCAAATTAATTATCCTATAATTGCTTACTTTGATTAATTATCCTCTAATTAATCATATTCATTAATTAACCCATCCTTAATTTCTTTAATTAATCCATCCTTTAATTAATTATGTTAAGTAATTAATTATTAATTACTCCCCTTAAGTAATTTACCTTTAATTTCTTTTATCAAGTAATTAATCCTTTTACTTAATTTCATTGAGTAATTATCCATAATCACTTTCATTTAAGTAATCATTCTTAATTAATCAAAGATAAACTACTTACTTAATCACCATAATTTTCATTAATCAATACCTTATTTAATTAAAGATAAATTCTTATCTTAATTAATTATCTAATTTCATCATTAAATCCTATTCATTTAAATACACCTTTAAAACTTGGCTAAACATTTTATTATTTACAAAAGAAGTAGTTTTTAACAACTTTGTTTTCAATAACACTTGATTTGTTTTAAAATTTAAAACCTGTTTATACTAAAAGAACAGACCCGAGCATTTAAATTCATTTACCCAAGCTCAAATAAAAAGTACTCGAGCAAACCATCCCTGATATACTACTTCGAGTCAATCAAACGAAACCCACGAGTCGAACCCGAGGCAAAACTTGAGTTTAACTTCATCTTCTCCAATCTTTCGATAACCAACACTAACGTACACGAATGGCACATGTGCACGTGCACACAAGGCCAGGCCCTCTCCGACCAAGTCTCCGACCTCCATCGAGTTGCCGATAACCTCGCCATCTTACTCGACCTCTCCGATCAACGAAATCAACAGCAACCCAAAATCGAGTTCAATGATCAAAAACTGGAACCCAACCCCTAACTGAAAACCACTACAAACCATCGCCTCCGACCACCTGAAATCACGACACTCTGACCATAGGTTCGCCACTGTATCACGCTTCATTTCCCCCACGTCCGGTCTCCTCCGATGCTCTGTCGATGACGCGGTCACCTGATTCCAGTCTCGACTTAAAATCAGGGTTAAACCCTACTTCCACCTTGTCCGGCCACCATGGGAAACAAGAATGACTCCGACTATTTTTGCCAACTTCGCCTTCCTCCAGGCTAGCTTTAACAGAAACTTCGACCACCCAAGTTCCGTTGATCACCAGAAAATGCTCGAAACTCTAATAACGTTCATCTATCGATTTCTCTCGATTTACTACTTTAAAAATCATGATTTTATTTTTAAAAATCCTAGATTTTATAAACAAAATCGATTAGATACTTGATTCTGGAAACCATTCAAGTCGAATTTTTGAGATAATGAAATTCCTACTGTTCTTCTTTCTTTTATTTAAACTGGCTTCAGATTTTTAATTTTAAAACATTTTAAAATTTTATATTTGATATAACAAACAACTTTTATTTTATATATTTAAGCCTAAAAATTCAGAGAAGAAGATCTTAAATTTTCTTCAAGTTTTGAAGCTTGAACAACAAGAACAGAGACAATGCTTTTGAAACACAAACATATACATTCAAACCCATACATGCACATATAACTCTATACCTATTCATGCAAAGTATATTCATATATTCATGGAACATCTCACACAACCTCAGGTATAAATCTCATGCCTCAATATATAACAAGTTTAGTATACTCACTTTTATATCAGAACAGAGAAGCCTGGATTTGAAAAATTGCTTCAGGTTGATTTAGCTGCTACCCCTCTAAATTTTGAAACTGAGTAAATCTTTGTTTTGCTTTGGAACTTGTCTTTAATCTGTTATTTGATGTTGATCTTCTTGCTTAGTTGAGTTGTAGGTTGAAGTTGTTGTTTGATTTAGTTGCTTAATTCCAGATTGAAGATGAAATCAGGTTGTTAAATTTGATTCAGTTTTCATTTGCTTTTGGTTTCTGGTTTGGTATTTTTTTTTCTGATTTAAAACGTGGCTGCAGCTTAAATTTTGAGAAAATGAGATAGAAAAATTGAATGAAGAATAAGAGGTAGTGTTATATAGATTTAAATTTTGATTTATTAAAATTAAGGAAATAAAATAAAAATGTGACACTTGTCACTAAACTTATTTAATAACTTAACACATGTTATTTAAAGGTGTTCATATGTTAACACATATATCTCTCATGCATAATTAATTTTTATTTATTAAATAAATCTTTTATAGTTTATTTTCTAATAACTAAATGCATATTTAAAAAAATGAAAATCTTTTTAAAGTAATAAAATAAGACAAACTATATTTATACAAAAATTATTTATACATACCTTTAAATCCAAAATATACATTAAGATATATATATATATATCATCTCTTTGAAATCCAAATATAAGTTCAAACCAAATTTTAAATAAAATTTTAAAAATCAATCTTAAAAATCAATTTGGAAACATCCACAAATTTCAATTTGAAATAAATACTCTACTTAAAAATCTATATTCACATACCTATATATATATACAATATATTTTTATTATTGTTTGAATATAATAATTTTGCTAATTAAATTAATTTATTAAAGGAGATTATCATCTTTATTTTCTTTGAAATTTCCGGGATATCAATATATATATATATACTTTTTAAATCCAATTTATTTTAGAATATTTATCCAAATATAAATAGTTATTATCAGATTTATTAATCTTAATAAAATCAGTTATTCTATTAATTAACCCAGTTAATTATCAATTAACAGATGTTCTAAAATCCAGGTTATCACAATCATGTTGTTCTACTGCATAGTTTTATTTTGTCACGTTGTATGTATAACTCTGATTGATGTTGTAAAAGTATAATCAAATATATAGTGTAAACAGCTTCATGAACTTTTTATTTGATTATTATATTTTGTCATTCCGCTGCGAGATTCTATGTTTTGCTTTCCTTCTTTTCTCTTATTTTCTTATTTACCCCATTGATAATCTTCCCTTTTGAATGTTTTGAGTCAGACATGCGTGGTTTATTGTCGACTTGAATCGTCAAAAAGGTGGGTCGCCACAAATATTTTTGAATACTTATCCTTTTATATATAAAATATAATTTAGCTAAAATTATTTCATTTACCTTATTTCAAAATAATACTTTGTCAATTTGCCATGTACAAGTGTTTAGAAACCCCTATCAAAGTAGTTGTTCCTTCTATATCGACCAGAATCCATAACCATTCAACTGATAAATCAACACAATATAAAACATTTTTATATCACTAACAAATATGCACTCATATACACACACACACACACACACACTCAAACTCATCCTAGGGTCTCAAAATTACCCTATCTCAAATGAGTTAATCCCTACCAAAGCCTAGGTGTTCGCTCGACCTAAGCTCTGATACCATGTGTAACGACCCGCCTTTTCGACCCTCAAAAGTCAACACTAATGCATCCAAGTTGTATGCATGTATATTCTATTTTCCACTCCATTGGTAGTTTATATTGATTTGCAATTGTAAGAACATATTGTTATAACTGTCCAGGCTGATCACTTATTTAGTGTACTCTAATTCATATATGTATAATAAAGTTCAATTTTTCTTTTGTAAAGATCATTGTTATATTATAGATTGCTCATCACGTTGTGAGATTCTATTCTATCTATTCTTTCTTTTTCCCAAAACAATCTGTCTTTCTGGCACTCGGATGCTCGACATATGAATACCTGGATGTATTAGTGTCGACCTTTAAAGGTCGAAAATGTAGGTGTTACTTTTGATACTTTGTAGAATCATTTAAATATAGTTTATACACATTTTAATCAAAATATAACTTAATAAAATTAAATAAAATAATTTTGAAAGATTTAATAAGAATATTCAATAAAATGTAAATAATATATATAAAATCAATGTAGTTATAAATTATAAGAAAATATCTAAAATCAAAATATAAATATCTAAAATAAACATAAGGAAGATATAAACTAAAATACCAAAAAATATAATAGATTAAAAAAACTTAAAAACTTAATATAATAAATATCTTTGTAAATATAAAAGGTTAAGAAATTATTTTGAGAAATATTTTGAAAAGATGTTTGAAGAGATTACTTTGAAAACCATGATATTTGAAAAATATTTAAAACTTATTTGAAATAGAGAGAGAGAGAGATGAAGAAATTGCTATCAGGGTTTTAACAAAAATTCTATGACTCTATAACTTATCTGGTATATCTTTGTGACGACCGCCCATGACCCCTGCACCGAATCTAGAGAAAATGCGCTGTAATGTGTGCCAGGCGACCATGGACGATTGTCAGGGTAAATTAAAAACGACAGAATCTATCGTATACTCACGGCGCATGGACAAAATACAATAGAACATATGTATAGTGAAGCTTTATAGAATAAAAATGTCATCATATAAAACTCCATAATAGTTGAATACAAGCATCCAAATAGTCAATACATCAAGCCTCACTACATAACACTCAGAGATTATACAAACAGCGGAACATCCAGTACATATAAGAAGATAATATGCAACCCTCCAGCTCGTCTTCGATATCAGCATCGTGAAAACAGAACAGCACCTGTCACCTGCTACCTAGTTTGCCCGTCCCAAAATGGACGAACAGCCCAAGGCAATAAGAGTTAAAACATAAAGCCTTGAGTCAGACAACAGTCTTAGTGAGCAGTAAATTAACTAACAACATACCAAAAGAACATAAAGGAAAAGGAATAGGAATACAACCCTCCCACTCCACCCTCATTCTACAGTGATAGCCCCCAGACACACACTAAGCAGAAGCAAACATAGCAGAGCATACAATTTGAAGTAAAGTAATTATCACTCGAGTCAAGGGCGATGTTTTCCAAGCACAAACCCCCAAGGCCTAAACCAAGATCAGATAAGCACCCGGAAAACACTGCTCTTGAGACCGAATGACGATACAACCAAACATCCATGACTCTGGCTATCACTGCTATCATTGCTTCGATATCACCGTTAATTGAATGACCGGCACATTCTTTCAGCCGTCCGTCAAGGGCTAATGGAAACCCCGGTTCTAGACATAACTCCCGCACGTCGTCGCAGCCCGTGCCTAGGACTATCGAATCTGCCCATAGTACTCGACCATCAACAGTTGGCCGTTGGGACTATCGAATCTGCCCAAACGTACTCTTGCTTAGAGCATGCTAGAACCTTCAACAACGATGCTATCCAAGCCTCCTAGTCATCCTCCTTGACGACTCTTTCCATACTAGCTCAAGCGCCTCTCAAGCATCCATTACCCTTAACTCGAATCATATCACCGAGTTACCAACGTGCTTGGAATGATCCCGTCTGGATTAGACCAAGACTATCTCATATCATACTTCACTTCATCACATCCTCACAAAGTCTCATCTCAACATCATCATCATCGAATCTATGCATAAGAGCTTCATCACCCGCTACATATGCCACAAGCAGCTTTCCCAATTCAAGAGCCTTTCTCTTAGCTTTTGAATCATCTTCGGTCTAAATCAAATCATCAATCATCTAATTTATAGCAATCAACCAAGTCAAACATTAATCCAAACAATCAAGCATTCAAATATGATCTAAGTAGACAATTATCATAATAATAGCAATTTCGTAATTAAAGAGTTGAAAGTCTAACATGCATGAAATCATAAGAAATATCTCTACAATCTTGATGAATGAACTTGCATAGGTTAACACTTAGTAAAATGGTTGTCAAATCATCATGAACAATGGATCTACATGGATCTACACTTAGGATGAAGAAAATGCATGAAAATCACTATTTTAACACCAAATCGAGCCAACAATCCGATATACTCCTTTGGATCCATGTGAGAGTGTAATGACCCAAGATTTTAGGAATTTATTCTGAAAAATATAAATAAATTCAAAATGATTTTTAAATAAATCTTGAAAGGGGAGTGATATAGCTTGATAGTGTATCAGTATGTGTGTACATGTGTGCACAGGAAATGCACATGAACTAAAGCTAAAATCCCTGAACCCTAAGAATAAATACATATTGATATGTATGGGAATATATATATATATAGATTAAATCCTTAAAAACTGAATGCATAAGTAAATATACATATATGGATGCTACTGAATATTTTTGAGTGTACATGTGCATGTGTGTGTCAATACAGCATGATGTATAAATATATATATATAGGTGTACTAATTATTTCAGTAAGACTTATATAAATATATATAAGTGTTAATAAATTACTAGAGTTCAATTCAGCAAAATAAAACATACCAATATATTTTATAGATAGGCAGAAAGAAAGAAAGAATGAAGACATAAAAAGAACTAATCCTCTTATAAATAAATAAAGGAAGTACATACCATTTACATGAAAGCTAAAAATAGGAAAAATAAGACAAAACAGGGAAATGTTTGCTATAGGCAAAATTAGGAAGAGTATTTGATAAATAATAAAATCAAGTCACATTTTTAGCATGATTGTAGACAAAGGAAAAAGTATTTTCTGAAAAGCAAAATTCTGAAAAGAATGTAACCACTTTTCTCTTCACCTAAATTAAGCCGGGAAGGGTAGAACTTTGGGTTTAAATAAAATGCAGATAACATGATTTTTCTGGTGGGCAAAAATGGCTTTAGCCAATACCCAAAACCCTAAGGAAGACCCTGTATATATACATGTATATGCAGCAGCCTCCTCTCCTTCTCAGAAAAGAACTTTGAAAAAAAAAAAAGAAACAACACCATAGAAATCATAAGGCAAGGGAAGGAAAAGAGCTTAAGGCTAAAGGCAGAAGTTCATCAATTAATTAAGGAAGCAAAGAAGAGAGCTAGGTGAGAAAACTCACTCAAAAATCTAAGGCAATAAGTCCTAATGTAGGCAGCCAGTTATAAATAATTTTCTTAAAAGAGTATTTTCACATATATGCTTATCTGTGAATTTAAATCTGAAAATGTTTTGATCCTCTTGGGTTGTTTTACTTGTTTATTTATAAGAAAGTTTTATGTGTTGTTAGTATACATATATGTTTTATAAATCCAGGTCTCTGATATGTTAATGTTTAGGAACATAAACAAATACCCAGAAAATAAAATGTTAAAAATAGGCAAGTAGTATTGGTTTTGGCTCAACCCAGAAAGATGTAAATAATGTTGAGCTGCAATATACTTATGTATAAGTGCTGAGGCTTGAGACAAAAAGGAATTAGGGGTGCAATAGGGTTGCCTATGTGCTAATGCTCCTGATTCAATGAAAATATATATATGTTCATATGCATAGCAAACAAAATTTTGTGATTCAGTGAAACCAGGTCATTCTGAGTTTAACTCAAGCACAAATGTTTGCAAAAAGGAAAAAAAAAACTCTCTCTCAAAAGCCATAAGCCAATGTTAGTTGCCTACACCCTTTTTAAAATACCAGAATGTATACATATGCATACAGAACCTTATTTATTTAGTCACCAATGGTTGTTTGCTTGCTTGTCTCTGTATGGTTTTGAATAATATGAGATGCCATGATATGGATGTTTTAGTTAGTGAAATGGATCACTGAATGGTTTAGTCATGAAAAATCAAAAGAGTTATTATTAACTTAAACCTGATTAGGAAATTGGGGTCAAGAACACTGCAGGAATGACTTGTGTTCTTGAGTAGCACAAGTTGACACATGGCTTGTTTAAGTCCTGAGATCTTTGTGTAATGGAGTGAATTAGTTCATTACAGTGTGTCCATTGATTCATAAATATTGCAGGTGAGACCAGGATAGATAATTATACCAAGGGAATAATATTTGAGATGATGAGAAAACTAGAGTTTTTCCCAGAATTGAAATATGAGGATTGAATAAATGATTTAACTCATATTGGTTATTTTCCTGTTTGGTATGAATGATTGTTTGATTATGACTAAATTGTATGCTTGAATGTATGTGCCATATTGATATGTATAGTCTCTGGAAAGAAAAATTAAAGTGTGCACCTGCACAATGATACAGAGCATGCACACAAATATAACCTGATTCCAAAGGGTAGAACTTTATGTATATGTATTTAATTTGATTTTAACCTGATTAACAAATTGCTTTGGTGAATTTTCTCATACCAGACATGTGTCTGACCCTAGTGTGCTAATGGCATCTGGGGTGTCTCATTTAAAATGAGGCAGCTTCAAATGCTTTTTCAGGGATTGCAGCAACTAAGTAGGAGTAGGAGCAAGGCTTTGAGAAGAAGATTATAGCATGCTAAACTTAGTTAGATAAGAGCCAAAATGATAAAATCCGCATGTATTAATGATTTAAATTGTTACTTGTATTAAGTGTTGAATATGGGATGGATATTTTGTTAAGTATTTTATTAAGAGATTGACTTGTATCTGGAATTTATGAATCTAGTTAACATCTGATATTAAAGAAATTAATCAAAATATTGTAAGTGAATTTAGTAAGAACACCATGTTGAAATCTGAATGATTACATTTTATAAATGTATTAGTCAATTTTGAGTCTTTAGAAAGGATTTAAGTTTTGGGAAATCTGGATAGTTGATTCTCAAAGAAATTAAATGGTTTTTATCTTTCAAACATGGTAAGAGTATACAAAAGATAATAGGCATAGGTTGAATGTTTTTATATGACTGCAAGGTTCCCATAATCTAACTTGTTTCATACAAATGTTTCATGTCTTATTTTTAAATAAAGGAAGGATCTGTAATAAGGGGATTGAAAGCCAGATCCAAATAGTTGCAGATATATATGCACATAAGCATGTTTTGTGCAAATATTAACACACCTTTTCCTTTGTATCTGTAATAGGAATCTGAATTTTCATTCAGATTTTAACTAAATGCATTTTAAATTCCAGACAGATTTTATAAGAAGAAAACCAAACATGAATGGAATTTGTATTGCATATAACACGGTACTATGTGTGGATTGATTAAATCCAATCAATCCAATCTCCTCTTGTTTTCCAGAACTCTGATTTAAACAAGAGAGGCATATACATCCTCACATGTATGTGCTTATCTTTGTGAAAGTACTGATATATTTATATTGGTTAATTGTTTTGATCCTGGATATATTTTGGTTTATTGGAAAAAGAAAATGACCCTGGAAAATATAATTGTAATAAATGATCAATCTATATATATCATCTCTGATAGTTCTAAGGAAGTTTAAATCGGACTGAACAATGTAAATGAATGTAGGGGGGACATCCAGACACATATAAATTGAATGTGCATAAGCATGTACATAGAAATCGAATTTAGACGTCAGTCTAAATAATTTAGACGTCTGAGATTAAACTTAGACGACAGTCATAATAATTTAGACGTCTAAGATTAAAGATAGACGTCTGTCACAAAATAATTAGATGTCTGAATTCAGTTCAAAAATGTCTTTCTCTCTCTGTTTCAATTTTTAATCTCTGAGCCGTCTGTCATAATTAGATAGACGTTTGTAATTAAGTTTAGACGCCTGTCATAAGAATTTAGACGTCTGAACTGCTGATTTTGCCTAATTTGCCTATTTAGAAAAGAAATAAGTGGCTATGTCAATAGCTTGTATGGCACTTTGATTTCTACGTGATTTAAATTCCTTTTGATGGAAAAAAAATATCCTTAAGAATTAGGGTAGAAATAGGAGGGTCATTTCAGTTGGTATCAGAGCTATGTTATTCAACATAGTAGAAGTAATGATCAAGTTCTTAAATAGAAATAAAGTTTAAAGGAACTAAATATATATATCAATGTTTTCAGTGTGAAAAATAAAACCACTGAAATAATAAAATTACCAATCAAACTAACCAGCTATGTAAATTATTATTAGCAAACTATGGTAGGGAGACCACCAAATCAGGGAGCAGGATCTTCCCATGCACCACCAATGGTCAATCTGCAAGACTTGGTGAGAGCATTTAGGGATGGGGCAGGACAAAGGCAAGAAAATCCCTATGAACAACTCTCAAAATTACTTAAGACATATACTCATTTAGGAGGCAAAAGCTTTGAAGGGACAGAGAGTATCATGGAAATTCAAACATGGTTGAGAACATTGGAAAGAATTTTCAATGACATGCAACTTGATGATCAAAGAAAGAGGCAAGTGGCTTCAAGACAGCTAAAAGGAGTAGCTCTAGGCTGGTGGGAAGTTATCATTGCAGGGAGAAATGAGAATGAAATCACTTGGAATCAATTCAAAGAGATGTTGGAAGCAAGGTTTGTACCAGCATCAGCAAAGACTACCTTGCTAGAAGAATTTATTAGACTTAGACAAGGAACCATGACTGTCACAGAATACACTCAAAAGTTTGAGGGGCTTTCCACATATGGAGCAATGCTTGTGGCAGATGAGGCATCCAAAAATGATAGGTACATAAAAGGGTTGAACCCAGGACTTAGCAGAGCCATGTTACCCTATGCAGACAAGACTTTTGACCATGTGATAGACTTAGCTTTGAGGTTGGAACAGCATGACAAGGAAAGGGAGAAGTTCAGAAATTTTAAGAACAATAATACCAAGAAGAGTAAGGGGAGGTATCACCCTTATGATAAGAAGAAGGAAGAGGCCAGTAACAAAGGCACTGGAGATGTCAAAGCTAAGGAAACCAAGAAGAAAATTGTGTGCCATCAGTGTGGAAAAGAAGGACATATCAAACCAAGATGTCCAGAATTGAAAGGAGGAGCTTTCAAGTGCTATCTATGTGGGAAAGAGGGGCATATGAAGAGGAATTGTCCTGAATACAAACAGCAAGGAAAATTGGAAAATTTGGAAGGAAAAGGCAAAACCACAGTGGAGAGTAACACTGAAAACCATAGGCAAGTGGAAGGTACATTACTTATTTGTACCATACCCATAGCAGTAGTATATGATACTGGGGCAACTCACTCTTTAATTTCTTATGAACTAGTTAAAATGCTAAAAATGAATTGCATATTGGTTGAAACCCCATTGCATATACAAAGTCCACTGGGGAGTTCTAGTGTTTTAAATATGATTTGTGTGGATGTGGAATTAAACATAGGAGGAAATGTTTTTATTTCCAATTTATATGTTTTGAATTACCCAAATATAGGTGTTATATTGGGGGTAGACTGGTTAAGGCAATTTAAAGCCATAATTAATTTAGACTCATCCACCATATCATTGCAAAATTCTAGAGGTCAGAGAATCACAGTTTTATGTGAAGTAGCTAAGGAAGGAAAACTATATCATTTAGTTGACTCAGAAAAAGATTCTAGTGAACTAACCATTGAAGAAATTCCCATAGTCAATGAATATTTGGATGTGTTTGGTGAGGTCAAGGGTGTTCCACACCATAGACCAGTAGAGTTCCAGATCAATCTAGTTCCAGGAGCAAGCCCAGTGATTAAAAAGCCAACTAGAATGGGGCCAAATGAACTAAAGGAATTAAAGAAACAGTTAGAAGAACTGGAAGAAAAGGGTTTTATAAGACCAAGTAATTCTTGCTGGGGAGCACCAGTGGTATTTGTTAAGAAACAAGATGGCTCCTTAAGACTCTGTATAGATTATAGAGAATTAAACAAGGTAACTATTAAAAATAAATACCCATTGCCAAGAATAGATGATCTTTTTGATCAATTAGCAGGGGCAAAAGTGTTTTCTAGACTAGACTTAGCATCTGGTTTTCATCAAATGAAGGTGGAAGAATCAAGCATCAAGTACACTGCCTTTAACACTAGGTATGGGTTGTATGAATTTTTGGTTATGCCATTTGGTTTGACCAATGCACCATCATACTTTGTAGATTTAATGAACAGAACCTTTACAGATTATTTAGACAAGTTTGTGCTTATTTTTATTGATGACATTTTGATTTATTCCAAAACAGTGGAAGAACATAAGCATCATTTGCACCTGGTTTTGTCTAGGTTAAGGGAAAAAGATTTAAAGGCAAAATTTTCAAAATGTGTATTTTGGAAAGAGGAAGTACATTTCCTTGGCCATGTTATATCTGCTCAAGGAATTTCTGTGAACCCCAATAAAGTAGTGGCTATTCAAGCATGGAAGAGGCCAAGCACTGTGAGTGAAGTAAGGTCATTTATAGGGATGGCAGGGTATTATAGGAGGTTTATAAAAGATTTTTCAAAAATCTCTACACCACTCACTAACCTAACCAGGAAGAACCAAGCTTTTGTTTGGTCAGAAAAATGTGAGAAGTCTTTTGAACAGTTGAAGGAGGCATTGGTGAATGCTCCAATTTTAAAGGTACCATATGGAAATGAAGAACTAGTGGTATACACTGATGCTAGTGGATTTGGCTAGGGTGCAGTGTTGATGCAACAAGGCCAAGTCATTGCATATGCATCCAGACAACTTAAACCCCATGAAGTAAGGTATGCCACACATGATCTCGAATTAGCAGCTGTGATCTATGCTTTAAAACTTTGGAGACATTATTTGTTAGGCACAAAGTTTGAACTGTACACTGACCACAAGTCTCTGAAATATTTATTTTCACAAAAAGATTTGAACATGAGGCAACATAGATGGGTGGAGTTCTTAGCTGCCTATGACTTTGACATACTCTATACACCAGGCAAAGCAAACAAAGTTGCAGATGCTCTAAGTAGACAGCATGCTAAATTGGCTATGATGATGATAGAAGAATTTAAAGACTTGTCTTTGCTAACTGAGTTAGAAATTAGGGATAATGGTTGTGTGCACATGGATGAGCAGATGCATGGTGCACAAGAAGATAAAGGGAAGTTAAGCTTAATGACACTCCAACCAGATTTAATTCTGAAGGTAGGAAAAATGCAAGAACAAGATGCCAACTTGTTAGAGAAGAAAGCGCTCCTCTCAAGAGTGGAGGAAGTGATGAATCACCATATTGATAAAAATGGTTATATGAGATACCAAAATAGGATGTGTGTACCAGAGGACACAGAATTGAAGAAAGAGATATTGAATGAATATCACAGAAGTAAATACTCCATACACCCAGGCAACACAAAAATGTACCAAAATTTGAAAAGAGACTTCTGGTGGAAGGGGATGAAATCTGATGTAGCTAAATACATTGCCAAATGTATGACTTGCCAACAAGTCAAGGCTGAAACCCAAAGGCCATCAGGGTTGATGCAGTCTCTTAGTGTACCACAGTGGAAGTGGGAAGACATATCTATGGACTTCATAGATGGACTGCCTAGATCTAAGAAAGGTAATACAAGTATATGGGTGATAGTTGATAGGCTAACCAAGGTAGCGCACTTCATCCCAGTCAAGTCAGAAAGAACAGCACCAAAATTAGCTCAAATTTTTATAAAGGAAGTGGTAAAGTTACATGGCATTCCCAAAACCATTGTGAGTGATAGGGATACCATCTTCACTTCAAAATTCTGGAGAAGCTTTCAAGAAGCAATGGGAAGTGAACTATGTTTAAGTACTGCCTACCATCCTCAATCAGATGGGCAGACTGAGGTAGTAAACAAAGTTTTGGAGGACATGTTGAGGGCATGTATACTGGATTTTGGGGGCAACTGGGAAGATTATCTTCATCTAGTTGAATTTACATACAACAACAGCTACCAAAGCACCATAGGAATGGCTCCATTTGAAGCCTTATATGGTAAACCCTGTTTGTCACCTGTTTGTTGGGTAGAAGCAGGAGAAAGGTCTATTTTAGGACCTGAGTACATACAAGAAACTAAGGAGAAAATTGAGTTGATAAGAAGAAGAATGGCAGCAGCTCAAGATAGGCAAAAGAAATTTGCAGACATGAGAAGAAGGCAGGTAGAATATGAAGTGGGAAATTTTGTTTTCATCAAAATCTCACCTATGAAAAATGTGCTGAGGTTTGGAAAACAAGGAAAATTAACCCCAAGATATATTGGACCATACAAAATTCTGGAGAGAATTGGTCCCTTGGCATATAAGTTGGAATTACCAGAAAACATGCAAGGTATACATGATGTTTTTCATGTATCACAATTGAGAAGGTGGGTCCATGACAAGGCAGAAATTCTTGAGACCCCAACCCAAGTACAGATAAATCCTAATTTGATTTATGAAAAGGATCCAGTGGGAATTTTGGCAAAAGATGTGAAGAAGTTGAGAAATAAATCTCTGAAACTTGTGAAGGTACAGTGGAGTCTTGATCCTAGTGATTGCACATGGGAATTAGAAGACAAAGTTAGGATGAATTATCCTAAGCTATTTTCAGATTAAAGGTAATTCTGATCTTTGATTGTTTTCTTTTTTAGATGCATATGTTTTTAGTTATTTTAGAACTAAAAAAAAATAATTATTTGGTTGAGAATGTACTTGTTCTCTGAATTAAGTTTAAAATTTATTTTAAGCTTAGGAAAATTGTGGGACACAATTCCTAAAAGGAGGGGTGTATGTAATGACCCAAGATTTTAGGAATTTATTCTGAAAAATATAAATAAATTCAAAATGATTTTTAAATAAATCTTGAAAGGGGAGTGATATAGCTTGATAGTGTATCAGTATGTGTGTACATGTGTGCACAGGAAATGCACATGAACTAAAGCTAAAATCCCTGAACCCTAAGAATAAATACATATTGATATGTATGGGAATATATATATATATATAGATTAAATCCTTAAAAACTGAATGCATAAGTAAATATACATATATGGATGCTACTGAATATTTTTGAGTGTACATGTGCATGTGTGTGTCAATACAGCATGATGTATAAATATATATATATATAGGTGTACTAATTATTTCAGTAAGACTTATATAAATATATATAAGTGTTAATAAATTACTAGAGTTCAATTCAGCAAAATAAAACATACCAATATATTTTATAGATAGGCAGAAAGAAAGAAAGAATGAAGACGTAAAAAGAACTAATCCTCTTATAAATAAATAAAGGAAGTACATACCATTTACATGAAAGCTAAAAATAGGAAAAATAAGACAAAACAGGGAAATGTTTGCTATAGGCAAAATTAGGAAGAGTATTTGATAAATAATAAAATCAAGTCACATTTTTGGCATGATTGTAGACAAAGGAAAAAGTATTTTCTGAAAAGCAAAATTCTGAAAAGAATGTAACCACTTTTCTCTTCACCTAAATTAAGCCTGGAAGGGTAGAACTTTGGGTTTAAATAAAATGCAGATAACATGATTTTTCTGGTGGGCAAAAATGGCTTTAGCCAATACCCAAAACCCTAAGGAAGACCCTGTATATATACATGTATATGCAGCAGCCTCCTCTCCTTCTCAGAAAAGAACTTTGAAAAAAAAAGAAAAGAAACAACACCATAGAAATCATAAGGCAAGGGAAGGAAAAGAGCTTAAGGCTAAAGGCAGAAGTTCATCAATTAATTAAGGAAGCAAAGAAGAGAGCTAGGTGAGAAAACTCACTCAAAAATCTAAGGCAATAAGTCCTAATGTAGGCAGCCAGTTATAAATAATTTTCTTAAAAGAGTATTTTCACATATATGCTTATCTGTGAATTTAAATCTGAAAATGTTTTGATCCTCTTGGGTTGTTTTACTTGTTTATTTATAAGAAAGTTTTATGTGTTGTTAGTATACATATATGTTTTATAAATCCAGATCTCTGATATGTTAATGTTTAGGAACATAAACAAATACCCAGAAAATAAAATGTTAAAAATAGGCAAGTAGTATTGGTTTTGGCTCAACCCAGAAAGATGTAAATAATGTTGAGCTGCAATATACTTATGTATAAGTGTTGAGGCTTGAGACAAAAAGGAATTAGGGGTGCAATAGGGTTGCTTATGTGCTGATGCTCCTGATTCAATGAAAATATATATATGTTCATATGCATAGCAAACAAAATTTTGTGATTCAGTGAAACCAGGTCATTCTGAGTTTAACTCAAGCACAAATGTTTGCAAAAAGGAAAAAAAAACTCTCTCTCAAAAGCCATAAGCCAATGTTAGTTGCCTACACCCTTTTTAAAATACCAGAATGTATACATATGCATACAGAACCTTATTTATTTAGTCACCAATGGTTGTTTGCTTGCTTGTCTCTGTATGGTTTTGAATAATATGAGATGCCATGATATGGATGTTTTAGTTAGTGAAATGGATCACTGAATGGTTTAGTCATGAAAAATCAAAAGAGTTATTATTAACTTAAACCTGATTAGGAAATTGGGGTCAAGAACACTGCAGGAATGACTTGTGTTCTTGAGTAGCACAAGTTGACACATGGCTTGTTTAAGTCCTGAGATCTTTGTGTAATGGAGTGAATTAGTTCATTACAGTGTGTCCATTGATTCATAAATATTGCAGGTGAGACCAGGATAGATAATTATACCAAGGGAATAATATTTGAGATGATGAGAAAACTAGAGTTTTTCCCAGAATTGAAATATGAGGATTGAATAAATGATTTAACTCATATTGGTTATTTTCCTGTTTGGTATGAATGATTGTTTGATTATGACTAAATTGTATGCTTGAATGTATGTGCCATATTGATATGTATAGTCTCTGGAAAGAAAAATTAAAGTGTGCACCTGCACAATGATACAGAGCATGCACACAAATATAACCTGATTCCAAAGGGTAGAACTTTATGTATATGTATTTAATTTGATTTTAACCTGATTAACAAATTGCTTTGGTGAATTTTCTCATACCAGACATGTGTCTGACCCTAGTGTGCTAATGGCATCTGGGGTGTCTCATTTAAAATGAGGCAGCTTCAAATGCTTTTTCAGGGATTGCAGCAACTAAGTAGGAGTAGGAGCAAGGCTTTGAGAAGAAGATTATAACATGCTAAACTTAGTTAGATAAGAGCCAAAATGATAAAATCCGCATGTATTAATGATTTAAATTGTTACTTGTATTAAGTGTTGAATATGGGATGGATATTTTGTTAAGTATTTTATTAAGAGATTGACTTGTATCTGGAATTTATGAATCTAGTTAACATCTGATATTAAAGAAGTTAATCAAAATATTGTAAGTGAATTTAGTAAGAACACCATGTTGAAATCTGAATGATTACATTTTATAAATGTATTAGTCAATTTTGAGTCTTTAGAAAGGATTTAAGTTTTAGGAAATCTGGATAGTTGATTCTCAGAGAAATTAAATGGTTTTTATCTTTCAAACATGGTAAGAGTATACAAAAGATAATAGGCATAGGTTGAATGTTTTTATATGACTGCAAGGTTCCCATAATCTAACTTGTTTCATACAAATGTTTCATGTCTTATTTTTAAATAAAGGAAGGATCTGTAATAAGGGGATTGAAAGCCAGATCCAAATAGTTGCAGATATATATGCACATAAGCATGTTTTGTGCAAATATTAACACACCTTTTCCTTTGTATCTATAATAGGAATCTGAATTTTCATTCAGATTTTAACTAAATGCATTTTAAATTCCAGACAGATTTTATAAGAAGAAAACCAAACATGAATGGAATTTGTATTGCATATAACACGGTACTATGTGTGGATTGATTAAATCCAATCAATCCAATCTCCTCTTGTTTTCCAGAACTCTGATTTAAACAAGAGAGGCATATACATCCTCACATGTATGTGCTTATCTTTGTGAAAGTACTGATATATTTATATTGGTTAATTGTTTTGATCCTGGATATATTTTGGTTTATTGGAAAAAGAAAATGACCCTGGAAAATATAATTGTAATAAATGATCAATCTATATATATCATCTCTGATAGTTCTAAGGAAGTTTAAATCGGACTGAACAATGTAAATGAATGTAGGGGGGACATCCAGACACATATAAATTGAATGTGCATAAGCATGTACATAGAAATCGAATTTAGACGTCAGTCTAAATAATTTAGACGTCTGAGATTAAACTTAGACGACAGTCATAATAATTTAGACGTCTAAGATTAAAGATAGACGTCTGTCACAAAATAATTAGATGTCTGAATTCAGTTCAAAAATGTCTTTCTCTCTCTGTTTCAATTTTTAATCTCTGAGCCGTCTGTCATAATTAGATAGACGTCTGTAATTAAGTTTAGACGCCTATCATAAGAATTTAGACGCCTGAACTGCTGATTTTGCCTAATTTTCCTATTTAGAAAAGAAATAAGTGGCTATGTCAATAGCTTGTATGGCACTTTGATTTCTACGTGATTTAAATTCCTTTTGATGGAAAAAAAATCCTTAAGAATTAGGGTAGTAATAGGAGGGTCATTTCAGAGAGATAATCACCACTCACCAAATCACCTAAACAACCCCAGATCAACACGCTTCAGATCTTGACAGCGAAGGATCAAGATTGATCTATCACGAATCCGCTTCAAACGAAGAAATCTCACTTCAAAGGATGAAGATCTTCAATCTAAGCTCTTTAATCTTCAATTTGATCTTCAACTTGGATGGATGGAAGCACTAGATTAGAGTGGAGAAAAGAGGTGAAGAAGTGTAGAAGTCGAGCTCTCAAAATGGCAGCACTTCGTCGCTTCAAAATCCGGATCCCAAAAAGTGAGAAAAACCCTTCCTATTTATAGCTGAAATTCCCTTAAGTCGTAACCTCGGAGTTAGGTCGCCCACGACCTACGACCTAAAACCAACCGATCTAAAGACTTCGACCTACCAAAGTTACGACTTAGGACTTAGCTGCTTAACACCCTACGACCTAACATACCGCAGGTATGAGACCTAACGACCTAAGTCCAAGCGCACTTACGACCTACCAGGCCAACCTATCT